>OX381704.1:88879418-90079418 GCA_947462335.1 Harmothoe impar | reverse complement strand
CGATGGACTTCGTCTCAGTTGAGCAAGCGTACCAATACGCTAAAGCCCTCCATGTTAAAGACTATGGTGCTGCCCGCGACATAAAAAAGGAACCCAATGCAAGCCTAAACAAGTCGAGAGGCAGCCGTATAAACACTGATGACTCCGACTGGTATGACCACGCGGTCCTACATATAAGACGCTACGCTACAGCCAAGTTTGACCAAGACGAGCAGCTGAGGCACCGGTTATTCCAAACTGGCAACCATCCTATAGTAGAAGCCAGCAGAAACGACTACTGGGGCATAGGCATAGCCTACAACGACCGAGACCTACAGTGGACCACGACAGCCAGAGGCCAGAACATCATGGGCCACATATTAATGGACATTCGCTATGAGCTGTCCACCCACTATGGCTACATAGCACCTCACCCGTTGTCACAACCACAGCCTCGGCACAACACCTCACTCCCACCGCCATCGCTAGAACGCCTGCATAAACGCTAGGAGCTCATGATCATCATGATCATGACCATGATCATGGTCATGGCTGTGGCTATGGTCATGGCTACGTCTGTGATAAATGTATAACTGCAGTTACATTTACATTGACATTTACATTTACGACGCTCACGGTACATCACCAATACTAATGTATTGACCGAATCGCGTAATTTGCATTTCTGATTTGATCATTTTTATATATTGAATGTCTGAATGTTTACTGGAGTAATTATTCTAAGAGACTATTAGACATAGTCTATTGTCATACAATGCAAATCTACAATCTATAATCAAATAATCTGTGCATCGCTAGCTAATTAACTGTAATATATGTATGGTTTATGAAACCGTTTGCACTGTATACAAGTGATACATGTATTGGTATTTCTAATTGATTCAAAGAAGATGCATGAAGATGTATAAAATTGTATTTATGTTTGTTGTAAATTATACTTTGTGTAACCGTGCCTATGCCTGACCTGCACCTAATGAGATGCTAGTCAACTTAATCTATATGATCTACGGTATCGTATATACGCTGCTAGTTAACTACCGGTAATCAGACCGTGGTTGCGCCGAACATAATTGATATAAATTGTCCATGCCCCAGCTTGACCTTATCAAGTCTACTAAGTAGACCTGGTTGATTCCGACACAGATGCAGTGACCACCATTGACTCAGTCAAGAGTGACATATGTCAACTATGACCAATCTAGTTTAGTTTAGTTTAGCTTAGCTTAGCTTAGTGTATCATAGGTCAAACCCATCTAGTCACGCTCCGTGCTACTCATATAATTTAAATTAACTGAACTCATTTATTCATTCATTATTCATCTTTATTTGTCTATTATTGATGTATTAACTCAGTAGTCAGAGTTTCAGATATCCTGCTAAAATGTTGGTGTCCATGCCCATCCCCAGATGTGTCTCGCATACACTGGTGGCTGTGCATGTACAGCTACATAACCGCGCGCCAATTATAGTTGTGTGGATGCACCACTGGACATACAACATGGTAAAATTTACGCAATCCGCAGACACGCTCAAAAAACCAGGCGCTCTTTGCCAAACCGCCTTCCTACAAGGCGCTCATCACGCACCCTCTCGTGCTTACTGTATGAATATATGTCAATACCTGACCTCGGTTAACCCTACTTGGTACTCATTGTCTATATACGCAAGTCTGTCATTAATGTCTATAATACTGTTTATACCGGTAACCACCCCACTGTTACAGACTTACTGTCATATACTCGTGATAGATGTAGATATAGATAATTATTATTATGAATGTACACCCACAATTCAGCCGCGAAAATGACCACTGCTCTGGGGGCCTTCTCCAATCTAAGAGGGCTCCGTATTGGTCACTACAATATTAGAAGTCTACATATGAAACTTGGTGAATTATATAACTTAGTAAGACTGTTTGATGTACTTTGTGTCAGCGAGAGCTGGTTAATACATGGGTATTCAGACCATAAATTACATGTACCTGGGTATAAATTCTTCCGATACGATCGAGTAGTCGATAAGGTAGGGGGGGGTTTGCTGATGTATATATGTGATAAAATGGCACCATATTGTACATTGGAGACGACACTATTATGCTCAGACAATGACATTGAATCGCTGACTGTTAATTTCACGCAGCCCAAACATAGGCTCACTTCATTCATACAGGTCTATAGACCTCCGAACGGTAGTTACGTTAAGTGTATAGATAAAATAAAAAGTATCTGCCAAAATGAGATGTTTGTAGGCAGAGAAAGATGGTTAATAGGAGATATAAACGTTGACTTGTTAGCACCGACTGACTGTAAAACCAAGTATTATCTAAGGGCTATGGATACACTATGTCTGACTGATATTATCATTGATAAAGTGACACGACCCTATCCTAATAAGCCAGGAGGGACATGTATTGACCTAATCAGCACTGATTGTGATATTGTTCAGTTCCACGGAACGCTACCCCTATTCGCTAGTGATCATTTGCCTATTTATGCGATCAAAAAGATGCCAAAAACTAAGGCAATCAAAAGAACTGTGGTGGGTCGCTCGTATAAGAAATATGATTATAACGATTTTTGTGATTACTTGTACAATGTAGATTGGTCAGAATATTATGCTGCCCCTAATGTGGACCAAAAATGGGAAATAATGCTAAATTTCATAACATGTTACTTAGATGTCCACTGTGCTGTGAGAGAAATGGTTATCAAAGACACGGGTAAGCCCTGGATGTCTCGTCGTATCTATGAATGTATTTACGAGAGAAATCAATATATGCACGATTATATTACAGGAGGAAAATGGGACATAAACTTATTGGAAATGGCTAAACAAACCCGCAGGGACATAAATCTAATGACCAAAGATGCTGAGGAAAATTATTTTACTCAAAAGTTAGAAGAACACGCCTCTAACCCGTATAAGTTCTGGAGGGAGTTGAACGAGCTTCTGGGTAAGACAGGGCGTAATCACCCTGAAATTATTCTAAAACATCATGTAAACGGTTTAGATGTTAAGGGTAAAGACGTTCCAGAATACATAAATGAATATTTCACGGGCATCGGAGACACTTTATTTTCGTCTTTAGGAAATAAACCGTGTGTAAACAATACAAAGACGCCATTGTGTACAAGTTATATACCAAATAGTTCTACACTAGTAGACTACACAACTGTGATAAAATTACTCCGTGATATAGATGTTCATAAATCTAGCGGTATAGAGGATATTAGTGCCACAGTGCTGAAAGACGCCCTGCTGATATTAGCCCCCCAATTAACGAACCTCATCAATGATTGTTTACATAGTGTCTCTTTCCCTACTGCATGGGCCTCAGCAACTGTAATCCCTCTGCCCAAAGGAGGGAACGAGCGAGAAATAACAAACTGGCACCCCATATCGCTACTACCCATGCCTAGTAAGGTTATGGAGCGCATAGTATATCAAGAATTGTACAGTAGGCTTGAGGAAAATGGTTTGCTTTCTAATTGTCAGTACGGCTTCCGCTCGTCCAGGGGAACCAATGACGCTGTCTTCAAGTTGGTTAATGACATATACAGAGCCCAGGACAACAGAAGTCCACTGGTTGCATGTTTCCTGGACGTGCGGAAGGCGTTCGATTGTATACACCACGGCGAGCTGCTGAGCCGCATACGTGCATTAGATTTACCGTCAATTTACTGTGATTGGCTATGTGCATACTTAGGTAAACGCACACAACGCGTGTTATGTAATAATATCAAATCAAATGTCGCCAGGGTAAATTTCGGGGTCCCCCAGGGATCTATCCTTGGGCCATTATTATTCATCTGTTTCATAAACTCATTACCTAATTATATAAAAAATTGCCGAACTATAATGTATGCGGATGATGTTGTTTTTTATGTAAGTCATCAAAATTTGAATGTAGCCCGCACCCTCTTACAGGAGGATGCGCACTGTGTTTATGAATGGTTCGCCTCAAGTGGGTTAAGTGTTAACACTGACAAAACCAAGGTCGTAGTTTTCACTCACGAAAAACCCTGCGCCCCTTGTAAACTTGACATAAAAATGGGGACAAGCACCCTTAATACCTGCTCGCAATACGAGTACTTAGGTGTCATCATGGACAATATACTAACCCTGGAATGCTCTGTAAGCAAAACAGTGGGAAACTCCAGCTATAGAGGCGTCATGATGCGAAAAATGCGAGGCAAAATGACTAAAGCTACGGCCTCATTGGTTTACAAACAAACAATAATGCCGGTATTGGAATACTGCGGTTTCTTGTTTAATGGTATAACCGATGCTCAACATAAGCGCCTGCAACATGTCCAAAATAGATGTTTACGAACTAGTCTTAACGTAAAAATGCGATACCATGTGTCGGACTTACACAAGGAAACTAATGTTGATTATTTAGCAGTAAGGTACGATATGCAACTCATTGCTCTGTTATACAAATACATGCACAGTGAGTGCCACGATAACATGGCTCTTGGCCTAGTCTTCAAACGCCCAGCACCCAATGGTCGAGTGATGAGATCAAGGGGTACTGGACTTCTTGAATGGCCCCAATCTAACCTGCTCGGATATAGGAAAAGTCCTCTGTACAGGGGCATATCCATATGGAACTCTCTAGACCCGGCCTGTCGAGTGGCCAAAACATTAGAATCTTTCAAAATTATGTCCAAACCCACTATTATAAAGATGCACGTCGAAAAACTCAGAAGCAGAGGCCAGATCGCCTGAGATCAGCCCCTTGCCCAATTAATTCGTATATACATCTATATGCAATCCACCGCTATTGCAAATATTGTACCCACTATTAATACTATGTTATTATTATTATTATTATTATTATTACTGTTATTACTGCCACTACTGTAATTATTGTCATTCACACTGCCATTACCGAATTGTAGTCTTTTCAAGACGCACATACAAGAGACCAAAACGTCTCTTTTTGAATGTAATTGTATTTTTGAAAATCATTTAATGAATAAAATACATTTATAAACTCAAATTGGTACTCATGAGTCAACGACTGACGCCAATGTGTCAACGACTGACGCCATACATTTCAGTTCTTATAGTGTGATCATACATGATAAAAATATTCTGATAAAAAAAGTATTACAATCAACAGGTACCCATAAAATCTCCCCATAGAATATCTCCCAGCAATACTATTGGGCCTTATAGCTATTGTAGTAACATTGACACTCATCATGAGTCAACGACTGATGCCAGTGTGTCAACGACTGACGCCACACCAAACATGTATAGACAGAGCTCTGGGCTATTACTCATTTATATAATTTTAACACATTCTTCCCTACACCATAGAGGTTCTACAAGCATAGAATGGATTGTTAAATATATAAAACATAGGAGCTGTGGTTATGCAAATGGCGTCAGTCGTTGACTCATCAAATTTCTTCAAATTACACAAAAATTCCACCATCATTTTCAATTGGCTCCACTGCCAGGTGCTTTTAATATTTTCTCTTTTTTTTTTGTTTTCGTTTATATATGTGGGTTTGACCTAATATACTAGCACCTTTTATTGTATTGAAAATGATATCTTGGAAAAATAGGGGGGTTCTAATAGCGTCAGTCGATGACTCATAAAAATTACACAATAAGGAAATGGTGACCCAAAACCTACATATAGAAGATTATTGACAGGTTTTTACACCTCTACCATTTCATTCATTGGTATTCTATCAGAAAATAATGAGAAAAGCTATATATTTCTCCTAAATAATTTTTTTCAGGATTTATAACATTATTTTATTGGTGAAAAGTGACGGAAATAGCTAATTCTAGCCCTTTTCTGACCTCTCATACATTTAATATTGGGGATAGAGGGGCAAAAGTATATACCCCAATGTAGCCCTATATGAATGCGACCTGGTAGAATGGGTAAAAAGTAAAAACATACAGTTTCTGCAATAGTATAGGCTCTGAAAGTCAAAATACCCATATTACGACCAGTCACAGGAATCAACCATATACACCAATACAAATCAATACAAATCAATCTAACCCAACATTTGCAAACCATACCTTTGAAGAAATGATTCATTCTAAGTAAATCTATTTGATATTTCGACCTTATAGAACTTACAATATTCGGATATAAAGCAGATGAATGTGTATACTACTAATGAGGGGATGCTGAATTTTTAATGAGCTTCTTTACAAACCGTGGCGTCAGAGCTTGTGGGCTGCTGACCTATATACCAAGTCATTCAAAGGTCTACAACTTCCCAGTCAAACGTGGATCAAAACTAAATATCTGAGCAGAATAAAGAACGTAAAGTCTGGTTGAATTTAGAATATAGAGATCCTTGTGTTTACTATTGTATACGGCAATCAGAATGGACAATACGTAAAGGTATATTATTTCTATTAGAGGCTGAAGTGTTTCAGTGGATCTTGCCTAAGGCGACCCTTTAAATAGGTAATCTATATTAAAGCATGTGCTTTAAAGAAAAAAAAACATATATACAGCCATTGCCATGCTGTGTAACAGATGCCTGGTACACAATACATGTATAAAATAATGTTACTTTTAGCACACACTAACTACCGGGCGTTTTCAATATTATATGATCATAGTTGGGGGTGATTCTACTTCAAACACGCTAATGGTGCCCCCCCCCCCATTTTCCTCCAGGGTAAATGTTCTTCATTATTTCTCTGCTGTTTTGTTGTTGCTGCTAACTTTGGAATTCCATACATCTTTATTGAAGTACCATATTAGTGTTATTCAGAGCAAAACGTAGCTCCCATGCTTCAACATTGAAATCCTGCAGGGGTGGTGAATTCCTGAAATGCCATGGGCACAGGTGCAGTGATTTCCACTGATCTCTACCAAATAGCCTGTTCCACGATACACAGCGCTTCTTATGCATGTAAATGTACATGTATTAAGGTAGATTTACCATGAGTCGGAACTTACCCTGAGACGAACATTGAAAATCCTATTTATCAATGCATGGTTAGAGTGTGGCTCTTAGATGAGAAAAAATGAAACTCAATCTTTGCCATTCTTTACATATAAAGAGATTAGAATGATTAAATCAACACAAATCCAAGTGTCCGTCTCAGGGTATGTGTTCGATTGAAGGTGAATCTACCCTATCATGGTGTTAAAACTGATCGATAGTTAATGTTCACCAATCATGATAACTGTTCCAATTCTATATTGTTTCTTATCACCTGTATGTATCTTTTTTAAGTTCACACATTCTAAAATCATTATTTCAGTCGGTGTGGGCTAATAAATAAACATAAGGTCAGCCTCCACACCCATTTGTAGAACTCAATTCTGTTCTCTTTTGTGTATGTCTATGTGTGTACACATACATTTAAGCTAGACTGTATTTTTCTACTTCTTTTCTTTTATTGTGTCTGTGTAGGATGGGATGTTAGGGGACCAGCCATATATATATTATATCATTTTGAGGACAGTGCTGGGGGCCTCCTGACGAGGTAAGGCTTATCACAGTGCACATCAGATGGTCGCCCTGCACGTCTGGCCATGACCTGAGGTCAACTGGGTGTCACACCTGGACAGGGAATAAAAAGTGTCCCAATTTAAGAAGAAAAAAAAGAAATAACGAAGAAAAAAATATCCCTTCCCCTTCCTCCCAGGCATTCCCTTTATGAGAAGCTGTATCCCAAATAGGTGTGATTTTCTACCTCTGCAATGGTATGAACCAACAACTAAGATATAGCTAGAGCAGAATCGAGGTATACGACCAAATACCACGGGTGATACTGCCCTCCAAAGCCCCCACATCCTTGTTAGTGTAACTGCATGCCTCGATCCGTTGGCCTCAGGCCTGGGAGGCGGCGAATGACTGCCCTAGTTGGCGTATCGACGGAGAAAGGGGGGAGGGGGAAGTCATGCCTCAATTCCTTCAGGTTCCTGTGGTGTATCTGCTGGTCCTGACTTTGTAATGTAACAAGAAGCCGGCCACTGTCCCAGCAGCAGCGTGGGACCCATAATCAGCACAGCGTGCTCTGGGTGGAGTAGTAAAAGGTAGGTGAGTGTGTGGTCACAGGAGGACTACATGGTCGTCAGCTGCAACAAAACTCTACCTAAAGACACCACCTCCAGCTCATCAGTCCCTCCAGGTCCTACCCCCCCCCCCCCCCCCCACCTCTCATTCATTCCCTCCCTCCCACCCACAACTCGTCCCAAACACACACCAACCACCAACTGACTTGATACCTACCACCCATCCATCCCTACCTCCACACGCTACTACTCCCACCAACCACAACACACTCACTCACCAATAGACACAGACTCTGCGCACCGCTGGGTCCCCGTGGACTTATATACACCCATTACCCATTCACTTCACCAACAGTGCCAACTGACTAGATGAGTAACGACCTTGGATGTAAAGTGTCGGCGAGGCGTGCTGGTGAGAGGTAAGTTTGAGACAATCTTCTTTTGATGCTCCCCCACCCACCTGGACTACAACACACCTATCCTGCTCCCCTACTGTAGTGCCTAGCTAACCCAATGTCTTTATTTAGGTTAGCATCAGTGAGGTCCTTTGAAGGGACAGGACAGGTCACCTTAGAGACCCATGCGGACTGCATGTAGTCATGCATGTCGTAGACACACTAGACTAGCATGGTGTCTACCTCAGTTGGACCTGAGACATTGAGGTAAGGGAGTGGGGGGAGGGGGTGGGGCTGTAACTATACTGGGGGAGAGGTGCCCCCAGGTCACCATAGCATCAGAATATGTTGCCATAGATACGGCCACAAACTCACCACGCTGGAGGTGTGGAGGCGCTGAGAGGGCTGCTGGTGCCGCTGCTGAAGTTGACTTGGCACCGTGGAGGGCCGAGGGCGCTGCTGGAAGGCACTGGAGGAGGTAGCATGGCTGCTTGGTCCTCCATGGCGTGATGGGCGTAACGATGAGAGGTCAGGAGTAGCACGCCCTGTCACAAAGGTCCTTAGAGACACTGCCTCGGCACCACGGTCTGAAATCACAGAGAAATAGGATCATTTGGCAGTCTGAGAGAGTCTGAGAGTTATCTAAGGGTCATGATTGATGTTATATGAATAGCTGTGTTTTGGGAGAAACATCCTCCAGCATGGGTGTGCGTACTGGTGTTAGCTATGAATACGCCTTAAGCAGGTCATTCTGCAGCAAGAATGCCTAAAAAGACAGGATATCATGTCAGATGGGGGAATAATTGGATAATTATCTCCGTCTTAATTACCTTGGCAGGACAGAATGAGGGGTAACCACCACATTAGGGACAGGAGAAGAAAATCCAAAGGCATATAACACGAGATATTCCAAAGTCAACAATTCCTCTAAGTCATAGGGATTCCAAATCATTTTCAATCTTGTTTTTAACTTATCTAGAAGCTGAGAAAATTGGATTTGAAATGATGAATATGGGCTGTTGTGTACACTATGGTCTATAGTGTAATATGCTGTCTGGAACTGTGATCTGGAGATTGGCTTGTGCTGACAGGGATACTTGTTACCTGTGGTTTCTAATAGTCTGTGGGCTGTGTTATATAATGTTCAAATAATACTATTAATGGAGAAGTTATGGGACATCATCAAAGATGGATGGAATGTGCTGTATGGTAAGTTTGGAGACCCTGGAGTACTGTGAAAGCACCTGGAGGAGGGTCAAAGAGATCAAGAAGTATGGTGGGTCACTTTGCATTTTGGGCATGAGTCCGGGTAGAAATGCTTTGTTATTAACTATTGAGAGTATACTGGAAGAACTGGAGGAGTACTTCAATATGATGCAGAGGAACTTAGAGACCCTGGAGGAGGGGCTAGTCTGGAGGAATAGGTAACTCTAGATAATAGGCATAGAACAACCTAGAAGATGGGTAGGAAAACAGGTGAATCACCCAGAGGATGAATGCAGAATCTTATGAGATGGATTGAATGCTATAATGGATGGGTAAAGGTGCAAGAGGAGGTGTGCAATGCCCTGGAGGAGGGATACCAGATCCTGGAGTTAATGTTATAGAATGGGTGAGGGACACTAACAAATGGATGGGAAATAAAAGGGAATGGCTGGGGGACCATATGTGAATGACACTGGGTAGGCCAGAACCCTGGAGGAGCATGGATGACCCCTAGAAAGGGGTTAAAGTCAACAAAAGTGACACAAAATTTATTCAAAATTACGGCGCCTTGCCCCGCCTCCATCTGCAAACCTGAATTTCAGGGATATGACACATAACATACATACACTGATCACTGTACTAAAGCCTTCTTAAGCCACTTGAAAATTAATTAAGTATTGCTATGCTAACCCCTGGAGATTTAGTATTTAAATCACATAATGCTTGCAAATACCATTGAATGAAGAAATGTATATTCATCTTGTAGGTCAATCTCTCCTCTTTCAAATGAGTCATGTGCCATCATTCAACTCCTGGCATGAGGTTCATGGTGAAGTGAATTGTGAGAGGCTATCCCTCCTGGGTGTGAACCACCCTCTGCACAGTGAGCCATAGCCATACACTCAGTGCTGCCACCTAGCGCCCTCTCCTGTGCCTAACCACATGTGGAAATGTCTTGTGTGTATGCTAGTTCTCCACCACGTAGGCCTACCTAACTAGCCCAGAAAATCCTGGCCCTCAATATGTCTAAAATTGATGCAATTAGGTCTGGATTGTACTAGACATGACATGTTTCAGCGAGGTGAGATGGGTTTAGTCGTGCCTACTAGTAGTACAACACTGTATACAATCATTAGCATTACTAAAGTGGATATAAGTATATACAGACATCTTCATTTTGCCTTGTCCTTGTGTTTTATAGTTGCCTCACTTTTTACGATAACAACATAACAACAGACAGTTTAGCTCCCAGATAGGTCATGTTCAACGGGGGTTGGTAGGGGGGGGGGGGGTGGTCTGTGGTATACTACAAGCTTGGCAGGTACAGGAACCCTGTGACAATGTCGGCGATCCTGCCCATAGGGGCGAACCAACCACAGGCTCTCTGGTGATGGTTTGCATATATGGAACACTGCTGCCAGAATTCATGTATATGTGGCCACAAGCACTGGCCCAAAAATAAAAAGAACAAAAATAGTATTGGCAAAAAAACAAAAAAATGGAGAATCTGATTATATTGGTTGACAGATTCAAAACCCACTGAGTGGTCAGCAGGCTTCTCAGGCTACTGGGCAGTCAATGCAGCGTCCAGATGAAGTGCTGATGAGCTGGTTTCCTTTATTGTCTCGGCTGTCTCGTATATAAAGTAGCAGTAATATATTATAATCGACGGCCGGCCCTGTAACGCTCCGAGCTAGTAGTCTATTTGGCGGGGACACCTGTTAGTCTAGCAGGCCCGGCTTATACCTGTGGCCTAGCTGCCTGAGGTCACCTCTAAATGGACACATATTCAGAAAACCATTCATCATCTAGGTCAGACTACCAATAGTACCATGCGGGCAGGAGGCCCTATGGTTATAAGGCCTGGCCTCCTCCTCCTCCTCCTGGTATAGACAGCCACAGACATACCGCTTAATATTGTAGGGGCACGGATTACTCGCGCCTCGGTGATAACTCCGCAGGGAGGTATCACTTGGGTAATCCTACACCCCTATGTAAGGACCATGCCGATTCAGTAACGTACGGTGCGGTTAAGTTGTCAGCAGGGGAAGTAGCTCAGGGGTAGAGCACTTGGCTCCGGAGTCATGAGGTCGTGGGTTCGAATCCCGCTTTCTCCAAGATGACTTTTCCGCGACCGTTACACTGGTGGAGAAAGCGCGTGATACGCGAACGGTGACACGTTGGCACGTCAGTTGGTAAGCGTTACAAATTTGCTAGGGGCTCGGTGACCTTGGAAACAGGGTCAGCCCCCAGTGGGTCCCAGGAATGGGACCCGTTGGAGACTGGGAGCAACCAAGTCGTAGAAGGGTATGTTGGAAGTTAGTAACGCAGTTGGAGACGTGTCAACGGGTCGGTTGGATTGGCTGAATCGGTATGGTGTGGAAAGCTTACATCATTGGTGCCAGGGTATCTCAGCAACTGCTTGATAAAGCCCCATTGAGACCTTCGGTCTTCAGTGGGTGAGCATCCCTGATGTTGGAGGACCACTAGATTTCCGGGGGCTGGGACTCTCTATCACTGCTTGATAAAGCCCCTTCTAGGAGGGAGAGAAAGCCCAGTCCCGGAGAATCCGAGTCTAGAATGGTTGATGTAAGCTGAGTAGGGGCAGTGTAGGGGCACGGATTACTCGCGCCTCGGTGATAACTCCGCAGGGAGGTATCACTTGGGTAATCCTACACCCCTATGTAAGGACCATGCCGATTCAGTAACGTACGGTGCGGTTAAGTTGTCAGCAGGGGAAGTAGCTCAGGGGTAGAGCACTTGGCTCCGGAGTCATGAGGTCGTGGGTTCGAATCCCGCTTTCTCCAAGATGACTTTTCCGCGACCGTTACAATATCAAGACAACCTCCTGGTACCTCAGGTTGTGCTATGGACTGGAGGAATAGATACATGTTGTATTGCCACATTTGGCTCATATTCCTCAGGCTGGCAAGCTTTGAACAATGCAGGCATATATCATGGCACTCCCTGAATCATGTACAGAGCAACTTTTCTTGTACATACACTAAGGGGAATAACCTGAAACATATTTTTAAAAAGGTTTAATTAATTCTTCACAGCTCCTGCACTAAAGAATGTGGGGTGGGTGGTAATAAGTTTGAAATTTAACTTTGATGTGGAAATAAACAGTTTGATGTGGTGAGGGAAAAAAGACAGCCTCTGGATTGCCATGAGAAGATTTCATATGCAGCGTCGTGCTTTGATCCTATGGTCGAAGGTGAAACAGAAAAAAAACACGCTTAACAACCAATATAAAATTTCACCAGTAACATTAGGGAGGGTGGTGTGTCGGTGGGGGAGGTCTTCTAATATTACAAAACTGGTCAGGTCTTGTCTTCAAAGGAGAGTGGTCGATTGAAATGCCCTCAAACAGCAGTGATAAATTGTTTATCAGCATTTAAATACGAGTGCACTTGGGACGCTGGCCTTGATTAAAACAACAGTATGTGTAACAAAGTGGGGGGCTGTTGTTTCGCTGGGTCCCTGCGTGTGTTTGTTGGTAAGGCAGAGGGGCCTTCACCTGTCATTTCGCTGGTGTCGGCAGGTCCAGTCAACCGTCCAGCACCCAAAGTACCAGGCTTATCAGGCCGAGCAGCGCCCCCGCGCTATCTGTGTTTGGCGACTCGCCGCGGCCAGACGGCCTATGCAGTATGACAGGCCTTTTGCCGAGCTGAATGCAATCAAAGGATCGCTCCAATCGCCCTGTGAAATCCTTCAACTGTGAGAAAAAGCACGGAAAACAGAGACGGAGGCAGACAATGTGGTTGGTCGCCGAGGCCAACACTCGGTTACACTGGTTTTTCGTCCACAAAGAGGCAATAAGGCTTGGAAAAAACATATTACAAAAGGGGAATTTAAGTATAACAAAATGGTAATTTGGGGTCTCTGTGGCTTCTCTGTGAAATCATGAAGGAAGGTTTTGTGAAGTTCAACTATAATTTAAGTCAAGTACTGTATTTCGGTATCCCTTTAATGTCATATACAAGTAGCTCATATGGATTCAAAGTATTGTGTACACATACAAAGCTTCTTTCTTTATACAGAAATGTATGATTGGATATACAGTTACTTCTATATGGATGGAGCATTACATTTAAGTGCTGTAGATTAAATCGACTGGCAAACATACACAAAAACCTCAGATGACATTTTACTTAAGGAAGCGAGGCATGTACACGAGCGATAGAGATGTCACGATTATCCACAAACACCAGTAAACCAACAGGTTTTTACTTATCAATTGAGAGAAATATGTTCACTCGCGACTGATGATTTTGATTAGTTTCCAAGGATAAAGCCATTAAAGTGTGGCCGCAGGATTGGGCGTGACAAGTCACAGCTTGCCGACATCCCCTCTAATACGGCCGCCTCCCAGGCCAAAGGCTTGATTTATGGAGGTTGGAATTATACCAAGAGGAGTGACAGTAGTGTGTATACACACCATCTCATCATGTCGTCACCTCTATCTTCATGATTCTCACCTACATCATTAAGTACCCTATGATGATGATGATGGTGATGTGCTTACTACTCATTGTATACAATACTCCATGTCCTAGAAGGGTTCCAAGTCACTTAAGCCCTTATACCATTAGGGGACGTTCACAAATGACGTCACTAGCTATTGGGGGTACGGGTCTTTGCGTTTAGTAATGAATAGTTACTGGGGCTTGAGAGTTGTATAGGAATTTTAATTTCCAAAAATAGTGATGGGGGTCCCAAAAAGGTCCCTTAACTTCGTAAATTGTTAATATTCCTATTCGAGATTTCAGAATATTTCCAGATCAGATGAATATCGATCTATTCTCATATGCGGCATAACATGAGTTGTGTGACTCAATTTCTTCCCTGCCTAGCCTTTTCATATCTGGACAATGACTGTCCTTTTCCTGTATTCTGCTGTATTTTTGTATTACCTGGTGCGTATAGTGCATTAGTCTAGACAGTACCGAAATGTAAAGAGCGATGCAGTCAATTGGCGTATCATTCATTTAAATGTATGATATTCTGTTATATTGCCAAACTATTGCAAATAAGTTGACATTTGCTTAAGCATTCTTTTCTGTCATTTGCGGTAGAGCTTTATGTAAGAAATTGGCATGTGGAATTGCACTTGGCATACATGTATATAACAGGAGATAATTCCCATCGTCAAAAGTAGGATGGGTCGTCCTTATTTATAGTCCATCAAAGAATGGTGCCGCCTTCAGGGCGTTTTCACTTGATATTCATCGCCTTCATAAAAATGCACAAGACACATTTCGTATATTCGAAGGTCACATATAATCCAATAAACATGTTTATCAAAAACAGCCAGAGGCTAATGAAGATACTTATATCGCAATAATCCTTGTTTATGATCGCAATAGAGGAAATATTCCTTAGATTATTCAGCAGATAAAAGGCCAAATCCGATCTTGATAACAGGCCAGAAAATCTCCCAATGAATAACCTTACCACATACATACACATATATGATATTAATGTTTGGGCCTTTGAGAGCGGCGGGCACGAGCCAAGAATATGATTTACGATCTCCGCTGAAACCGCAGCAGCGACATATGCATATATATAATGATACTGGGGACTAATTCCGGTGACTTAACGACGTGACAGCTCCACAGGGAGACAGTGAGATGTTTATATGAGGTGTAGTTTAGACTTTCAAACAGATTTTTACTCATGCAGGGTCAGGGGTCCTCCCACTGTCTCCCAGGGAGGTATTTAGTGAAATATTACAATGTGCGGGTTTGTAACGTTAGGGCAATATATAACCGGGCGTGAGGGGGAGAGGAAGGAGGGCCAGAGGCGGCTGGAAATGATGATGGGTCTGGGAGTGTGTGTGTAGATAACTGGACTGTCACATTACTGTAGATTATTATCAGTACCCGTCGTATATATCATAACAGTCACACCCATATATTACAGCACCTCGTGCCGTGTGACTGGGCCTCCACTGACGGCGCCCAATTAGCCCGGACGCGCGCTGCCCGTTGTCTTTTTCAGGGGGGTCCCGCTCCGCGCGCTCGGCTGAGAGGAGGAGGCCCCAGCGCGCTCTATGATTTATTGAGCGTTGGCTTCATCCAGTGGCCACGGACTAGCGTAATGACAACTTGAAGGCTTGTTCACAGCGTGTCCCCGAGCCAGGGCCTGCTCATTTGGGACGTGATATATGGCTCCGGCACCGGGCCGCTAGCGCCCGGTAGCAGGCCGGCCTGGGGCCCACCACCTTACTCAAACCGATCACTTCCTCACGCTTTGATACTCTAATGGTTAAAGATTCAGAGTAGCCATCAATAGGAAACCATCTGTCAAAGCTCTCAGCTTAACCCGCCTCCAGTGACGTGCGTCTTGTTTATTCGAGAGACGACGGAAAAGAACACATCATGTCAAATTGGCTTTAACAAGAAAAGACTGGCCGTTAGGTATAAGAGAAAGTTCATTTATTCAGGGGACTGACAGGATAGAGCAGTCTCCTGGAGGAAATCGGCCTCTGACTAAACTGTCAGTGGGCTTATAGCGGGGTACTGAGACATGTGATCTATGGAGCCACACCCTTAAACTATACTCAGGAAAGTTCAAACCTTAAGAAGGCCAGGCACGATCATGGTTTCGAAGTTCATTAAAAAGTCAGGTAACCTAAAGTAGGAAGATTAGAAAAAGATCTAGTGATAATGTACAATATATATGTATAAAGGGTACATCAACCGCAGTAGGAGAATGTAATAAATTATGTCGGGAACAGATAGGGTGACAAACTACATTATGGTGGTATTTATTTATAAATTTATTATGTTCTACATATACAATGTAGGTTGGTTGAGTACTGACACAGGACACTTTGGGAAATACACAGGGCAGTAATATTATGTTGTAGGAGGGCGGTGGCTTAGGACTGCATGGCACAGGATGTTCTGGGTGGTAGGTTGTGGTAGGTGGGTTGAGGACTGATACAAGAGAGTTTGGGCAGTACACATGTAGAGAGGGCAGTAATATCATGTTAGAGTACAGAGTAGGTAAGCTGAAGTTTGGGTAGTAGGCAGGCAGTACTGACAGGGGGAGTTTGGGTCTAGTGAGGCAGTAATAATATGTTGCAGGTAGGCTGATGACTGGCTATGGGGAGTTTGGCTGGTACACATATTATGTTGTGGTAGGTAGGCTGAGGACTGGCGCAAGGTAGTTTGGGTAGTACGCATATTATGTTGTGGTAGGTAGGCTGAGGACTGGTGCAGGGTAGTTTGGGTAGTACGCATATTATGTTGTGGTAGGTAGGCTGAGGACTGGTGCAGGGTAGTTTGGGTAGTACACATATTATGTTGTGGTAGATAGGCTGAGGACTGGTGCAGGGTAGTTTGGGTAGTACGCATATTATGTTGTGGTAGGTAGGCTGAGGACTGGTGCAGGGTAGTTTGGGTAGTACGCATATTATGTTGTGGTAGGTAGGCTGAGGGCTGGAACAGGGGAGTCTGGGTAAAGAGGCAGTAATAATATGTTGCAGGTAGGCTGAGGACTGGCTATGGGGAGTTTGGGTCCGGGTTTGGGTAGTACACATATTATGTTGTGGTAGGTAGGCTGAGGACTGGTGCAAGGTAGTTGGGGTAGTACACATATCATGTTGTGGTAGGTATGCTGAGGACTGGTGCAGGATAGTTTGGGTAGTACACATATTATGTTGTGGTCGGTAGGCTGAGGACTGGTGCAGGGTAGTTTGGGTAGTATGCATATTATGTTGTGGTAGGTAGGCTGAGGACTGGCACAGGGGAGTTTGGGTAGAGAGGCAGTAATAATATGTTGCAGGTAGGCTGATGACTGGCTATGGGGAGTTTGGGTAGTACATATATTATGTTGTGGTAGGTAGGCTGAGGACTGGCACAGGGTAGTTTGGGTAGTACGCATATTATGTTGTGGTAGGTAGGCTGAGGACTGGCACAGGGTAGTTTGGATAGTACGCATATTATATTGTGGTAGGTAGGCAGAGGATTGGAACAGGGGAGTTTGGGTAGAGGGGCAGTAATAATATGTTGCAGGTAGGCTGAGGACTGGCACAGGGTAGTTTGGATAGTACGCATATTATATTGTGGTAGGTAGGCCGAGGATTGGAACAGAGGAGTTTGGGTAGAGGGGCAGTAATAATATGTTGCAGGTAGGCTGAGGACTGGCACAGGGTAGTTTGGGTAGTACACATATTATGTTGTGGTAGGTAGGCCGAGGACTGGAACAGGGGAGTTTGGGTAGTTGTGATGGGTAGGCTGAGGACTGTGGCACAGGGGAGTTTGGGTAGTACACATGCAGTAACATCATGTTGTGGTACATAGGCTGAGGACTGGCATAGGGGAGTTTGGGTAGTTGTGGTGGGTAGGCCGAGGACTGTCACAGAGGAGTGTGGGTAGTTGTGATGGGTAGGCCGAGGACTGGCACAGTGGAGTTTGGGTAGTTGTGGTGGGTAGGCAGAGGACTGGCACGCGGGAGTTTGGGTAGTATGCATGCAATAATATTATGTTGTGGTAGGTAGACTGATGACTAGCACAGGAGAGTTTGGCTACAGGGGTAGGAGGGTAGCAGGACCAGTATAATATGTTGAGATAGGTAAGTTCAGGACTGACATTAAAAGTAGTTTGGCTGGCAGATGGGTGGCACTATCTATCATGTGTGGTATGAATAACACAGGGACTAGTAAGGATACTTTAGGTGATGGCTGTGTCTCACGACCTTGAGCCAATGTTTTTGTCTCTGACCGGGTGCCGTCTCTGACCGGGTGCCGTCTCTGACCGGACGCCATTTGGGAGTTTAGTTATCTTCTACCAACAGCAGGAGGCTGATTATAGTTACATATCAACTGCCATAACGTTTTTACAAATCCTAATATATATAAGTATATGTTAAAAGGTAAAAAACACTTCCTTCTGACACCAGGTCAGAGACGGCACCCGGTCAGAGACGGCCCCCGGTCAGAGACGGCACCCGATCAGAGACAAAAACATTGTCCCAAGGTCGTGAGACACAGCCTGATACTTCTTTAATCAACAGGACATTACGTTACCTGTGCATTATACTGGACTGGGGTAGATAAGCAATGCGTCAAGAGAGTACACTATAGTTTGACAAGCAGGTGTGACAGTATGATATTGTGCTGAGGCTTGCTGCAAGTCGGTTGGCAGGTGGGATGGCCACCTAACGTAGATAAGCCCAGTGGTGGTGCCATACAGACAATCATGTACTACAAGACACAGTTGGCGCTGAGAGATAAGCTCTTAGGGACCCTGGAGCAGGGACGGCAGAATGGTAGGCTGGGCACGGAGGCGGCCCTCACGTAACGCCCGTTAAATGCCGTAGACGCGGTGGGAGGAATCCGCGGAAAGTTTTATAGGTCGGAATATGGATTCGCCCCATGCAATCATGGTGTCATCTTCGATAAACATCTTTATTCATGAAGTAATTTTCTGGCGGCTGCTCCTGCATGCTGCTTGATAGGATTCTAGGTAGGAGGAGGTTGCTGGGGACTGGTTATTATGACGCGCTGGGCGTTCTCCTCCACGGTGGTGGGAAGAGACGGCCGACGTAACTTCTCCCACCGTCACTGTGCAACTGCGCATATCTAATAACCAGCATGAGGATCCCCCTCTCCAACCACACACACACATATCCCACCCCCTCTCTACCAAGGGAGGGGACGTCTCCAAAACACTCTGCCCCCACCACTACTACTCCCAGCCCATCAACACCGAGCTCGTCTGATGACAATTACCTACAGAATTAGCTCTGAAGTGAAATGAAGAAATCATGTTTTATCCACTGAAATAATGATAAAACCCTCACCAACTGGTGTCTCTTCTCACTACTTCTCCCAGGCCTACCTGGGTTTGGCAGGTATTATACACGCTAGGCGTGTCCCACCCCTTGCATGCTTTAGACAGGTAGCAGAATACACAAACATACAGGTGTAGTCGCCGCTGGCAGAGCTCTATCCATGTCTACATGTAACGTAGTTAGCCAGGTTCTATAGTGAACTATTCTGCACAGGTCCAATTACCTATAATTACTTCAGTCTGGGTCGTGGTGCATAACGTTCATGGTATAGCTAATACCAGTCCTGTTGATCATGTCAATGTGGGTTCTAACACGAAAAGTTCATTAAGATAATTACTGTAAAAATCTACTAGTTTCGACGACTTCAATATCAGATGCTCATTATGTTAAATTATACCACTGCTCCTTACGATCAGATGACCTTAATCGGAAAATGATAAGTTGTTGATATATCTCAAACACGATTTGAGTACTCTGTAAAGGCATATCTTTCAAATATCCCAGCCGTAGTGAGTACAGCAGTTTTATTCCAGATGCTTGAAAACATTGTTATTGGGCACACTTATTCAGACTATCTTAATGCAATTTGTTCTGGTATAAAAAGTAGTGGGATAGCCTGACAGAACTTTGATACAAACAGGAGGTGCTGAGCCAGTCTGCAGGCTCCTCCATGGTGGGACACACGAGGATGAGGGGAAGAAGAGGATGGGTAGTTGGTGTGTGTGTACCCAGAGCGTGTGTAACACACGGAGAGGTGAACACACATGTGTGTCTGTGTTGTCACGATCACCAGACGCCGTCACGGGCCTAACCATCTGGTGCCGTGACGCGCCACAGTCATGACGTCCCAATATGACGTGACGTAGGTTGCATGGTCACAATATCCATTGATAGCGACCACCAGCACGAGAGCCCTCGTCACCGCAGGTCCAACCTCTGGTGGTCATATTGTTGGTGCTAGAGATAATACTGGGAGAGATGAGTGAGATAATAGCTTATGAAATTGGGCATGGTGGGAGTGGGGCAGGAGTAGGACATAATCTGCTATAATAACCATGTATCCATGACATTCACTGACTGGATTTCATAGGTGTGCTTTAATATCATGCCTTATGCGTACATGAGATAAATGGGCAAATATAACCCACCTTATAGTAGAAACTATGCAGTAAATATAATTCCAGCTGGAGTATTTAGTATTTATTGAACGTTTATGTATCTGGTACAATAAGTTGTTTTTGACATTTTGAGTCTCTGGTACAATAAGTAATATTATACTAGTAGATGGAAATCACCTGGTATTAAAATACATTAACGCTATGACTTCCCCTAGACCCAGAGGCCTAAGCTGAGCATGTCGATAGCACAGGCGTATTGCCGTGGGCCCGCCCATGTTCCATGACAGTAGCATTCACCGTGTTGGCCTGCTACTCCATACCTCCCACACGGCCAACTCCAGGGCAAGTTGACCCTGGCACATTCCTTGTACAAGTTGCATGTCAATCTGAGCCTCCGAAAAGAACATATGCGTGCAGGAGGGAATTACATAGGCCCCTCTGAAACACCTTGAGCCACACACCTATACTGGCTTCTCACGAGTGACTTTATCTTGAAAATAGATCTTAGCTGGGTCAGTAGCATGAGGGTCATCGGTTACAGTTCTGCCACCAGATAGACAAACAATGTAAGCATATGTGTGTCTTGTTGGGAAGGCCCCAGGCATATAGCAACTGCCAAATGCCTTTGCAGGAGGCAGGCAATGTAAGGTATGAAGGTCGTTAGGAGTTCTTTTTAATAGTCATTGATGGTCATAGTGACCAGATTTGGGTTAATTTTTTAATTCAACTTTTTTGTATACAGTGGCACCTGACATGCATACACATCAAGACTTCCTCATGTAACGTATGCATTGGGCAATTATATTAGATATCAGTGTGACAATTTCCTTTCAGCTGAGTACGAGGTACATATATATATTAGTGGTTAATGACTAATGTAGTGTTATGATTGGTTATACTTCATACATTTCATACCAACAACGGAAATATGCAGGGCTGTAAACGTACACCCTACTCCTTTTGTAGTGATCCTTATATAAATGTATATCACAATACATGTAGCAATGGCACTGAGGAAGATAATATACCAGAGATTTACTACTGTCATGGACCAGCATACGAACCCCAGCACCACCTGCACCCACCCCCTCCAAAACGCAGTAACAAACTTAGACCACCATCCTAGCTCTACTAGCCCCTGCAGATTCCTGAGACGGGACAACCCCTACTCCTACCAGGGCCTCAGGGTGCCGGCTAGGGGTGTTGCATGTCGGTGAGATATTGTCTTTTTTGCCTGCTCGTTACCTGCAGGTGAACTGATTAAGGCCCATGATTGATGAATCGCAGAGCATGTTTGTCAGTCTGTCAATTAATGAAAGCTTAGCCGCCGAGTTTATAGTGCTAAGTGTGGCCTTCCGCCCCTCAACATGGGAGAGTATGTCGGCAGGGTAACGCCTGACCCGTGGTATGACAGAGGGTTTGGCAGGTATGGAGTATGTGTAGGGCCTATTATAGAACGATGTGGGATTGGACACTTAATATGTGCGCACCACACTAAAAATCCTTGTCTTTAGGGATGAACAGCCTAAATCGAGTATATTAATTTATTTTGTATTTTTTTGTAAGGAGTTGAGAAAATTGGATCATATGGAATTAAAATCATGACAACTTATCAAGGTGACAATAAAATCTCATGAAGAATGTGACCTACCCGGTACGCTTTAATTCCATATGTAATTTTTAAAATATCTTGGCAATGAATAACAGCTTCTGGAGAAGACTTGTTCGGTTTAGGTCAGGTCTAATAATGTGTTCTGAATGGAGAAAGCTTCAATCTGGCCTGAACCACCGACATGTCCCCTGATTTGGCGTGGACACAGGACGTCTACTGTATTATTAAAGGCGGTTCAGTTTCAAAACGCTCTCCAAGTACGCCTTACATGGCCTGTGGCATTGCCAATGTGAAACTTCATTAAAAGTCGGGTGGGGGTGAAAAAATCTGGTCTGGTGCTAACTGGCGGGGTCCACTGCCCTGAGGGCACGGCCTTTTTTGCCTCATAATTAGATCAAATTTTCATAAGGTCTGTATAAAGAAGTGGCCGGGGGCGATGGCCAGTGTTTTGCATCACGAATGCAGCTTTCATACACAGATGGCGGGCACACTGCAATTACCGCCATGTTTGAGGTGAAGCAAACGATCCCCACTTCTCTAATTCTACCCCCACAATAACATGGCCACCACCATCCCTCCAGGACACCAACTAATCGTCCACGACACAATCCCCTCCATACACCCTGCACTCCAACACTGGGACGCTCTGCAATTGCTTTCAGAGTCTGATTCAAAGCAGCTGCAAAGGCCTTGGCCAATCCTTTTGGGGACACGTAGAAAGTCTTACAGGATACCCAGCTGCAAAGCCTTGCTGGGAGTGGGCTTTGCGAGCATGGGACGGAAGGTGGGAATTTACCTCGACATTCTACCAGCAGCACTTACATCGCCCCCAACCAGCAATTCCTTTCAAATGGAGCCAGTGGCCCATGTCTGCTGGGTTACAGTAGCTATAGGTGAATTACTCAGGTAGTGCCCCCCGTGGGAGACAAACCGGGTCATGGGGGTACTGTAGAGGGGTGTCATCCGAACCCTTGCCTGTGTTCTTCCTTGCTGGTGCACCTTTCTGCGTGCCCCACGCACCCCTGTATCTGCAGCCACAGTTTAATCTGTGCACAATGGGGCCTGCCATGCCACCCTCCCCGCCAGAGACGGAGGGGACCCGCCCAGCCGTGTAGATGTCACTGGGGACGCTCTATTACGGCGCCCCGTGTATCGCTTACCTGGTCTCTATCTATCTCTGCAGGACGTCCCTTTTGGAGGTGGTGCTCAGGTATGGGATGTGCGGTTGGGGTGCAGGGGTGGGGGGGGGGGAACACACCCCTACCCCTTACCTGGCTTATCTGATTCAGACCTTGTGTCCATAATATGGGCTCACACACTGAAAGTCTTACATTAACTTACTCCTTTTCTTTTTTAATTATCATTTTCGCCTTTTCTTGTGAGCGTTTGGGATAAAAAGGAGAGAACGATAAATGATAAGAATAAGTGTGTTGTGCCTGTCGCCCTGCGCTACCTTCAGAGAGGCAGCGTTGGGGTCGGCGACCTCTGGGTTCACGCTGAAGCCATGGGGTGGGTCTCAGGGCCTCTTCCCTAACCCGACCACCCCTCAGCGCTGCTTTAATAGCCCTCACACTGTGACCTCAGGTTCAGGGCTGCTTTGGGCCTGGTTGAAATTGTTGCTGCAAAACATCCATTCAGCTCTAAATGGCATTCATCACAGGCATGCTTCAAAGACTGCTTCTATGGCCATGTCGCGGACAGGGGACAACCCGCACGGCGCAGTCAAAGTAAGATTGCATTCATTCGCCAACCCTGCCTTTGGTGTTGACCAGTTCATTCTTGTTTCATCAGATTAATTAAAAGCAGACCAACCACAAAGGACAAAGCTACAGATATATTTCGTGTAACCCAGCCCTATACCCTTTCCCCTCTTCTTCTTTTAATTTTTGGGAAGAAAACATTTGGGGGGGGGGGGGGGGGGAGGCGCAGTGTCCCCTCCTTGTATTTTTTCCTCAGGTCATCAGGAAATCGATAGAGGATGACTTCAGCGTCTGAGAGCTGGCGGCGGGCTTTCAATGCCTGACTTGTAAATTGTCGTCTGCCCAAATGACTCTTTGGCGCCAAAACTGCTCATACTTTAAGTTGGCATTCATTGACAGATAACAAGTGCCTTCCTTTTTTTCTCTCTTTTTGGTCCAATGGCGTCAGCCTCAAACCGAGACGGCACGTTGAATGGCTACCTTTCAAGCACTCCAAATTATGCATCGAAATGACCCGCATCCAAAGGCAATAAACTTTATTCACACGGGAGCTTGCAGACAAGAGTTGGCTTGGAATAATGTTAATCATTCTCCAAGTGCAAGGCGCAGTATTACGCCCAGCTATAAAGTTTTATGAAAGCCATTACCGAGTCTGTAGCACTGATGAATGTTAGCTTCAGGTCGCTGGGAGTTATAAGCATGTCTAAGCGTATGTTGAGTTAACTCGTGGGGCGTTTTAATATGGGTCAATTACTTTTGAGTACACAGAAATCGGCGCTAATGTTGCTTGATTGAATAGTTGAATGAACTTCAGACACGCAACTGACTAAAACTGGTGTGATGCCTTTGTGAGCAGGGTGTACGCACTCAATGTAAGCTTGAGTCAGTGTAGCAGCCTTTTGCTATCAAAAGGCCAATGGCTGACAGGTGATGTGCCATAGGTGAGGAAAAGAGGGCAAAAACTTCATCAGATGATAACAGATTACATTCATGAACTATACTCTTTTGATTGCTTAGGCTATACTTTCTTTATGACTTATCAGGGTGTCAGAACAGCCCCCACCTCCCATGTCTAGAGCAGGGTATCTTATGCTTCCCCGCCCCCCCCCCATCCCCATTTTTTGGCAATGCTAAGGCATTTGAAATTCTTGGGGGGCATGCTTTTAACGTGTTGTTAATTCCGATCCGCCCTTCTGAGCTTCATTATGCCTCAAAGGACTGGCTCACAAAAATGTCAAGTTGTATGCGTTTTAAATGTTGCATCGTGTACTTGGGGCGAATATAACATGGATGCGAAATATAGCTGTGAATTGTTATCGCGTTTTAGTTCAAATACACCACATGTTGTAGTAAGATCCATCTCAGCCACCAATGCCCCAGTCGCCTGTGATAGAAATACACCACCTCTATAAGCTCTATCACATCCCATTGGCCTGGGCGCACTAACAACAGAGCTGTGAGGTTATGTTGGTGAGGGGCCTGGACATATTTGAGGAGTAGTATAGGAGTATATAGGATTATGGCCGGTGTGTTTTGTGAGCTCATAAATCGACTTGAGCCGGGTCCTACTGTCATGGCGCTCCTCATGATGGGTGGTAGCGCCGCACCGTCCGCCTCACAAGTGACATGCTAACAGAGCCCCAGCTAGACAAATAAAAATGATTCTCCTGTTGTGGACTGTCACTGAAGGGTACATGTATCATGAACCATGACAGATGAGACACTACCCCTCATCCCCAGACAAAACGGCAATGGGGTTAGCCAATGGGTACATATATGCCTCAAGCTAGATGCCATCAGAGGGAATTTGTGTCATAATTCCGTTGGTTATAAGTCAGTATAGAGACAACTGTCCAAAGGGCGTGTATAAGTGAGCAATCAAGTATATTTAGAAGTTGGGATGGACTAGTGATTTTATGGGACGAGTCCCTCATAGTTATATAATAGTATGATTTACCCATATATCAGGGTGCTGGTGAAGGGTATATTTGCTATATATATTTCGTACAATATCTTCATTATTTATGGTGATTCTTAGTTTGATGAATTATGTTGTAATAATATGGGGAACATTGCTGAATCACTTTTGTTGAATATGAATCATAGTTCATAGGCACCATTGTACGGTAGATCGTGGTATTATTGATGAATATGTAGTTATTTCTATTAACTAGACATTGGGAATTGAAAATGAATATTAAAGGGTACTGGGATTATAATATATCAACTGTATAGGAAAAGAAATGGTGTGTTTGTTTTGTATAATCATGATGAAATGATATTAAACAGAAAAGGAGGCATAACACTGCTGCAACTTAGCATTGCCATATTTCACTAAATCGTTTTTTTTAAATAGATATATTGACCACAGAATCATATAGTGGTAGAACACATTCTGCCAGAATTCTGTAATACTGTTGATGTTAACAGTATAACAGAATTGAATAGATTACATAGAATGCTATATAAATCTAAATAGACACAAATATTCCTTTTATGTACATGTGTCAATCCTTCAGAATCTGCCGGAGGCTTGATATATGCATGCCAACAACACCAAATCCAATTCATGCACAAAAAATATCAGTGTGCCAATATTTACATGGTGATGTGGAAGATTTAGGATCACACACCAGAAACAAATCAATCAAATCAGCAGAGGCGTGAAGTGCCTTAGGAAGCCACGACATATATCATAACCCAAACTACCTGGAGGCCATTGGAGTTCATGTTAATTACTCCAGGTGGTCATTATGAGGTATACAGGTGTGAATCCATCATGGGTACCTCGAGTGCTGATGACCAGTCTGCCCGCCCAGTATCTAACCTATGTGAATGACAGACAGGGGAGGGGGGGGGGGGGGTGAGGAGGGGTGGTGGTCAGGTGTAAATCAACCCTGCACACTCCCACCTTAAGACACACCTGAGAATGGCCATTTCATCATCGTCACACCTTCAGGGGCTGTGCTGGCCGTGCTATCTGTAATGTGTACTATACAAGGTGTAAGGCCCACCCAGTGGGGGCAGGCATAGCCCTCAGCAGCCAGGTGAGCTATTGCTAGAACATTTATCACCGTCTATACCTGAGGATACTACTACAGCAGCCAGCCGCCTGTCCCGACACGGCCCTCTCCCCCTGCGTCCACGTGTAAACAGGACTAAAACAAACCGCTCGGTCAGAGGTCACAAAATATTAGTCTTCATGTGTAATTCATGGCCGAGCTGATTTATAGCTCGCCCCGCCCACTATACCTATACCCAAGGCAGGCCAAGGACGTCTGGAGGGACCTGGCACGTTCCCAGTTGACGTGCACATCTAACATGTAGTACTACTACAGAGCTAGGGTAACTTTTCCAAAAGCAGACGACATGCAGACAATTGATGGAAAATGTCGTCTGCGGTGGGATGGATCGTGATTTCATTGTATTTACCCAGGCTTTGTCGGCAGGCGATGCCTTGTGTACCTCAGGGAGGTCTCTGAGCCCAGGGGGGAATTGAGATGGTGTCTGTGTGTGTGTCTGTGGGTGGGGTGTGGTAGGATTGGGGCTTATCCGCACATATCTCTACCCTCTTTTGACAACATTACACGAAGGTGTCAGCCCCAAAAGACACACAATGCCCTATGTTATGAGGGCTGATTCGCAAACCCTCGTGAAATAATCATCTCCCCAGGATGAGCAAATACAAACAGCATACCTTCCCTATGTACACATGTGTGGGGTGATACGGTAGATATGACTATGGGGTATACCTGGTAGCAGTATCTCTCCATACCTGTGGGAGCCACAGGCCTGTAGGTATAGCACCTGTTGCCCCCACAGGAGTCAGACATGCTGCCCTGGGTGATCCCTCACCAAACAGACCCCGACTTGGCGCCCTTTGTGCTGGGCCCGGCTTGGCGCGGCAAACACAGGTATTGGCGGTAGATGGCGGGACACAGGCCCGGTACAGAGAGACGCTGGGACTAGCGTCTAGTGCCCTTTGATATGCTCGCCAGGCCGACGTCAACTTGTGACAGGGACATGGAGGGAACGATGGGTCACATAGGGTCCCCTAAAGCACGCCTCATAATTGGAAGGTTAGGTATACTACTATATTTAGGTGCCTGTGCCTGTTGAGCAGTCTTGAGGGGCCTTGAGTTGCTTGAGGGATTCTCAGCTCCTATCATTGTCTATTTTTATTGGCTCTGGAGCAAGATGAGCTATTCCAATGGCCGCTGGCAATAAATGATTAGTCTCCAAAATAGACATCTCTCAAATGGATTTTGGTTGAAAAAAGGCAACCCCCATCTATGAAATACAATGTGGACAATAAGACGAAACATGCTGTTTCAGTGCACAATTGGCTGGTAACGTGACGTAATACCATTATTTGCCAACAATATCCCACTGACAAAATGTCTGATGAAGCAGTGGACAGTGATATCATAACTTCTTTATGACGTCTGTGCCAATATATACACACAAAGTCATACCATGGAACTATAAGTTCTATCTTTAATCATTGGTTAAACATGATATTTGAAAAGAAAAGAAAAAGCTTTTATAAAAGCATGCAGATAGTAGTATATAGTAGTCAGCAGCACATTGGTATATTATATCTACCGTGGTGGTGTAAGTGTACTACTAGTGTCTACTCCAAGGTATATTTCTGCTACATCATTCAGTCCTACCTATTGACCGCGTTGGTCTTACCAAAATCTTACATCAACCTGTTATATAAACTGTCTTGTCAGACCGTCAGAGGAAGGGCTGATATGGGTTATACTCTACTGCACATGGCACATGTACTCCTGGTCACATTTGGATAAGAGCAACAGCCACACAGGGCCAGTGCTAAGCTCATTGCACTTAGCTTTCCATTTGTAAGGATACTGAACTCTATATACACGTGTACATATCTATGCTACGTCACGTGGACTTACCTATGTATTATATATACAACAACAACCTTGCTAAAGGCATAAGACACCAGGTAGCCACGTGATTAAAATAGACGCGTGAGGTCATTAAAATAAAGGTTATAACCTTCAAAGACACTCACCACATGCTCTTAATGATAATGAGCTTTTTCAGCCAAGTTTCTTTTATCTTTCTTGCCTCACAGCCTCCTTTGCGGCACATCAAGGCCTAAGTGTGCGTCTGTAAGTGTACATATTGCGGAGCTTTATGAGGAAACAACCTCCATATATGCGCAGAATAACATGGTCCGCATTCACAAGTGGGAGGTGTGTGAACGTGGTAGGGAGAGGAACGTGGACAGACTGGACAATGTCCAGCCACCCACCTCAACACACATACACCAACAAACTGTCTTGGCCATATGCCCGGAGGAATCGCATTGACAGTAACGCCAAGTGATCCTTGACCCCCGAGTGTGGACTATATATTGGTCAGTCAGTATGATACAAGTAGTGTTTATTCATTTATTTATCTAGCTCTGTAGTTACAGATCTAGTAATTGCCCCTTATGTTTACCCATCTTTCCCATTCATGATCTCAGACGTCCAGTCCTATGTGTGGCGTACTATTAGCGATTACAATGAATAAACCCAGATAAATCCTTCATTTGGTATTACGTATATCAACACAGGAACGTATACGTACTTTCAAGGATGGGCCCAATGTATATACATATCAACCTTTCCCCAACATAACCGCACACGACCCCTGCTATACCATCAACTCTCCCATCCCTTCTCCAGATCACCACCCAACGTCCTTTTTTTATGCTATACTTATCAAAACAAACTGCCCAAACAGTCAGCCACTGCTACCAGTCCTCACTAAAACCATCCAACCAAGGCATTATAGTCCGTATCTACTTAGATTTATCATAGTTTCATGAATATTCATTCATCATATTATCGGATGGACTAATTCTAATTTGACCATCGACAACGCCGCAACGGTCAACATCAGTGGTAAAGATAACACACACTCACTCAATGTGACAGCTTTTAGCAGATTATATACCTAATAATGGCCACAAAGAAAATATACAAACTAATGAAGTGGCCTATTAGTCTTTTTGTTCCACACGAAAAAGGCAGCATAATTCCACCCAATGATACTTACTTATTGACAATATAACAACTTCTAAAGTAGCACAGGATCCTAAAAAAACGACGCAGTTTATGGGTTTTTTATGCAATGTTTTAAAACACCCACCAGCCAGTACCAGCGTGGCTGGTGCCCAAATTGCACATTGTTTCAGCGAACCCATTTCCAGATAATGTGACAGGGGACTCGATAAAATCAAGACCTCTGTGATACAGACAATATTAGCGGGTAATTCGGCCCCAATTTGACCATGAGGGTGGCAACACTGGTTTGGCAGGGCCCGGTTGAGTTGGGGGTAAGTAGTCTGCAGAAATGGGGGTGAGGGCACGGGCCCTGGCAAATACTGACCTCTCAATATCCATCAGAGGAAAAAAACTCACCAATAACTACCACAGAGAATCACCCAGTCGATCTGATGGCTAAATAACCCTGATCTAATGCAATGAAATTTGACATCATAATATAATACCTAAATTGGTTGTCAGTAAGGGTAGGCGCTTAGCTATGGATGTTCCATTTTTTGTCCCCAGCAATGGTGGTGGGTTGGGAATTTATCCTCTATGACATGATAGGGTCTATATAGAGACAAGAGACAGTTAATGACCCCTTGATTAATCATGGCCATACGTTCTGTGGCTAGCCCTGTGAAAGGCCAATGATCAAACACATTACACCTACATATACAATTTACACCCTGGATGGTATATTAATGCCTACTGCGAATTGGGATGTCACTAGATATATATGGTATATATGTACAGATAAGGACATCATAACTTGTACAAACAAGCAACTGGTACCCATGTAGCATTACATAGGTGTTCAATCAACTCAATGAGAAGTAAATGAGTTTTTGTCGGTGTAGGAGCCAGGGCTGTGGATTGGTACGGAGAGCGACAGCTGACACACTACCGCAAGCTGCATGAATGATTGGTATTTGAACATCTTCTAGTACTCCCCCTGGATACCTTTTTTGCACCTACAACATAAGCTGTTGGGACTGAACATCCTAGGGCAGCATCCCTCAAACAGAATACAGACAAGATGAACATAATGCCTCCCCCAACTCCCACTACTCACATTAGAGACAGCTGTGGGTAGCAACAGCTGACCCATGGTCAGTGACCACCCCTGGCAGCCTGTGCAGCATGCAGCTAGGTACAGGAGAGAGTCTGGTCCAACCTTGCACTGACCACTCCAGGCTAGTTCCTCTAACTACCACCAGGATCCACCGCTAGGGGTCAGGGTCTCCCATCTCTGGTCACTTCCGGTACATTGCCGCCCTCTGGTGAGTTTTAATAGGCGCAGGGCGCGCCAGCTGGTTCCGGTCAGCCTCGGTTTGGGCATAACACCATAATGTCCGACAGGAGGGAAAAGGGTACAGGCCTGGCTAAAAAGGGGGCCGTTGACATTTTGCCTGTTGGTGAACCATTAATGGGGCCTGGTATGTGTGCAGTGGCAGCGCGCTTAGAGCTTAGACAGGTAGGCTTACCAAGTAATTGTTCTGGGACGCTACCCAAAATGTCAAAAGTTGCCATGCTCCGAAAGTCGCATAAATAAGTATCCCCGGTTCCCTCATAATATGGATGGCAACAGTTGGGGGACCCGCTTGTGGTAATAGAGCGGAGAAAAACTTTAATAATAAAAGTTGATGAAAATTGAATGGTTTCTTTCTCAATTTCCTTCTGTTAAGATGACACTATGATTTGATTGACATGCGCTGCACATTCCTCTATTTTTATGCCATCAACTACAATCAATGAAAAAACCCTGTACATGAATGATTATAATATAGCATCTTTTTGTTATGGGATGTCCTACTCTAACCCTTTCATAACATCAAATCTTCAAAGGTAAAAAAAAAGCAAGGTTCAATACGCCTTGTTAACGGATGTTATAAAAGCAACACACAGGATATATAGTTGGAAAACACCTGCTGATTGTGATTAATTGCTTTTCTCCCCTAAATTAGTACCACATACCAGCATGTAATTGACATGAGCAACGTCCTCATCACCACCCTGACAATTACAAATGGCTTTTTGACATACACAAGGAACAAGAGTGTGAAACTAAGCATGATAGATCTGGTGCATATTAATATAAAGTATGTGTCCAAGGAGAGGATAGCAAGGGGGTTATAATACAGTCCAGTGTTGGTACACTAGCACTCGTTTGCGTGGTAGTCTACAAATAATGGCTTACTTGGCTATGGTACAGGACATCTGTTACCACAAATCACACTGTCTGGTGGTGACATTAGATGTGTTTATTTTGACACATATAAGATATATATCGAGTACGTAGATCGGGAATGTTCTTTCCTTAAAATAATTCTACAGTATTTCTTATTTCACAACAATCATTGCTTTTTTCGGTGAAACCACCATTCATGACAGTGGGTGGCCCGTCTCTACCTCATACTTTGTAATCTATAAATAAAAATAGTTATAACTGACATAATAGACTAGCACAGGTCAATGATGGGCGAGTAGGCCTAAGCCATCATTATTTCATAAAATAGTATGTAGGCTGTATGTATACAAGGATCTAAACGTGATAATAATATATAGTTTCACCTTAAAGGGCCCTAAGGTCCTATAAATCTACCGTCTATCAGCTCCCATTATTGGCTCTTGAAGAGCGTATGATTCCTCATTTGTCCTGTGATCTGATAGCATCTGAGGTCCGCTAGGTAGAGTGCCAGAGTCGAACAAGTCTAGAGCTACGGGCAGGGGCCAAATTAAGCCAAAACTGTCACTTTACATCAAAATTTATGACGCCTGCTAACTAACGGCCAACATGCTGGCACATTTACTGCCAGTTTGACACCCACGGCCGGGGGAGGGCGCCACGTAAAACCGTCTCCGTGTCACAGCCCCACCTCACAAGGGCCACGACAAATGGAGTGTCCTGGCGCAGATTTGATTGTGTGATACCTTGTGACCAGATCCGGTTTTTGGCAGAAGCCCGCACCCACGTGATATTAGAGAGTTTCAAAAGTCAACTCTGTCTCCCCGCACGCGCCAGACTTCTGCAGATTTACAATTCGGCAACAGGCCATCCCCATGCAATCAACGTCAGAAGTTTATGTGTGCCATCTATCTTAGCTGGGGGTTGTCAGTCTGACAGTTCACGCCATAGACGTGGCTATTACAACCACTTTTACACATCTCACACTTGGTATGATGTATCTTTGAGTTACTTACATTGTACTTAATCCTGCACACGGACATTGGAATGAACACATTTTGACATCAGTTAACCACAGTTAATTTTATGTCATACTAATGATTATATATTGTAGTTTACATAGTAGTCTGTGGTCTGAATGGCGTCGGTATATATATATATATATGTATATATATATATATATATATATATATATATATATATATATATATATATATATATATATATATATATATATATCATGTAGGCCTACACCTCAAGCTCAAGAGGATTCATATTTCAGAAAATTCCTTTCTAGGTGATATGTGTTGTGTACCAATACAGAAATGTAGATCTACAGTGGCTAAAAGCTACAAGTCTCTCTTTTTTTTTGCTTTTTGACTCCCATGGACATTACTGGACGCTAGTGGGCGTACAGCAGATATTTCGTGCTCCTCAGCTTAAACAACAAGCTCTAAACACTATCCATTAAAATGTCTGTGATTTTGTTTTGTGCGAGAGAGACCCCCACCCCTAGCTCCAGTCGAAAAGATTATATATAGATAGAAAGACAAACTCAGAGCCAGCCAGACAGAGACAGGAAGAGAAATATACAGAGAGACACTGCGCGACACTGAGAGACAAACAGAGAAAGGCATATATTTAGGAACCAAGCATTATATATACAGTGGTGCCATGGGGTAGCCTACTATGGGTGTGTGGTTCTCGATATAGGAGGGGTGGGGGGTAGGTAGGTAGCAAGGCTGTCATGGGTCGGTGTGATCCAGTAAGTACATTAATAATTAGCGCAGCCAACCTGCATCCATCCATCACCCTTATCTCTGCATCTGACCTGGAGAAGGCTGTGTGAGTGTGTGTGTGTGTGTGTGAGGAGGGGGGGGGGGTGAACCCCTGCCTGCCTGCACACCAGTTGTGCTGGATCCCGGATTAGTAGCACACAAAACCTGGCCAGTAATCTGCAGCAAAAATACACGCTCATCCAACGTGGCTCCAGGTTAAAAAAAGACACCGGTATTAGGTGTTCAAAGGAAACAAGACGGATTGTTTTTTAATTACCTAACTAGGTAAGGTACTGTTGGGGAGTGAGATAGCCGTGTTTTTGTGTGTCGAAAGAGAAACCTAGCGTGAGTTTTAGATTGACTCTTATTCATTTAATTTTTTCTTTACATTTAATTTACGTATGGGAGTGTCATTGGCAATTTTCTGATAAAGATAGATGAAATAGTACTTCTGACAGTGACTATTGTTGTTGTTACTGTTGTCAAGACAAAGGGAACGTCTGGGGGTGTGGGGAGGCGTTCACAAATAACTCCTCACCAACTCCCTAGCCGGTGATGTCATTTTGTGAATGTTCCCAAAGACCCACGAAATATTAAGTCAGTTACATAACTTAACTACAGAAATATCCATACAAATACCATGTTTATCTCAGAGGATATACTGGTATATGTAATTTCCACGAGTAGATATCACCTCCGCCCACAAGGCAGCATATCATAAATATAGAACTAAATTTATCGGGAAATCAGCAAACATACATACACTAGGTGGAAGTTTGACACCACTTCACCAGCTGTTCAAATTTTGATATGGCATGTTGTTTTCCGTTGTGAGCGTGATTTCTATTTGGAGTCAAGTGTAGTATTCATATCCATCTGATTGCATATCCATTTGGGGTCAAAGGCCGGAATATCGTAGATATTTCATTGCTATGAATTGTGTTCACATTATCCTCGTCATGTGAGGTCATTGTTTTAACCAGGTTATAATCAATTACGTTATGGCTGTTAGCATAATGACTTCTTTCTGCAATCTTTAGTATTCATCAAGGATCTGCATGCAGTAATAACACACTTGGTTGAGAGATTCTTTATAGTCTCTAAGAGCTCTCTGTCACCAGGCAAATACCACCAAGAATCATTCTGCAATACCACCAACAACAAGGGCCAACTATCAGGGCAGATTTATGGTTCTAACTTTTTTCATCCTCAAAAAGGCGAGATGACCTTTGGACCAAGTCCTCTGCAAACCCTTGTTCAGAAAGGTCTGTAGTTCCTAAGGGTTATCTAGCATGATCTCAAATTCATAAAATAATTGAAACTTGTCACCCTTAACGTCTAAAACCTGATGTAAATGGAGACATCTAGAATTAGAAATAAACTGATATGAAATGACTTATAATAACCTCCAATGGGAATATAACCCAGGGAGAAATATCAAGCTGTTGGGGCAGGTAGAAACCTTGATGTGGAAAAGAAGTATGGTTGCCAAGTGATAAGAAGCTGGAGTTGCCTGGCTGGTATCAGCTGATGTAAAGGTGATGTGGAGCGGCAAGGTAAACACTCCTCCTGTGCCTGGCTACCCCAGTGGAGTAGCTCTGAGCTGCTCCTACAGATTTATGGCTTCTTGGCTCCTCCAATATTGAAGAACACAGAGGACACTTTCCTCTGGTCCCAGCCTCAATTAAACCGCTGGGCAATGGCCACGCCTTGATGAATGTGTTCCACAAGAGGTAGCTTAGTCCGGGGCTCTCGTCGCCTTTAGAGGCAATAGCACAGACTGAAGGGCACGCCCTGTTAGAGCTGCAGCCAAGTAAAGTACACTTTTATAATGCCAACACTATAACCTTTGCCTATTCAGAAAGTTAGTTTTTTTTCTAGGTATAGTATAGTAGAAATATGTTGTTGTGTGGTTGAACTTGTAAGTAATTTAGTTGATGATTCTGTTGAATTACAATAGGAGCGCATCTTCAATACTATAGGCAAGACCAGTAATAGTTTGTGAAAAGTAATGACTCTGTTCCTGTATGTACAGTATCTGTTCTGTATCTGCTCTTTATCTTTTTTAAAACTTTCCATTACATTTCCTCATGCATGGATGTATGGATAATTTTTTGAAAGTATATTTGCCAAAGCATGCAAGCACTGCAATGGACTTGACCAAGGGAGGGATGTGAACACAGACAATGATCATACATGTAGTATATTTAGCAATTCAGTCATCGGGTGGAATGACTCACCAGTGCTGTTCATATACTTATTCTAATCCTTCATTTCATATACGAGAGCCAGAGATAGATCCCCCCCCACCAGAAAGAAATGAATGTATTCACAGATATAACCAGCAACATGATCTGCAAAAAGGGGCATTAGTGCAGGTGCACAGAGGCCGTTTCCCCAGTACGTGTTACTTATAAAGACAGCAGAGGATAAATAAGTTGTGTAGCAATGAAGAGCTCTGAAATAGAAGTTCTGTTTTCAGGCAAGAACACCATCGAGCAGCTCCACCCTCCAGCAGCTAGATGAGCAGCAGGAGGAGCAGAGGACCATGATGGCAGTAGGGCGGCGTTGGGCGGCGCTGGGTGGCTGAGGGGACCGGGTCGGGGTAATGGGGCCGCGTGAGTCAATCCTGGACATAGATTGTGATCAAGTGTGGCTGAAGACGGTACTGGGCAAACAGGCGCCCGGCACTGAGCTAAGCTCTAATGGTGGCAATAACGGCCACCGACTCCAGCCCAAACGGCCATCAATGCGCCGATGATGAAGCCTGGGGATGATTGGCCACGCGTGATTCTGTTTACCCCTGTCAATGCGCTAACCCCCGGCGGCCATCTGATCAACGGCACTGCACCAAGATTTAGAAGTTACTTCCACGGCCAAGGCCTGATTGGGTGGCGCGCCTCATAACTGGCACTGTAGGCTTAGGCTTAACAGCTGGCCACCAAAGGCACGGTGAGGCGCTAGTCTAGGCGCAGGCTGGGCGTCAAAGCCAATGACAGGAAGGTGTCCATGCATCATGGGTTCCTCCTGAATGAGAGCTAGCAGTGAGGCTAGGATCCCTCCAGGGCTGAGGAGGGACGCTGAGCCAACCCTCAAATCACTATCTCGTGTGGGATGTCTCCCCATTCAGAGAAGGAGGAATCATTCCTCATTCTGCAAGAAAAGAGCCTAGCTCCTTCAATTTATCATTTCGTTCTTTGAAATTACCTGGGATAGAAGCAAGAGGATGGTTCAACTTAAACACATCCCCATCCAGAATAACATACAACTACGCATAGAGTACATTTACAGTATACATCGTTAATACAACGTTATGGGGCATACATGTACATCTATGTAAAGCACTGAACTTTGTCTTGATACTACGTCTTGTCTACCTATGGGAATCCTAACATATTGCAGAGCTGGTCTTATACTTTCATATACTACAAAGATATTTACGCCTACATAGAAACGATAGTCTAAAGTGAAACGAACCCGTGGAAGCTTACCTCTTATGATCAGCCCTTTAAGCCTTATTGTGACCTCAATTGGCCTTCCCTTATAATTTTGTAATGAAGGCCGACCTGTAATTCTTACATTACATTCATCATCATCTAGTAAGTCAATTATTTTAAGATCAAATTCAAAGATAGGTCTGTGTTTTCACTGAGTTCTTCACAACACAAGAGGTTGCTTGCTATATATTGAAAAAGTTCGAATACTGTACTGCGCAGTTACTCAACGTAATTCCCAATTTACTGTGTATGTCAATATAGGTTGGAATGTGTCATGGGCAATTATATGTCGAAATAGTTGTATAGCTTCCATCCATAATACCATATACCATATACGTTGTACTCCTCTCAAAGAGAACTTTTCTATGTGTTCATTTTGTGCATCTGTGAGGTATTCTACAACTGCCTATATAAGTGTTCTCCGCTCTAGGTGTACCTGCCTGACTACTAGTACTTCAGCAAAGTTGAGAGGGACACCTACATAGACCCAGGAGCTCAGACTTGCTCCAGGTGCCCAGAGGGACTAGGTGTCACACATAAGGGTGGGTGTGTAGGTGTCAGTGTTGGGTGATGGCCCCATCTCTCTTGATCGCGCTCCCTGGTGGCACATGGGGGCACTACGGTGTCGCGTGGCACATTTTCCCATTGAATGTGGTGATGAATGATCTGTCTTGCCGACGTCTCCTCACCCCTCCCTTAGGACCGCGCCTCCCAGCCCTGCTCTGCCAAATCACGGAGTTGCACCTCCTCGGTATGGTGAGAGGGCACAATGTCAAACTTTCCGTTCACACTTTTGGTTTGCATTTCTTTAAGAGTGGCTATATGAAAAGCACATTTGAATATAAAGTAATAACTTCAGGACCAGGTAGCTGAGCTGTCAAAGTTATAATTTTGAGGGAAAGTCTGAAATTATGCTAGCTATTTGCTTCAGATAGATCATTACGGATACTAGCTCTGCCTGTCTGGCTGTGACCAGTCTGCCATTGTAAAAGTATAGGATATATACACTCACAGTACATGCATATGTAATACTGCTAGGTATCATCATAAAGAACTGCTATGGAAAACAGTTGCCATGGCAACATAAAATGTCACATCATTTGTGGAACTCTTAATTTTTGGATTTGGGGGTCACCAACTTTCCAAAAATGTATAGTTAACAATTTCCCCACACTCTCACCACAAAACAAAGCCTCACGCCATCACATCAAGAGCCTGGCTATTACTCATATTTCATTTTCAAAAATGTTTCTGATTCATCACATAGATTCAGTAAAGACCCTGTTATCGTATTATCTTTGCCTTGAGATTAGGTAGCAACCTCTTGGTACAAAAGTGGGAAAATGTACATTCAGTGAATCAATATGATATATAGTTTCACTGATTCTACTTGACCTTATTCGGATTTACACATAATATATCGTAGGTGTAAATGGTATACTTGGTGGTCGCCACACATGAGGGAACTCTTAAATGTCCATACATCTCCTCTATAAATGGCCACTGACTCCAACAAGGGCATTATAAAAAGGGAACATTGCGTGATATTTTACATTATGTCTGTGCTGGGAGGGGAGTGAATTTAACAGGTGAGGCGTAGACCTGATTGACTCCTGTGTAGTTAATATTTACCACTCCCCTACCCCACTCCCCACTCCCCTGCATGCTCCCTCTAGGACCCAAACCACCGGCCTCCCATCACAAATACATCTATCTGTATCATCATGAGCGGACATGTGTTCCTCCAGTGCCAACAGGGAGCTTTTTCCGCCCCCTCCCTTGTTACCTCCATGGCGTAGGGCCAAAGCCCCTGTGGCAAGACCTGGCTGGCAGAGAGGGGGAGTGTGAGGGTAGGGGTGGTAGGGGGGCCTGGAGGTGGGAGGGGGTTTACTGTTACTGTCCTACTCCGTGGGAACCAGAGCCCTCACGTGATCACATCTCCAGCCTTAAGTCGCCCAGCCATGATTTATGGCCTCAATCACACCTCATGCTTTTACTTGAAACAATGACCCCTCCATTTCCTTCGGGGTAATTCCCTCTGCCCTGTAATCATAACGGCATACAGTGCATTACAGGTAGACTACAGACATGTAAACGATGGGCGTGCAAGGTAAAAACTCTTCTTTATTGATACCCCCAATTGAGATAAGTGAGCAGTTGGAACCAGGGGCGCCGAGATGATATTATTGATATCTTATTCTCATGTAACTATCATACACAGGCCAACATAAACGGTGTTTCTCCTTACCCGACCGTACTACTACAAGGCAAAGTCAGGGCTGTCAGTCCATAGACTTTTTAAACTCTCTTTTGTCAAATACAATTTTTGGATATTGCAGTCCTCAACTTTATGTTTAGTACAATCTAATATTTTAATAGTAAGGTTACAGAAAAAAGAAATCTGCATATGCATTAGGTTTCTGGGCTAAATATGGAAGGTCCATGAGTACAGTACAAGTTTAACCAAAAAAAAAAGAGGTTTAGAATAGATCAGACTTAGCTAAACTAGATTTCCAGACAATGAAATCTGAAGCACACTAAATTCTCTGGCCTAATGTATCTGTTCCTGTTCACAAAATGTGGGATCCGCCCATGTACCTGATTACAGTGGTTCCACCACACAAAGTTAATCACACAATAGGTCATCCAATCCTATTATTTTGAGAATCCCGTTGCCATACTTCAGTAGCGAAGCAGGCTATAATCGCAGACTATAATCTGAGACAGGAAGGTCATTGACATAGAAGTTTTATTTTAGTAAGAGAAAATTATGTCCTATTAAATTGATATTCATTCTATGGTATATTTGCACATCCATTCCTCTGTTACATGTATATCTCCCATAAATCTCAACACCCTTATATGAGTTCTGTTCCTCACATGTATAATTATTTAATTACTGTTAGATAGTTAAATTTTATAACAAATTAACTGCTAACTGTTTTATGTAAGATTGAGTGCTCAAATGACAGTCCACATTGGACATAAGATGCTGTTAAAAGATAAGGCGTGTTCATGTTATATCAATTACCCTGTGAAGGGGAAGTCTAATTGCAACAATTATTTTCTCAATAGTTAATATCTTAAGGAAATGGCAGGGCCCCAACATGTTCCTACTCCCGTCAGATGATACAAAAGTTTCTTTACTTGCCTAACCCTATAGACTGGGTTGGGCAAACATGGGCTTTTGTTTTAGATAATTCAGATTGAGGTGGTCAGGAAATATGGGTATATGAGTCCAATACAGAGACAGAGGTCCACGATGATCTGGCTGAATGACAGGTTTCTCCACGAGTGGAACCTTGGATCATATCACACGAGGCGGAGCCGAGTGTGATGTGATCCAAGGTACCACAAGTGGAGAAACCAGGAATTGTTTCTCCACGTGACTTTGTTTCTCCACATAAAATAAAGTTGGAACTAGACACATCATGTTTCCATGGGTTTGTCAAGTCTGGTATACGAATCCGTGTTTGGCTTATACGTTAGAGTTTACGGTAGTCATAGTTTTCTGAGTTTGAGTTTTAGTTTTGTATATTTCATCGCTGACATCTAAATTTACATGATTATAATGAGAAATACTAGACCAACATAAACCCTCCGTGATAAATCAACTAATGTATGTTATGATATGGCCATACACTGTCTTAACAGATACAATGGTCGTATGCACATGGATATAAACTGCTGTCCAACATCAAGAACAAATCCCACCTTGATATGTTGTCTATTAATACTTGTGTTTACATAACCTTGTATAATCTGACTTCGCTATTTATAACCTTCCAGACATCACACTTTGTCACAGCAGTTTCTTTCTGTGAAGTACACATGGTGGATACACACGGTGATAACGTTAACTTGTATAGGGGTCAAGCTGATTGTGATGTGGGCGCGTCCATTACTGAAGCTGGTGCTGGTGAGATAAGCACTGATAACAGCTGTCACAATGGGTACCAGTTGTTACATAATGCACCCAAGAATTCTGCAGTGAATGGAGGGAATTATTTCATTGGGCTAAAATATATTCCGCTGGTGGCCTATAGAAGCAAAAGTGGGGCCTGATGTTGCACTCCAGGTATAAAAAAGGCCTGGCTGAAGAAAGCCCAGGCAGCTTTAAACATCCAAACTGAAGTGGTTAGGTAAAATAGAAACATTCACCGACAAATATTGTCATCACTTCGACACTTCAATATAATTAGACACTAACATAATGAATAGATAGAAAGAGTAGGCCCATTGTCGTACGTTATCACTTACATTTTACTCATACCGGTATGTAGGCTTTTCCATCTATGGTAAACCTATAAATTCTACGATGAAGAAAAACCCACCGATCACATATACACCCTGTGTATTTGGGTGCTTTGACTGTATAACAGGTGGAACCAAATACTTACAAGGGTGCCAGAGGCAAATTAACTTCCGGCGGGGGAGGGGGGGGAGATGCAAATCGACTGTAGGCCAGAAGGGTGGGTGGGTGATTCCGAGCGTCGGAAGCCCCACGCTGAAAAATAGTAGGGGGGATCTGGGGGCATGTTCCGACACTCCTAGACTCATACAATGAAACTCACTAAGTATCCAGTGAAATAAGCATTACTTACCCGTCCTGGAAATAGCTGATACCATGGGCAGTCGATGCCATATTCGGGCACTCTGCAGAAACTGTGGGAACCTTGTAACCCTCATGGTCGTCATGATGCTCTGAAAGATGATGGCAATAGGTTGGTGATGACCTCGACTAAATATTCTCTTATCAGTGTCCTGTATATTTTGTGGCCTCTGAACATGGGGTGACAACATCTGGTTAAGATTATTCTTATCACTAGCGTCTTATCTTTGCTTATGCCTTGTCGGCAGCTTTTGATTGTATAAAGCCAGGGCCCCTCCATGTCTCTGATAAAACATTGGGAGTCTAAACACTTGGCATGCAGCAACTTAGGCTACACAATTTATGGTTGGATTTCCTTCACAATGTCTTAATTTCTATTTATTGTCAATTTCGCTTAATCTCCCCCCCCCCCCCCCCCCCCACAAGATTTTAGATTTGATTTTCATGATGGAAGGAATCCATAAACCGAAATAATCAACGTTTCGGGATATATTGCCTAAGTGGGAGGACGTGTGCGAAACAATGATGTACATAGAGCACACAATATATCATGTACAATATATCATGTTCTTGAACCCAATATCTACAGATAGCAATATTTTCACATAAAATTATCTTAAATTGGACACAAACACAGATACAATGTACCGGTAGCAATACCTTCATATAAGATTATCTTTAATAGAGTGCTAAAATTGGACACGATGGTTGGTAATTTCTACATTGAATGAAAATATAACGCAAGAAAATTACATGGACCACCTACATCGATTTACAAGGTCTACCAGTCTTCTCATATGTAATACAAACAATGATTCTGTTTCACAGAGTTTGATGTCAATACAGCATCTTGTGAGATGTATTTCTCCACAGCTGATCTTATATTTATCTTTTTATATTTTATACAGATTTTATATATATATAATTCCGTGGTATTTAGTCCGTTATACCTAGGGCGGGGGAGCTACCCATCTATGGCGACGTACAGCCCTTATTAATAACAGTGTGTATCTTGCTAGACACAGAGAACCTCCTATAGATTTGTGTGAGAGCTTCTAGAACTGTTTAGATCATTTTCCGCTATTATAGTCTACCGGTACGTAGGGAGTGATCATTTTTTAACAACAGGGGGGGGGGTGGTGTGTTTTTTACCCCCCCCCCCCCCTTAGGGTCGAAAATCGGCTCGCGCGCGGGCCCTTTGAAGCATAGTAACGCGCGGGCTTTTTAGCTCAAAACAGGTTAAATTTTTTTGCCCCCCCCCGCAAGAGGGGTCCAAATTTTTTTGCCCACCCCCCCGGTCAAGGGGTCCAAATTTTGTTACCCCCCCCCCCCCTGTTGATAATAAATGATCACTCCCGTAGTTCCCTTGAAAACAAGAATTTATCATCCGGGTTCAAATGGCACGATTGCATAATTGACACTTTATTCCCATTAAAACAATGGTTACGTGCGATTAATTACTGTGATCAGCACGAGATCAGAAAACCGCCATAGTAAAGAAATGTAGGCCTAAAGGTTAATTTAAAATCACTCAACCATTTATTCACAATGGTTCCTTAGTTTCCACCTCTCGGTAGTACTATCTAGGCATTTAAACATGATGTTGCTCATCCATATGTATTGATGTAGATTTAAGATTAGCTTCTGTAACTATTAGAGCGAAAATGTGTGCTTCAGGCAACATGGTTCTGAGAATTCTGGGATTTTCTTTTCTACTGATGAAGGGAATGAGTCGCGAATCACGGGTCACCAGGATGACTCATAGAGTCATCTAGTAGCGGTAAGTAGAAATATCACAAAATTGTTGAATATACCGGTACTTGTTTATAGACAATTTCCTGAAGTCAGACAACAATTTAGGCCGCTGAAATAAGTAGAAGCTTGCTCTCCCTGGCCAATTAATTGCTAAAATCTAGAAAAATATGAAAATTCAAAACCCCAAAAGTGGGGAATCTAGGGTCTGAAACACCTTGGCAAGTGTCATGATTGGACCAATAATTCAATTCAACGATTCGCTGGCAATGACTAGCAATGGGCTAAATGATATCATCGTAAGATAGGCCCCTAGGCACATGGGCTCGGAGGGTGGGAGGGGGGCTGTGTCACCTGTCAATTTTAAGAAATTTCCATGGCCAAGATTTTGAGAAATACGATAGGTCTCGTATAGGCCTACTTGTTCCTACCCTCCGTAGTAATTCCCTTGACCTTGCCCTTTGAGTTAAAACATAGTCTTATCGTCTCGCTGACTTGGGGATCTGGAGCCCTCTAAATTCACAGTCAATGTCATGTTACATGTACGGTCATCACCATACTATGTCTATGTCCATACCGTACCTATCTGATACCATTCATTATGTTAATACTACTAGTACTAGTAGGCCCCTATGGCTATATATATGCATTGCACTTCTTAGAAAACTAGTTTCAATCCCAATCTACCGCTGATCGTACATATCATATGTTGGTCGCTATTTCTATTTGCTCTGTGTTTTCAGTCAGATGTCAGCTGCATCACCAGTATCACTCCGGTCTGGAGTCTGGTTTGACAGTCACTGAGTCAGTGTCAAATGCATGGGATGCATGAGCGATAATACGTGAATTTGACTCCCAATCCAGCAAACATCACAGTAATGCGCCGCAAATACCATAAAATCACCTATTCCTAGGGGTCCATGGCGTTCACAACTGAAAATTTGATAAGTCTGAACTGCCTTGACCCACAGTTTACTACATAAGTATTATTAGCATGCACATCTTACCGGGTAGACACAAACACGCCGACAAGGCAGTCTCTGTTGACACTCGTGCCATGTAAACTTCCGGTGTCCGTGGCACCGTCGTTTCCCGGGTCGTTTTTCGTCGCCATGTTGTCGTACTGAATGCGTTGAAATCTAATCAGTAGGTGTACTCGGGATACAGTAGGCCTACCGCGGATCAATCCGAATCGTAATACTACTCCGGTATGTAAAACAATTCATATTGCATGTGCTATATTGGTGTGCAGTGGACGTCAATGCCGTAGACTAGGTACACTACATGATTAGTTTGTTACACCCCCCCCCCCCCCCATCCTAGAAAATTAGAAAATCACGAATCCTACACTGAAAATATTGAATGTCAAATGTTAGTCAAAAGTTAGTAGGTTGCACTAACTTTTTACTAACTTTTGTACAAACATTAGCGAAAATTACGTGCCCAAAGTTCCTATCCTATCTTAGCGTTTTGCTGCTAACCCTTAGCTAAAAGTTAGCATTGCCCAGGTCACCTGAACTTATGAGGCTACCATAAAATCTGGTGTACACCCGCATCTCACATATAACTCACACCCCGACTTTGAGAGAATCCTATAACCTCTACCTAGGGCTTGAAAATTGTGATTTTAGTACTGTACTATACCTTCAAAAACCCTTGTATTACCTGCCCATAGACCTGAGAATATTGTATAACCTGCACTAGAGGTTTGGTTCTAGTATAACCCACAAGTTACATGCAGGAATTTACGGTAGTCATTCATTAGTGATTAGTACATCTATAACCAGTCAGTGGCATGGCCCTGGTTAGTATGCAACAACCACATCATGAGTTACCTGTACAATGGTAACTCCATTCATTGAAGCCAGTTTGTCTACATAACAATTATTGTCCTGTAGAATTGGCCATACAGAGACTTGAGTCTGTCTTTGATATATGCATTTTTCAAAAACACAAAAAGGGTGTCCCATTCAGAAAACCTCATTGGAATAGGTTGATCAGTTTGTTCTTTTAATCTGGCTAAGTAGATACATGCATACATTATGTTACACCCCATATCATATTCAAAATTAGAAAAGGTTACCTCTAAGCATGATAACAAGTGCAATTACAATCTTATCATATAGATAAATATCTCATGATTTGCTTGTGCTGTCACCTGGTGTGGAGTTCATGTGGGTAGCTGGTTAGTAAAAATTTAGTCATAGTTTAGCAAAATCTTAGTTCGATTTAATAATGCTGATAAGTTAGTGGTTTTGACTAAGATATATTAGCATTGACTAACCCCCAGAATTTTCAGTGTAGCCCCCTGCACAGTAGCAGGTAGGCTACTTGTGCCAGGGACTCCAGAAAAAATGAGAATTATTAAATGATCAATTCTTTTTTCCTTAACGATGTAGAATATGAGAAACATACCCAGACAATGTTTGTTTTTGTTTGATTGTATAGTTTAACATCCCATTGACTTTGCAGAGGAGACTTACTCAAGTTTCAGTTTTTCACAAGTTAAGACGGTTATTTTAACGTCCGGAAGGCACATTGCTGCCAGACTGCCATTAGGTTAAGTTTTCCACAAGTGATGGTAGTGATCGTATCCAGGATGATCAAATTTATGAGATGAGCCAAAAGATAGAAATCCCGCTCCTACACATTTACCGAAGCAAGGGTTCTTTATTAAACCTCCGACACCACATAGGCATGGTGTGAGCCCAGGTAGCAAGGGTATATTGGGCCAATGTCGGCAATGATCAACTCCATCGCAATCGTTATACCAACCATGGCTCATTGTAAGTAATGCATACATTGGTTCAACATACAAATTACAATGATGGCCCACCTCTGGCAATTCTGATAATGGGCCATCGCTGGGTTGACCACTGGCCCAGAGCTGGTCCATGCTTGATATTGTTGATATTGACCCAGTGTTGGCCCAGTGTTGGGACACTTCAGGGCCATCATATTATTTCTTACCTTGGACCAACATCAATTCTATCTACACTTGTCCAATATTGGCTGTGATCTACACCAGGGGGAGTCAATGTTGCCTGAAAAATTTCTTACAGGATGGCTCCTACATTGCCATCATATTGGGTTATAAACGTGATCCCCAGTGTGCTCTACATGTTTAAAGTTCAGAGGAAGTTCATGGATGAGATTTGATATCTAAAAGTGCAATTTACTGCATGGCACCCGTGGGAATTTGTCAAAAGTAACTTGAAGACACCTCATGTGTTGGTAATGGAGTTAGATAAGTCCTAAATGATAGTAATACAGTTTGTATTATTTCTAACCATTTTGGGATAGAGATCAAGATGGATTAGAAAGAAATGGATGGAACTGATGATTCTTGACAGTCATGTCTTAAGTATGCTTGCACATTCAATTATACACATAAAAATAATATTGTTCAATAGGCCAAAAAAAAAAAGGTTTGTTTCCAGTCACCCGACCGGGTCTACCCAAGCAGTTTTGGCAAATTTTTTTTTTTTTGGCTACATGCCGTTTTTTACGGCTTGTAAATCGGACAATTATTAAGGATTTTAGAGCAAAAATTCCAATAATAATCAGTTTTCCCCAAAACAATTGGATGATCAAAATATTTTATGCACCATTACATCTTTTATGGTGCCCCCCCCCTTAAGGACATGTATATTATTATTTTTTAGTGTTTATGTTTCATAAATCAGACAAACATTAACGTTTGTAGAGCAAAATTGTAAAATAATTTCTTATATGTAAAACCTCGCGCAATAAGCGATAATCAAATCGCCAGTGCGGCTTATAGGATCGAGCCAAACTTTAGGTGCAGCTTATACACAAGTAAGGCTTATATGCAAGGTTTAATGGTAGCTCTGGCAGGGGTGGATCCAAGGGAGAAGTCATTGAGCCAAAGATAAAGGTACTTCAAAAAAAATGATTAAAAAATCTGAAACTAAATCGAGCTACTTACAGGCCTTTCGGGAAAGTAAACAAACAAAAAAAAATCTGACCGGCTCTGAGGGCATGTTGCTGGAAATAAACCTTTTACATTTTTCATTTCATTTGCTTTATGGTCGGTACTAAGGTGGAATTGTAACAAAAAAAAAGGTACTTAAATGTTTGGTTGCCCCCCCCCCCTTAAGGACATACATAGGATTATTTTTGGGTTTTCTTGCTACATGCCAGTGTTTATGTTTCATAAATCAGACAATTATTTAAAATGCTAGAGCAAAATTGTGAAATAGTAATATGTTAAGCATAAGTGTAAGCGATAATCAAATCACTATTGCGGCTTATAGGATCGACCCAAACTCTAGGTGCAGTTTATACACAAGTTAGGCCCCCCCCTTTTCAATTTCCCACCTCCTATAGTTCTAATTAGCCTATTGCAGTTATTGAGCCAAGGACAAGAAACTTTAAAAAAAAAAAAAAATCAATCTGAAACCAAATCGCCCTATATAGAGAGCTACTTACAGGCCTTCCGGGAAAGTAAACCAAAAAAAAAAAAAAAAAAAAAAAAAAAAAAAATCCCACCGGCCGGGTCTATGCTCTGGGGGCATGCTACTGGAAACACACCTTCTTTTTTTTTTGGCCATATCAGTGATTGTTGCAGTGGTCCTTTATTGAAAATTAAAAGTTGGGGCGACATATGTATTACAAGGTTGGTCCGATGTCTAATTTCTAACCTTGGAATAATGTAAAAACATTTTGATGTTGGCCCAACGTTGGGCCAACATGAAATCAATATCCCTTTCTCCGAGCATGGGCCATTACTGGGCCAGCGGTCAAACCAGTGGTGGGCCAATATCAAAATGCCATTATTGGCCCAATTTTAAGTGGTATATTGGCCCAATCATGGCCCAATGTACTTATGTTACCTGGGAGACTGAGAGGGACAGGCCTTAGATATGCTGTAAGTCTACCACAGCATGGGAGAGCACAGCCATAGGCTGAGTTGGGAAGCAGTGAAAACTCCAGGCTCATTCAACTGTGTGCCATCAGTCTGGAGTCATACATCCCAGCTTGCCAAACTACTCTCCCACATTTTTGTTTGTTTTTTGTTTTGTCCACTGTAAGACGGGTACTGCAATCTTGACATGTCGGTTCATATACCCCATTCAGTCTGTACTCGTGTGTTAGTTTAGTATGGCCGATCCGTAGACGGTTTAATCTCACTTGTTCTGCAAGCTTCAGCTTTTTCCTCATTGTCACTCCTTTTAGTTTTGGTTGAATCAAGTACATTGTATTATGGCCTTTTTCTTTGTTCCATGCCACTTGCCATTTTGCTTTTATGTGGCTATCTATTGATGGTAATAGGTCAGTGTATGGAATCGGGATTAGGCGAAGTCTCAGACTAGGTGTCAACAAAATCCACCAAGTTCCCATTACATTTTATATGAATTGGTATCTAGATTTGGAGTCAATCTGAACCTGTGGGGAAAGCTGACCAGTAGTGGTGGAGGGAGAGTACTTGGGTCAGCCACACAGAGAGAAGTAAAGGTGTCGCCATGACTCTTTTACCATAGTCAACTCTAGTTGACTCTGGTAGCAGAGTCATGATGACTCTGGTGGAGGGGTCACAGCTACTCCAGTCATACCCCTAGCTCCTTGTACAAATTGACTCCCCCTCTTGACCCTATCAGTGCAGAGTCAAGTGCAGTTGACTCTGTCCACAGCAGAGTCATTTGTAGTTTGACCCTTCATAAAGAGTCAAATAAAAAATGTGTTGACTCTGATAGCAGTTGCATATGAAACCACCTGGTGGCAACCACAAGGCAGAGCCAATATCTATACTTTAGATAATTGTTACATGCCACACAGTTTTGATTCTTTATAGATAGGTCCACTATGTCTAAATAGTGTGGTTGAGGGATGTCAATGGATAAGCTTTCCAGTTAACTTACCTGAATCAAATGTGATGACAAACTATACAACACATTCCAAGAACATCAACAGTATAGAGCTTAGTCACCATATTTGTGGGTATGGGAAATAAACATAAGGCTGGGCAGTAACTGTGTGAGAGATAATGTGTGGCACTCCTTACTACTTCATATAGATCTGATATTGGCATCTAAAATGTGTATGGCCAATGGTCTGTAGAATGTAGTGTGAGGCAGATATAACTTAGCCCTTTCACACATGGGGAAGTGGAGGACATTTCAACATGTCTTTTATTGACCTTTCTTGGGCAATAACCTCACCTACTCACTTCTCTCACAGGCCTCACATGGCCTGCCCACTAATTATATACACCTGTTGCCCCCACTCTACTCTGGCATAAATACACAATCCACCTGACCTGCATGCACTCATGTATTCAAATTTGACTCCCCCTCTTTTGATGGGTCAACTGCTGTTGACTCTTCAGGAATGGAGAGTCAATCTCATTCGACTCTCTTCAATAGGTGTCACGTGGGAGACAAACTGTGATTCTGGCTGTCAGAGTCGTGGCGACTCCTTTACTTTTCTGTGTGCAGGCGAGTGGGGCAGATATGTGTGAGGTAATGTAAGGCATTTGGAGGGCATTTGGAGTAGGCCTACTGGTTGACAGATCCTGTTAAATTATGATCACCCAGTATGCTGCATATCATCTCAGGTGGTGTGAGTAGGCCTATCTATAGAATGAACCAATAGCTTTAATGACCTAATCGCGATTATTATGATGTTGTCGTCTAGGAATAGGTGAATGCATCCTCTGATTGTTGCCATATTTTTATCAACAACATATTGGACAATATCACAAACCTAAACAGTCTAGCTCGGGACAGTGACCTATCTTGCCCATCTCTTACATCAACCTGTTATGTAGCCCCCCCCCCCCCAAGCTACACTGGGCCCCTGTACCTCTCCTTTTCTCAGTGTACTGGTCACCACAGACGCTCTGGGTGTCAGGTTTCATTTCCTCATTTTGGTCAATGGATTGACTGTGATGAGACATACTGTAAAAGCAACCAGTGGCATTCATAAATACATAGGGTTTATACATTCATACATAATAGATATGGCTGGATAGGCCTTTCTCCAGACTCCATTTCTGTACATTTCTGGCTGATACCCTAGCAGTAGGCCTAATAGTTTAAATGCCACACTGAAAACTCTATGGGGAAAAAAGTCATCAGGGGTGATCATCAATGTGATGACTATGTCATCATCTATGATTACTTTTATATAATTTATTTATCTGTATAACAAGGCATCAATCTCTAATACTCTTATAATTATGCATATTCTATTATTGCCTAGTCGAGCCCGCTGGTAGCAAAAATCATAATCAAGATGATGATTTTTGGTCATCACCGTGATGACCTTGCCTCATCAACTGGGCATGATTACCTAAACTAATCTGTAGTGATGAGTTTCAAATATGCCTAAGTTTTCAGTGCACTCCCTAAAAGGGAGGTTTAATAACAATGCCTGTGAGGCAAAGTTGCACCAACATACCTGCTGTGTGCACTGTGCGCAGGGCCTGGGCTCACCTAGCGGATTCTGGGGTCGCTTCTTGTGCAATTAATTGTCAAGCTATTCATGCATTAAGAGCAAGATATGAATAAAACCGACATGGTCTCGCAAGAACAAGATGGATAGAGCATGTAGTCACCTGTATGAGTGAATAGGACGTACCGTGGAAAGTGCTATGCCACCCATATTAGCACCTCAGTTCGGATTTGCACTTTTGCTGATCTGAACTTTTGTTGATCCAACATACGAGAGGCCTTTTATGGCAATGACTATATCAATTTAAAAAAAGAATTACTGAAAATTATTAGGGGGGAAATCAAATCACAATAATTACATTTTCCTCCATAACTTCTCTAACCCTTACAGAAAGGCCGTTAGAGGGCACGACTTTTATAGTCCCAAGCGTCAAAAAGGGATGGGTCTAATGGGCTTCGATCTTACCCGCTCAAAGTTCAATCCCCAGTCAAGGTGTTTGCTGAAAGGGATGGTGATGAATTTAGTTCATATGAGAGATAGTGGGTTATCGACCAACACCAAGTGAGATAAATGCATCAGAATGCACCATTTGGCCTAAGCCTTCTAGATTTTCAAATGACCACGGTGGAGAGCAATCCCTAGAATTCGCCAGTTTTCTGTTGTGCATTAATTTCGCTTCCAAAACTCACTTCAATCCACAATGGTCATTTAGACTGAACATATATTCATACATTGTATCAATAATAAAATGCCATTATAAAATTCCTATATTATCCTGAGATACTTCGAACACTTTTTTAAAGTTGTGCATTGCCCCATGAAAAGCATGAAATTCATCAATTTATTTTATATCATAAACTAGGGCGTCCCCGAGGATAGGGCTCTAAAAATAACCTTATAGGGATTTTATTACTATTCTGTGCATGATAGGGATTTTTCAGCGATGCTGTACCTATTCACAGTACATTTCGTAGGATGTTTTTTTATCTGATCATATCATGCAGTAACTGCATGGAGAAGTGTACAAATCAGAGAACAGCCAACTGCCTTGAACTTCTCTATTAAGTTCCATTCGCTAAGAGTAGCATAGGGTTTAATAATTCAATTTAGGAATAGAGAAGGGAAATAATTAGTTAAAATACTAATACATCCAATTCAGCTCAATTCAAGGTAGCCCGCATACCAACACGCATTACTTGCAAAAAAACATTTTAGTTTTGTTCAATCATCTGGCTAGCTCCTGGACTACAATTATGTATTTATATACTGAACAGTGCACCAGATAGCGTTCAGAGTACCCCCAGGAAATTGAGGGGGAAAACACTGAATGCATGGATTGTCTGAATATTCGATAGACGCTTTTACATAGATGTTTTCACATTTAAAATAAGCTGCTGGTGTATTGAGGATGGCGGCCATCTTAATTGGATTCACTGCTGGACAGTTTTTTAGAGATATTCTTTAAATATGTGTGATATATTCATAGAAGAAATGATACGGGGTATTAGATTAAATATACAAAAGAGAATAACGAAACATATTTCGCCAAAACAATGTGAATGTCTTTTTCCCGGGTACAAAATGTATTTCAAAGTTGCGATATGCAAGATGTTACATTTGTTAAAATACAACTCACACATACTTTTTTCCATACGTTTAACAGAAAAGCCCTTGGTTCTATGATGTAACATGGCCAGTGGACCAGAGCCAACTCATCGCTCGGAGACGTGTACACTAACTGGTAAGTGCAAATATTTTTTCAGACGTCACACAATATTGGAACGTGTATGTATTTGAATATTCTTATTTTTCTAGATTTTAGTATATTTTGGTCAGAACAAGCTCCCATTGACTTCTGTTGCCTAAATGATCAGATTGAATGATTTTTTTTTAATATCCAACAATTTCGTGATATTCAGTGAGTAATCCTGATGAGCTGCCAGTCAATGTGGCGATTCCTGACTCATCCCAGCTACTTTCAACATTTAAGATATTAAGAAACGAAAAGGCTTTAAGTCCACCCTATACCTACCCTAATTTTCGGATACCCGCTAGAAGGGGAAGATATCTAACCTTCAGGCGTTGATGATTGTGATGCACAAAAGTAATTGCCATCAGGTCTCCCGAATACGTCATTATTAAAAATCAAAGGCAGTCCTTCTTCCTTACAATTGAAGTTGGGGATACCCAACATACATAGGGCCAAATAAAATAAAAAGGTGTGTTTTAGGTTACCCGACCCTACCTAGCAAAACAGGGCCGACCCTAGAAATCTTTATGCAATTTTGAAAAAATATTTATATTTCAGGTCATTTTGGGGTTATTTAAGGGTCGATCTGATAGTTCGCGAGTCAAGGTTTCTGAGTATTTTTCAGGCTAAAGTAAAAAAAGAAAAATTTAAAAAAAGAAAAAAGAATCCGACCTACCTACCCTAGATTTTCAGACCATGTAACCTGAAACACACCTTCTTTTTTTTTTTTTGCCTAATCCACTGATTTTGAATAGCATTAATCCAGTATCCTATCATGGTTGTATTGCACTTTTATGTCATGTATATCCTTAGGCCTTTCTACATTCTCTCTATCATTAGTTATTCACCCTTCCCAACGAGATCTACTGAAAACCGCCCGTTAGATCCGGTCTTCTGTTTTTATTGATCCCCCTCCAATTCCATTCATCCACAAGACTTCCAGGGTTGATGGAAAATCCATACAGAAGCGTTATCAGGTCAGTTTAAAGTCGGGCCACAAGATCATTAATTCTGATCTTATTGATCTCTAGTATTGACAATTCGACCCTGACCACAGAACTAGGCTTTCCCCCATATGACCCAACCCAAAGAGGTTGGAACACTGGCTGTGTATACCGCCTACTTCCTGTGTTTTGTATGTGGGAATCGTTCCATTATACATGTACACACCTGTATTTTACCTGTAACAGTTGTGAATAGTAGAGAGCCTTTCAATAACACCTGGTGAGCCGGTATAGATTGATTAAACGTGTCACAATGAGGCATATGACCACCCTATTGGTAACCTGAGATAACTCTACTGAGATAATTAAAGTTGTTATTAATGGAATTACTATGAGTGTCCAGACAGTATCTACCCTGCAACTGCAATTCTCTGTGTGTATTAAGTAATAAGCCTGGATCGCGCACCATTGCTTTACCTTAGTGCATACAAACATGTTAGCAGATATAGGAGACGTTTCCATATTTTTAACCAATCATAGTGAGATAGTCATGTCAATTATTTTGGTTACTGCCACATATGTCTATATTCAAATAACAAACGATATATTCGGACATGTACTTGAACTACGACAATAGAAATTCAGTATAAAAAACAGTCAAAGTTTTCTTTATTTTACATAACCAAGAATTCTGATAAACTTTTGCTTCTGAAATGGTTACCTGGTGTAAATACGCATCTTCATTTTAAAAAAAAAGCATTGAACATAACATTTATCATTCAATTGTTCAAACATTACTAAACTAGTGCACGTTTCAGCTGTCTCAACTTGATATTCCTCATAATTGATAACAGGCTAAATTGGTAGACATGTAACATAACATATCGTGTCTGGAGATACTAGCATGATGACTTTGTTAATAGGTAATATCATGAGAATTATAATTATGTATGTAGTGGCACACTATATTTGTGAAGTCTTTCTTTGTATGTGTCACTGCATCGTGCATATATGTTAGTCTCCGTGTATCTTATTGTTCATTATACATTTGTAACTTGTAATGTGTCACTTTTATACATTTTATCATGTACCATCAATGGCGCTTATGAACAGATGCATGTCTCTCTTAATTCCCATTCTGGTCTTCACACGTAAACACATGATTCATGGCAATTATGAGTGGAAAAGCAATTTTGTGTATGTGACTGAGCTAAAAGCACATGGTGTGTATAAATATAACACATAAGTCACACATTGAACTTGAGATATCGGTGCGATATGGTCCGCTTCTGTGAAAGTACACGTAGTTCAGCCTTAGACCACCAGATGGCGGGTCTATACGGCGTCGGCTCCACTCCTGCAATGCAAACGTTCTAGGCTCCCTCACTCGAGAAGGACTTTAAGAACCTTGTATTTTCAGTAATACTCATCGTCTGATGGCATTTCTTTTTGATACATGTATATATTCAATAACAGCTATGGCTCAGTGATACAGTCTACCACTATGAGGCTATAGAGTTTTGAGATATGTCAAGAGAAGTACCAAAGCTAAAACAATTTAAGTGTATGATGGGGTAGGTAGTCATAACCACATGCTGTAGTACTGATCTGAAATAAGAATCAGGAGACAAAGGGAAACAAAATTAGCAGTGGATAATATACTGGTGTCCCGAACATGGTGAATTGCATAATAATGTCAATAACCCCTCAGGCTCTGACAGTCTCATGCATCCCAGTCGTCTCTCCCGGCTGAGCCCAGTAACCACCCCTCATGATTGCAGCATATAATTTTGATCAGCGATACGCCTGTGGTAATTATGCCAAATGGGCTTGCAGGAATTTGGCCCTAAGCAGAGAAGGCTGGCACCAATCAGGTTTTTCACACATTAACATACCTGCTAAGGGGATTGTTTCATCTCTCCCACCGTCTACCCCTACCCCCATCACCCTATACTGCTATACGTATATATATGGGGAGGGGGGCACTGTGCTTACACGCCCTGGAGGTTAACTACTCGTAATATCGTCACGGCGAATTTAGCCGAAATTCTAAAGGAGTGCTGCTATACAAGACGTCCTGATCTTTAATATATACCTGGCACACATCTTATCTGTGTTCCCTGGTCACAGTGTCGGGCGTTATCTCTATGCTGCCATCAAAGAGGTCTCACTGCTGACCCTGGTTGTCTTTTTGCGCAGTCTACTAGAACTAGAGTGGGTGGTCCATGTCTTCTGACAGAATCACTCTGCCATTCCCACCTCAAAGTACAAATACGTATATGTTTAAACACATCAAGCAATTGCATACTACACATTGGAGTTTACATGAGGGATGGGGGGGGGGGGGGTCCCCTCTGTCTCTTGCTATAAATCACAATGTCGTTTTGTCCATTTCAAGAAATGCCCATATATCATGTCCCTAGATATAATATCCACTGTCCATTTTAGAGAAGACAATGTTACTATGTCAATTTTAGCTAGGGGTCTAGATCCCTACAAGTTAGAGGCAGGCGTATATGTATCTTCATTTCATTGCCAACAGGTTGATAGGTTGCGTATACATTTGTGTTGGAATTGTAAGTGTACAATATGTTAAAGAGGAACTATACGGGAAGTGGGGCTTTTGTTATTTTATTGTGATCAGGAGCAATCATACAACAGAAACACCCTAACCCCTCATCATACTTATTCCAAGAGTACACGACAAACGGGCTACACTATGCATGTATATAGTCTTCTCTTATGGGAAAATAGCATGGATATTAAAAGAAGTTCTCAATCAAATTTTAAAAGTTTATTTTAATTTTGTTAAAGCTCCAAATGCCTATGGATGAATGTATAGTATCGTATATATTAACAGCGGTTGTTAAAGTACAACCAATGCTACAAAGGGCACTGGTTTATCAGCCCGTAAGTCGGTCAGGAGTCTTGGTTGCCTCTGTCCAAAAGGTCTGGAGTAGTCAAGTGGGTTGTATATATTGTGGTAGCCATTGTAATCAGCATCCCCTCAAAGAGGTCAGGGGTGGGATAAGGGTTTACTGAGATCCGCTGTGTAGCATGATCTGATCTGACACACCTTTTAAGGCTTTATTCACCACTATGCACCTGGACCATAGATACTGATAACTGCATGGATATAGGGCCAAAAAAGGGTAGGGTAGGTCGGATTTTATTTTATTTTATTTTATTTTTTACTTTTGACTAAAAAGTACCCCAAAATTGATTCATAAACTTCAGAGCCGACTCGCCGACAACAGTGTCGACTCTTAGACTATCAAATTGACACTGATATAGGCCCAAAATTACTTAAAACATTAATATTTTTTCAATATTGGATAAAAGTTTCTCGCCGACTATGACATTGACTTGTAGACTATCAAATTGACCCTGAAATAGCTCTAAAATCACTTAAAAAATTAATATTTTTTTCAAAATTGGATAAAAATGTCTAGGGTGGGCCCTGTTTTGTTAGGTAGGGTCGAGTAACCTGAAACACACCTTTTTTTTAATTTGGCCTACTGATCATTGGTGGACCTATACAACTACATGTATTATACATGTACCAGTGCTATGATGCTGGTCTTTTATGGCAAAGGGCCTCATTTTTGGATCATTTAAATTGATGTCCAAAAATGGCAATGTTTCATATTGCATATAGATTTGCTTGAAACCAAATACTCCAAATGGTATAACTTCATACAATGACTACTATAACTATAGTATATGAGTGGGCATGGATTTGGATTGGAAGTGCGGTGCGTGGATGCATGGGTGGGCTCGGGTGGGTGGGGGAGGGTGTTTGAGTTAGGATGTCGCATGCCTTTGAAAGTCTACCTCTCAGAAATGCACATTTTACATAAATACCCACACATCAAACGGCCTCCCTAAGAGTGGGTCAGATTTCGGCTAATTCCCCCACAATTAAGGCATCCTTTCGGAACAATGATGGCGCCGAGATATTCAGATTTCCTCCGCAAAAAAATGTTCTGTTACCAGATATTTTTTGTGTAATTTAAGGAGCGTGGGGCCCTTGGTGGGGAGCAGTCCCGCTTTTTTAACAGAAGTCCCACAGGCCATCCCCCAATGTCCCCTGCTCCCGCCAATAAGAGAGATCTTGAGAGATAGTGGAGAGAGCCATCTTGCTTGAGAGGGACACCTCTTTGAGATGGGTGACCGTCGTTTCATCTCGTGTCGTATGGGGATTGGATAAAAGCATTTCGTTACACAATGGACCAAAATATCCCAATTGTTGTAGCCACCCGTATTCAATTAGTGTGAGAGAATCCCCACTGTGCCCAAGGGGGTGATAAGGCACATAGTGTCTTTACCAGTACCAAATATAGGCTCTAACCAACGTCCCCCCTCCCAACACGTTAACCATCTATACCCCCTTTTAACACCCTTTCCCTTTCACTTCATCTTGGAATAATTCAATTCTACATTGGAGGCAATTTTATTCAGTGAATATTTTGGCGAGTAGAGTTGATTCCGAGGCACATGTTCCTGGAGAGAAGAGAGTCTTGGCTGCTGCGTGAATGTCGTCGGCTTTCAGAGGAGCTTTGGGTTTGATAGGGTCTGGTTATTGAATCAAGTCTGCTTATTGACCGCCTTGATTTCCAGTGGGAATGCTCCTAGATAGGCCGTGCAGGGACCCAATTTTCCGTGGTGATAGCTCTCTCCGGCCATGCAGTTCCCCTCTCGGCTTCTCTGAGGATCTTCCTGCATCCCAGCTGCCCCAGTAGCGATTCCACGGTCGGGAGGTCGGGGGTTGAAGCCAAGGCTATCTGAAATACGGCACGTAAACCCATGCATACGGTAAGGGCGCCTATCGCCTTTTCTTTGGCCGGTTGGTTGACGTTTTGGTGAATACACGCTCCAGAAGACAGCCCACTCCCCTCTCTGTGATAATCCATGGAAGTGCAGGCAGGCCGATTCAATATGCAGACACTCTTGATTGTCATCATCTTCACTTCTCCTGTCTAAAACGTTGGTCCTTAGATTGAATATTACCACGACGTCTTTCAAACCCTAACACTGATGCACCTGACAAAGAAATCCTGGCGTTTGTTTCTAATGCAAATGACGCGTATCAACGTCAGGAAGAAAGGAATGACAAATCCCAGAAACAATGCCCTTGTCAGGGCATACTGCATAGCACCCTCTGTATATCTATTAGTATCTATGCAGGTCTAAGCTAGGTGACGTGTCCAGTGTTGATCATTCTCTAATAATATAGTTGTGTGTGCGTTTCCCGCCTTCCCCTCTCGGTGGCCAAAAGTCGTCTGCTAGGCCGACGTTTGGTGCTGTGAGCCAGGAACGCCATGACCGGCAGGTGGCGCCCCCTGGGTTGAGTTAGTGACGCACGGCCGGGACAGACCGCTGCCACTGACGCCACACTCGCTGCCTATGTCGATTGTTGGCAAGCGGCAAACTGATGCATTTCACCAGAAGAGGACTCATTGGACGGATAGGTATGTCTGCTTTGCTCCTCTTAGCCTTGGCATCAGCCAACACTCCATCATTCACTTTCCATTTTTATTTCAGCTGCTCGCGCCCAGTGTAGCAGGGCAGGTCATTTGGGGTGGAAGGGGGGATATTGTCTTGAGAGTGGCGTGGCACATAAGTTAGCTGTTCACACCCAGTGGGTAGGGAGAGTGAAGGCGCGGCCAGTTGGTTTGGGCAGCGCCTGACCACAGGGTCATATATTCTGCGGGCGTCACATCGCCGCCCGCTAATATTTTCTACTTGTATGCTTGATTTAATTAAGGTCAGACACGGCTGACAGTGACACTGACAGCAAAGTTGTCAAGTCTGTCCAGCCTACTCGCCAAGATGACAGAGCGCGAATAGTCAGTTTTAATTCAATCTCGGCGGTGTTTCTTGTCAACTTTGGTTGTTTATCACCGCCGTGTTTTATCTCGCGGCGCGCTGCCACCGCCCGCACTCTATTTTAAACCACCGTGTGCACTATTTGGAGGCCCAACTTCTCCAACATTTGGATTTTCACTTAGATTTAGCTTAAAAGTGGTTTTGCAGGCGCACCATCGGCGGCCATGGTTATTTAACCTGAATCTGTCAGATGTGTCAAGCCCCTTCGTTATTTATTGGACATAAGGTTTTGGGTGGCAGGACTGCTGTTAAGGTGCCACCGCCGCCACTATTGTCTATGGCTAGACTGCTGCCATCACGACTTTGAATGCGTAACAAAGGATAGAAAACACTTATCACTTTTAGGGTTGAGGAGATGGAGATAGACTCTTGGTCATGCTGAGGGGGGACTTGGGATGTTTTAGAGAAGTGTTGGGAGAGAGAGGTGGCCGTCTTGTGTTGTTGGTGCGTGGAGATGGAACCTGAGACGATGATGAATGACCACCAAGTGGCCGACAGGGGCGGGGGTGGCGGGCTAGGGAGGGGGAGGGGGCACTTTTAAAAGCCCGGTCGTTTTTCCGTTCGGTTGATCACACAAATACACTGCGACCACCAGAGGAAGACCGAGGCGACGGCCGCAGCCGCCGCGACGCGTTCACGGCCCACCCCCTCCCACCCCCACCAACCACCCGCTCCTCGCCCTCCTGTCCTAATCTCGGTAATTATAGGGGTTTAAATCTTTTGTTCGTAACGAGCGCCAGGACTGGGAGGATGGAACATCGGCGCTGGCGATTATCTTGACAGTTGCTCAATCCATGCACAGGCCGACAATTATCATTCGACCAAGGAGTTTTGCCTCGCTTATCGGTCGGCGGGGAGCCCAAAAACCCGTCTGGATGTAATTTGCTACGTTTGGTGGTGGCGATGCTGCGCTGCCCCGAATGGGCAGGAGTCGGGGGGACGTGAGGAAGAAAAGTGGAAGGAGGAGAGATGAGGACACCAGCGTGGCAGCCTCCCCCGCCCAGTGCCGCGGCCGGGCGCAGGGGAGGGCGGCGGATGTGGCGCTATGGCGGGCGGCGACCGCGCGGCATCATTGTGCTGCTTACGGGAGCGTCCCTTACCGCCCTGGAGGACGCTTCATTCGCCACGTGCCAGTCCATCTCGTAAAGCAGGCAGATCGATCCTCACAAGGCTGATTTGGTGGCAGTAATGAAGACCGTCTCCACTGCGCCCTTCCACCCATCCACCCAACCCCTCCACTTTCCTCCAGAGCGCCACCCCCCCCCCCTTCGTCTTCTGTTCATCCGCCTGCTAAACTCCTCGCCAATCGCACCCCCCCCCCCCCCCACATCGTCCCGCGCCATTGAACGCCAAAATCCACCGTCTGCAAGACTCGGTCGATTAGGGCCAGGGAACAATTTGTAGCTACGACCGATGATTCGGCCGATTGCCTTTCACGTGCTTAACTGAAGAATGGCCCGCACAGAAGAGTAGATGGTAATTCCCAGGGACCCTCCCCCATTACCCCTCATTCTTAACGGTTGCACACACCCACACCCATGTAGTTTTCCTTAATAGAAGCCTGGGTCGTGGAATCGATTTAAGCTATAGTTTGTTGCAAGTTATTATTGGGCCTTGATGGCTGATGCTTTCTATTGGAGTCTAACAAGACGAATAGTGTGTTCTACTACATTTTTTACTTGATGTTTTAAAAAATATGTATAAATTAGAATGTATATGATATATTTACAAACTATAAAGTGGATATTTGGCAATTGCTAATGCATTTATTCATATTAGCTTGAGACAGTGATATAATGTATGATATTTCATAGGCTTCATAACCATAGTATAATTATGAGTATGAATTATTAGAAACTATGTAAATAATCCCCTCTTTAATCATAGCATATAAACACGTAAATAAACAAGTGTTAACCGAACATATAACCTCTAGTTAACTGTATACACTATACTGCAGGGGTAGAGAGAGAGAGAGAGGGGGGGGGGGGGTAATAGAACCATGTATCTTCGTTGAGGGTGGTGGTGTAGGGGGTGTTATCGGGTCAGTCCCATCTTCCCTTATCATTTGTCTGTCCAGAGATCCAACATGACCCATCAGGTAACCTAGACCGTGTATATACACCCTAGTCGGCCTGGTGTACACAGTGGTTGGGCTGGGGCTGCCGACGTCCAGGAAGACAAGTTGCAGATGTACAAACTCCAGACCCTCGCCTTAGTACTTTGGATATACTTTGGTGAGAAGAGAGAAGGGGGGGGGGGAGAACCCAGTTCATGGGCTTCAGCCAATACCCTCTAGACTGCGGGGTTGGGAACTTGTCTAGAGGGCCATGAGAGCTCCTCCAGAGGGTAGAGGAGCAGCTCTTGAAGGACACAGGAGGCGGGGTAGGCTTATCATGCTACTGTCGGGCCAGGCCGGACGCTCAAAGGCCCCGCACCGTGTACATAGGGCGGCACTGAGCACCTATCTGGAGGATGATTAATGATTGTTGACAAATTAAAACAGTTGTGCTCTCATGGGGTGGGCTGGTGGGGAGCTGAGGAGGAGGGGCAGACCAGGGCGGGTCAGGCAGGGGAGCACGATAAGCTTACGGGGCAGTCCCCGGGAGGGGCGGTCAGTAGCCCTGCTGGAGTCACCGATACTCCAATAGGGCACCGCCGCTTACTGGCCACAACTGGTGCCCCCCCCCCCCCCCTTTGCATCCCTGCACCTACGCAGTCACTCCGGCATCTCTTTCCATGGGCTCTCTTTGCCTTATTGCCTACTCAGCAACAGCATCTGGTCTCTAAAAGCTGGCTCACTTACAGGCTTGCCTTTTTATCCTCCATTGGGGCCATAACTGCCCTTATCATCACTATGGAGCGGGTATAAGCGGGGAGGGGGAAGGGGCAGAAACAGCAGTTGTACTGGAGGACAGTTGCCCGCCCCATGGGCGCCCAATATATACCACCCAGCAGTTCCTTCAGCCTTTTCTTTCCGCCTCCACCTCCTCACCCCTCAAACTGCAGCCGTGCTCCTTAACGTTATGGAGTTACGCCTGATATATGAAAGGAAGAGGGTCCAGATGAGGATAATGACGTGATGAATGATAGAGCATGGGAGATTTTCATATTCAAACAGACCCAAATTGTTACTGCGGGGCCGATTGTCCCGACAGTAAACCTAGACTATTCATCAGCCGACACCCGATAGGGTTGAGAGACGGGCGCGGCACACTGGGCGCCTAGTCCCGTTTTCCACTCCACAATGCGTCCTCCCCTGCCTCCCATCCTCCCAGCCTACCCCCTGAGAAAAATGTAACTAGGCCGAGATCCAAAATAAATAGCACACGCAAGCTAGCCAGCGTCTGCATTATGAAAAATAAACCTCCCACCCGCCAGGTTTTAAAACGCAAATATAGAGAACTAACTGAAATACAACCCCCTGCTATCCCCATCCATTATGGACGAGCTGAAGCTATAGTAAGTAGTATATGGAATCGTCGGTATTTAGATGGGAATCACCTATAACTGGCAAACTGAACGTGCTGTGGGTTCTTTGTTTTGAACCTGCCACCCTTGTCAGCATTGACTTATCTATTGTGTCTGTCAACCTAAGTTATGGTTGTGCAAGTGGGTTTTTGAAGGGTGGGCGTATGGGTGTGTGCTCTGGGAGATATGGTAGGCTGGAGAACATGGCAAATGGTATTAATTCTATGTTTATTATGAGGGTCTGGAGGCGGGGTGTTTAGTCAGCCAGTGAGGCATGTAGCAATGGACAGGCTCCGACAAATCATCTGACAGCGGACAGGGGTCAGTTGTCACCTGTAAATCAGGCCGTGGAGGCTGCAGGGTGGGGCTGGGCTAGGTAGGTAGACACGGGTGGGTGGGGGTGTAATTAATGAGGTGTGGTCAGGGTAATGAAGTGGTCAGCACTGCTGGGTGGGGGCGGTGGGAGGGGGTGACAGGAGGGGTGTGGTGGTGACGTAAGGTTACATGACGAGGATCACCCCCTCTCCTCCCATCCCCATTATTATTATACCCCCTCCTCCCACCACCCAGGGGAGGTGTCCTCATACTGAGGTGCCACTGGAGGAGGGTGGGAGGGTGTAGGGTAGGAGGAGGGGAACAAGGACCACTGGGGTCAGCCCCTTTCGCCACTCGGCCCCATCCATCTACAGGCCTGTCCCAATCGCCCATCCCTCACTGGCCCACACCCTTCTTCACCATGCTCTCCAGTGGCTACTATGGATCTAGACCAGCCTAAAGAGGACAACCAGTCTATCTGACACACTCTCTGCATGCTGCTTCTACTACTGTAACTCCTACCTTCCTCCCTCCACCCCTTCTCTCCTATATCTGCACCCAATCCCCAAACCTCTCCAAACCCCCTTGCTGCATTATGACGGCTAGTCTGCGTTGATCTGACAATGAGGTTGACGGGGTGTCGGACCTAAAGACGTCTATCCCCGTCCCCGACAGCAGGCAAAGTAGAATAGGGATGGAAGGTGTAAGGAGGGGGGGGGGGTATGATAAGGAGAGACATGTCCAATATTGAGTCTGATATTCTAGGACAGAAGCCTGACACAAAAACGGTACCCATGCATGCTGTGATGACAATAATGGAAGAAGGGCTGGGTGGGGATTAAAGCATACCAGTCACATGTATACCCATTCTTTCGGGCGTAAGGATTATAGTATAGGCGTGTTTTCTAGACGTGAGAATGAGATTTTAGAGTGGGGAGGTGGAGGAGGAACACGCCCTCCTGCACGTGGGGGCATGAAGAATGGCGGTGGCGAGTCGGCATCGTTTCGTCATCATCAGCTTTACCTGCCAATCGTCGGCAGCTCCAGTGGCGCCCCCTGGCCGCTATATCAGCACTGACAACATGTACACAAACCACAACTCAGCCTCCTCAGTCTCAGCAGGCATTAAAATTACATCGCGCTGAGAGCAACTTCTTGAGCAGTTCTTTTCTATTTTTTATGAACTTTTTGCCTCTTTACCCCTCCCCTGACACTTCCCTGCCTACAACTTGCCCCACCCCGCACCGATTCGCATGCGATCACGCCTCCCTGAGGTTTTTGGTGGGTTGTCCTCCATGCCCCCACCCACCTCCTGCCCCCCGCACCACAGAACCCCCACCAGGGGAGCTCAACTTAAGCGCGTCCTCCCCGTCTTTTTGCATGTTCATCATCTTTAAGGTAATGTCAGGCAGATCTCTGCCACCTTGCCCGTCCCGCGATGGCTCACACCCTGAAGCACCCCTCCTCCCTGGCCCTAAGTCGTCGTGATTAATTGGTCTTTAACCGGGCTTGTTAGGGCCATCGATTTGTATCAATCCAAAGCTAAGCATCACGGGTTCCTTGCTGGCCCCGTCGGCCCCTCCTGGGTCGCAGCAGTCACCACCTCCTGGGTCTCTCCAGGCAGAATTTCCTGGAGGTAACCAGGCGTTCCCCGAATGCCCCACCGCCCTGGAGGGAGGCCACTGACCTCTGACCTCGCGGGGTTAGTACCACCCCCTCCCTCCCTCCAGTAGCCCCCACCGGGCTATCCTGTAAGATGGCGGGCTGTGGGATGAGGGAGGGTGCATGGGAGGGGTGGAGTGGGTGAGGGGTGGAGGGGGTCCAACTGGAGCATCAGCGTATCACAGGAGGGAGGTAGCGGACGTCAGTAGTGGCTCAGGCCTGTACAGGGGAGGCGGAGAGGGACTGAGACTTGCAGCTAGAGAGTTGGTAGGGAGAGAGTGGTAGAGAAGAGAGGGAGTGAGTGACAGAGGGAGAGAGGGAGGCGGAGAGCTTCAGCGGCAGGAGGAGCAGGGTTAGACCTTCGCAGCGGTCCCATAAAGAACTCGACTAGACAGGCGCTTGGTACTCGCAGTGTGGAGCCTGACGAGGACGGATTGGTGTAAACGTGGGGCACTGGTATACTACCACTAAGCACCACCTCCAGCACCTCCCAGCACGGGACGCGTACAGCAGCGCCAACACACGGCCAACTCCTGCACATCCTACAGGACCACCTTATTACTTATCACCACACTTATACCCCCACCCACCACCCTCCCACATACCACCCACCCACCCAGCAGCACTCAGGCAGGGAGGCTACCACTATACTTGCGGATCACCTACCGTGGTACCATTTCCCCCACCCTGGAGGAGTGATACATTAGGAGTATACAGCATTGACACCTGGAGGTGTCAGTTGGAATCTTTATCACCTATCACCTAGACTGCTATAAGTCTATATACACACCGTTATCTACCTGTATATGATTATATCGGTAGTTTATTCCACCTTTAGTGTACATTCTCTACCTTTAACCCGCTCACAATAGGATGTACGACCAGCGGGCCCCCATTGGCGTTTGATGACGGAGGATTGCTGACCCCTTGAGCGGCGCCCCGGGATTTATGTGGACACCCCAAGACCCAGGCCCCGTCAGTAAGGAATCATTGGGCCCCGCGGACAGGATACTCGTTCTTATGTTTCCGTCAGTGGTATAAGGGATAAGGCCAACTGGATCTATGGACTTTGCCATTGGCTCTTCATACACTCTACCAGATCCAAAGGTAGGAAATATCAAGTCCCAGTCTTAACAAGTCTTATTTTTATTATCTGCCACTGGTGGTACTTAAGATTCCTGACTTGTAGATACTACTTCATTGTACCTTACTTCTGATATGAGATTATTGGATGTTAAGACCTGGTAGGGGAGATAAGGAGAGATAAGCAGGAGAGTCCTACTTAAATGTTTCAAAGTTCCCTTTATCTTGGACTTTATTACCCTGGGTTATAAATGCTTAGAGTTTTGCTAACTCTGATATTGATTGATACCTTCTCTTAAATAACTTATAACTCATCTTGTTACTCAAAACGATAATTGACTGCTTCTAGAGGGAATTGATGACATGTAGTATTTCTTGTTTAATTTACAATACTCTAAATACTGTGCGAATAACCCAAATGAGTCTTCCTGGCTCCCCAGTCTGGTATTTAGATTTTGGAACTCCTGTGTCTTGAATATTTCATGATTCAATTGATTCGGGTGCGCTACAACATTGCCAATTGCGGTCACATTCCTGGTGGTTTTGGAAATTCGCCATGCATTCAATATAAACTCCCCAGTGTGGTGTCTGATCCAATAACTAATAGGCCTCAACAGCGGAGCCCCAGTCCTCCTGGCCCTAACTCAACATTGGGAACCACTGCACGTCTGCCTATGAAAACATGGACCCAACTTGCTATGGACCCATTAAGTATGGCATTTGATGTTCCCTCTGTATATCCAGGGCAAAAAGTCCCACAGAAAGAAGAAAATCTCAAAATATGAGAAGGAATTATTCAATTTGTGAGCAGGGATTATTTCATTTCTGCACAGGGCGCATTATAGGCAGCCCAGGGAAATGGAGGGTTAAACAAATAAACTAACAATGTGAAAATGTGCTTTTTGTTCAATTGTACCTATGGGTATAGTTGTATACATGTATGAGCAGGCAGTGAGGCATTTTGACAGTGTATGTTTATGCCATGGGGTAGGGGAATGAGGGATGGCCATTATTACGTGTCACAGTCCCACCCCTACATGCACGAGGCACTCGGCTACGCCTCAATGACTCCCACAGCGATATTTAGCTTGTGGAAATTGAGGATATCGTTAGGGGACCATAGAAACTATAGAAAACTGTATCAACATAGCACAGTAGTCAGACAAAAATGTTTGACTTTTTAATGGACTCTCAACAAATGAACCAGTCTCAGGGCCCGACGACACGGTTTCATATTTTATGACTTGTGTTTATATGTATATACATTGTACATTAAGGGGAGAAACCTACTATTGGATGCTGAGGTCCTATATCACATTTAATCGACGCAGCAGAGGCATATAATCATGTATAAATGGGAGGCAGCTCACAGTAGTTTTAAACTAATTGTTGGTGTAACCTGATCCACTGATATAGAAAGTGATCCATGAATTATGAGGGTTAGCTGATCATAAACCCCCCTTCCCGCATTATTACGTCATTAGTGCAATAACAGAATCCGTGACTTTTATCACGAGGACACAGCTTACAGGTCTCCACAAAAGCCCCACAGCAGGGGACTGCTATTGAGCGCAGAATAAACGGTTATTTTGCGCCTTTGCCTGCGCTGTAATGCACAGCAAACATTGACATTTGGCCGAGCCGCAGGACCTACTGGAGGCCCCCATACCGCGCCCGGATCCCCAGACTCCCATCCGGGCAGGAGGAGGGGGGAGTAGAGAAGGGGGTGGAGATTAGTGGGGGGGGGGGGGGGTATGATGGTGCGTTACCGGGCCGGGCGGAGCGGCGCCTGCGGGCCGCCCGCCACGTGTGGTAGTTGTAAGTTTATGGCGGTCCCCCGGGGCCCGCTACCGGTATAGCACCCCGGCATGCTGGCCCCGTGTCCGCCGGGGGACGGCCCCCGTGCACGGGACCACCCGGCAAGTATGCCCGCCGCCGCCGCCCGCCCGGCCTCACAACCAGCCGCCGGGCCTGGATCACGTTGCGTCGGCAGGGTAGGCAATAGGGGCAAGGCCTCCCGAGAGGGGAGATCAAGGCGGGACAGAGCCTACGGCGGGACAGCCACACCAGGGAGGCGCAGAGGGAGGGCATGGAGGAGATGCAGATAATGGGTACCAGGAGGGCGGGTATTCCTTGCACGACCCCCAGTTATCAGCCTCGTGCATTACTTGTACCTCCCGTAGGGGGAGGCGACCAGGCGGCCAGGCCTGCCCTCCACCCGTCCCAAGACTCCTCCTCACCCCCTTACACCAACCCCCGCTCCCTCAACTATCCCCCTGCCTCCTCCTTATTGATATTGGGCCCACAGCGCGGCAACATCAGCCGATACAAAGTATCATGGTTTGCCCACATCCCTCCGGCCTGAAACGGGATCCGTGCGGCGGCCCCGGAGCAATAACGCTCCGCCCGATCAGCAGTGGGACGCAGCGTCAATTAGTTCCGGATTTCCCTACTAGGGGGCAGCACCGCAGCAGCACTAAGCCATCGGCGGTACTGGTAGGGACCCTTACACAGTTACCCACCACGGAGTAAAAAAATTCTCCGGGTGGCTTAAAGTGATTCCCAATGGGGACCCTGCCTTGTTTCCTCTTCTACGTCTATAACATGATTGGATAGACGTGTGCAAGACATAGTATGATTTTAAAAAACACAGTTTTATATTTATAAATATTCATTGGAATGGTGCAGTAATCAAGTAATATCGTGGTCAGAGGAGTTACTTGATAATACAAGGTCTGGACTAAAAACGACTGCAGTCTGCCCCAACGTGAATGATAATAACATGACGCCCACTAGATAGCACGCTGCACTTCTATTTTTTCATTTTCCATCCTTGCTCAAACTAGTAATTTCCTCTGCTGTGGTTCTCTGCACAACCAAGTCTAGAAAGACGTGCCCAATTACTCATTTCCTCACCTCAAAATTAAGCCAGTGTCACTTAACGTGACTGTTGGGGGTCAAATTGTAATATAGTGACCGTGACTAAAATCGTCCAAAAATATCTCCAAGGGCACTTTAAGGTGACGACTATCCTGGCCGAGTTTTCTTGGTTGAGTGGCCTGTGTATAGTTAGGTTGTCTTTATCGGCACACCCAAACACCAGGCAAGGATGTGCCCAGTAAACAAGGGCTAGTTATGAAGAGTTGATAAAACCGTTCGTCATTGTAGGCGGATAGAGTTGCCCAGTGACACGAAGGAGAGGGTCGGTGGGACGTGGGGTGGAGGTGGGTTATAGCTAGGGGAGTGGGGGTTTGGGGGGGGGGGGGGGCACGGGTGACAGGGGCACAGTAGTTTCTTACCGACAAAGGCCCAGGCGCTCTCCATAATAATCCAATCATGTTGGTGTGATTTCAAATATCGGCCAGGGTTTCCGGTGGACGTACACGACGTGTTGTCGGACAAATCGGCCCCTGTCAAGGAGGAATTGGATTGTAACTGTTTCACACAAAGGTGTCCTGTATATTATGTGGATGTGTGTTGGGGGCATGCTGGTAGTGGTGATGGTTGAGAGAGAGAGGGAGGGGGGGCAGAGAGAGAAACAGACAGACAGACAGAGAAGGAGGGATAGATACTTCCGATATAGCAAACACATAGATAGATTAATAACAGCACAATGTCCCACAAAAATACAATGTCCACCCTATTTAATAGTAAATGTGTTGTTTATTTTGGGTGTTTTTTCTTGGGGGGGGGGGGGGGGTGATGTTCAAACAAAGATAAAATGACCATCACAATTTATTCCTCCTTAAATGATACATGCAGATTACAGAACAAAATACATATATTGGACCAAATGAGGGTTGTTCTATTGTTCCAAATCAAACAGTCATGTGGTAAGGACACAGTTTTGTTTCTCTAGAATTAACGTATTATTGGTTATGTTACCCCGATGTGACCCCGTCCTATACACATACGCCGGCACATGATCACAGTAATTCCATAAGGGTTGAGTCTCCTCAGAAAATTGATACATGTACACAGAAAAAATCCAAAGTCGGCAAACCTGGCACTGCCTTGTCAATTTGACAAGGAGAGGGGCTGGCAAGCAAAACTCTTCAGTAAGAAGACCCATCTAGAGCTACCTGGTGTATGCCAGCCCTAAACTTGTCTAAAAGTGATTCACCCTTCTCCCTGCAGGTGGCCATTACCTAGCATAAATATGTACCCTTGGGAACAAATTGATTAATTCCTATGTTGATATAACACTGAGTATTACAATACATATATGTTAATATGGAGGATTATGTGAAGTATCCAGGGAAAAAGTAAGATAATGTAAAGAATGCATACTTTTCACAACATTTAAAAAATAGAGCACATGTGTAGAAGGAAGACACCTCTTTTGTGTCTTTCACCAGGGCACAAGTAGGTGCATGCACCTTATATTGGTATTATACACACACAAGCCTACAGTCCATTGCTGGAGAGTAACCTATACTCAGTAAAGACTTGGTGATACACTATGTGAATCCTTGGTGGCACTAGTGTATTAAATATCACTTCTATATGTGGTTATGCATATAAACAAATTGATAAAATAATCTTGTCATCTGGAACCAGACCAAACTCATACATTTGAAACCCTAGACCTACCACCATTATGCAATGATGAGCCCCCAGCTGTGGCTAATCTAGGCCTGCATCAACTATCTTAGTTTGACGACCTTGACAAGTCTAGGGTCGTCTTGTGGGATGGTAATCTGGCAGGTTGTCAATTTGACAAGTTGAAGCTAGTTGATTCTATGCTGTTCACTTAGAAGACCCTAGGGTCGTCCTGTAGGACGACCTTACAGACTCCAGAGCTGTCCAGAGTTTTTCAGTGTACCTGACAATCATGTGCATGTAATGAATTGGTTAAAGGCCATAATCCCAACAGGGAATATTATTTCACCAATATCAAAGCCTTGTATATAGGTTATTAGTCATACTATATGTACAACCTATACATTTCCTGCTCCAGATGTAGGAAATGGCAAGATATTTTATTTCTATAACTTAACAAGCTTATCGATTCAATCTAAAACTGAGTGAATCGTCCTTCCTCTTCATCCTCTCCATCCCCCTCCGAGTCCTACTCAGAATCTCCTGTGGCCTGCCTTCACGTGTGCCCCCTTAGCCTACCCCTTCTTCCCTTCCTCCTCACAATACACGTCCGGTAACACCACTGACCGGACACTGGGCTTTAATTTAGCTCCTCCCGCCGTGGATCCGGAGCGCTTGGCGGCGTTAAGCCTGCTGCGTCCGGAGTACACTCACACTCCCCTCCCCTCTCTCCTCCTCTCAATCCCCCTCCTCCCGCTGCCCCTCCGCCCCCCGCGTCGTTTATTAAGTGCGCGTCGTGATGGAGTGTCATTCCGTACGACGCGACACTGTCTCAAGTACGGGGAGGTGTCAGGACTGGACACTGTCCACCTCCTGCCTCCTCTATACTCCCACAGGTAGAGATTGATACATTTATATGCCCATAATATATAAGGACCCCACCCAGGAGCTACTGAATGGTCCCTTCAATGCTAGAGAGTCGGGCCTTAAGTGCTCCGCCCTATAAATACGGGTTAATGAATGGTCTGTCCGGCACGTCACGGGACGTCACGAGAGGTGACGTAACGTCTGGTTAGGGTTAAACACTTGACTATGACACCGATTGGAGGGTAGTATTGGCTGGTTGTGTGTCTCTATTTAGCCACTTAACCCATCCCATCCTGGTCCCTAGTTTATTATGGTGAAGCCAGACGAATTCCAACTACTATATATTGCCTTTATTGAATACAAATCAACTGTGTGAATTCCCGTCTGTAATATATAGGACGCGGGTTAATTTTCTGTCTGCTTCTTGGAATAGAAATTATATTACATGTACATGTAGACTATAGTGTAAATTACTCTTGTTGTATTTTATGATTGAAGCTACATTGTATCTCATCCACAGACACATATGCCCATCGTCACATTGATTGCTAACTCTAATATTGCCTCTCCCGTTGTCGTCGATCGGGGGACACACGAGAGGAGGAGAGGGAGGAGAGAAGTTGCTTGATGGGAGCAAAGTGGCTGAGTAGTAAAACGACTCTTGTGTGGGCCTCTAGGAGGGGACTGGTGAGAAAGAAAAAGGTGGTCAGCACCCCCTCCCCCCACCCTACACACACACCACCCTCTATTGAGTCTACTGGAGGAGGGCGCAGGGTCTGATGGACGGTCTGCCGGTGACAGCCCTCCGATAGACAATGGCACGGTGGTGGTGGGCGCACAAATAACACCGGCTACAAGAACAGGTTGATTACATAAAAATCCATCCCTCTGATAATTAAAAAGTGCAACCTGAGTTGGGCGTCGGCGCTTCAGAACGCCCGCGGGGGCGGGGCGGAGGACGCACGTGCCCTGGCCGGTGGTGAGGTGAAGCCGGGCAGGGTGGGAACTGCACGTCGGGGGGGGGGGGGGGGGGTCGGTACCGGAAGTGTGTGTGGTATTAGGTTGGGAGTCTAGAGCCTGGAGGGCCTGTCCTGGTGACTTACCCCTATCCTCCTCTTTCTCCTTTACCTCAAGGTCGCCCTTGCCGCGCGCGCAAAAAGCGCTCAGCCGCTGCGGGCCTTCTTAACGCCCGGCGGGCGTGTCCTGGGGGGTTATAATAGGATCAGCTGACGCTGGGGCACTCAGACGACGCGCCATGCACGTCCCCTCACCACCATCCGCACCACTCTGTCCTTTGTGGGGGTAGGGTGGAGGGAGGGGGCTGTTCTGTGCTCGCGACCCTCCCTCTTTCAGTGTAAAAGCGGCGATCAGCGTTAGAGGCGCGTGTGGCGGCTTTCCGGCCACTTCTGGCCAGTTTTCACAGCCGTTGTGCACGCGACGTCGCCCTGCAGGGCAGGGGAGAGGTGTGCAGGGGTGTGTGAACGTGTGGGGTGTGTTCCAGTACCCACCGCCCACCACCACTGCACCCTCTCCGTCCCCACCCTACCGCCGATGACGCGCGCGGAGCGGCGGCTATCCCGTCGGGCCGCGTCAGAGAAATTAGCGACCACCAAATGACACCCTGATTTCAATGGCACCGTCCTCATGCCGCGTTCCCGCCTGCAGAAACACCTTGTGCGACAAGCGTCAACGTGGTGCACGCGAACAGCGGGTAGGGAGCACATTGAAATGCCCAAACACCATTATGGAGCAGGGCCGTAATGTGTTTACAACCCCTCTACATATACTACTTACACGCGTATACACCCTAATTTATCCATGTATAGGCCTGTGTATAGGCCTGGATGGGACACTGTGTTCAGACTCTCACTATGAATAATCATACTGTCAATAATACTTATGTTATACAGCAATTATATACATGTGTATAATATGACAAGGCTGTATGACTGTAAACATGAACGTGTGTATATATAAAGTGTACAATACACGTCAGAAACAAACTCATATCGTGCACATCAATCATACACGTACACGTCAATACTAATAAGCCATTAACGTCTCCTCCTGGCACCACAGTCACACCACCATAACGCTACAGGCCCTACATGGGCCTCCCCAACAGGAGGAGGGGAAATAAAATAATGGTCCGTACGTGTAAAGAAAAATGAGTGGCATATTGGGGAGAAAAGAAATAGATGAAAAAAGAAAGAGTATGGAAATGATAAAAATAGGTCCATTGTTATTGAGGAGGAATGATGGAAGTGTGGATGGTGATGTGAGGGGGTGGGGGGGGGGGGGGGTAAGGGGGTTGGTGTATGACTACACGGACCACCCAGCCTAACATGTGTCGGGGATCCATCACCGTGGAGGAAGGCTGAGGACACTGGAGGAGAGGGAAGAGGGGAGGAGGCCACAGTCAGACCCAGTCACACTGGAGCCAGCCTTGGTGTCACTATGGCAATGTAAGCAGCCCCCTCTCATGCCTCCCACCCCTCGCTCGTCACTCAGCCCTCCTCCAGGGTCTATCCTACACCATACACACCCATGGAGGTAGACATGGTGGGTGGGAGCACACCTTGTTATAACAGGATACAACCCTAGAGGGAACTTAAACTCAGAGGCGTAGGAAGCAAATCTTCATTGGGGGGGCCCAGGGGGGCCCACTCCAACCAACTTTCAATATCGGCCTTTATGAATTATGTATCATATATGCAAACTTGTATATTGTACTATATTGTATTGTGTAGAAAAGAAGTATTTTGAGACACAATTGTAAATTGTGTGAATTTTATTATGGTCTTGACAAATTTTTGGGGGGGGCCCAAACATATTCAGGCCCCCCTCCTCAGTGATTGGGGGGGCCCGGGCCCCCCTGGCCCCCCCTTTTCCTACGCCACTGAAACTTCTATCGCGCATTCATGATGACGCAAACAGCACCAATAAAAATGGAAGTTTAATTGGCGGCAAGCACCTATAATACAGTGTTAACGTGATTTAAGGCGTGTATAACGTGGAGGAGTGGGAGGGTCGTTTTAATAAGCACCCACCCCCCCCCTCCCCGCCCAGCCGAGCCCATGATGAAGTAAGCCCTGGAGACATGATAAACATCCAGGAGAAGGGCTTATAGTATATATCAGATCTCAGTTCTCCCATTGCTCCTGATTAATATCAACACCTCGGTAATAATTGGTGCAAATGTGCATTGATGCCGTACATATTAGCGTGCCCAACTTGCGCTACCCAAGCAAGCTGGGCACAAGTTGACGCTAATTTGTGGGTTTCTATCCAGTGTGGTGTTTAAATTCTCAACTCATTTTGGCGCGTGGTGTATATTGGTAACGATATAATTATACATGATATGTACACATGTGTGTGAGCAGAGGGTTGAATTATGTTTTCATTGATTTAGTATAAGGTCAAACGTCAATATCTACATATAGCTGTCCCACCGTTACTGTTATCACTGCCCATGTGCTACTGATAAAATGGCATGATATTCCGGTCGATAGGAATATTGATCTGTCCAAATTTCAATAATCTTGGTCTGTTCATTTTAACCATAGAGAAGCCTCTGTACGACCATGCATCCCCACCGACGCCCTCCCTCCTACATTGTACAATCTAAAAAAAGAACCCGTCGTGTTGGCACTGTAGACACACAGACATACAAACACACATGAAATGCTATAGCTATGTTTTATTTTATTTGAGTACACCCCTCTGGATAGTTTTTCTATAGTTTCACCGCCCCCTTGCCGCTACCATGTGCCCCTTTTTGGCTTGGTTTGTGGCTGTATAACACTGGATCATGGGGCTCGAGTTGGGACACAGAGACAGAGCAGTCAGGCCTTTCCCCGACGGCCGTGTGACAATCTACCAGCAATCACTGCAGCAAGCCTGCTGGCTTAGGGCGGCATTAAGCCTAGCTCGGGGCCCCCCGTCCCAGACATTAGCGCAATCAGAGAAATTAATGCTGCTCCAGAGCTGCTCTCCCCCTCTTCTACTTCTACCCCCTTCTCTTCCTTCTCCGCCCCTACAGTTCCAACACAGCAGCCCACCCCTACCCCCTCCACCTCCGAAAAAAGGCTGAGCCGAGTAGAGAAAGACAAAAAGTCAAGCGTTGCTGCAGGCTGCACAGGAGGTTGAGCCGGAGCCTTGCCTCATCCTGTGCGAGCTGCTCGCCCACCGACCGGCTCTCCCCCGAGCTGCTCGGCCCACATCCGCATCCGGACCGGATTTTTTACTCCCTCTGAACTCGAGCATACTCATCAGCAAACACGGCGCCCCGCGATTCATTTCATTTATTACCTTTTGGCCCCCTTCGCAATCGCATCATCTAATAACTGATGAATAAGCCATTACGGCTGATGGAAGAAGGAAGGCGAGAGGGCGGCGGCAAGAGGGAAGGGTGAATGTGTGAGTTGGTTGGTGGGGGTGGGCTCTGTGGAGGAGAAAGAGGAGATGAGGGGGCATGGGCCCTTTTGCTGCTGGCATAACGGAATCTGGGTGTGAGCAGGGCAGGCCTGTGGCGCAAAACAAGCGGCGGGATTGCCTGCTGATCAAAAGTCAACTCGCCTTTGGCTGCCCCCTCTCGCCTGCAATGATCCCCCAATCTAATAACATGATATCTTTTTCATATGGCGGTGGCGGGGTGTCAGGCATCTTTGATGGCTGATGACGGCCCCTGATGTCTGACCGGCAAGATCCATATCAGCAGGGCGTGGTCGGGGCGGGACACTGCTGGGTGTAGGGCAGGGGGAGGAGGGGAGGGGGTACCATCGACCGCTCACACAGGGGGATAGGCCGGAGTGGCCGAGCCCTCTCTTCTGGGACATCTCTCTGATCCTGGTCACGGCACCAAAAGAGCCCTGCCGCTGACCCAACACGCTTGGCCGCTGGCCAGGGTCACACCATGCGGACCAGCCCCCAATACCGATACCTTCTGATACGAGCAACTCCTTCCCCCGCCATGTGAGCTGCTCACAGATCGACCACCAGATGGCTACATATGCTCAGACGGAGCAGCTCGACTGTCTTCTTTTATGACGACTCAGCGTGGCAAGGCACTTTTAAAAATACTTCTTTAAATCGATGTGTACGATCGAGGGACCATGTTGAGGCTATATCTATAGACAGAAAATACAGTTATGAGATGTCGCTTATGTCCTCAGGCATTGGACTAACGCCTGGTGTAGTTTGATTTGAATTTCCTATAGTGAAGGAGTACAATGTAATAGAAATCCTAGCTGAAATAGGATACTGAACTCATACAGACGCGACAATTCATATCTGTATATACTACTCTCATTTCATTCTAGGAACATATACATACTATAGCCTAGGCTCCTACTCCAGATTAAAACACCAGATATACCTCTGGTATATAGGCCATCGCCAGCACACGAGAGCAATTCAAAATGAGCATATAAACAGAAAAAAGCCAGTGCATGCCATGTTAATAAAGGCAATCATTCCAGACACCCGACGCTGGTTACTCTCTCGTTTCCTCCAGTTCAATTTTTGTAGTACCAGTAACAAGGCTACTAGGTTTTCATATTGAAAGCCTATCGTGGTGAGATAGATGCCATCCTTTATTTCGTGTCAGGCAGATTAGACGTGTCAGCGACTGAGTCACGGGGTTGCGGTGTGGGTCGGCTACTGGTCTGTCAACTTGTGGTCCAACAGGGTCAGTGCCCGCCATATTGATGTCACTGTGTTAGGGGCGCAGGGGCCTTGTTGGCACTGACTCCACGGTGGGGCATGGTGTGTGTGTGTGAGGGGGGGGGGCAGTAGAGGATGCAGGCCAGCAAATAACAATAATGTACCAGAACAATGGCCTCCATGGCAGACCAGCAACAAACACGAATGGGTCTAGTCATGGCTTACACTTTAATCAATCTATAGATTGCCCATCGTTTTGGTGTCACAACATTTGAACGTACCATTCATTACAGTTACATAATGTAATAACGGGACTAACAGTTGTAAAATCCATGTGTTTTCGTCGATCCTATTATATTTACCTTTATCATTAAAGTAAAGAGAACTCTGTCTCGTTTCTGGTGTAGATCTATAGTTAATATCATTTGCTTAATTCTGTTACAATGTAACCATAATGTGCCATACCAAAAAAATATTAACTTTTTCTTGATCGTGCTTAAAATATTCAGCACACACCTATAAAACGTGTCCTTAAAAACTAAAGACGCAATGGTTTTATCCTCAACATGAGAAGAGTACTCTGTCTGAATGCTGGATTGCGAAGAATGCCAATTGCTTCTGCTGCCTTTTGAAATGGTCGTTTACGAGTCATCCGGCCGCGTCGTTGGGGCATTTGTGTATATTTTATGATGGGGATCTCCACACTAAGCAGTGAAGCATCTCACTGTAATCGCTGAGAGAGGATCCGTTGTGTATAGCTGCCTCCCCACTCCCCCCTTTTCATGTGGACGCCACATTAAGATGGAGGCCCCGGCCGAGCGGACGCATCATCGATCCAGATAAATGATGTAACTAGGCCACAGCAGTGACGGACGGGGCCCTAAGAAAGCCGGCCGTTTAGATCTCTAAGTGGCCCAGTGAAAAGATCCGGAGATGGATCCTTGTGGGCTACATTCACGCAGTGGGTGCTGCATGGGAGGGGGTGGAGGGATCCCTCACAGACGCCTCCACCCCCTGTGGTGCCCTTCTCACCTGCCCGTTTACCTGAGACTGCTTCCATTTACCTGGGGTGCTTTGATGTGGGTATAGACATGCCGCCCTGGATGATGGCCTCCAGGGTCCTCCTGGTGCATGGTGCAATGCCTGCTGAGAGCTGAATGCAGCATGTGGCTACTTTAATTACATTATATTACAGTCTCTGTAGTGGTGACGAGGGAGTGGCTGTTTTCTATACACCCTTCACTTACCCCCAACAACCAGCCTACCACAGCATTGATCCCATGGGTTAGCCCTGGGGGGAGAGAGGACTGATGAAAGGGTTAATGATGTCGTGTTGTTCTTCTCTGATTTGAGCCTGGCCTCCACCGGCAAACACATGGTCAGTGAGCCCGATCAATTATTGACCACTCTGAGAAGTAGTAGCCATGTGGGGCTGGACCAGGGGCCTACTGCTGGACATTCACCTCCTGCACCCATGCGACTGACCCTCCCCCTCTCCCCTCCCCTCCCTCCTCCTGTCATCCAATTACAGCTTGACTCACATTCGGTCATCGACGAGGTGACCCCTCCGGACGGCCCTGACCCTGGAGCTGGGTGTGAGATCTAAAGGAGCGTAATGCCGACTACCATCTGCCTCCCACAGTGGTCACCTAAAAAGGCACGCCACATAAAAGCAACTCATTTTTCTGAGTGCAAAATAAGGCTTGATTAATCCAGATTTTGGCTTTTTGCTCTGGTTCTTATCTACAGCCCACTTCAAGTGCATTCCAAGTGGACGCTGGCGTCTACTAACATGAGCCAACATGAGCCAAAGAACAGCTTATTGTATGATCCATCCCAGCGTGGCCTTGGCAAGTCCGAATGGAAAATAGTAGACATTTTAGGCACTTTTAGATCCAGATAGTTTTTCTGCTTGGATTATAACAGAAACAAAAGGTTACTTAGCGTTAAACATATATAATGGATGGAGAGGATAACATCACGTTAAATTACATGCGCTAGATCAAAGGCCAGGATTTGAAATTACATCTAGGCCGAACTTATCCATAATGTAGTACAAGATGTAATAACGGGGCTAAGAGTCTAATTCATATGTTTTTATGGATCATGTGTTCAATTTGCTTTCATCATGGAAGTAAAGAGACTTTAATAAAAGAGTAGCTTTCATATCTGTTTATTTATCTTCTGTTCTACATCTGGGTAATATTTACTAAATGATGTTAATCATCTATTATGCACTATTGTTTTAGTAATGTAATATTAATTTTAGGAGATGTTTAATTTCAATCTTGTCTCATATGCGTGTGCAGGTATATCTTCATGGTGTTGCCATTCTATAATACATTTATATGGGTCAACTAAAAGTATTGCGATGGAACACAATTATTAGAAACATGTATCTACAAACATAGTGTATATAGCAATAACCATTATATATTGCTAGCATGATAAACTCATCGTGCCACCTATAGATAAATATATGCAGATATCATTAATGTCTTACCTATTGTTCATGCATTTGTATATGCAGTCCCCAGACGAAAGTGAACAATCAATTTCAACGATTTTGGTGTTTATTGCCCACTCAGTGCAGCCAAGCACATCCATATGGCCCCTTCCCAAACTGAATTATATGCTATGAAGAGGTATAACTAGTCCCATGATGATTCCAATTGTCTAGTTGTGATCAATTATATGGCAATTAATACCAACAGTATCTCATGTAGCCCAGCTTACGATATACATCTTATTCAAACGTATACCCACGTTCAGAATTATCATTTTTAAATGCCTTGCAGTCAATACATGTAGACATATATTTATGCTCTCTAATTTGGAACTTTAGTATTGTTATGGTCATTTAAATGTTATGATTCCCCTGATTTAGTAACCACATACATCTGTCTATTGTTATGGCTTACAAAAAAAATTGCATTATAATTGTAGGGCCCAGGGAATATAGCAATTCCATGAGACTTATTGTCTCTGGAAGTGAGTTTGGTCTATTGTTATAATTCAAAGATGTCATGAAACAATGGTTTATAGTTATAACAATGGACTTTCTGCCTACTAAGTACACCTAGTTCTGCATGTATTGCCTTATCCATTACATGACAACGGTAGAACATGTCATAGGACATTGTCTTATCATAGAACAGTTTACTAAAAATGTGATTCTGCTTTTCACATGGCATGATTTCTGCTTTTTAAACACATGCATGTGGTCATGTAGACGAGGAGGGAGCATGCAGGTGTGATGCGTGTGTATGGGCGTGTACATGTGTGTATGGTGGATGGGAGGAGGGAGGGGGGGGGGTGAACATCCGTCATGTCAGTAACGAGGAAGGCAGTAGAGCCCTCCCAAATATTCCAATATATTCCAGCGACCCCGGAGCCTGGCGTTAGGGTCGTCGGCTCCTGACGCCTCCACGCGCGCCCTGACGTATATTTGGGGTATTTATCTTGCAAACATAGGATTTGTCGTATTAGTGAGGATTTTCCGAGGGTGGGAGGGAGGTGGAGGGTGGGCGGGGTCTGGAAGGGGGCGTGCGACTGGCTGCGATCGATGAGCCTACGCCCTGGGTGGTCTAGCCGGTATACCCACATTTGTCAGCGCTTAATGAGTTATGAATCGAAGCAGGAGGGGGTGTGGGGGTGCCCTCCCCTTATCCCCCACCCAAATCCTTGTCAACCCTACACAATGCCCGCCCTCCGCCCAGGGATGAAGTGGATCCCGGATTTTACTGGTCGGCAGGACATGGAGAGAAAGGTGGAGGGTTGGGGGAGGTAGTAAAGGTGGAGAGAGGTAGAAGGGTGGGGGGAAAGGGCCCAAGTGCCCCACCCGGAGGTCCCAACCCCCTGTCCACCCCCTGACTCCCCCAGCACCGCCAGTCGACCCTTGATCGTCAATAATTAGCAGTCAAAGACCTCTCCACAGGCTCGTTGGGCCAGGATTGATGGACCCTGGAGTGGTGGCCACTGCGTCGATGAATAATATACGCCCCACTCAGGGCCCGCCTGGGAGGCCAGGGCCCAGGGCCTAGGTCCTCTCATGTATTCTCTAGCCTGTGTCGTCCAGGCAGAGTCGCAGAGTCACTACTGTCCTTCCACATTCAGCACACTAGTAGTGAAAGTAACATGCATTGGGTCTGAATGTATGACGTTTGGTATATTGAGTCTTTCTTTCACTTTGAAAAATCCAAAAGCCACTGGAATAGAGATGCTATTTTTTTTTGAATCACGTAGATATGTACAATGGATATCAAAATAATCAAATTGTCTCCAGTGTAGTTGGCAACATCCCTGTAAAGTTCCCCATTGCAGTACATATGTATTTCACTCAACGGGATTACCTTTCTGGATAATGCAGATCTATATATTAGGTCAACTTCCATAGTTGTGGTGCAAATAATTATGTCCATAGAATAGATCCTAATTCAGGTATACATGAACCTATATACATGTCAAGGGGCGGACCTGACATTAGGACAGAGCTCATCTAAAGGGTTTTATGGAATAACCCGGTAGAATGTACACCTCTTTCCCATATACACAGCGGTAGATATACTACAGGTGGTGGATGCATATACGGTGATAAAATCCCTTATGACATCACATGATACTTAATCTAGATTACCACAGACCATGAGATAGATATAAGGCACCACAGGCTAACCGGACATTCTTCCAGACCCTACCAACTCCGCCACATGCTGCCTATGCAGTTATGGTTGCGCCCAGTCTTGGCGCTATTGTCTTATTTATTCAAAGCGGCCGGATCATCCTAATGCCCATGGATTTATCGCCGGATCAGATTCGGAAATTCAATTATGGAAATTCATGAGATGTTTGTGCGCCAATCTGTGGGCGTTATCTCGGGGTCGCGCTCCCGCTGTACGGCGCGACGAGCAGCTCCCGGCGCCCGACGCCAGTCGCTCAGAGGCGCTCATTCGGATCCTGATCCGGCGCCGGCTTCCCCAGGCTTACCAGGCCTCTGAAAAAGATAACAGGGGCGGGGCGGCGCCCTGCTGGGTGATCAGCGGCGGCGTCAGATCCGCCGGCCCTATATGCATATATTCACGCGCCGCGACGCCGCATTCAGTCGCTACCCTGACAGTTCCGGATCCGGTCCTCTGCGCACGCGCAGTCAGGCTTCCCCCGGTTTGCCTGAGTCGTGATCAAGGCGTTCACAGCGCCACCCCGTGGGCGGTCCGCCGCCGGTAATGGTGTGGATTTTGTCGGTGGCCCTGGGGTCGGGTTCCTAAAGACGGGGGACTTGGGAGGAATATGATTATTTAGGACATATTTAGAAGCTGGGCCTGGTTGTATTTGGCACTGATCGGAGCCTCAAAGCGTGCCTCTGTGCTGGGTGTGCTGGAGGTGATCAGGGGATATGTTCCATGATGGCTGCTTTATGATGCAGCCTCCCTCTGTACACATGTAGGGATACAGGGGCTGATTGGGGCTACAAGACGTGGCTTTATAACTGTATAGGCACACTTTACTACTAAAATAACCAGATAACCACACACGTGCACTGTGTGAGGTGCGTGCGTGTGTAGAGACCGCGCGGCTGCATTAGGCAATATGATAGGGATTGAAAGTGCTCATAACTGTCAACTTTTTTTTTTAACACAGGCTCATGCGCCCATCAAGCAGGTTTATGATAGTTATGACAACCTTCACTTTACATTATACGTCATATGCATGCGTCCAGCTAGAATGGCTCTTTAAACGCCTCCCTAATGACATCCGCCTCTGTTAAAGTCAAAACATGATGGAATGTGATCGCTGTAAACAAGGACAATCACAGTCTCCCCAACCGACGCCCAATTATTTGCCCAATTATCATAATCACTTCAGAGACTGTAGAGTCAGGTTCCTTTTTGCCGCTATAGTAAGATAATTCTCACGTGACTGAAATAATGAATGCCTGCTAAATATTTCACATGCATGCATCCCCTCCCCCTTTCAGTATACATGTAGCCACATATGTTCCCCTAAGGCCAATCTATAGACGACAATTATTCACTTCCGCACTTGAAATTTAATCCGACTGTAGCGTTGAAAGGGTCTGATTTGGTTCAGAAGGGAAAGGGTGGGGTTAGGTCGGCCAAGAGAATGTTCAGAGGGGAAAGGGGTTACCTTGAAATTGTTGGTTTTAAAAAAACACCGGAAAGTAGCCTAGGGTCACTGCTCTCGGGGGTCTATGTGCTGTGACGGCTATACAGGTGTGTTCAAAGAGGGGGAGGGGGGTTCCAGGCCGACCAGGGCTGCGACCAAGCATTGCTAATGAATTTACCTGGCCATTAGTGCACCCCCAGGCCAGGTGCCCCACCGGGTGGTCATGGTTCTTGCTCATTTCTTGGGGTGCTGGCGGTGTGAGTCCGCTCTCTGAGCAGGTTAAGCGTGGCCATGGTGCAGCTCCTAAAGGTGTCCATCTGGGTATGGAGCTGGTAGGATGTGATGGATTCTGGAGACTGGCCTTAGCGTGTTTAGCCCCGCCTTTGTGTCTAATTCGGGAGAAATTAACCGTGACTAGCGGAGAAAATCATGCCGACCATGGTGCTGGTCCGCCACAGGTTGGTTTGGAGACTTTCTGTACTAAAATGCACCGTACCACAAACTTAGATTTTCAGATAAAAAAAATAAAAATCAGCAGAATCAGTCGTAGCATATCCCGCCTGCTTTATATACAAAATGATGCTATTGTTGATAATTGTTCATTATACCGGCACATTCAGATATTGAGGACACTAGTATACATACACGTAGATAGACATTTTTTCTATATACATGTACCGCACTGTAACACTATCAAAACCCCCACACATATCCGTACACAGTATATATATGTATACATATATTTCCCTAGCTACCAGGAGGAAATGGAAAGCTGTGTTAAAACAGTCAGACGTAGCTGTGTCACAAAGGGTCCCAGGTGTTTAGTCAGTGACATGGGAACAGTGCATTTAGGGCTCACAGTCTGCCAAACGGGTAAACCACAAAGGTATTAGTGGTCTGCAAAAGAGAAGGTTAATTATGCGGTGTTTCTTACACCTTAGTCGACCTGACCCGCCTTCTCGAGAAGAAAAAATACATTATACTATAAATATGTGAACTCTCAGTGTGCAACAGACCATACTAGGTAATATGGAACAATCCTTGTTCATTGCTGATGTATATGATATGATACAGATTTTATCTTTTCAAAATTGCATGACTATGATTCATAATGCGTTTATGCTTTATAAACAAGACTACCTTGGGTTATAATGATCGTTTTAACTTTATGACTTCTATTGTTGCATGGCCTTAACGTGACTTCAAGGCTAACCACTTCAATAGGTTTCAATCACAGAGGAATGGTAATTTTCCATGTCATTATTACAGTATTACATTTCTAGTTTTCATCTATGAACAATGTCGGAGCATATGCATACATATGCAGTGGCACCAAATATACAGGGGGGATCTCAATTGCCAATAGAAAGTGCAGATAAATATGTAAATAATTTAAAACAATACAAGTATCTGCAAAACCCACGTACCCCTTTATTTAACCAGAAGACTTCTTAGGTTATCCTTAGGGTACTTCATCTGAATGCAACAAAAGCCACAAGAGTGTGGGAAGGTAACATGTGACCAAGTGACAGCCGACAAAGAGGAAAAAGAGACTCATGTTGGATCACTTTGTATAATAATAATGATATTAATAATAATAATAATGATAATAATAATATTGGGAATGAAAAGCTTTCTTTTGTTCCTTTATTCATAATAACAATACATGTACTTATGGGACTATACGTTTGTATTATCAGTTCCTTTGCGGATCTAAATACTGCTTGATACCCTGGGCTGCTGTGACACATACAGAGGCAATCTTCACTGGGCGTGGCTCTGGTGTACCCAGAGGGAGAGATTGAAGGAAAGGCCTGTTGATTTATATGACATGGTGAAGTGACGGGCTCCCAGGTGTGGCCTCAGAAGCCACAGTCTGAGTGACGCTGCCCGCATCTTTTTGTCAACCAGCGTCCGATTAATTGGGAATTAACAGAGACGGCATGTTTCAAAATTCATCACCCCTCAGTCAGATTCCCACGGCTGTAGTATGCAAATAAAAAGGGAAAACCAATAAAGGGTCCCTAAGGAGGCACTGCTATTTATAGGGTAGGTAAATTGATTTAAGCTCATCTGTGATCGACTTACGACTAGCAATGCTTAAGGAGGCGATGATCTGGAGGAATGCATTGCCTATACCTCCTTATATAAATACACATCTTTGTCATATGAATATGTATTTAACGCCATGATTATAAATGACATGTAATATCAAAGGTTGAAGATTGTGTGAACTGATTGACATGAAATTGACATCAAATAAATGCCGATTCTTACTTCTTTACTTGTGAAGCCACATTATACACGGCTACCGTGCAGCTAGTGTAATGGCTCTTTCCATGCAAGGACAATTTATAATACTGTAGAGGTATAACAGTTCCAGGGGAACCCAGTTACAGAACCTTTGATGTCGGGGGTGGGGGGGGGCACACTATGAGAAACAAGAGCCACAAGTATAGCTGATACCACCGAAACTTCAAGAAAACTGAAAGCTACTGTATAGGAGGCTGGGGTGGACAGGAGGTGGGGAGAGGGGTGGACAGGGTAGGAGCCCTGGTGGTGGACACACCAGTAAATCATGACACCTGATGTCACTCCTGACGCCGCCCACCCCGCCCAACATTGTCCTCCAGGATGCAGGTAGAGGCCCTCAGCCTCCTACAGGTGTACTGTGTCCATGCAGGTGGGCTTTCCCACGCTGCCCCTGCTGACCAGGCAGTCCTCTGGGGGTCCCCTGTGACCTGTCCGGGTGGTCCCTGCTCGTGGGGGACCTGTCTACTCCAATGGTCACCATGGAGACCTCCTCCAGGGCGGATATGTCATATGTGCTTGTGCATGTGCAGCAGGTGTTCAAGTTTAGGTTTTGTACTGGTTATTGGATACTATGATCATTGTGCTAACCATAGCAGAAATAACAATTAGTTTACCTTATATTGCAATGAGGAATATAACAGATTATGAATATATCCCCATTACCCATGGGATATGTCAATCTGTTTGTTTATCATGAAGCATCACAATGTACACAAATATTACAAAATGTCAGGATGTAAAATAGATTTTACATCATCAACAAAACCCAAAATACCAATTCATTTCTTCTAATCATAATACAGAAACATATTTCTTTAGGTATACAATATTATGTACTCCGGTATATTTCATTTTCAAACCTGTACCACCGATCACGTAAACTCTGAAACAGGCCAATAGTTCCATGTGCGTCTATTTAGCGAATCCCACAGTAAGGATATAAAAACGGGGTCTGGAGATAAATCTTTCATAGGGGGTAATAGGCCGAGCGGTCACATATGATTTCACGGGGGCGGTTTGAAGGACGGGCCTCCGTTTGAAGGTTTCACGCGCGCAGACGACTTTCGAACGGAAATCCCGCAGTGCGCTGGTGGTCGGCGCCCTTCCATATTAACACCTCTGTCGTGCCGAGAACCAGCGTGTGAGCAGTCACTCTGTGCAATCAGTCAGCGACGGCTGGGGCCCGCGGGCAAAAACCTTTTCACGGGCAAACCGGTGTTAAGAATTTAAAGATGATATTGATAAATTGATCTGCTCCATCGGCGAGCTGCTCATTTGGCACGTGAAGGCTCGTTGTGGTTCTCTGCTGCCCTCTTTCTGCTCGTCCCCCCACACTCCAGCACGTCACAGCTATGCATGCTGCACCCCTTAGCTGCACCCCTACCTCAGTACCAACCTGCAAATCGATGGCAGGCTTGGGGCCCGACGCTGTAAACATTCATCATATATAGATTAGTGATCGACACTGCCCCAGCGTTCCGCAAGGTGGCGGGTCAGGTCGCCCTTGCAAATCGGCCCAATTTGGCTTCCTGAGGAGGAGGAGGGTCCAGAGACTGGGTCCTGGGGAGAGCGGTCACAAGGGCCAGGACAGGACCTACCCAGCAACGCCCCAGCCATGTCACCGGGGTCAACGGACGCTGTCAAGTCGCGTCCCGCCAAATTTACTTCGATTTCCGATGGGATGGGTGAGGTAGGTGTGTAAGGGTGGGTGGGGTGGGGAGGTGCAGGAGGAACTGGACACGTGAAGTTGGAGGTCAGGGAGGGAAATGAGTATGCTGGGGTCCTTGCGATGCCAATGCCTTCCTGACTACTAGTATACATGTGGGTCTAGCACTAGTTTTGCTGTCTTAGAACTGGTGCAAAGGTTACGTTCTGGTTCCTCCATCTATTGCCTTTTGGCACAGTAAGACATATACAACGCGATGTCTTCCATAATAAATACAATGGTGATTAGGAAGTATGTTGCATTCTTGAAAGTAATAAAATACAGGCATGCCTCGTTATAATTGCCTGTACCATTGGCTATGTGGCACATCTGGAGTATGTGCACATTTAGAAGGAATTGACATTTTGGCTTTAACTTTTAACTTTTTTATTTTATTTACAAGTGCAGTTGAAATATGCCTATGCTCTTACTTGTGTCACCGTGAATACCTGCAGGGACTGAGGCTGCCGACGTGATAACCCTGTCTCCATATGGAGACCCTGAATGGAATATGTCCCAGAAAGAAGTCGTGAGAGGAGATAAAAAGATTGAACTTTTGCCCTCAACCTATATTCTGTGGCTCTAGTGAACCTCTGGTATACACCGAGACCTCTTTACTGTCCCTATAGCACGTCCTCTAGCTGAAGTTAGACCAGGCCTGTACTGAAGGGTGTTGGAATGCGGCCACTCCTCCACGGTGGGGACGGCGCCGTTCACGCACGGTTAGTGTTTCAGGGGGTCGGGGTACAGGAGTGATTAATGATCCCTGATGAAAGACGCTGTGTGCGTGTGCAAGGCCACAGGAGGAGCAACCCAGGAGGAACAGGCTGGGGTATAAGGGGTAGAGGTTGGGAAAGGAAAGGGGGAGAGAGGCATGCACGGCGCCAGACTGTGGGGCGCAGATGGTCATGCTATACACTGGTATAAGAGCATAGACCTCCACATGAACTGGAGGAGCTTTGGGAGGGCGAGGGTGGTTGGTGGGTGGGCGGACAAACCGTTAGGTCGTTACCTTATCGGCGTGCCAGACCAATACTGCAGACAAGGGACCAGGGTGACGAGAGATGCTAAGCATCACCTCAACCCAACACCAGGAGGTACCCTGCACCCCGAGCCCCCCTCCTCCAGTAGCTGAGTTCAGAGCAGCTGCATCAACAGTATTCTATACAGTACACTTTACAACACCAACCTCACAGGGATCCCATAAGACACATAGAATGTGTACATATGTGTGCCTACCAGTATCATGCATACAACATCACATGTGTATACAGTACCACTCCCTGTGTGTAAACAATAGGATACTGATTGCACTCCTCTATAAAGAAAGGATATAATTGGGATGGGGAAGGCATTATAATAATGAACTAGAGATATAATGGGAATTGGTCCCCAATATTACCTAAACATTTCCTAATAGGAAGGGTAGCCTCATATAATGGGGTGACATAAATGTGGAGGTATTCCATAAGAATGTGGATTGAATGTTGCTCATAATAGACGTCCTATTTCAAGTGGTACAGCAATTAGCAGTCAGTAGACTCATGTGGATGCTTCCAACTCATCGAAGCATGACCGGAATATTATACTGTAATAGCAATGCAGCTGCCATAGGTGCACCTAAGCATATGTTGCTTAGTAACAATGTAATGTTATTAATATCTACATTAATCATATTATCACCATATTGGAGCAAATTATGTGCGAAGCGCCATAATGAATTTAATTATATCGGAGTCTATACTAATCGGTACTCTAAACAGTTACCCCTCATCTTCCTATAAATCATATACTCATAATTCTTGAAATGATTTATATACATACAGATGGGTATCATAAGTATGTTCTTCCCATGTTTAATATTGTTATAATTATAGGTAGTTATAATGATTATACATGATACAATATCTAAAAAAAATGTAGATAGCATATAATGCACAGTACAAAAAAGAACAATTACGAACGCATTCCAATACCCATAACAAGTCATGTATATGTAATACCATAAGTTAACACATATAAAAGCCAATGGGTGTGGCCTGTAATATCACATGGCATATAATCATTATACGTGTACATAATACTCCATTATATGTGCAAGCATTATACCCATGTAACAAAGTGAAAGCTCTATGCATGGAAGAATTTCATGACTTTCAACCTCAGCCTTGATTTAGTTTAATACACTGGCTTTGGACACCACAACCTATAACCATATCGGTGAAAATGGCTGATTTTCCTATTTTTAGTCTGAACACTCATGGGAAAGCCAGCGACCATAATCCAAACATGCACATCTTGTATGCATAGAATTTCCATGTCATATTACATTATTTATGGACATCATCCATGATTGTAGCAGCAGCTTGGTAGCCAGCCTAACAACATGTATGTTGTCGGTGTACACAGTCCTGGCCTGTGACTACACCATGTATTTGTCCTGGATGGATAATTCATACACATGTAAAGCTTGTTTGAACAAAGACATAGAGAGGAGCCCCATTACCCAAACAATGCTCAAGTGTATGGTTAACATGCTGCAAATGGATGTACATATACAGACGTTTTTCCCCTGAATGCATAGATAATATTATACGATGCTTTGACCACCATATCCACCCAAAGACCTGTAAGTGGAAATGATATATAACAAAGGCAAGGACCGATATTACACTCACATATGTATAGAGAGCAGGCCTCCCTCATACAGTGTATCTAAAATGCAAATATAAAAATGCTATCAGCACCAATGCAGTCACATGTAATTCATCAAAAAGATTCTAAATATGGCAACACAAACAGTCAGATACATATCTGTATAATAATTCTGCTGATGTGCACCAGGTGGCACCAATGCCACATGATGCCTATAATTTACAAGGGTACCTGTTCTATGGGTCGGCTATAGCTGTAGGGTGACGCTTATCTGTATATGTCAGGACATTCACCGACTGGTTTCACTAATTGCCCTGTAAACGGATTTCAAACAAACCTCGGTAACATTTATGGCCACATAACAGTAAAACTGATTCTGTTGACTGGCACAGAACCACATAGAAAGGTCGCGTGCTGACTGGTACCAGCACGGCAGGGGACGGACTTCGCGGAGCGAGGAACCAGCAAAAATTGCCCAAGGGCGGGAAAAGCCAAGCGACAATTAAATCTTTATGCCCAGTGGATGTAAACCCAGAAATAATAACACAAACACCTGCAGAGTGTAGCCCAAGGCTGTACAAACTACAATTGCTGCCCACATAGGGACACTAAAATATGAACAACGCCTGGTAAAATCGGCCGTGGATATTGCAGTGCTCGGATTGTCTATACGATAAAGAACCCTCCCTCATATGTAACCAGCAATCAATAATAAAATGATCAATGATCAATATTGCAGTATTTTTATGTACATTACAATATTCTTGACAAAGATGATTATTGATCTATTGGGAGTGAAACTTCTACTTATGGTATAGGGGTTCTCTAATAACGTTTTTATATATAAAATGACGTAATATTCTAATAACGCATAAAGTCATGTTCCATGTTGAGACACAAAAACGAAATGGCACCAGATGTACACACGAGAACTTGCAATTATGCATTAACAGTGATAGTGTGGGCATCCATTGCACAACCCCTATTTGACGAATAGAAGGGAATTCTCCTAACACCATCAATGGTTAATTGTCAATGAACAACCCCTATGTGGATCTGGATGGGCAATACATGGATAAGTGTTCAGCACATTGGCGCCATGTAGTCTACATAAATGGCCACGTGCAAGGCACATCCCATGGAGAACGCCATGCACACGACCACCACCAACGGGAGGAAGTCACTGCAGTTTAATGACAAAACGCACAATACCTAAAACTATCACTGAAACAGCTCATCCCAACCTGACCCTTATTTAGGGAGTAACCTTCAGTGAGAATGGGAGTAAGGGAGATGCACGTGTGACCAATGTTCATATAAATGTCTGATTTAACATTGATGACCAGGTAATGACAGGGGACCGTTTATTGGGGGCACGTGCTCAGGTCATGAGATGGCCTTACTGCCCTGGAGTTTGGGAGACACGTCAGGTATACTGCATGCACGTACATATAACACACAGGTAGTAAAAGTATAATGGAGTGCACGTGCCATGCACACTACATGTATATGGGGCATTCCCCACAGACTTAACCATGTGACAGTTTTTCCTACTTCCGGTGAGTTTTTCAGCTAAAGGGCAGTGGTTTGCTTCTACTTGCAATACTATTAAACGTGTCCATGCACTGTATAAAAGGTATACGTATTGTTTCCTAGACTGGGTATTCTTCCTGAATCATAATGTCCATTATTCTTCAAAGGAATATGTATTCCAGTGGGTATAGTGTATTATATTTAGCATACTAGATAGTGCAATATGGACGTCCACTAAGCATGAAAAGGATGGAGCCAATTATAGTACCGCGGTATTGTCATAATGATGATACGGGAACTGAACCATTAATGTTGCTCTGAACAAAACTATTGTTCATCCAATAGAAATTCGAATCCTTTTATTAGCATAGATGTAATGATACATTATTTTCATTACATCTTGAAATTATAGCATGCTCTATAGACTCCCCAATGACACGTTTGCAAAATATATAGTATAATCCCAGGAGTTAAGAACCGTATCACATACAAGACATGCACGTTAGCTTAATGTCATTGCATGTGAACTGATATCTGGTTACATAAAGTCCAAGATTTCACGGTCTGCACTATAACCTAACTGCTATAATGATAGCATAATGGTTACATACTAGTATATTCACAATGGTAGTGACCTTTTGTCCCTTCACCTTTTAACATGAACAACCCTGCACCTGACACTAACTAGGACAATAGGAAGTAGAGCTAAAATCCCACAATTGCATTTGAAAATGCATTTATACTCATTTTGATACATCTTCTATCCTCCAAGCATATATTAGGGTAACAATTGGAGACCAATTTGTAGATCAATTAGCAAGAGTTGTCATGTTGGTGATGATGTCCCATTGTCAACCCCCTCTTCTACTCCTCTGCTTTTCCTCCATGTCCCTCTCTCAGGAGAATACCGTCACGTCATGGAGTTGTGTGAATTAGAAGCTGACAAATTACTGGCAGGCTACATTGCTGCTATCACGTTCTGACACTAACAACTATTTCATCGTGAGAATGTGATGATTTGCCGTCGGTTCGCTGCTGTATCTGTCTGAGTTTTGATCCATATAGATATCTAGGGACCCCCAAGGGACCGATGGTAATTAGTACTATAGGATATAGCTCATAATACTGCTGATGGGGGCTTCAGCCTCTTATAGTCTACAGTAAATTGGAGTCAGGCACCCAAGCACAAAAGTTGATGTTCTTTACATTTTCACCTACATGTATGAAAAACCTAAAATGTGAACCATTGTTGGGTACCAATTATGCATATAAAATACAATGCTTTGACCATTACTCTAATTTGAAAGGACACTTTATATGACATTTGATGATGAAGTGCTGGACTACTTTTTAAATGGGATATAGATACTTGGGGGAAAAAATACTTCATATACTACATTTGTACTATAGAGGCGAATAACTGTAATAATGAACCAAGGTGCTCTGCCATGGATGAAAGCTAATATTTTCACAAGTTTGTAATAATTTATTTATGATCAACAACCTACATGGATGGGTAAAACATAATAACTTGGACTGTTTTAATAGATGATCTATTTATTTAGCCATTGGTACAAGGCCAGACACAGACACAATTAATACATCAATTTGAGTCGACATTTGGTTCAGGCTTAGTCATCTGTAGTGCAAGGGAAGCCAAACACCCAAGCCAGAGTTCAAAGGTCAGAACTAGGACGCATTGCCCTCTGGTGTCACATCTCATAGGTCATCAATATACTGGCCAGCAGTCCAATATACTTCTAGAAACATATATCAAACAACCCAATTGCGCGCTATAATATCAAGCAGACCCTCTCAGATTCAGACACACTACTGAACATTTCACATGTCTTCAAATTGTCCATTTGTAGAACCATGCCCATTGTGCTCACCTGGATATGGGTTTTTCACCTTCCCCCCAGTTGCTCCCAAGGCTCCGACCTGAGTACTTCGCATTGTGAGCTAGTGAAACCTAACGCTACCTGTGCATCGGGGTGAGCCTGGCCTGTGGTCGTGTGAATCTGTCAATCACTAGTCCGTTATGAGGGTTGGGAGACGGGAGACGGGCGTGAGCTTTTTGATTTTTACACGGCCTCCTCACCATCCACCTCTCACATTCCGTGCTAGGCCAGGCTGACATGTTAATTATCGCTCACCTTTAATTGAAATCACAACAGGCCCGCTGCAGGTATTATTAGCTGGTGTTCTATTATCTGCCGCCCCCACCCTCTCCCATTGCCGCCAGGGGCAGGGTAGCACCGTCCAGGTCTGAAGCAGATGTCATTATAATTGTTTAGGCTCGACAGCGAGCCTAATAGATTTTTGTCCAAGGATAACTCGGATAACACAGGAAGCACGTGAATGACAAAAAGCCAGCTGCTGATGGGGGTCTATATTGCTGCTTCCTGTAATTGTTACTCACCCAACTGTATCAAGAACACAGTGGGTCTGTTTTAAGCATCTCAATAATGACTGGGTATACACATGCTTTATTGAATATCGGTACGCGTATTAAGACAATAGAATCCAAAAGACTGATTTATCATGTGAAAATAGACCACTATGCGGACCACACATAATAAGACCACCATGATGCAGTGGATGTAGATGAGTCTCTTTTTGAACATTAGAATAACAGCTTCTTTCAAATTCAAACAATGGGATATGCTTCATACATGATTTGATTGCCTGTGGCTCCTCCTACAAATAAATTTGAATCAAAGTATACCCCTCAGTAAAGATCTGTAGTTGAAACAATTAACTTCAGATACATCATGTATACCGAAGGACAAGGCCACCAGGTCACCCTTTCCCACTCCCTCTTTTTTATATCATTATAAAGTGAAGGGAGATATCTCAATCTGCATTACTACCATGTTCACCTTGTAATTAACTGCACCGTCATATATACAATGGGTCGCATGTCGTGTATGTGCGTGCCTACATGGGTATTTCAGTCATGATCTGCTTAAGACAATAATTGCAAGACACAAATTGTGTTCAAACGTGTCAGTAGGTTTCTTCCCTGTCTTTCCATTTTCCTTTATTTATATTTAGCGATGGAGGAGACGGGGTGTGGATATGAAGGACAGGCTCACAGTAGACTGACTACATTATATTGCACTACATCCCCCATCCTCTGTACGGTGCCCTAAGCTATATATTTGGATAGTGTTTTAAATCACACAATACAAACAGAGGCTGCTATGAACTTTACATACACAAGTATGGATGTAAATACGACAAATATCGCTGGTTCAATAGACTCAGCTGCTAATACATTGTAGTTGTATCCAGTTCATATGTAGGGATTAGGGTAATAGGTACATGGTATAGCATTGGGTAGTTTGCGATAATGAACTGGTGTAGACCTTAAGGACCTTAAGGGAAGGCAGGGTTGTTAGGGAGGAGGTTTAGGCAGGGGATTAAAGAACAGGAACTAGTTGGGCCATTACCTTGCTCATTAGCAGGTGTTTAGCCTGGTAGGGCTTTATCTGCTCCCCACACTGGAGGACACTGGAGGAACGTGTCACCTGCCCCTGTACCACACCCCCTTGTCAAGGCATGCAGGGGATGGGGATGGAGGAGTCTAGGCCAAATAGACCCAGCACCACCTCCTGTGTGTGTGGTTGTTAGAGAAAAGAGATTAATGACCCTGCTGTCAAAGACTCTGCAAGAGAACTGTTTTTAAACCCTGTAGGAGATCAGGGGATGACATGATCAGGCAAATAAACGCTGTCGGGCTCAGGCGATTTGTATTATGCAATGTTACAATCGTGAAAATGTCCCCCCTTTCCAATCGCAGCACTCGGAAGCACAATTAAGGCATGATAACTGTTATTACTGGGCCAATATGCTTGCATTACCCATGCATCATGGGTTCATTTGCTTTTAAATTGTGTTTTTGGTTCGTTACAAGTGATTCACCTCTGTTTTTCCCTCTCCTTCTTCAGAGAACCTTGGAATTTTACGCCTGTGAGGTTTAGTTCATCCATCTCCCACTAGGCGGACACCCGTCGCCACGTATTACCGTGACCTAGGTAGGTGCTGCTTTATATCACTGACGTACATTGTAGATGTAACCCACATGGTATAATGATTAAGGGCATGGCAAATACTATTATCATCAAAACTGATGTACCCACTTAATACCATTATTTAAAAAGGGACATATCATATATACCGGGTAAAGCAGAGATAAAATTAACAGTAACCCACCCCTATTGATGCTATATTGGATAAGTCTAATTTTATCTTACCTGTCAAAACAACCACTTAGGCTGATCAGAATATTTCCCTAGGTTATTGTCACATTTTAGAACTACTCAAGATCTATATTTTGATAGTTAATGATGTTATGAGACTATGGGACACCCTTTTAAATCTCTTGAAATTGTATCACAAAGGAATTTCTTTTTAACAAACTGTATGTAGGATATGCTTGCCCATTTACCTGCTCAGTGTTGTGGATCTGTCAAACCGAATGGACCTGAGTTCAAGATGCATGGATACATAATTTAACATCAGAAACAACTAAAATGGAGTCACACTATTGGAGAAAAGAGTGACATGGACTGTGATGTAGATCTTGGGATGTTTTCATCTCACATGTTGTACCAATGATTGCTGACCTCAAAGTTTCTATGGACCTGATATAGCATAACAGTATCATACCAACAACTAAACAGCTAGAAAAATGTCTGGATAGAATTGCTGTGCCTTGGATCACGACTTGATTAAGGAAGTCTCACAACTTAATCCCAGGTTATTGTTTTTGTATGCAATATGAGGACACAGAGGCAATGACCTGTCGGTTACATGTATACCTGGATCATAATGCACACACCACTTATTGCAAATTATACCACATACACATACCGTATATGCTCCAAGTCCTAATCTCCAAAAAAGCCCATCAAATATTTCTTAGACCACATGCTTAATATTGGCCGTTGAATTGCACGCCGTCGATATCAACATATAGAAGATGGGATACTGATCAAATGGCAATCTGCATTCTAACACTATCGAGTCAGAACAGATATCACACGATAAGGACATTCACATACATGTAATGCTAGAGGATATAGTTAATTGATTTTCATTTGCAGAAACATAATATATCCTCCATTTTAAATACCGTAGTCAAAACCATTTAGCTCATTGGGAACGTAGTTATAGAATGATTTAGAATGTCCACACGTGTCAAGGAAATCAGATTACTGGGTATAACTAGACCACCACATCCTTCATTCTTTCATTTTTTTCATACACACCTCTGCACACTGCCATCTAACAAGACATCTATGTCTATCTGTTCACCCTGGAGGAGTTAGTGGTATGAAGGGGCAAATGTGATACTGGGTATGCGTGGCCCAGATACAGAGAAACAACCCCCTCAACCAACTCCACTCCCCTCCATGACCCTCTCACACACTGCTCTCCTCCTCCTTCAGTTGGTCCCCTCCCACTTCCGGGACCCCAAATCCCTCCCCAGGAGGGGCTCCGTGACATGCTACCCTGCCTCCCTGCCGACATGGAATGGCAATCCTCCTGTATAAGCACTCGTTCATCACCCAGACACAGAAACACGCCCCACTGGTGGAGACCAGGGGGTATGGGGTGGATACTGTAGCCAGGTCTAAGTCTTGTATGTGAGAGTCTGGCTGGGGGATGTGGTACTGTAAGTCTTTGTTATATACAAACTACTCTCACCTACTATCACGACCTCTTCATTTTGAAGAGTCAGTTTCCTTTCTTGTGACATGCTGTATCAACAACTGCCCATCTGCCATTGACACAGTAATCCTGAGGATGAAGCTAGATGTATAAAATGAGATTTATGTCATCATCAATTACATTTAGATAGTACTTGTACTGTCTAATCATAGTTATGCAGGGAGCTTTCCATATGGATATGACAAACATGGCATTTATAATCCGTATAATATGCGTGTTCACCTTTTCTGGAAGGGAAACTGATTATTATATAATGTAAAGCCTACATGCAGTCATGCAGTATGGTTTAGTTTGTTTTGATTCGGATTCTAATGCCATATATGGGAACATTCACAAATGAATTCACCTATTTTGGGACCTTTTTCAGGAACCCCAGCCCCCGACCGACCTCCTACACTGTAAATAGTTACTGTTAGTTTACAGCACAATATACTGTAAATTTACAGAACATTGTGCTGTAGTCGGAAATACAGAACTATTTGCTGTATATTTACCGACTTCTGTGCTGTAAATCATATTTACAGTAATGTTGCTGTAAATTTACAGCACATGATCTGTAGATTTCTGCCACATGGTGGCAGCACTATATCATTTTGTGTAACAATTCTTGTACACACTGTATTTTGGGGGGTAAATAAAGCCCCTCGTCTGTCAAAACATAGTAAAATAAGAATGTATGAGAGAAACTTCATCAAGATATTGTATAAGGTATTTCAACTTGCAGAAATGTGTCAAATAATGCAAATATCAGCAAAAGTATACAATAGATACCACATCTGTGGAAAAATCAAATCCTTAACTGTCTGAACTGTGTAGTGCTGGTATCACATACAGTTTAGCTGGATAAGTATTCAAACCATTACATTGTGTTATGTTTGTTATCCATAATGCAACTGAAGTAATGCAGGAAGGTTCTCTCCATTGAGATCAATTGATAATAACAAAAATTAATGATAAAAAACTCAACTGATGGTATTAACAGTACTTTCTGCTGTTAAATTACAGCAAACAATATACTGTAAATTTACAGCAAAATGTGCTGGCAGTTTTGGTTCCAGTAGATTTTGCTGTAATTGAACAGAAGAATATACTGTAAAATTACAGCACATTCTTCTGTTTAAATTACAGCAACTGAGTTGCTGTAAATTTACAGCAAAATGTGCTGGAACCAAAACTGCCAGCACATTTTGCTGTAAATCTACAGTGGTTACTTCTAACAGTGTATCACCATTTGTCGCCCTCCAACACTATCTACCAAGATGCTACTTGATATTAAGACCCCCCCCCCCACCACACCTCAAACGAACCCTTCAAATTCACATGGTTTCCATATTGCATAAAGATTTACTGATAGCAATTTATGGCCAGATAAGTCCTTTTCTGCACCCTGTGACACTGGGTAATTGTACTTACAATTCCAACTGGTTGTTATAGCTCGAGGGTTAAATATCAGAAGAAGCTTATCAGGGATACAATTACAGTGAAATCAGTTTTAAACTTATACTTACAGCATAGGACCAGTATTAGGGGAGTTCCCTGGACCTAATTAGGAAGTAGTCATTATTTAAAAGCAAGAGTGGGGAGGGTTGGTGAATTATGGCATTCACGTTTCTCAGAGATTGTTCTGTCCCACTGCTACTCTAGGAGATGGGTCGATTTATTTACCCCCCCCCCCTCTTTGTTGATAAGATACTGAAGCTAAAAAATGTCATTATTTGATGATGACAACTTCCTTAGTCACCCAGTTTTATCTATGCTAATATTGTAGTCCTAACTTTAAAAAAAAGGGAAACACAGATCCTGACCCTCCCCCATCGCCCCCCCCCCCACCCCACTCCACCACATCTCACTATTCGTCCCTAAAGTGAAAGACCCATCGACCCGTAATCCAGGCGACATCATTTGTGAACGTTCCCTATACGTATAACGACACAAATACCCTCATACCTAAAGTTTGGCAAGGTCAAAAGACAGATTACATGGTAGACAGAATATTAAACTGTAGATGGGTGGGTGCACATATAGAGGTAGGAGGGGAGAGGAGCCCTCAGGCACCTGGACTTGGCTTCAAAACGACTGCAGTCCAAAGTAAACCATGAAGTGCATGAGTGTGAGGGGGATGGGGCACAGGGCCCGGCATAGGGCAATAGATGGGTGATGGTGGGGGCAAGGGGGGTAAATTAATGGGCATATTGTTGGCCAGCATTGGTGGCGGTGACGAAAACATTGTCAGATGACACAAACACTGGCTGGCATTATTGATCGGCCTTGACTGGAGTAGAGGACAGGCCACAGTGCCTCTGTGCCTCTCTAATATGGGCGCCCAGCATTGTCGACTCTCCCAGACCGGTCTGCTGATTATAGCTATTGAATATCACACACAGCAGCCAACCCAGCCTCGGCCAGCGTCTATCCTATCAAATGGATAGCCTGGGAGCAAGTGGCCATACTGCTGAATACACATTTCTGCTGTTGAATACACAGTAGCCCCCACTAATTTTATTGCCCCTTTGATCAGGATAATAATCTGTCTGTACTTGGATGTGTATTGACCAATACACACCCATTTGCGCCACCAAAGTGGCGCAAATGGCTATCAAGTGAAATGAAGCTCTGCTCCCAGACCATACACAGCAGTGGGAACCGGAGCTGTGTTAGTATGGGAGTCCGAGACTGCAGCCAACCAGACCCAAACCCCTATTAAGCCACCAGGCCCTATTGATGACAATAGTCAACATGATTATATTCCCACTGTATGAATTGTATGTCCAGAGATTGGACTGCTATTCCATTTTATGATATTCTCATCACGGCTAGAGGCTCATAAACATCAAAACCATACTGGTGATTTTAATTTCCCAGTCTGTCTTGTTCTGTATGTCCTTTTATGTATACCATAAAAACTGTTAATGGACTGGAAACCTCTAATGATGTAGTAAAATTGACATGACAGAGATGGTGATGTTTCCAGCCTGGTATACATAACGTACACCATGCATTGGGGTTGACCGCTTGATTACAAAAACAAAACACTTGATAGATGTGTATTCATTGATCAGAATATTACCAGTAGTATATAAGAGCTCTGCATTATTTGACGTTTTGTAACTTAACGACCTACGTTTTACCCATCATTATTTATATGATGATTTAGTACACATGTATACATACGTGTACATCGCAGAGGGACATGTGTGGACATGTGAATAAAATAAGACATCTCTGTCACATTATTAAGTTACAATGGCATTGGTAATTGTCTCAAGTGATGTCGGTCTCCGAAGAATAGCCCTCCATGTGTACAATAAACATGAGATGCGGGTCTGGAGTAGTATAACCTATTGACAACTGACCTTTCCGTAAATAAAACAGGGATATAATTGAGATAAAACCTCTCGGATGGTGGCGCCCCGCTTTCTTTGGTCTACTGGTGGGTATAAAATGTCTCGTAACACATAAATTCATTTCCTACTTAAAGTCGTATAGCAGTAACATAATACATGTATATATACTCCCAAGTGAGAAGTCAAACTAATGTGTAACATGGAACTTATCAAATACATATATATGATAAACCTACCGGTACATTGCGTATCCATTCAGGGACTAATTGACTAGTTGTGTATCCCTACATCAAGTCTGAAACATATACATGTACCGTTCTATCTAAATTGACCAACATTATGCGTCAAATGACTTAGTTTTGTCTATTAAACTTGACGTCAATCCCACATTGTCTCGGTTCCAATATTTAAACCAACTATGAACGGTTTATATGCTAGAATACAGTACACTATTTGGGTCATGGCCCATAGGTAAATAAATGCAAATCTACCAGCATATATCAAACCATACAGGTTAATGTTCTACAATCCAACGCTAAATGCCCCCCCCCCCCTACCCCTGCCCCCACTTCCTACATAAGTGCTCGAGTGTGTATAGTTGAGACCATTATCAGCTCCCCTTTGACTTCCTACCCGTTCACTTGGAAAAATGAAACACATGTGAGGAGCAAATAGTCCACACAGGCAGTTAAGACCGCGCAGGTAGTGTGCCTTATGGCCGGCGCACGTGATCATCTACCTGGGCAGAGTGCTGAGTCGTCCACTCAATGTGACGTGTCTAAACAGGTGTAAACATTGGGGGCTGGGTGCCTAGAGAGGCTAGATGTAGCGTATCTAAACGCTGTACATAGACGCCGAGCTCAGTGTTATTATAAGCCTGGACAAAGCTAGACGCTATATGTCTTGTGGGTCTGTACCCTGGATAGAGAACGCAGCATTAAGCAGGAAGCCTTTGATGAGAGCTGGGTATACGTTTATACTATTGACTGGGGGCTATGACATGTGATGTGTGTGTGAGTGGGTGGGTGACTTTTAAAGTGAGAAGATGTATAAAAAATTTACGAACAATGATGTGTGAATATCACATGAGAAAAAAGTACAATGTTATTGATACTAGCTACCAATATTCTTCTTTAATGATAGGAACACAAAAATGTAGGAATACAGAACGACGTCGATGAACCCCATCAATGGGCTTAGACTCGACCTGGTATATCTAACAACGACCCACCCACTCTTGACCCTGAACCAACCACCAATCTCCAACCCCGCCCCATTTTACAACGTACTAGCCAGTGCTAATTGAATGAAATATGGCGAGTTTGAAATTGAATTTAGTCAGACAGAATCGGGGCAAGCAGGGGTAGGGTGGCGAGGGGGAGAAGTGGTGGGTGGGAGGGATTGGAGTCACCCTGATGATCCCCCTGCTGCAAGGGTGTGGGCTGGGAGGGTGGAGCAGGGAGGGTGGGAGGGGGATGCAGGAGTCGACCACTGGGTTGAATTGTAAGCTGGGAGCACGTGCGTCAATGGAATGAATCACTCTCCAATTGGAGGATGGCTCGGTGTCTGGGACTGGGATGGCATTAGGAGATCCTATATAGTCCCTTGTCCAATGTTACTCCAGTCAACCACTCCTCCCCATACCTCCACCGCGCCCTCTACGCGCGCGTGTGTTTCGCGTGCGTGTTCTCGCGTGTTGGCGACGCGTTGATGTGGCGCGGACGAGCCGCCACACTTTGACAACAATTATGGCTCCCCCTCCCTCCGTTCTATACGCTGACCGAAAATGGCCGGCGTGTCGGACAATTGATATTGGATAATATCAACAACATAACCCGGGGATGGAGGCATGTGGGGGACAGGCCATTATATAAGGTGTGCGGGCGTGCGGACGCATTAGGCGGGCAGCCTGTGTTTGGATCCCACCCCACTAGCCTCCCTCACCTCCCTCCTCCCTCACCCCTCCTCCTCCTCCTCCTGGTTATGGCACTGGATGCATGGCGCGACAGGCAGGCGGGTAGGAGGCCGGGTGCCGGGCCTTAATCGCCAACATTAATGGGTCGTTGGCGCGCTCAGACTGTCATAATGAGGATACGCGTTCGGGCCGCGCCTCGCAAAGTGAATGAAAGTGTCCCGAGCCCGGCACTGAATGAAGGCGGGTTGGGCAAAAATCGAAAGTTGTCTCACTAGGTTTCTGTCCTCCGGTAATGGGTGTTCGCTACCGTGAGATGAGGGGGGAGGTGGGAGGTGCTGGAGGAAGAGTGGGTGGGTGGGTTTGGGCAAGAGGAATCCTTAGAAGGACCCAGGAGGCGGGTGGTGCTCCTATTCAGCATGGGGAAATTCGTTTCCTCCTTATGACAAGTCTGTCTTTAAGTAAGTCAGCAGCAGGGCGCCGCCGTGGAGGCGCGCATTAAGAACCTCCGCGGCTAATCCTGTTTTATTATAATGGTTCGCCTGCATTAAATTCTTATCGGGGCCGCGACGCCTATTGCAGTGGGTAATGCATGGAGGGGATGGAGGTGGTGGGGAGGTCGGTGAGCTGGAGGATGGGGGTTAAGGTGGGTAGAAAGCCTGGGGATCACATCAACATGTCGTCGTATGCATTTACATGATGTGTAAATCTGAGAAGTGATCGGAATTAAATAATTCAGCTGGGCATCTGCTTCCCATGAGGCAATGGCTTCTACCTCTAGTGGTTGGTTTGTGGCCTCTGGATGGGGCTGGGGTGGGGGTTGGTCAGGGGGGGGGATGAGGGACGAGCCTTGGGACCCTCAGTGTACCCCTCCTTTATCTCCTCTTACACTACTCCTGTGTATCAGTGCACAATACCTCGTACCCCTGGGCGATAATAGATGTAATTGCAATATGCTTATAGTGACTCTGCAGTTAACTGGTGCACTGCTAACAAGGAAGATCACTACTGGAGGCTTTGTAACTTTAGGTTTGAATTATTGATTCTTCTCCACGGTGTTGACTAAAAATAAACAAGCGTGCCGACAAAAGTACTACCATCACCGACTCCCTCAGTGCCCAAGGCATTAAAGCAACACTTTTCAAATGGTTTGAAACCCCACTATGGATGGCTCAGGGCAGGCAATATTTTGAATTGTGACGTGATTTGTCTTGATTTATTCACTGGAATACTTCTTCCTTCTCTTCTGCCCTGAAAAGTCTATCTTGAAATATTCACGAGTGTACTTCGTCAAGATATTGCGCCAATTCTTGTTACATTCTTCTGTGATTTCATTTTGAGCAATTCGGCAGGCTCTAGTCGCCATATGGGAGTTATTGGATCCCTGGAATCCCATAGAATGTCTACTCTAAATGAACATGACTTAATAGTGCTAAATATAATGGTATTATGTCAATGTTGATCAACGCCTATCTCTAGCAGTTTATAATGGACTAGATATGCTATTGCACTGAAAGTTGCGGATGTTGACACTATACAGTATACATGTATAGCCTTTATGGGCTGCTGTTTCATATGATTAGAGCTGTTTTCTGATAATTTCGGATGAGCAAAACTCTTGATCTCTTGGTTGTCATTATGAGCCACATATAGACAGGGTTTAGGTCATCAGGGGGTGGCCCACATACAGGCGTCCTATACATAATTAAAGCAGCCATAGAAATGACGGGGCCGATGTGAGCATTACCACTCCATGAATATCTGATGAAGCATGCAGCCCTAGCTGCGGCCAATCATCATGTCTGGGCTCCCAAGGCCATGGAGGCTTACTGAAAATAACACCAAGTAAAACACAGGATACAACAGCAATCCAATATTAGCATATGCCATGGAGGATCATTTTATAGTGTGTATATATAGGGTCCCTATACTCAATGGGGAGTACTGCAGCCTTTGGTGAGGGCTGAAAACATTTACATGGCAGGGAAGGAAAGGTAAATAAAGTAAACTGCCTTCATTGTTTTACAGTTAGAACAGTGGGCAAACCCTGAGAAAGGCCAGGCCCTCCGTGCCCGCCAGCCTCCTGCTGAGAGGAGCATGTTCCTATCATAACATGATTTCGACATGTATTTCCATCCTTTCCGCTAGCCCCTCATCCACTTGGTTTGCCCTAGCAGAACAAACACCCGGCGGCGGGGTCCGCGGGTTAGGGGTCCAGACGTTGCTGGGCCATTAGGCATCTATTAACAGAGCCCTGCTGGCCCCTGTCTTTACAGTCTGATGCATGGCTGGGCCCTCGCCTCCTTGCCCTCCACCCTCCTGAGCAGCTCCCACCCCGCGAGCAGCTCTTTCTCATTACACTTCCCCTGTATCTTCTTCCACTGGCATTCGCTGTGCTACGTGCGCCCGCATAAAATGCTCGCCGTGCTGGCGGGGCGGGCGCCGGGCCCACTCGGCGGCTGGCGTCGCGGCCCGCCCCGCAGTCTACCCGGCCCCGGCAGCTCGCCTGTCGGTCGCCCCCGCCTGGCTGTAAGTAGTATAGAAAAATGCCCCTTTGCACCGGGCACATGCCAAGCATTGTCTCCCTATGCTTTACTCAACTCAGAATCGGGTTTGGATCTTTAACTTTAATCCTCTCACGCCTAAGTCAGAGGTAGGACTGGTATTATTCTAAATGACTTCCCACCTATACGCGTTGTGAGTATGTTGCCCGTCGGCAGACCCTCGTGTCCTACATCGACGAACCCGCTTCAACCACGCCACCCACTTACGGCCCCGTCCTCTACTGCCCCCTAGTGGAAAAACCCGCAACTACATTCTGTGGCTGCGAGGCCACCGTCCGGCATGTTTTGGGGGAAGAAAAAGGGACTCTGACAAAAAGTAAGGGGTTCTAAAAAGTTATGGCAAAAACCCGAACATGATTTCTGAAGGAGGATTCAATTATCCGTTCAGAAATGTTCACGTATTAAGCGTTATAGTCAATAGTGAGGGTATGTTCCCAGGAAATATGGCAATAAATATAGATGCTTCCTATTTATATATTTTTTTATTCAGGAAACAATCATTAAACAGTTTCTTAATTAGAGATATACATGTGTGCAGTGTTTGACATCTGATATACACGATAATAAAAGGAAAATAAAGAAGAAAACGCTGGTCTACCACTCTGTATACCATAGATTAACAGTTCATCTCCACATAGGGTCTGTAAGGTCTATAAACTACTGATGTGTTGTAGAGAAATTGTTCTGGACGTCTTGTGATTTTGTGCATTTCACGGCGAGTGCACAGAGGCGTCGGCGGGCCCCATGTACTGTTTACTATACAATACCAGACTGAGTTTTTAAGTCGCCGGGGTCTAGCTCACTACAGGACACAGTGGAGCCAAGATCATGACCCTAGCATTAGGGGGAGAATACCTGTGGTCTGCCCCCACTGTTAGCTTAGGGAGGCCAGATCTACAGCTTACCGATGGCGCGTCAAGGCTTAAACACCCCAAAAGGTCATGCATGTGCAGAGGCGAAAAGCACCGCATGTACACCCGGCTGAATAGGAGTAAACCCAACATATAGGGAATTTCTTTCTTTTTTGTGTCATTAACTTACTTTATGGAAATGTTATGGTGAATGAAAACATCTACTGTTATATAAAGCTCTTATGTAGAGCATGAGATGGTGGTATATATAGAGAGTCTTTATTCCTTAAAATGCCAATGCTCAAAAGCTAACATGTAAACTTCCAATCCTCCCATCCTCACCTACCCAACACACATATCTGCTAATACCACACATGCATTCCCACATGATATGGGCCCACTATAAAGATATCGAGCATGGTGCTCCAATGCAGGGGTGTAATCATTAGTTTCACATGCATATAACAGAATAGCACTGTGTAGAATGTCCAAATATTGTGACACAGTTAGGTTGACAGTGTGGGTAGATGGTGCGGGCACTAATGCCTTCGTGTGACACTCACTGTCAGCACTGACTGGGGCAGGAGGCAGGCTGATAAGGACAAATGTTTACCCTGGAGTAGCAAGGTCACATGGGGGAATGAGTAGGTCCAAACAGCAGGAAAGGCGGGCATTTCAAACTTTTCACTTGCTGCTCCACACTGTGTACAATCTAGTATACAATGTAGGCCTATGCGTGCAGAATACTCCTTGCTTGACAGTGTCCTGATATTTATAAATTGAGGGATGACATGTAATGTGTGTATGTGGATATGTACACAGGGGGTACTTTTTGTAGAGTCAACTATGACTTAATGTGATTTACTGCTTCAGGCAGCTGCTATGTCAGCAAACCAGGTTGGGGAAGTCACTAAAGCATTTGACACTAAAAGGGTGCAACTCCAAAATAGTGTGGACATGGTCTGGGTGTTATGGCTCCATGTGGTTTGGTAGAAGGACTAGAGGAGGATCACTCTGAGTGTTGAATCAGCAGGGAGGTATGAAGGCTACCTAGCTGCCAGCTTCCTCCAGTGCTGTGGCAGGGAAGGGGTCGGTTCAGCAGCACCCCAGACGTTGTACTATGACGGCCAAGGCTAGACTGGCGACGAGTCAAGCCGCTCGAATTTACGCGGCGCGACTGGCGCGGCCTGTGATTGGCTGAGCTAACGCCGCCCCATTACCCAGCGTCCGCCTTGATGCGCCGAGGGGCGGGGCTTAGGGGAGGGCATGACTGTGCCATTTTCTCTTTATAGCGCCAGGCATAATCAAACAAATCATCATTACATCGATTTAGCAGCGTCCATCAGGCGTCATCCTACCTGAGTGGTGAGGAGTTGAACTGTGACAGGCGGACAGGCAGTCTAACCGCTGCTGAGGTGAGGGGAGCAGTCATCCTGCAAGCATCTCCCACCACGGAGCCCTCTCTTGGACAACTCCTGCACCTAGAGTACGTGCAAAACCCCTTGTTGTCAGTCTGTCAGTCATCAGACGCACGGACACATGGACAGCTCCACTGTTAGTACCTACTGGAGTGTCTAGGATATGAGCAATACAGAACTGACAGGGACAGCAGAGCGCAGCTACCTGGACGTGTTGTTGTGTTGTTGCTGTTGTTGTTGTTGATGTTGGGTAGTGTTGGATAGCCAGTATCCCTGCACCAGTCCTATAGTAGTAGCAGAACACTGCTGCCACCACCGCCACCACCGCTACCTCTCACTGCCACAGAAGGCACCAGGCGGCGCTAGTAGTCGTGCGGAGACCGCTTGAGGCTGGGTAGTAGTGGTTCAGCTTGTGTCGGTTGTAAAGGGTACTGGAGAGAGTGCGCCTGGGTGTCCGTCAATGTGCCAGCAGCATTGATCGGCGTTCTAGCAGCCTGCCCGCCCCGCTCCCCGGCAGCCTGCTTGCCTGCCCGGCAGCAGCACGTGGTGGAGATTGTAGCCGACAGAGGAGCTTGACGCCGAGTCGGGCCGCGCTCGGCGCCCTGTCACACACCTTACCGCCCCTCCACACCTACTCCAGGTGACACTTCCGGCCAGCCAAGAGCGCCCGGCCACCCCACCGACCGGCTCTCCTTGAAAACAAAACTAGTTCCGGTCTAAATCGCACACACACAACACAGGCACCACCGCCAGCACCACCAACCAGCACCACCACCACCACCCACCACCAGCACCGCCACCACCACTACTAGAGCAGCGACGCACGCTCCCCCTGGGGAGGAGATATGGTTGTGGACTGGTACAAGTCGTACAGAGGTGGTGGAGGATCCGTGCCGTCCACACGTACGTTATGATGAAGTCGCAAAACGTAGCCTTGCTGGCTAGTGCCCCAGACCAGTCCTGAGAAATAAAGCTGCCGAGACGGCAGCAGGACCAGCCTCCACGCACACAGCATATATACACGGTGGAGCAGCGCGTGTGTAGTCAGTAGTGTGTGTATGAGGAGGAGGAGAAGGAGGAGGGGGGCTAGAGAGGAAGGAGCAGGCGGGGGTTATAGCAGCAGCAGCTAGCACACACTGAATGGGTGACGCAGACCCCGCTTGTTTGACAGGCCATTCGTTACAGCCTCCAATAGTAGGAGCCCGATGATTGACAGATTCACAACTTGAGCTCAGCTCCAGCACGGGACCCGCTTAGTTGCCTTAACCCCCCAACCCGACTGGCGTCGTCTCCATACGACGTATAGGGGGATCTGGGATAGTGGATGTATAGCGTTAGGCAACTTTGGTGTTTTTTCCAGGGCCTCCAGTACTTGCACCAGCACCGCGGCCCCCACCACGCGGTCAGTAGACGTTGTCGGCGTGCACGGGGGGACTTGGAGTACGTTCCATACCGTGTGCACATCGTCGATCCCAGCAGCAGCAGGAGGCGTCAGCGACCAGCAGTGCGTCGTCGGCCACTGCAGTCACCGGGCCGGGCGCCGACTCGTACCGGGCACGGAGGCAGCCGAGGCCGCCAGCTGCCACGACGACGACGGAGTACGTTGATCACCAGGCGGAGCACGCACGAGCAGCAGGGCCCTCCTACCGGGCCAGTAAGGCTACCGGCCGACGGGACCCTCAGCTGTCCAACCCGGACCATCCATGCCCATGGCGACCTCACGGGTACGGACCTAATCCTTTTTTCTCCTCTCTACTGCCACTGGATCTTTATCAGGTCTGATTATGCCACCACCGGGAGATAACACCTCGTACATGAGTAATATATATGTACACTAGCACACACATGTTCTCCCGGTGGTATGTGCCTACTTAGACCTCCAGTACAGGATTTGTAATCAGTGCCATGGCAGGAGTGCTGTAGTATTTACCCACGGTGACCAGTGATGATAAGGCTGAGAGCTGGGATAATAATATCAGTGGCTTGGTGTTGTAACATAATTCTCCACCTACTAAAGGTAGCCCCCCACTGGCCGTGGATATTTACAGCCTGGCATTTTTATTGTGAGGTACTCTACTGTGTCGACTACAGTTATGGCAGATATACTCCTTGCACAGAACCTCCTAAATATTCTGTAAATATACCACTCACTCGTCAAAATTGTACCGACAGCTACACATGTTTGGCCTATTTTTCGGACATGTCCAGGAGAAAAATTCAAATTATCTCTATAAATTCTAAAAATAAGACATAAAAGTATTGAAAGACCAGCTTCAGAAATGCTACCACTAGTACCAGCATACAGCCTTTATTGATTCTATTTTGTAAACGACTGATGTACTGGGATTATAAAATACTAATGTTATTTTCCTTGTGGCACATTCGGTGATATTCATACATTTTTCTTTATTGGAGAATGCATGGGATTTTGCTATGGGTTAAGGATACGAACATACGGATTGCACACGTACAATCTGTATTTAAAATACTAAGTAGTATAATGAAATGGGGCATAATAAAAGTGTAAATGAGTCTAAGATAACCTTTTCTCTTTGGATGTAAGACAGTATTCTAGTACAGACAATAAGTGTCTACCCAACTTTAACGATGACATTTATTTACATTTGAACATGACTATTTCCCTGTGCTACAATAGCATTAGCTATTATCAGCCCCACACTAACACGCCTTGCTGTATGGTGTTTGTCTTGCAGTACGACAATGATATCCCGCACTACCCCGGGATGGACACGCCCGTGTCCATGTACGATCCACACGGTCACCGGGGCATGCAATCGCACCTGTCCCACTCTCCGGGGCTTAACCATGCGGCCCCACCCTCCATACACTCACAGTACCCACCCTATGGGTCATCCTCATCCGGTTTGTCGATGAACACTTCACCTGCAGACAGTCAGCTCAAGAGGGACAAAGACGCCATATATGGGTAAGTACCAATAATATTCAACATCATATATGTGATGAATATCAGCCATGTATTCATAGTGGGAGGAAATGAATTTTTTTTAAGATCAAAAAAGATTTAAAAATATTGGCCATTGTGTGTGTTTAATCCTGGCGGATGCCACACTGATAGTGGTTTCCCTAAACACAGATAGCCTTTTTCGCCCTGCCTGTGGGCGGCAGCAGCTGTTTGGACGATCGATTCCAAAACAAGTCGGCCCTCAGCGGACTCAGCACTGAAACACTGCTGCATGTAGCCCCACGTGTAAAAATATAAACAAAAACAAAAGAATATCTTACTGTTCAAACATCTAAATGTATATATAGAGTATTATGGTATGGCCATGTCACATGGTAAATATAAGTAGTAGTATGCCATACAAAAATAACGTTGTGTTTATTTATTCAATGAGTTCTCCCTTGCCTACCCCCAACACCCAACAACCCCCCGGTTTCCCTCCCCCCACCTCCAAACCGTTCCCAAATCCCAATACTGTGGGCGTGAGGCTGGTCAATAGGACGCCGGGGGAAGCAGGCCGACTCTATTATAGGGTCCGCCGCGATCATGGCGTGGTCAAGCGGATTTTATGCCTAGGCGGATAATCCCGGCCGTGTGAATCCAGAACGTCTTGGGATCGATCTATAATTCACACACTCACACGCAGGCGGCCCGCCGTCCGGGTGTGTTGGCGGGGGGCTGGCGGCCGGGGCTCCGGCACCACCCGGCGTCGGGCTCCGGGGCGGGGAGGAGGAGGAGGGGGTGGAGGAGGAGGGGATGGAGGCTGGGTCGTAGGATATAGAATATAGACACCATGCTAGACAGTGCAGGAGGGGAGGTTGTAATGGGTTAGCATCGGTATGGGAATCTCACCTTGGGTGTGGGTTGGTATGGCAGGGGGTGCATTCCTGGGAGAGTAGTCAGGATGTGTTGTGTTTATAAGAAGGTGGATAGCTTGAGGATAAGGCAGGGTTTGGAGGGTATGGGAAGGAGGGTTGGGTCAGTGTGAGCTGTCGTCATCATAAACACTGATAGGAGATTATGGTCACCAGTGAGTAGACATCAGAGATTCCTATCTCCTGCACATGCAGGTTAACCAGTAGCACCCATACTAACCCCTAGCTCACCCTGATGTCCAGCTCCCTCCTCCTGCACCTTAATACACCAGTGGCACCAGGCCTGCACACAAATAAACGCCCTACTAATGTGACCTCATTAGGCAGGCACACCCGGCGCCCACCAGCCTTCTCAAGACATCCATGTCAATAGAACCTGCCACACGGGGACCTCGTGTACACACAGGGACACACCAGGGACACAACCAGGGGACAGTTTGTGACAGCTGGGGACACAAACACAGCCCTGGTTATGTACTGTGTGGGATGGACACCTCTGTGTATATTGTATAGTCAGTAGTAGAGGCAGAGTAGCACTAGACACAGCGAATAAAATATTCTAGTATCTGAGTCCTGTGGGGGTTGGGTGGCAAGAAAGAGAACCACAATACCGATTTGATGCGGGTGTTAGAATGAGGTCAGCATGATTATTTGTAATTTTTATAGAAGCTATTTTAAAGGTTTTATAAATCCTGAGGGTGGGTGTAAACATTGGGTAAACCCATTTTTTTGATCGAGGTTCTGGGAAGTGTGATATAGTTTGTAGCCGTTTTACTGTAGCCTAGGGCTCTCCCAGTGCACAGAAACCAAAGAAATTCTACACACTGGGCCATAAATGTCCTCCGCGTGTGCTTGACGTCGTGAAATCTTTATCCAGGGCTTGGCGAGGATGGCACGGGCTGGCTGTTAAGAGCTGGGGTAGGATAAAGGGGGAGGGTGTTATTCTAGGCAGGGCTGGGTCATGGAGGAGTAGCAGCAGCATCAGTATGGACATGGAGGAGGGCCCTACACGGCTAGCAGTCCTCCTGATACTGACACATGTATGATGAGGGCGTCGGGCGTCACCCAGCCCGGGAGCCCTCCATCTCCCCCCGGCCGTGGTGCCAGGGTGAGCCGACAACATGGCCGCCATGTTGTGGGGCTCTACGCGATGCCGGGTGGCATGGCGGGTTCTTGTTACCGGTCTCTGGCGCCCCAACTTCTTGCTCCCGCAATCAAAACCCCTTCTAACTTCCACTAATACTAACGTTACTTTCCATTATGACCACTGGGGATCAATTTCCCCTCCCCCACACCCATCCCCCGCCCCTAACCTACTTTCACACTCCCCCAACGCACAGGGAACCCGTGTGTGGTAATTACAACGCGTGACCACTGATTAACGGCAGCCATTGTCTTTTGTCGTCTGCTTTCAGTCACCCACTATTCCCACTACTGGCGCTTATATTCGAGAAATGTGAGCTGGCGACGTGTACGCCGCGGGAGCCGGGCGTGGCAGGAGGAGACGTCTGTTCGTCCGAGTCTTTCAACGAGGATATTAGAGTATTCTCCAATCAGGTATTTGTGTTAACTATTCTCCACTAACACCCACACCCCCAGCACCGATTGGCCTAGCTAACTCTGTGGCCGACTCCCCCTAACCTCCTACCCAACTCATCTGACCACAATTGGACCTTTATACCGTTTTAATGCCGTGGTAATTAATTGTATTGTGACCATTGTTGTCTCCTCGCACCATGTGGGGGTAATGCTATCGTTTCCCCATCTTTTGAAGGGCAATTAAGAGCATTTGCGAGTACTTTCCCGTGCTCCAAAATTACCCCCACCCCTCTTTCCCTTAACCGTAACATGAAACGCATCGGATCAGCCTGCTGTGTCTGATGCTCAAATTTCCCTAGATCTGCCGATTGAGAAATGTCTGTGGTCACGTACCTTTTTAATGGGAAATGTCTGAAAGGATGGTGGTGAGAAGGAATTATGTCACCCTCCCCCCTTTATCACTCAACCTCTCATCTTTTTGGTGTGAGAACAATTGACACATGTCCTTTGTATCGATCTCTCCCTTGACGGAAACTTGGAGGAAGACCAAGGTTAACACCACTCTAATTGTGTCATAGGCACCGGGTGGTATTTCAAAACAAACCCCCTCCCTGTACTGCTGTTCTTCTACACGTCTCTATCCCCCCACACAGCAGACCCTAGCCCCAGACCACAGCATCTGCACGTCTGTGAAACACGAGTAAATGATAGCCTGGGCCGACTTGATTATCTAAATCACGAATGCTTCTCACCACCTCGGCAATTTTTCGTAATTATTGATGTAAGAACTGCCCACCTCAAACCACGGGCATTGTAAGTGATAGTTTGCATGATGTTGTTTGCTGTAAGGTGTAGTGTAACTATTACACCATGTCGTATGTCTACTTTCTCTCTTTTTCCCAGGCCAAAGCGGAGAAGCCCTTCTTCTCGGCCAACCATGAACTCGATAGTCTGGTAGGTACACATATTTATCATACTTATACGCATGCATATATCTCATTTTCTCTTTGCTACTTATTTCTACTTAAATATGGCCCCCTTGTTCATAGCCTCTGAGGCTATAGATATCTTTTTAACCTTCCGCCTACTCGGTTGGCAGCAGTGTTCCACATATCAAAGTATTCTGAGGGCTGGCCTTCTACTACTAGGGTATCTATCACAGTGATCTTCACAACCCCCCTACCTCCCAGAACCCCCCTCCCTTCCCTGACACAGAAGCTCTCTCACCTCCGGGCGGGCACCGACTCGGCCATCCTATTAACCAATATAGGTCAGCCGGCCGGGCCCAGCCCTCCGTCGGAATGCCACTATCCCTCCTTTGGACGCCGCCATTGCCTGAGCCCAACGCCCTCTTACTGGGGCGTCTGCAAACATAGTCATCGTCTGGAATTAGGCGATAATGGAAACGCTTGTAATGAGATGAAATAGGTGGGGATGGGAGCTCTGGGTGGCTTCTGTTTTATGTATTATTCCACGGTGGCTGTTACTGCTACTGATAGAGCTATTCTTCTGCTACCTTTCTGATGCACCTTTAGGGGGGTATGGCGTGGCCTACCCCCTATCTATACCTATACCTATGTGGATAATGTATGTGTGTGTTGGTATTTATTGAAGGCACACTACACGTGTTTTGGGGTGGGGGATATTGTATGTTGTATTATTGGTGGGAAGTATAGGGCAAAGAAGAGGATGGTGTTGGGTGACTGGTGGAGTTTAGGGGTGGGGTGGAGGTAGTAGCTATGGTCTAGCCTAGAGGCAGAAAGTAGACTGGGGTCGTGGGAGATGGGCAGGAGGAGCAGGAGAAAGGAGGGGGAAATGAAGGGTTAGAAGAAGGCATGATGGCGGATACTGAACGGTGCCCAGACGCCGTCCCCACCCTTCCCTCCCTCCCGCCACCCCAGCCCGCCCGCCGGCTGGCCTCCCCGGCGCGGTGCCCGGGAACCCGGCCCGCCCTAGCATGATTCTCCCTCCTGCACCACCCCCACCACCTCCCCCACCACTACCACCGTCCACCAAGACAAAAGATGGGGCCGCATTCACAAGGGGTCAGGTCCAGAATGCTAGTGTTCTCACGTCAATGAAAAACAAAAATGAGGTTTTGTGCTCCCACCTCCCGGCGTCCAACCTAAAGGAGGAACCTCACGCGTCCAGCCCATGAGACTGAAGTGTATCGGGGAAGGCCTGCATGTGTACTGGTGTGGGTCTATGTTATATATTAGGGTGGGCACCCACGTCCTTAGATTGGCTTCAATTGGCGTCTTCATTGCCATTTAGTCTCCCCTCCCCTTCTGCTTACACTCACATTTGCAAATGGATTAGTGTGCCAGAAAAATGCTACACACAGTGCACTTTCCCTGGTCACCGAGTCGAGAATGACTTTAATCTCATTACTGACAAGTACAATAGACATCAAAAGGCCTGCAGGCATTCTGGCATATGCTACCGACAGGCCCTTCCCCTACTCAACTCCCCTCTTTCATCCTTTACAACCAAACCCTGATTAAATCTCCATTTTCTCTCTGCTTCCACTTTCAGATGATACAGGCTATACAAGTTTTACGGTTCCATCTATTGGAGCTAGAAAAGGTGAGTGCCAGCATTTTCCCCATTTCCATTCTCTTCTTATGCTTGCTCTGTTTACATTTAAACACGATATTTAATGTTTCAATTTTCCTGCTCATTTACAAAAATAAGCCTCTAGCTATGTGGCTACTACATTTGGCCACTAATACGCTATCGATGGCTGGGCAAATATTTACCTTTCCAATAAGACTGATTCTATTTGGGCGTCCTGCAAAAATGTTTAGGTCGGCCACTGAGGACAACAGAAGGCGTGTGTATTCACGCGAAAGGTGCAGATCAGGCCTGAATTTTTACACCGAGCAGGCGGCGGGCGGAGGAGGGTGGGCGTGGGAGGAAGGGGGAAGTAGGGAGGGGAATGGAGGAAGGGAGGTGGTTAGCATTATGCCTCTATCGCGGTCGTACCGTGAATGTATTTGGGTTGGCCATCACGCCTGCATGCGCTCTGTCCATCATTGTGTGCAACCAGACGAGGGTCGAGGACAAGATCCCAGATAGGCGCGCCACGGGCCTCGATAACAACGCCATGCTCGCCTAATATCGTCCCACCAGGGCCTAAACCCCCGGCCTATAGCTGAGCGGCACGGCGCCGCCCGGCCTAGATGAGCAGCTGCAGCAGCAGCCGCTCTGATGGTGAGGTGCTCACTGGTGAGCAGATAATCAAGCTGGGGCGAGGCAATACCAATCTTAGCAGCAATAGGGCTCTCCTACTGCACAGGCAATGCTATCTATATTTATCGCCGGTTCATACACGAAAATCAAATGCAGCACAGCTGATAGCAATCGTGTTGGAGTCCTGCCCAGTAATGTTGGGGTAACACCACCTCTGATCGTACGGCGCGATAAGATGGCATTGGCCCGTGTGTCTAGATGAGCCCATAGACGACCATGTGGTACATTGGAGATTTTTTTGTTTCATTTTTTGTGTGTGTGTTAGGGTGGAGGGGTTCAATGCATGTGGAGCACCCACGTATGAGGGTGTGATGGGTGATATTGAGGGGTCATGATAGTGCACATGTTATGGAGCTAAACAAAATCACATATATACAATACATTTTATGACCCATTTATCATTGGCCACTTATCACCCTAGATGGTTGACCAGTTGTCAGCCTAGATGGAGATAATGTCATTGGTCAATGTTGGTGTTACAGGGGGCTGTGAGGGGGTGAGCACCTGAGGGGGTGGGGTAGTGGTATGGGTGGGGGGGTGGGGGTAGACGATGGCTGCTACCACTAGTGGTAGTGTTGGGCGATAATTGGTTAATATGGGAATTAGATCACCCTCGTCTTGCCGCGCCGTCTGGTGGTCTACACACCGGATGAGAGTAGCCCCCACCCTACCACTAACGCCCCCTATCCTCAACACGCTCCGCACCTCTCTAGGACACGCGTTCGCGCGTGGAGTAGCGTGCACGCGGACCCACCACCCGGTACCCGCCTTTATTAGCGGCCATAAATTATTTTCACACTTGTCTGTCGCCGCTCATGGCCCAGAGGTGAAAACCTCGGCCGTGCGCCCACCGACACAGCGGTCCTATAAGGTGGGCCACGGGGAAGGGCTGACCCGCGAGTTGACACCTTCCATAAACCGTCCGACGCCAATCGTAATGCGGTGGGTCTGGGTGGGAGGGAGTATGGGGCTGTAGTACAAAGCCAGACTGGAGCTGCTGCTACTTTGGGTACTGATGGCCCATAATGATAACGATGATGACTGTTTTGGTGTCGCAAGGTGATAAAAGGAGGAAACTGACAAGGGGACCGTGGCCAGTCTACTCGCTCAGCACGGCGCTGACGTAACAAACGCCAGGGGCCGCCCACCTTCTTAATATACTACTAGGCCGAATAGACACAGTTCCAGCACACAGTCCGCCCAGTCACGCCTCCTCCGTGTAGATCAAAAGATATTGATTCCTGCCGTCCTCTGTCTGCGGTCCAGACCACTGCAAACGCCCAAATAGAACCAGCCCATTCATCAAAGACATACCAAGCATGCGCCCATGTAAAACCCTCAAGTTTAACCTGTTTAATGTGACGTGTTCAGGTGTCAACAATAGGACATAAAAAATCGGATACGGCTCTTAGTAATAACTTATATGGCCTCATGCACATTTATCTCCTAATCAGAAAGTTGATTAATAAATTATTAATCATTATTATTGTTGTAAATATTGCCCAGTTTATTGCCTCCACACTGTTAATGATGATAACCATGTGTTTATTGACAGCATTATAAATGTTACGTTTTCTCTTTTCTCTCCCTTTCTTTTCTCTTCCATTTCTCTCACCTTCCAACCCCCACCAACGACCAGGTGCACGAGCTGTGTGACAATTTCTGCCACCGGTATATCAGTTGTTTAAAGGGCAAAATGCCCATAGACCTTGTGATCGACGAGCGGGATACGGACACTAAGGATAAGAAGCCACTAGGTTCTGGTAGCACAGGGAGCAGTGCCGGCAGCATGGGAGAAGCCACGGCCATGCTTGGCGATCACGGAATAAACCCCGGACAGGAACAGGTATGCGCCGAGTGCTAGCCGCCTCGGATCCTTACCCTCCTTCCTATATTATCACGTATACCTCCTCCCAGCCCTCACTATACTACTCATATACTACTCATCATAATAATACACTATCACTACTACTATTGTACTGCTACTGCTATCAACTCTGTAGAGAAAGGCAAACAAAACGGTAAATACTGTACCACTACCCTTCAGTGCAGTTTCCATGCATTGCTGTGGTCACCTTACGTAGGCATGCACTACTATAGTGTCTACAGTACTGTACTGCTGCACCTCTTGTAAAAAGTACCTTTTCGCCAGTTTTTTTTGTGTGAGTCAAGTTATCTGAGTGGCCTGACATTGAGGGGCTCGTCTCGGCTGACTTGTTTGTGTGAGCAGAAGGCAATTTGCCACAGGCAGGCACAAGTGTGCTGCAAAGTGGCGCCAAAAATACAAATACAAAACAGAGAGGCACTTTGAATGCTAGTCTACGTTTAAGCACATAACGAACCGACAAAAACAGATTTGGACAAATCCACCCTCAAGTGTAAAAAAGTGACTCAGATTCAAAATTAAAAACCCATGACATGTTTTGGCCTTGAAATAAACCCACTCGATTTAATATCTAAATTGAGTCTCCATTTTTGAGGAAATTCTTCTCGAATTTTCATTAAGGCCAATCTTTGGTCAGAATTTTTGGAATTGTTCAGTAGGACTGTTTGTTGTGTTCTCTGTTGTGCCAGTAATACTGACCGTCCCCATACTATATATACGTGACTTATAAACGTATCCAGTGCTTGAGGAAGGGATATACTCATAACATATGGAAGCGAGGGGGAGGCAGGGAAAGAGGCATTGGCAATCAGAATAGGCCATAATATGCTAGCACCGGTCGCTATGGACATGGACAACACGCATTATTACGCAGGGCACATGGAGTGTCCCATGCACCCAGTTGTTACGTGTTCTAGCACACCCAAATCTGACAAAAAGAAATGTTATATATCTATATATTATATCTAAAAAACTGAATCTGCTATATATAGACAATTGATATATACATATATCTATATTCACCTTTTTCCAATCATAGACAATTCTAGAAAATTTACTCTATATGAGATAATAATATTAACACAATGAGAAAGAGAGAAAAAAATGGAGAGAGAGGAGAAACAGACGGCCACAGGGAGAGTGCTGTTCTGTTGTGTTATAGATGGATTACAACCATATTTGTGTGTTCCCTAGGATGGAGGTGATCAGAACAACTCTGTCTGAATACTGCTATACTGTAGGTACTGCTATAGTCCACCAGCGCCCACTGAGCAACTCTGAGCCGCTCCACGAGGTCGACCTGGCGAGGTCGGCGGCCTGACGATCACCTAGTGGTGTATATAGTCGAGAAGGGACCCCGGCCTGCCAGTCGGCCCGTGCACGACTCCAGCCATTACAGGGCGCCATGGTCTAACTGCTCCATGTACTGAGCGCGTTGATAAAATACAGATAAGAGCCCTCTCCGGACAGCCACAGTATTCCTCGGCGGCTCACAGGTTGGCCCGGTTTGTTCATTACCTTTTCACTTTAAAATTCCTGTCTTCTATGCTGGTAAAAACATATCTGTAGTAAAACTGTGCGCATCTCATTATCTCTTATATCTATACATGTATATGTACATATACATAATAGATTATTCATTGGTATACACTGACTTGGCTTGGTAAAGGAAATTGAAGAGTTTTCTTCTCGTCATTAGTACTTTTTAATCATATAAAGATGTAATATATAATTTTATTGCTGTCACTTCGAAATTCTCATTTTTTTGACAAAATAATTCAGACGTGGTAATGACTTGTATTGTGTGCCTTTGAAACTAATGGTACATGGTGTATATAAATACATGCTCGTCTCCCCTCTCACTCGGTCTGTGCTACCCCAATCTTCAAAAGTAAAAGCCTATACGCCCTGAGGCCTGACGACCGAGTAGAGAGCTGCTTGAGGCTACCAGCTGGTGATGACGGGCTGGTGTGGTGCAGCAAGGCTCACACAAAAGGCCTTTAGTTATCCAGATTCAAGGTCTAATGACTGTTTTGATGACTTTCCTTTATGGCCTATGCCAGTAGTACCAATGCAAAAAGTCTGAATTATCCAACTTGTCGGTGAGATTTCCTAGACCCATTTCGACAGTCAAAAGAGCCTACTATCTAATATTAAGGATAATAACGTTGACGCCATACACACGTCACCCTTCTGAATACCCAGGCCGTCATGATCAGTGACCATGACTTCCGCCAGTCAGTCAGAACTAGGTCACCACGACCATAGATGTATACTATATATTCAAAAAGAAAAAGAAGAGAGAGAGCGCACTGAAGAAATGTCAAACCGGGCCAACACTAGCCACTTGCTAGCTGATCTGTGAGAGCCATATCTTTTACGTTTTTCAAAGCTTAGATTGTACATTGAGAATGTTGAATTGATGCAGTTAGTATTGAGACAAACTGTAATAATCATTTTTGGAGACTACTTGTAAAGTTAGTCTTGATAGAGACGGCCAAAATACTTACTTCTCGTCATGGTGGCAAAGCAGTCTAATTTGTTTTATCTGTGTAACAATTTGTCAATGTTGTAAATTTTGGAACCATTAAAATGGTTAAAAACCAACTGAAATACCGCATCCTTTTTCTAACTCTCAACTTTTCCATTTGACCCTAGAGAAAGATAAGAAATTATAAAGTATCGGACCACTTGGCAAACCAATGGCAGTCAGCTTGTTCCAAGTTCAGAAACTGCATTTCATTTGAACCCCTTTTGCCAACACAGCATTTGTACATATGTTGTCATCATGTTGTTTTGTGATTATGTAGACCCTCACAAGTGGAGGTTGGTCCAATTTTAATCTGTATCAGGCAAACAAATTTCTTCATTTTTTTGCGGGCTTGGTTTTTATTACCTTTTATGTTTATTTTTACACATTATGTTCAGATACATTCCTCTCCATCCCCATGCAGCACTCCAATCCTCCATGCCAATAAATCAGGACACATGTTCAGCATCAGGTCCCTGGGCTTACTTAGACCCTGCATAGAATAAGTGCCTCTCTGTTTCACCAAAGCATTGCCAACACAAAGATCAGCTGTTCAATTTTTTCCATGTCTATGTGTGTATGTGAGTGGATGAATGATTGAAAAGTCTGTGAATGTCATTGAATTGCTGTGTATATACCTTGGGGCACTTGTCCAAATTTATAAATTTTATCAGGATTAATCATTTCAGCTCCAAATCCAGCGTGGTCCGTAGAAAATCCCCAAAGTCTCCTGTGTGTAGCTGTTGCGACCTGGAAGTTTTCTTCTGTTGGTGGGCGGGCGAGTATGTGTGTGGGTCCCATTTTTTGCAGGCAGGAAAATGGGGACACGGATACGTAGAACATTTTGGAAACAGATGTGTAGTTGTTAACAGACCGGTGCCAGTGGTGTGCTGTACCGGTCGGGGGGCAGGGTAACCCGATCTGCCTCCAGTCGTGGGTGCTCATTTGGCAGATTTCTCGCTCTCTCAGACTGGCGCCAATCTAGCGGACAATCATGGGAAAAGTCTCGATACAACTCCTGCTGCTGCTGCTGTGCACCATCTGCTCCTACTCCTGCTGCTGCTCAGTTCATGTTGCCATTATAACAACCTGTCCCTCACTGTTAATGATATACAAATCCTTGCCAAAATGTGTCAGTGTGTCATCCCTGTCAGAAGACCACGTGGGCATTGTTTAGATAATGTATAAGTCAAAAATGAAAGCAAAAGAACATGATGGCACTATCACGGATACAATGTATAGGTACACTTAGCCTTGGTCATGATGGTTTTCGATATATACCAGTGAGGTAGGATAGGTAGGCCACACCTGGCGCTCTCCATGGGGAGGGGGTGGGGATATTTGGTGTACCCTATCAGTAGAGGTAGAACTGGCCTGGACAAGAGCAGCAGGTGGAGGAAGCAGCAGATGCATAGCGCCCCAAGCTAACCTCGGCAGCAGCAGCAGCAGCAGGCATCCAGGCGGATTGGTGGGTCGGCTGGGGAAGGGGGAGAGGCAGGAGGTGGGGTTGGTTCTCTGAGGCGAATAGGTACGACTAGGTAGGTAGGTGGGTAGATGGGGATGTGAGATGGGGGTGGGGGAGGTAGGCTCGAGGGTCTGGGGCGGGCTGAGCTGGCCAGCCGGCTGATTCACTCTCATCCAGAGGTTCGCCTACAACCCATTCTGCTGCAGTCTCTCCCCTCAACAACCCCCACTCCTCTCCTTCTACCTCCACCCCTCCAGCAGGCCGAGTCTGAATCCCCAGGAGGATCCAACCCTCCCTTGATGGGCGTCCTCCGGGCCACAGCCCAGCCAGCACCGCCCGGCCAAGATATTAGCATTAGGGACGAGCCTCAGTAGTATCGTCATCCTGGAGGGAAGAGAAGGAGGTAGGGGTGAGGATGGGGTTGTTATCTACTCCAAGACGCCAGATACCCAGCTCCCACACCGGGCGATGCGATACTCCTAAGCTATGATAGGGTTTAGAGGCTATGGAGAGTGAGGAGGGAGGGTGGGGGTGATAAGCCTGACAACGAGTCATGTTGTACAATGGCCATTGACGGTCACACTGTTGTGACTGGTGACCGATGCCCAGCCTCCTCCTGCCTCCTATACCATGGTACAACCACAGGAGGAGGCTGTGATTGTGTTATCCTGCGTGCGGATCACCTCCAGTGTTTATACAGCTTCTGAGGGACGCAAACGACTCCTGGCCACAAGACTGAGCCCAACCCCCAACCCCCATTACCCCCAACTCCCTCCTCCAGTGGTCTTCTATTGACTCCTAAATCCTCCCTCGGGCATAGTGATCTCCACACCCCTCTTCATTTAGGCGCCCACTGTGTGTACTGTTTGCTCGCATTGGGGCTCTAGAAGAAGGAGGGAGGGCTTGCAGCCTTCTCTGGCTGACTGCCTCGGTAGCTCAGGGCCGTATCTCCCTACAGGTCAATACGGCTCGCGTGTAGACCGGCGCCATAATACCCCGGCTGGATGGCCGCATCTAAACAGACAATCATTGTCTTGTTGACTTTAATGCCTGCATTGTAACAGGCAGGAAACCCCCCACCTGGTAACTGTAATTGTACCCCATCGTCGTAGGGCCTCCAACTCCTCCCCAGAGAGACAGGCATATCCCTTGTTGTATGCATTGGGAAGCCAGGAGGGCATGGCTGAATAGGTAGGCCACAGGTAGGAAGGACGTAGAGGAATAGGGAAAGGTAGTAACTAAAAGGATGGGACTAGATCTAGTTAGTTTGATCTTTAGTGTTCATATGGGTCTTTCTGCTATGATTGCCATAGTGTTATGATATGCCAGGTATACATACGGATCACCTGTAACGTTTACCTATAACTAGGTAGTGATATAGGGATTAGTGATACAGGGGTTAGGTGGGCTAATATGGGAGTTTGTGGGAAGGGGGTGGGATGGGTAGAGATGGGGGGTCTGTGAATGCCTTGCTGGAGGGCTTGAAGCAGCAGGCACAGTCACAAAGCACCAGCACAAGACTCATCACCAGACGGAAGGTGCCTGTGTCCTTACCGCTCTATGAGACACAAGTAGCACCCACCCACCCACCCCCACCCCTCCTCCCACCACATCCCCACCACCATGCAGCTCACCCAACGTGCTGTTGTGCCAATTTCACCTCCCAGCAGTGGGTGTGGCGTGCTCATTCCAGGGCGCGAGTCGAGTCTCCTTAATACGGCCGATTAAGTAGTTGTATAATAGTGCAGCGGCGGCGGGCGGCTATTGTTACTTTTTCCGCCGGATCCTTAAGTAATCAGGCCCGAGGAAATGGCCGACCGTGGGACGTCCCTCGGATCAATGCAGGCCAGCATCAGCGGGGGCTCCTCGGTGACGCATGCCTCAGTTGTCGTCTGCAGGTGTCACTGAGTGGCTGGCCCATTTAAATATTTCCCATCCACAAGAGCAGGGGGGGGGGGAGTGAGGAGGGTGTGTATGGGGGGGGGGGGGCACCTGCCTTGCCATTACTTCACAATGCCATACCACTATGAGGTATAGGCCTTACTCAGCCCCCATAGGGGAGAAATTGAATTATTGTTCTTATAATATCTAGAGAGCAAAACACAGGCGGTGCTTCAGTCCTGCAGCAATCAGTGAGGTTTTTGTAGGCAATTGGCCCCCAGTGGTGAGTGGGGAGGACGCCTGCAATGGGGAGGCCGTCCGGAAAGGGTTAAGTCGAGCACTTCACACGAAAACGTTGCCTCAGTACATTACCAACCTGAGGATCGCCCACACAAAGGGAAAGAGGCAGGGAGCCATTATGGAGACCTACTGGGAGATATTCCTTTCCTTTTAGTTGGCATTTCCCCTATATTGTGCTGTTTCTTTTGGTATCTATGCAAACACCACATACTGTTTTATGTATACCATTTTCATCCTCTGCCGTTGCCAACTCGCTGGTTTTACCATAGATAAGTTGGAAATAATTGGGTTCTCTTTGGCTGTATGGTATACACCAGGTAGTAGATACAATTATCGCGAGGCACGATCTAGACAATCACTAATGTATACCCTGTTACCGGTAGGGAGCTAAGGAGGCTGCTATAGCTGCATATACAATGTGGTCCCTGGCCCTGACCCTAGGCCGATCCGAAGCTGGGGCGATGTCATCTATATGGGCATCATTAGGGATAATGGTAATATGGCAGCATCCCCGAGAAGGCATCAAGGAACCCATTTTTATGGACAGCAGCCGTGTGAATGGCAATTAAATCCAAATTACTCCATCAAATCTAGCGAGGCAATACCCCTAGGCACATCGGCGTCTAATCAAATTACCCCTAGACAAAATCTGCTGCCTTGTGGGCTAGTTAGATGTTTAATTTATCAATTGATGAGAAGCTGAAATCTCATAAGAGTGGGGAAATTCCATTTATTTTGGCGGGTTGAGGGAACTGACGGAAGGACCTCAATGGATGTCTCTCTCCCTTTCTTGGTGGCTGTGTCCTCTGCCTATATCAGAGATGAGCCGTTTTTACAGCATTACAGTATTATGAGATTAGCCCTCAACTGGATCATCCCTATGAGGGTGGTGGTGGAGGATGGGCACTATGGGGTTGGATCTCCTATGTCTAGGGTAGCTACATTATAGGAGGCAGGCGTAGGGGAGAGCTGTTAGCTAGGAGGAGTGGTGGTTGGGGGGGATGGTCTTGATCATTGGTTGGACCATGAGTTAGCTCTAGTGAGGTAGGGAATAGGGACATGGAGTGGGTGGGGGTGAGGGGGGGGGGGGTCTAAAGCCTGCTGACACTCCACGATATGATTTGTGACCCTCCCACAGGCAGTGGACTGCGCCGATCGGACAGGCAGAAAATGTGTGAAACGCGTCGCTCTGGAGCGCCAATGTCATTGCTTTACAAAGTCGTCCCCATCAGTGGAATGAGCAGCGACGCCACGGCAATAGGGCGGGCGTCGCACTACCAATGAGCACCGTTACAGGCCTTTTCATTGGCACCGCTCTGGCGGTCAGTTGGCCAGTCTTACTGCCTGGTCCCCAGTTCCGTCACTACCCTGCTAATCTAATTGCTTTTGCTTGCTTCGTCACACACACCCTCCCCGCTAACGTTCTCTCATTCCCTAGATCGCAGGCCATGGGGTGGTAGATGGGGGGGGGGGGGGGTCCTTCTATTCGCCGTACAAAAAAAAGTTATTTTCACAAAACTATACGTCGGCGTAGAACTTGCCACCATCAATCACACCCTACCCGTTTGCATATTTAGCCCCGATTGTGAAGGGGAATGGTGGCGCCTCCATCAGCTTACCCCCACCCCCCTTTACCCCCCCCCCCCACCTCCCCACCCACTCATTCCCACCCTGCTGTGTAAAAAGTTGTTGTAGTCAGGCAGTGAGCAGGGCATTGCTGATGGGCACTGGAGGCACACAATGAATTCCTCGGTCATCACCAGTCACAACACACACCACCCCCACGAGTCCTTACATTCTAATGACATCAACAATAACTCCCCAGGATCCACATGGAGCCTTTCAGACTGCAGTTGTGTTACAAATTCACGCAGCTAATCACCAGTATATACCTAAGCCAGTTGAGCCTATTTCTATGCAGCTCACTCCGCCTCTAACCAGAGCATTAATAGGCTCTGAGGGACCAGTAAGGTCTAGACTATACTTCACGCTTGGTTTACTTAGTTCCCAACTTAGGCTGACTTCACCAAGTGTTCTCCTCCCACAACACATATACATTTAACGCTCCTTTAAACTGGGTAGCCTGCTTGTTTTGTGGCAAGTGCCTTAGTCCCTACCCGGTCAATGCTTAGATCTCTTTACCTCCTTCAGTTAGAGTAAGCTCAGCTTTTGTGCTTCTTTCTCTCCTTGACTGTTGCTGGCCTATCCCCCTACCCATTCCCACCGCATACACCGATTAGGCTAAGCCCTGGTCGTGCATTTGACTGGTGGGTCAGAAAGTGCCACGGTCCGCCTTATATCCCCTTATATCGCCCAGGGCAGCTGTTGGCAATGCTTTCATGCATCTCAGTCTGCCGCTGTACACGAGGGACGCAGCGAAAAGGGGCCCCAGGCAGCGTTTTATGTACATGTAGGGGATGGGTGTGTGGGTGATTGTGAGTGGAGTGCTATAGCTGTGAGTAAGTGTATTAGTATTATTATCATGTGTGAGCATATGGGTCTTTGAGTGGGTGAGTATATGCGGGAGCGGGTGTGTATGTGAGTGTCATGCAGTGTTTGCGGTATGCGTACATTTATATGAGTAGTATATGAATTAGGTGTTTTACCCATTAGGGTACTTCATTTGAGGGTTTGAAGGAGGTGTGTTTTACGAGTACAAAAACTGTATTGCTATTTGTTGTGATGGTGAGTATATATGTATGGTTGTGTGAGAGGTATCTGTTACAGGTGTGTGGGCCTATATGATATTCATGGCAAGTATGTGGCCCTGCATGTGTTCTCCCTGCTTCCCATCCCCATCACCACCCCACTCAACACCCCTACAACCTCACAACCCCCTTATAGTCATGGCCGTTGGTGCGTTGGTCGTTTACGCCGCGCTTTTCTCTTTCCGCCATTGTTTGAAGCCCCCGATCAATTACAGCGCAGAATATCGTCTGGGGGCATGAAGAGAAAGGGGAGGGGGACGCTTCACACCCCAGTTAAGGGGGAGGGTGGGCCAGGGGGAAACTTGAAGAGAGCATCGCGGGGCGGCCTCCCCTGGACTCCCGACTGAGTGCCACCATTGAGGTGAACTTACGCCTCTGGCGCTACACGGGGGTCTTTGCAAGGCCGCGGCGGGGTGATGTCAAATAAGCGGATCGGCGCTCCGGACCTCTTCGGCTTTAATTCACACTCAACGCTGCTTGAAGCCCCCCACACAATGCTCTTGGAATTAGACTAGCCAGGAGGAGGAGGAGGAGGGACCATGCATGCTTACTTAGCGCTGTATAAATTGGGCACAATACGCCACCACAAAGCTGCTTTTTCCCTGAGCTTGTTATTAATAACAAGGAAAACACGCGTTTGTTGTATTGAACGAGGCGCCATGTCATCTACAGATTACAATGTGGTTTGGGGTAGTGACTTGGTGGCTCCTTTTGACAGAAATTCGATAGCCGACCAGCGAGTCCCAACAGCCCCAACGCCTGTGGCTTTTTTGTGCTTGATAGGGATTACAGGGGGGAGGGCAATGGGAGGGCACCGTTTCCGATTGTTCCTATAAAAATAATACCACTCCAAAGGAATAAATTAGGATGACAAAAGAGGGGAACACTTTAAAGAATGGCTGCACTTGAACGGTGAGCTTTTAAAATTTAATCTTTGCCTGCCTGATTTTAAAGATTATTCAAAACGTTGATGGAAATATTCATAAAAGGTATATACTAAAACAGCGAGAAGGCATATATAATTCAATTGATACAAGTAGACGGTCAGTCAACTTTTACACCCTTACTAATGCATAATAAATCAGGTATACATAGTGCTGAATGCCCTAACGGGAAATGTCAACATGAGGTCCATTTGTTAAGTAATACGGATAGCGTATGGGAAACGTCCCTTTAAATCCCACTAGTGATAAACGACCCGGGGGGTCTATGCGGAACAATTAGGCATACATTTCATATGCAAATATATACAGGCAAGGCAAAATGATTTATGGCGCTGAGGTCAGCTTTTGACTCCTGCCTCGGAATTCCTCATTGGCATAATCCTTAAAAGGAAACTCTCGATTACTGCATACCAGAAAGGGGGAACGATACAACCACTTATCCATCTAGCCCACACTTAATTTACACCCGATCAGAATTGTTTGTGGAAAGATTAAAATGTATTCTTTGTGAGGCGTGGGTGGGGGATGGGGATATATGTCGGAGCTGTCTCACCCCTGGGCTCCCCTTTGTAATTTGACACGAGTATGCCAATCGGGGGCTACTGAATATTAGAGCATTCCGGGCTGATGTGTAGGAGATAGAGACGAGCTTTTTATGCGCAGTAAAAGCAGGCCGACCCTGGAGGAGATGTAGAGGCTGCTGGAGGAGAGGTAAGAGAGGGTGGAGAGCTCTAGGGGGCAGAGAGGAGCAGGAAGGCAGCGGCTGTGACCTGTGGAGTATAGAGCACGAGGCGAGCTAGTCTGATGGGATCCATCAAGGTGTAACATACAGGAGGCGCCTCCACGTGCAGCAGCCAGGTAGGGGGCCCGCCACCTTCCCGCCTACACACCCAGCCAGAGGTGGGCCAACACATGCATATTATATTTATATAATATATAGACCCACACACTTCGTTCAAACCTGTATGCCTGTATGTGTCTACGTGTGAGAGGATGAATGGATTGTGCATAGTCAGAATATATCAAAACATCAAATGTGTAGACTTGACATGATATATTTCTTTTTAAATCATTCTTATTTTATTTTCACCCGTCCCATTTTTGCCTTGCTTCTTCATTATGAATGCAATTTATAAAGCACGCAAAAACTGTATTGTTACAAATGTATCGTGACAAGCTGAGATCAAAGGAAAATGTAAAGCTGTAGAAATTGGAATGTAAACATTGTAATCTAGGATTGGCAAGCTCAAGCGAAAGGAGAACGATGGTATATGATACAAGTGGTCCGTATAACTTTTTATCAGATATAATTCTTAGTAATCGAGATCGGTAAGACCCTAGGTGATAAGATTTGACCCAGATATAAATGAAGCCATACAATATGAAGATGTAGACCCCTAAGTACAAACTACTAGCAATACCTGCCAAATAGAGCATTGACACAAATCAACATTTCATTGCAAGGAACAAATGATCTAATTGATTTATACAATGCGTAAGAGCAATAAGAAGAAGAAATGGATAAGAAAATATAAGATAAAAGACTCGGCGCACATTTATCAGTGGTAAGCAATAACTCACAGAATCAAACGGTTTTTGGCCCAAGTGTTTTTCTTCCTGCTGCGTTCTGAAAAATAGCAGCCGTAATTCTCCTACGCCCTCCCAGCCATGAGGGCCGCGGTGAAAGATAGCATATGCCCCTCCCAGAAACCGGAGTGGGTCGGTGAGTGGTCGGTGCAGGCCAGGCAACATGATGTATGGTCAAACAATGTAAATATGCAGTGTGACTAGTGATTGATGCAGAGGCAGAGTCGTCGGCAAACCAAGGCCTAGGTTAATGAATGGAGAGGACCCACCTAGGGCGTGAGCTGCTAGGTAGGTGGGTAGTGGTGGGGAGGTGGGGGGGGGGGGGGGGGCAACGTGGGGTGGCAATGGGGCCTGGCCACTTGGAAGATGTACCGTGAAACAAGACAAATGACCTGCGGATCTGGTGCCTCCAGCAGCTGAGAATAGATCGATGCACATATAGTATAGTAGTCTCCGCCCCCGCCCTCACCTATATGGTAATTGAAATATGATTAGCCAATGAGGTAGCGGGTTGGAGGGGTGAAGTCAGTTAGTTATCATATACTACAAGCAGTCAGGTATAGTCCCATCTAACAGCCCAACCTCCGCCCACTTTGGGAAGGTGTTTTGATAGATGCTGATGGTCGACAGGGTCGTTTCTTTTAATGTAAGGACAGCTTGTTGCACAAAGAACAATCCCCCGGCTATAGGATGATAACGTCTGGCCCCACAGGACAGGGGCTGTGAACATGATGCATGACAAGCATTAAGGAAAAGCCAGGGAAGATGCGGATGATTTAATGAGTGAAGGTGGGAGGGTGGAGGGTGTTGAGGCTGCAAGTAGTTGGGGGGAGGGTATAGAAGCTGGCAGCAGCAGCAGCAGCGATTGGCAAAGGCACCAGAAGCCAACCCGCCAGGGCCCCCACCGTGCGCACACGGCCGAGCAGAAACGGCGAAACACGGAGGCGGCCAATCTGTTTGACCTTTGACACCGTTACAACATTCATCAGAAGACGTCGCCAGGACGGCCTCGCCGCGCCAGCCAATGAGAACACGTGTAGCATGGGAGCTGCGGCGCTGGGGCCGGGGTGATTTATGCTCACGGGGTCAGGAGGGAACTCTAGATAAAAGCGACCTAGATTATCATTTCAATGCTACTGCTATGAATACCAGCCCCTTTGATGGGAGCTAGGGAATAGATGGTACAGAAAGGTTGAGGCTCAGAGGGGAGGTGGAGCGGGGAGGGAATCAAAATATAATTATCGTTTAATATTATGGTTTGATAGGATTTAAATGCACATGTAACACATGGATGAAACATTCAGTTGAGTATATAACATTAGTTGTCAATGTTAAAATGTGATTGGAAACACTCTGCAAGCTATTTTGATCAAAATTGAGAGCCATTCATAAATCAGACCTTAATGCCTTTAGGTTATCTTATTTGTGGCTGCATAATGGTCGCTAAGAATACTACTACTAGTTTATAAATATACATGGGTGGTGAGTGATTTATAGGATGGAGTCAGTTATGGTCAGTTAGGCCTAGGTTCACAGGTCGTCCAGTGGCCTACACTGGCCACCTGTGCATGTTTCACCTTAGGGGCATCTCACATGGGCAGCCGTGTGGACATAGGCGCGTCTTAAGTCGTCGACCTGTCAACAAGGCGGGTACCAAAGTCAGATTGATGCTCACATACTGCTAGTTATTAATTAGGTGGGCTGGTTTATGACAAGGAGGCCGACCCAGGCCACCACCTCTGTCAGCCTGTGAGCACCCTGGGGTCTAACCTCTAGCCTACACGGTGATCTATGGTGATCTAGTTTGATTTGTCTGTTGGAGTGTGCCTTGGTGCTGTCTAGTGCCCCACCCACCAGCACCGCCCATCCTCGTCCTATGATCCAATACCTCAACCCCCAACCCCCTTAGTACACCCCATCCCTTCCTCCTGTACCCTAGTGCCACAAGGGCTGATCCGGCCAGCTGTGAGGTAATTGCCAGCCCTGTTGGGCAATCTCCGCCCACCTGGCTTGCAATGTGTTACATGCGCGAGCCCCTAACCTTTCCGACTCCGAATTCATTTAACCCTCCAAGATTTGCAAGAAATATCAATCTTTCATCAACCCAATGTTACTAAGTAGGCTGGCACTACCTTGGTTGTGTGGGAGGGGTGGGTGGGTGGTGAGGGTGGGGCGTCGTCCTATTTATGCGTACAGTGCCGGGCGTGCTAGCCAGGTTGATGGATGGCCAAGCAGGCCCCCAACAGAGCTCGTCGCCGAGTTCATTGTAGTAGAACCTCCATACGCTGTTCTTGATAATAATAATTTATTGTTTTCTCTTTTAGAGGGTTCTGTGGGTACCTCAAGATTATCGATGCCTTTCCTTTGTGTCCCCATATGTTTGCTTGTAATTATTGCCGCCGCAGACTATTTAGCCATAAATCACACTGGGGCTTTGGTTACTCAACGATTATCAGTCATCTGGAGTAATATCCAGGCCAGGTTTGCAGAACACTCAGAGAAGAAATAACCTCAGCAAATTGGTACTTTGGGTAGGGCTAATTTTTCTTCTATACAGCAAACACGGTGTGGTTGTATGTCAAACAAAGGTGGGAGAAATAATGTGAGTAATGCAAGGGCTATAAAATCTCTCAAGTATAGAGCTTTCAGGGCCGGGGCTGTTGGGGCTGGAGGTAGAGAGTAGCTCACACAAGCTCATGCAGGTAATTCATGCACTCCATTATCAGCCAACACTGTTGGTCAACAGCTGGAGCACCCCACTAACTCGAGTGCCTCCCCCCTCCTGCTGACATTCAAGTGTAGCAAAGACACTTTGGGCATTATATTCACAGGTATATTGATGTCGATAAATGGAAATTACTTGTCGTTGTTTTTCCATGGCCTTATAGAATAATGGAACTTATGTGTCAGGAGGGGTTTATTGGGGGAATGGCGGGGGCGTTGATAATCCCAAACCTTTGTCCTAGAAAAATATCAAACAGAAGCGGCGTCGCGTGGGCAAGTTATTGACATTAGGAGGGAAGTCATTCTACACACCAAAATAACATTCAGTAATCACACTCAAGCGTTATAGAAATTCAAAACAGTTTGTGAATACGCAGAGATAAGTGGAGCGGAGAGTGGAGGGTGTGATGGGTGGAGGGTGGAGGGTGGAGGGGGTCGACATGAGGGGGCCCTGAATGGTGCATTTGGACCGTGTCTATGTGGGAGCCCAGTGTTAGGGGAGAGGCTGGCCACCTCAATGCTGCTTTAATAGTTCCATTCCAGTGGAGTTTTTGTGTGGGCATGGCGAGGGGTGTTCACTGACCTGCCTACAGCTTAGGCTAGTCCCTGTGTAGTCATACAACGTAAATATGGGTCTCAGGCCGCTTGGAGACTGCACTGAGCCTCACTAGAGACTCAGCGCCGCCACCACAGCCTCCCAGCCTCCATACAGAGACTGGCTACATTCTGAACAGCTAACAGCTCCCCCTAGAAAACAGCCGGCAGCGCAAGAAAAGTGCACCGCCATACACTCAGCCTTAGGGCAACATTTATCAAGGAGAGACTCCTCCCGCCAACCTCAGGAGCGGCTCATGAGTAGCTCCCCCTACCGCAGTACTACTCCTACCACGAGCTGCTCATGCAGCAGCTTTGAGCTGCTCCTAATGGTATTTCAATGCTGACCATTTCCGCCTGCACCATCTGCGTTATACAGGGGGAGGCGGTGCTTAGACAGCAGCTGACCCGTCCCCCTAACTCGGTTATCCTTACACCGATGCGCGGGGAACAATTGTGGACGGTCTTAGCAGGAATTGATGGTCTCCGGCGAGACCCAATCGCCTCGTAAAGGGACAGTATCACAATTAGTACAACGCCGATGGCTTCCGTGAAAAGACGGTCGGGCCGCGTCTGCTTTACGATCTCTTGTTAGTTCCTTGATTCCCCCCTCAGGACATTTTCTAAAGCATCATGGTCACAATGAATTTTACATGGCGTTCTGGGAGCCCCTTTCAGTCTGTTGTTTTCCACCAATTAGATGAGACAGAGTTTTAATCGTGGTGGGGATGGGAGTGGTGTAGGGGGAGTTTTGTACAACAGGATGGACCTGAAGGAGTAGCGTTAGTCATAGCCCAACAACATGCCTCTCTCTCTGTTATTTAACGTTACCCTCACACGTGCCATGGCCTTCAAACAAGCCAGTAGTGGTTTCATACACCAAGTCAAGATGGTCTTTTTCCGCTGGACCTGTCATCAATGGGTCCCCTTTTTACAGGGCACTGACCCAGAGGAAGTTGGGGAGGTGGCTTCATTGCTAAAACAGCCCTCCTTGGCTTCAGATGATTCGCTGGCTTCCAATCATCAAAAGTGGCCCCCTTGACAGTGTCGGTTTTATCGCTGGGGTTCCTTCGGGAAATGCCCCTGCCTTCTTCTCCGAGGCAGTTGGGCGGCCTGTTGGGGGCAGAGGGCAGGGGAGGAAGCCCTTTTATATAGACTGGGCTGTCTGGGAAGGAGCTGCTCTGAGCAGGCGCCGCGTGCTCCAGTAGAGGGCGTGAGTGAGTGAAGGATGTGAAACAGAGGGCAGAGGGTGCGCGAGGTGATCTTGATCCGCCAGAGTATCGTCACTGCCATGTTGTTTGAAGTACAGTTGGCCGCCACTTGGGCACATTTATCAACCAGTGTCAGTGGGATATTTGTCTTTGGTGTAGCTAGCAGTGGTGGGATGCTGGAGTAAAAGCAGTAGCAGCAACAGTGAGTGCCTCAGCCCAGTTGAGATCAGAACTGTAGGGGTGGGGAGGTGAGGATAGGGGGTGATGTGGGAGGGGGTGGAGAGGGTGGAAGAGGTTGTCTATGAGAAACACAGAGTGGGTAAAGGCCGCTAGGCGGCGTACTACAGGGGGCTCCCGATAGGCGGCCCATGTTGTAGCATGTAGCCACCTCGCCGAGGTCAAGTGCTGCTGAAGCTCTCCTAGGTCAGCCACCCCGACCACTTCCCCCCGCCTCTGACCCCGACCTGACCTGCACCAGCTTTGTTTTCATCATATTCATATCTCAAATGCACTGCTAGTAATGGCCCCAGCTCGACGGCCAAATGGAACGAGCCCCTGCTCTCTCGTCAGTCCCGCCTGATCTTGGTCGCCTGCCCTTGGAGCGCCCCAGACCTGGGCCACAGCTGAGGCCTTATAAATCTGTTATGCACATGTGAGAGCAGCATCGGGGTTTCCATTTCATATTTCCATCAGGGATGCGCAGGCCGAATTCATATTGGTGGGGGAACGCGAGAGGGCTGCAAGTTAATGTTTCCTATGGCGGCGGTTTAACAAAGACCCAAAGTTCTCCCCACAGAGCACCATTAACAATTTATATTGGAATAATTTGATTTTGGGCACTACAAATTGGGTTACCTAATACCATGGAACTTAAGCCAAAATGAACCTTTGTGTTTTGTTTCCACCTCTCCAGAGATGCTATTGTTACCCTTCTTTTACCAGAAACAATACCGACGAGTTAATGTAATTGAGTCAGGGGCTGCAGCCCGGGCCTGATGACTCTGCTGCTGCTGGCTGGTACTAGCTGCAGATCCATGAGTAGGCAGATGGCTTACAACACTTCTTTATCGCTAATCACCTCTTTTCTGCTGCAATATAAAGATCCTATCACACACACAGACCACGTCGTCAGCGGTTCCTGGCGGCTCCAGCAGCAGGCCAGACCACCACCCCATTGCCTCCATGGCTTGCATGCAGGGTACCATTGCTGGACGGCCTTATTGCTACATTGACAATATCCTCACCACCATCAGCTGGGCTGAAACAAAACTGGCGACCACTTAATATTGATAGGCTAATGCCGCTCAGCTCGCGGGGGTGGGATGCATGCTGACAGCTCGGCAAAAGGATGATTTATGACGCGATTACCAGGCACATTTTTGACACACTTTTCTCACTTGATTTAGACGTGCCAAAACCAAACGTGGAAGTGGCTATCTGGGCACATGGCATCTTCCAACAATCCCTGCCTCTCTCCCCATCAAGCCCAACCCTCCTCCAGGCAGTAACAGCACCGAGGCCATTGCCCTGTAGCATAGAACAGCGAAGACCCTTTATTATATCTAGTCTGGTCCCCACTGAGCTAGCACAGGGGGATGGGGTGGATAGGTGGGGGTGGTGATGGTGAAATGGGGTGGTGGATGGGGAGGGGGAGAATTGAATGGGCCGTGTCTGTGTTTCAATACATTAAGTCAGACAAACAGGCGAAGTACGGGTATGAGTATTGCGAATTCACGCGTCGCTACACCCATTATATTCCTGCATTTTCAGCGCCACTAATGCCTTTCAGTCGTTCCCACATGGCACAGGCTTAAGCAGATGTCGCGAGCCATGTTGATATGGCGGGGGATTAATGTTACATGGTAGACCGTCCTTTTCATTGTATCAAAGTGCATTTGCCGTTAATCCTATTTCCTTTGATGGGTTTTATTTGCCGGAATAGGGTCAAGAACTCCTAGGAGTGATATTGTGTCCCCGCGAAAGAATATCGATGGTACCTTAACGATGCTTGATCCATAATTGATTTTGACTGCTTATTATCTTGACTTTCTGTCTCGTGTGGGGGTTTCCTAGCAGTGCTCCATTTTTGAAATTCAATAGAAAAAGGCAGACAATGGTTAGGCATCCTAACGAGTCCACTGACAGGCGATGATCTATCACGGCCTGACACATTCTCTTTTGATCGCCAGATTCTTTGAATACCCACCAAGCAGGTGAAGGCGTATTCATATGAGGTATTTCTATTGTTGAAAAACATAATTCATCATACTTTACACAGTGCCTCTGTTTCTCCTCTCCAGGAATGTGCTTATAGTCAGGAGATTAGCAGTAAAGCTCCAAGTATGTGCATATTCAAAAGAAGGAAACTTCATCATGTTGCCCCGTTGCTTTTTTTACAACCATTCTGATTGTGTCTACGTTCTTTTTGTTCCCCTCACAGAGGCCGCCGTCGCAAGGAAATAATTTATCATTCAGGGAAGAGGATGCGCATTCTACCCACTCGGCAGATACGCCAGGCCCCAACAGCCAACCTAGCCAAAACTCCAGTCAAAACGCAGATAACAATAGTGAAGCAGGTAAGTCAAGTCCTTTCAATTCTCCACTCAATGAAGCTACGACGAGCACCAGACAGGGGGACGTCTCTGCTCCCCACTACACACTAGTAGTTGCCTCGTGCAACCCCTCAAAAGCCTGCAGCTCCCGTGCGCATTACTCGGGCGAGGACATTATTCCGGGCGGGCATGTCAAATTGCAGTCAATAGGCATTGTGGGGACTCATCTGAGAGGTCAAATGCTTTTATGGAAGACACTTCATCGCTGTATTGTGACACTAGGGGATGTTGGGGTGGGGCATAAACACGACATTTGACTCGCCCCACGTCCTCCTAGCTCCTCCTTGCCGATTAAGCCAAAAGCTAGGTGTCGACTGGCACAAATTAAGTATCCAGTAATTCGCCACAAAAAGGGGGATTTTCTGGGGGTAATGATTCAGGGCTCTGATGTGGCGCCTGGCACGCCATCAGGCAGTCATTGATATCGGTGTGCATGCCCTCCCCAGGTAGAATATCATATTTCGCGTTTTAATCCACACAAAAGCAAGTGGGTAAATCTATTCATTGGGCATTACGCAATAATCAGCTGATTGAGTAAAGGTCCATAAAATCAGCAAATACAATCAGCCGTGCCAGGAACGGCATGGGTAATATGATTGTGATGGCATGGGCGGCGCGGCGCCAGCACTGGATGATGATATTACATGCTGGCAACATCAGGAGTGAAGATGACACACATCCAAGAGAAGGGGGAGATTAAAAGACACAGGCCTAAAGTGAGGCAGCCGTCAGGCTCAGGATATAGAAGGTCATTAATCTAACGGGTTAACGCGCCCCACCTTTGGCAGGGCAGACAGGCAGGGTCGACCCTTTGTGGCAGGGACACATGAAAGCACAGAGAGGAGGTACCTGATAGAAATTAGCCCTTCCCAGAGAAATCTCCTAATATCGCCTTTGCCTTTCTGCAGAAAGGATACAATTTCCTGTGCTCGCCAGAAGCAATAAGCGACCAGCGATTTCACCTCAGAATATTGCACTTAGTGTGCTAGGTGGGCTTTTTAGATCGAGTCAGCCTTTCTACTAGTCTGCTACGTCTCCCTGTGAGCAAGAAACTGCAGGAATAGTTTGTAAATGAGTCTCTATGATCGGCGGGCTAAAGGGGTGACAAATGGCAACGTTACCAATATGACATTAATCTCAGGACACATGCTACAGGGTGAAAGGTGGGTGGGGGATGGGGATGGTGGCTAGAAGATGGCGAGTGATGTGTTTTGATGGCAGCTGCCAAATGGAAGGCTGGTCGGATGAGGTTAAGGGGTAGGGAGTGTTTTTGTGGTGGGTGAGAGAGAGAGGTGAGAGAAGAAGGAGGTGGGGGTGACATGACCTAATTTCAGAACACTTCTTCTCGTGCTGCGGACAATATCTCATGGCACATTATTGGTTGAGACACAGTGGATAAGTGGTGGACGTCCTGGCAAGTGACGTTACGGCAGAGACAGTGGGAGGCCCATGGCTCTGTAGTGTGTGCGCCAACACAGCAGAAAATTACCTTTTATCACCTGAAATCATTGGAGTGCAAAGCCTGCGTAAATGATGAAAGTGACAGGCAGGGTGTCTGGCAGCAGGGGGGCAGTGGTGTTTGTGTTTTAATGGCCAACTTTCCAGTCGCTGGTCATCGGCCATTTGCAGCCCTACTTTTGGCCCTCTCAATTGTGGCCCCCAGAGGGCAAGTCACCACCTGTGGGCATATTCCGTTCCCTGTTGTTTTATTCCACACAAGCCTCTTCTAACCCTCCAGCTCCACTCAGTGCTGCTGATGCTGCTACCCGAACCCTCCTTCCCTTGCCACCAGGCCAGCGTTTTCCTGAGTATTACTATTATCACTGGAAGTGGGTCAGAGCCTGGGGCATCAAGATATTTATTTTGATCAGACATAATGGTGTCCTCGGCGGGCTGTTTTGGTTCTTATCTCGTGGGGATTCCAGACACAGATGTGACAGGCCCTACCCAGTTTTCCATGCCTGTGACCCCTGACTGGTACTTTTATTCGGGTGTAATCTAGCAGGCGCCGAGTCCAGTGATGGGTGATGGTCAGTGCAAGAGGACTGCGGCCCAATGTAGGCCATCCCTCAGGCCTGAATGGTCAGCAGATCAGATGAATGCTTCTCTGGCCAGTCAGCTGGTCAGACCAGCCGCACCCACCTCAGCTCCCACTGGAACAGACCCTGCCTGAGGTCGTCTAATGTCTGGCTGTTGTCTTCCTATACTAGTTTCATGCGGGCGATTATAGGTATACCGTAAATTCTCGCGTATAAGCCTAACTCGCGTATAAGCCGCACCCCTAACTTTGACAAATTATATAAGCCGCAGAGGGGGTCTGAATATTGCGATTTTGGTACTGTAGCATACTAATAAAAACTCTCGTATAAGCCGCACCCTATATAGGCATGTTTGGTATCAAAAGAAAGCTGAGTCTGACTCGCGTACAAGCCGCGGCTTCTACGCGAGAATTTACGGTACACACATTTTCTTATGCAGTGCTGTATTTTATAGCTCTATAGTTTCATGGACATGGCTGTGTTGTTGTATAGCTTCATAGACATGTCTGAATAGCTGTACAAAAATAATTATACATGACTGTATAGCTATACAATTTCATATAATTATATGACTGTATAGCTGTACAGTTTGATGTACATGACTGTATAGCTGTACAGTTTGATGTACATGACTGTATAGCTGTACAGTTTCATATACATGACTGTGTAGCTGTACAGTTACATAGATAGAGCTGTACAGCTTTAGTTTTTTTTAGACATGGCTGTAGATCTATATAGCTGAACAGTGTCATATCGATGGCCTCTATAGCTATTCAGGCAGTAGGCTGTTGTACAGCTCGCCATAGAGATAATTATGACAGCGAAGACTCAAGATTGTACAGCATGTACAACAGGTGTACTCAGCAATGGAGTAAGGTACAGAACAATGTGGCTCTCAATTTCACAGACAGGACTATATAACTGCACAGGTCAATGGAGAAGGCTATACAGCTGCATACTGTTGTGTCTGCAGTATGTGCGTTTATTGCCCACAACTCACTGAGAGGAGGTGGTGGGTTCCCTGTACGCGGCCTCAGCTGTACCCAACCTGCACTTGCCCCAGGCACGTAGGGCTGTAGACCATCCATTGACCTTTTTGGTGGAAGGGGAACTGTGCCAAAAGGGATATACTTGGTGGCCCTGGGAGAGGGGAGGGCCTTGGGAGAGGGCCACATTCAGGAGGGCTTGGAGGAGTATCAGTTGGCTGAATGCGTTGCGCCCTATGGGCCTGGTCAGACTGCTTTCATTGACCCTCCACTTGAATTGTGGCCTACCGATAGCAGTGCTCTAACTGCTTTGTGTGCCACTGGCCGACATGTAGCCAGTGGGTCGACCCTAAATCCCCTACTATCACAAGATCAGCACGACCGGGCGTTCTGGGCAGCAGCCCCTGCCTGGGGTGATCCAGCCTCCCCCTGCCCACACCATCAGCACTCAGCCTCTTCTCCTATTTACAGCCATTACAGCAAAGCAAGTTAATGGTGATGATTACTGTTTTCATCAGTGGCGCATTGATCATTTTTATGATAATAGAAATACACAATCTCCACGGCTGGCAGGGAGTGAATCAGCACGTTAGCCTCACACCTTTCTTGTGCTGCCCGCCCTAGTGCTTATAGCTGTCTTTATTGGCACTTCGGCTCGGTTTTCATAGCTTGCAGGCACATGCTTTTACTTAGCGCACATCCTATTTGTTATATGGGTCACGGCATATTTGATGGTTGTCTCGGCAGGCGTATTGATCATTGGTGATCAGGTTAGTGTGGGGGAGGGAAGTGGTGTGGAGGGGTTCACCCTGCAAGTACTCATCTGTCACACCTCCAGCATCCGGAGACTGCATTAGGCCCCTTGCTAGCACTAACCCCTCCCTTATAGCACCCTCACTCTAACCCCCTGTTGTAGACTGTACGCCTACAGGAGCCCTCAAAACCAGCCAGGCTGAAAAGGTTATCTGGCTCCAGGCGAAGGAAGAGTACTCCTGTTCAGTCAGACCAAAAGAAAGCGTCAAAAGCCAGCCACAAGGCAGTAGCGGTTAGTAGGTCAATCTGCCCCTACTCTCACAGTTGTATACTAGTACACCATGTTTCTGTCGTGTCAGAGAGACACTAAAAGGAAACCTCCTTCATGTAGGTCAGCTTAAGGACACGGACACTTCCATACCCCTTTGTTATGGAACCCATACCACCTCTATCTCATGTAAATAGCTACCAGATATCATCAGCACATTATCATTATAATAGAGGAGGCGATGCAGCTACGTGGACCATCGCTATGTTTACAGAATAGACAATGTAATGGCATTTGTATACATGACCATAGATAGGCTTATATTACTAACATGTGTGATATCGTGTCCTGTAAATATAAACGTTATCATTTATTATTTTCAGTGAGGATAGTCATGCCCTATTTTGACAACAGTGCCTTCTGTACAATATAGTTCACAATGACCATACCGATAGACTGACCATACCAGAATGGGACATGGATACAGACATGAGAAGAACGCTTATACACTGTATACATGGGGTATATGTATAGTATGTAGTATACAGTGGATGTTGAAATTGAGTGGCGCTGATGAAATGAAAATTGATTGGTGGCTCCGACCGTTGTGCCATCCCCTGGGACATATTAAAATAGCGGTAAATTCCCTCGTTGCACGGGAGCATGTTGAACAACCCCCCTGGAGTGTACTTCCCTGACACGGGAACGTGCACCCCAGTGCACTGTTCCAGTGGTATGATGACACTGTCCGCCATGGACATAACTACCAGGGTGCTATCGTGATGCTGCCAGAACAGCCCCCAAACCACTATCTCATGCCTGGCCCGGCCCAGTGTGTACACAGACACAAATCTGTTGCTTATTTTCGCACGGTGTTCATTTATCATAATGGAAACCCATTCTGATGGCCCAACAGCCAGTGAGTACTATAGGGTGTAGCCGGGGGTGTAGGCTAGCCTCATCGCCCCTCCCACCAGCCCCTCCACTGCCTCATCCCTCTCACTACCATTCCCCTTGCTGTCCGATTGAGATGCATGGCTGCGTTAACTTCTGATGCTCCGATGTGAGCCCAGAGAGGCAGATCCTCAATATGGCTTATGGATCTGGCCACAACGGGTGTCCATTCCGCCAGGGGACATGCCTCAAATAGGTGCAGAAATTTGTACACAATACAGGCTGCCCCCCTCGTCTGAGTGGCTCCATCTTTTGGCCTGCTGGGCGGCAGTAGTATAGGCAGTCGCCTGAATGCCTAGCTGCTGCCTCACTGCATGGGAGGGTTGCTGGCCATACATACAGGCAATATGCATCCTAGAGATTCAGGCGGCGTGCAGCAGTGGCCGAGGCATTCCCCCACCTCCCAACCCTCCACCTCCTCCTGCACCTCCCATTGCTGGTGTCCTGGCGCTGATGGAATTCACAGATTCCGGCCAGAATATGGATCAAGCCGGCGTGTTGCTGCTTATTTTCGCCACATATTGGATGGTGGTGATACCCACTCCTACATTTGTACATCGCATTCGGAAAGGGTGGGGGAGGGGAATGCCCCCCCCCCTTACCCCTTCCCAACTCCCATCAGATTCATCCGGTCTCAACCTCCCCATATACCCCCTCACCCCCACCCGCACCCCCACCGCCACGACCCACCCCCACAATGACGACCCGACGGTTCCACAGCAGCCATTTCTGATACCCAGCCGTGGCACAATTTCACCTTGTTCATCTTGGTCTCCCATCCTCATATCCCGACGCCTACACCATAACCATAACGCACAGCATACCCCTAATAGAGCAGCAGGGCGATTTCCCACTATGGCCGACTGTGTATTACCCAGCTGTTGTCCCCTATGTGGTATCAGTCCCAACGTTATGAACACTGGGTATGTTATACAGAACCTTGTCAGGGATGGTGGAACAGGTTGTGTGAGTATCTGTTGCCACTCATAGCTTCCCTATTGAGTAACGCATTTGAAGGTTTTACCCACAGCCTGGTATTAAATACCACCACCACCCCTTTACTGCTTTTTATGAGGCAGAAAAGATATCTACCTCTTCATCCCCTCCCACCAACCCTCGGGCTGGTGCCAGACACATCATGTGGCTACCGCCCATATGCAATATTCTCTAATAGTATCATTTTAATCGTGGGAAGCCATCTATCTTGGATTTATGGACTCTATTTGATTGAATTTTGAATAATTTAGATATGTAATCAAGTCCCGCATCGACACCGGGGTTTATTATTGAGAAACGTATTGACGACGCGACTACCTTTTGTGAGGTGGGCTCCCTGGGTGTATTCAGGCCGGTGGGCTTGATACACAGGCCTGCTGGTGTGCAGGAGAGGAGGGATGGGGTGGGGTCGGGGGACCCCCTAGTCACTTTGAACCTACCTCTGCCCCGCATTGCCGCCAACGCCAGATCAAACCTATAATTTGCATATTTTACCGGTGTTTGAATTGTGTAGCACGGGTAGTAAGGGTGGCAGGGAGCGGGTGAATTTCAATGATGGTCTGTAGACTGGTGGTGGTGGTGGTATAGCTGGTGGTGCTCATGTCCTGAGCACAGGGCATTGTGCTGACCTCCTCCCACGTCCTGGATATAGAGTTGAATCATGAATGACTGGAGTGTGGTGTAGGGGGAAAGGATATTGTGTGTGTGTGTGGCGGGGGGGGGGGGTTGTATAGGTGGATATTGGTGGGCAAAGGACTGGATTTCCTCCAGGGTCAGTGGGTTGCTTAGGTTGCTGGTGGTGATGGTGGGGGGGGGGGGTGCTGGGGGATCCTCAGGTTTCCATATTGGCGCCAGGATCAGTGGCTGGTGCTACCTGCCTGATCAACCAGCAGGGAGGCTTTACAGCCATGCGGCTCCTCCAGCCCACCACTGGGCCAACAGCCACCCCACACGACACCCACTACCACCCCTAACACCCAACCACCTTTATAATGGATGAAATTTTCATGATCAGACACGGCCATAAAACCTAATGGGGGTGTTAATTATGAAAATTTGAAGACATGGAACGCGAATTCCATGTACTTGCCGCCCATTGTTTATTCTGATACCGTGAGTGCTTCCTTGATTTGAGCTCTTTTTCAATAGATGGCCATACTGCATGTAAGTGTTGTGTTTGGGTAAGGATTTCTCCTCTGGGCCCAACCTGAAAGGGGCATAGGTGCGGAAAGTCACTTCGTGTAAGGGCCGACCAATATTCCTCCTTTGTGGTCTGTTTATATTGCGCTCTGAAGCAAGGGTGTTTATCGTTATTATTTTCGCCAAATATTGATCTTTTAATGACTGCGGGAATACACACATGCACACTGGGTGAATAGCCCCCATGCAGCCCCAATCACCCACCATAAAACCACACGGTCGGCCAACTGCTGCGGCGCCCGACAGACCCAACTGGGGGCTGCTCTTCCCTCCCTACGCCTCCTCTCATAGCGCACAGAATTCTATATTCACGAAGCGCAACTTGAAACAATAACAAAGCCCCTACCCAGGCTGTCCGGGCTGCCATCGAGCCATCGATGAGTTATTGACGCCTCCTACTCGGAGGCGCTCGGAAACTGGGTCAGTCTGCTGCGGCCGTCCTTATTATTGCTGCCACGTGCTTTTCACTTGTGATGCTTGGTTGCTGCTGCTGCTGCCGTTCCTGCTGCTGCTGCTTCTGCTGCTGCTGTACTGATGGGGTGGGTTAGCTTAGAGAGATGGGTAAATCTGCGTTCTGCATTCCTCCTACCTCTCATGTAGTCTTCCCCCACACCCTCCCCACCCCTTCCCCTGTCAGCTCAGCACCGTTGGGCATGATTTATGACTGAAGGTTATCAACTTGGCGATTATTATTTTTATCAGACGCTGATCTCCTCTCGATGGCAGAAACACACAAAATAGGTCACTGAGAGCATTAGACCCTCGCTCGGGTCCCACTCGGGGGCTCGTCTAGAAACAGATGTTCCCAGGGAGGTGTTCTGCAGGTCTGACCCCCGAGGAAATTGGGGGAAAGGTGCATGGAACATGCCGTGCTGATATTATTAATGAAATATCCCCTCATCTGTTTTCCTGACAGAAATGTGAACTATAACCAACACTTGACTGACCTATGTACCTGGGCTCTTCTTCTATTCTTCTACATGTGCTAAGGGAAAAAAAGACAAAATTGCAAGTATGAAGACATAGCAGACTGTCAGTCACCATGAAACTGCCATGCTTAACTGTAATTGCCCCATAGGCGTTCTTTTTTGTTGTCTCTGTGTTGGTTTCTGTTGTTGTTTATGGGGACGTGTATAACAAGAGGCCACCACGGTGGTGGCCATGTGCCTTACGTGTACAGTATGGGAGTAGGGTGGGGTGGAGGCAGGTAACGGTCCGATACTCATTGGATCCTCCATGCCTTCACTCAGTGTGGGAGGGGTAAGGGTGTGGTAATCCCAGCAGGACCTGTGGCCTCATTTACCGTGTGAAAACTCACATTCTTTCACTGCTGCTGCTGGCCCCGACCTCAGGGCCTGCCCTCATCCTCCATGGCTTGGGGGAAACCAGGCTACGGATCCGGGCAGTAAAGGTGAAAAGCAACACATGTTACTGGTGGTGCTATTAACACCTTGCAAATGCAATCTCTATCTTGCCGTTTATTTCGCGCCTCCAGGGGGTAGCCTTTGATGCACACCTATAGGTGAATGTGCACTATTGGTAATCAATGTGCAAATGTGGCTGCCGACAATCCGTCTTGGCACGGCCCCAATGGCTGATCTGCGGTTGGGTTGGAGGCTGTTGGCGGCTGGCATGCAGTTCACAGCAGTCGCCGAAATTCACACCAAGTGACACAGCACGGCCAGAGCCTGAGTCATAACCGGCATGCACTAATGCATGTGGGATGTGTGCAAGGAACACGGTAGGCAATGTTTGTACATTAGCCCAGACACGCCAGCCAGCAGAGATGGCGGACGGCGCTAGCAACGCTTGGCTTGGCTTCACGTTGCCATGGCAATGGGGGAAGCCATTGCCACTCCCTCCCTTCAACCCCCTCGTCGCCTCTCCCCAGCCCCTAAGGGCTCTGGACCTGTCACAAGCAGTTGCTCCGTTGATGGTCACTTGCCTCTGCCGCCGGAGCTTGTGTCAGTGTCCAGCACTGGGGTGGAGCTAACTAGCCCCGTGACAGCTGAGGACGAGACAGGTTTAGAGGTGGTGGAGGGTGGGGAGAGTGGGGGTTGTCTAGCTTTGGCCTGGTCAGGAGGGCCCTGTGGGGCTGGCTGCTGGGTCATCATATTGTCGTGATGTGTCCCACCCACACAATGGATCGTCTCGGCTTACGGCCAGTTGTTGCACCTTACATAAGCTCACCAGTGGGGGGGCTGCCTTGTTGTCCACCCCCTTAGCAGCACGGTAATCAGGCCACATCAAAGTGCCAGCCCCCTGTGCCGACTACTGACTCCATCAGCTGATGGCTCACTTGATGGCCAGCAGAGTGACCAGCGCTGCTCATTGTCAAGGCAATGTTGTTGTCATTACGCCGCCTCCTCACTGCCCTGCTCTTCGGCCAATCGGTCTGTAGGGAGTGGCCGGGCTGGCTCTTAGGGCTGCCAGTTAGCCAACCGCTGCCAGGACTCAGAACCAGAGTCACAAATCACAATTGTCATAATAGCCACCCCCTACGATGCCCTAGACGCTAGGCCAAATGACATCAGCGCGGGTCGGAATTAACTGCTGCTCTCACGGTCCCTTAGCACTCTGGATCCAGCTACCCCCTCAACCTCCCCCCTCACCATTCCCAGGCTCCATGATATAATGATGGCGATTCCATATACACAATTAGCAGAGGATATTAGCCGACCGGAGATAAAAATCTAAGTAGGCCAGATAGGAACCCCCCTGGTTGTGGTTTATTTATATCTATAATATTGGTGCAGCTCCCTTGTCGCCACCCCATCGTTAGGGTGCGTTCCACATAGGATGGGATGGGCAGATTAATTGTGATAATGATTGTATTGGTTGGAGAAGGGGCGTGGGGTTAATCTGGCCAAATGGCCTGGGGGTTCAGAGTGGTACTTGTCTGGTCTTACAGGGGGGCTAGATGGGCCTGATAAAAGGCTAAGTCTGGATCAACAGACACCACCATCAGTTGTCGATGGTGGTGGTCAGGGGATGGCCAGACGCGGCCAAGCGAGGTGGACACTGCTGAAAACGAGGTATTTATAGGCTCCCTTAATCAACCTCTCGATCTGAATCTGTAAGTAGAAAGCCCTACTATCTCATTAAAAGAGTTACCTGCCCCATCTTAATATCCATTATCGTCGTTGGAGGCAGTGAAGGAGGAGGGGCCGGTGGTTACCCTTGAGGAAAAAAAGTATATGACCTTTGGGGAGCGGGGTCTGGCAGTGGGGTGTGTGGGTAGGTCTGCTGCAGTCCCTGTTTCAGCAGTGGGCAGTTGGTGGTACTGAGGGTAATGACCACTGGGGAATTCATGCATACGCAGTAGATAGACCGACCATGAAGTACGTTGGCCTCTACGGCAGGCCAGATTTGTATGCATGAGGACACTAATGACCAAAACATGCGCACAAAACTAGCAAATGGAGTCGAAAATTGAAACGGGTCGTTGCCTGCAGGCAATGGTAATTAGTCAGACCAGACGTAGGCCACTGGTTACTGGCCTAGCTACTAATCTGGAATTATGCATGTATGATCCCGCTCCTATCCATCTAGAGTTAGGCATATATATATATATATATATATATATATATATATATATATATATATATATATATATATATATATATATATATACACACACATATATATATACATACACACATATATATATATACACCCATATATATATATACACCCATATATAGTCTAGCAGAATGAGCATATATACAGTATACATACTGTATATATACTGTTCAACAGGTAGGCTAAGCATTCTACAGTTACCACCCATAGATTGCTTTGCTCGGGACTGCAGTGTTTTCTCTCCATTCAATGCAAAGTGATTTGCTTATTCGCTGTTCCTCATTTGGTCCAAGAATTCAATTTGATAATTTCCGGATAAAATCACATTGAGTGAGGGTGTGGTGGATGGAAATGAGCCCTTTGGGTTTTTACTAATGAAAACCTTGATGATGACGACGACAATAAATATAATCGTGTATTTTAGGATGGTAAATAGGGCTGTGAAGGCAAAGGCAGATGGTGTTGTTGTTTCAAGGAACCAGCTTCCCTTAGTATGGCCTAGGCAAGACAATAACATTGCCTATTGCACCTACATGTATTGCTTTCAGCCCTCGAGGCGTCTCTTGCAGGTGATATTCACACCAGAGCTCTGCTGGCTACAAATATTACCAAGCTCAGGACAGCTACACTCCCCCAGTTTCATGTATCATCGCAGGGGCGAGTCTTGTAACTCGACTGCAAATCGGAAATTGCCATGGGCAAAAAGTGGGGACAGGAGTAATTATTGTGGAAATGAAGCGGGAGACGATTGTAATAATACAGTCAACTTTATGATTTGGCTGGGTGACCTTATTGCCGGACCCAGGCTGCTGGGGGTTGCGGAGGAAGGGGGTTGGGGGAGGAGTAGGAGGAGGCTCATGGTTTGCCTGTATAGGTCTCTGCCTACCCGTGTGAAGTGATCACCCTCAGAGAACTGGTTATACCCTGGAATAAGTTCAGGTGTATAGACAGTCTAGATGGGGGGTAGCCATGACTGGATGCACAGGCCACCAATGAGCTCCGCCAACGCAGTGGGATTCGGTCACCCTAGCCAGGACCATGCCTTTCATTATCACAGCGTGAAATCAAAAGCAGGTTTCCGTCCAATTTAGTATTCTTCCCTCGATGAAGGAAATGAAAAACCTGAGCCAGTGGGTCTGATTCCAGCAACCCCAGCCCGACACGTCGGCTATGATATGGGACTAGAGGTAGAGGTAGAGGTAGGGGGCACCCTGGCCTCGTGAATAGGGACCACCACTCGACCTCGTCATGCCTGTCAATGATGTAAGAATTGAAAAGCATCCAATACGTTGCATCTCTTTCAATAAAATCCACTCATATTTACATTCCTTTCTCACATACCAGAGGGACATGTGGAATTACCCCTATCTGTGGTGGTTCGTGTAATAATATAGCAGGGATTACTCTTTCTCTAGCAGCTATATTGCATTTGGTTGGTAACTGCTTTGGCCCCAACTAGTCCCATTGTAATATTACATGTGGGGTAGCTGGAAATTGCAATAATCAGGGCATGATGGGCGCTGATAATGGCTTTTTTTTTTACTTTGTACTATTTTTCCCCTTCTTCTTTTAATTAATGGCGAGGGGGGCAGGAAGACGCCAGGGAGGTTTTGGCCTGATGACAAAAATAAGCCTAGACTACAAATAGGGCACTGCTCGTGTGTATATCATCAAACGCATTAATACAAGAGAGGTCACTAAGGGACCCTAATATAAATAACCCATATATGTACATACTACATGCTGCAGATGTCCGCCCGCCGGGGCCGATAGGATAACAGTGTGTTCAAACAGTGAGCTCACATAACCCGTCCTCACTGGCTGATACATATCTATGAGTGGGGCTCACCATGCCAGCCAGCCAGTCAGCTGGGCAACTGCAGCAGACTGCCAGTCAGTATTGTGAAAATAATGAGCTAGGGACCCGGTTGTTATGCTGTATTAAAACCATGAGTGACGCCACCGGCCCCCGGGATAAGCCCAAAGTGGTTTGGCAGCCCACTCGGCCTGTGCATTACACCCGAACATATGTGGTAGAAAAGGGGACTGTTCAATGGTTTGGTACATAGCCAAACATTGAGCTCAGATAAGTGGTAGATAACAGGGACAGAAGGGAAGACAGTAACCTGCCTCTTGAGTTTTAACACCTCTTGGAATAAGCTGATAAAAATCACCTGAGAGCTACACCATGGCTGTAGGTAGATACTAACGTTGTCAGAGGAGTATGTACATACACTATATACATGTATGCTATATGATGCCTATCAAGGGAGTGGAGGTGATGGGTGGGAGGGGGGATGCATGAACAATCGTGACACAGATGTATAATGTCTACAAGGTTCTATAGCAGTAGTGAATACACATGCATGTATATTATAGGCAACCACTGTGCCCATATCCTGAACTCATTTCGATAAGAAGATAGTGGTGCCATACCCCCCCCCCCTACCCTCCATAATTGGCCTTATGGATCTCACAGACACAGCAGAGCATATCTTTTGCAACGGCCAGTGCTCCTCTTAGGAAATCCAGTCTGAATATTTCATGATAACGTAAAGGGTCCACTCCCACCCCCTCCACTTAAACAGGAAACCATGGTTATGCAGGGTACAGGAGAATCAAAGGGAGCTCTGTGGGGGTCTTTGTATAGCGGAAGGGGGCACTTTAGGGATGTAGCCCTACCCTCCTCAGTGGCCCCTTACCAAGCCAAATTATAGGTTTCACAGGGGTCTTAGCATCAGCCAAGCATAACGAGAACATCTACAGCACCCCAGACGTTCTCTTTGCTTTGCAGAATGACTTAATTAGACGTTCCCTCAACCTGAGGAGTTGATTATGTGCATACCTTGAAGTAATAGTAATTATCATACTTCTGCTGGCCACTTATAGCAAATTGTCTGGGCAGGACAGGCTCCGAAACTAACCTCAGAAATAAAAATATAGAACGCAATAGTTTCTATCAGAGATTTGGCTTAGATCTGAGACGGTACAACAGAGGGCTTCCAATAGGAGATACATTAGAGTGTTTGAATAGTAGATCATTGAACCACAGCGACCTGGCCCAGGCTATTCAGTAGACAACAGTGATAGCTATCCATTTGTATTGGCCTTATCAAGCCGCTATCTGTCTCAGTATGCAGAGCACACCAAACTAAACTGGGTCGATCTATACTTAACTCAATAACATAAATCAGGTCCCCTCGGTGTAATTGTGCTGTTCAGTGAGAGATAGAAAAACTAACCCATTCAAGCACAAGCGGCAAACTGGATTTTGCAATAGAACAGCATGAAGTGTAGCAGTGGAATAGACTGTCACATAATAATATATCCCATATATGCAATGAAGACTTCAACCCCCAAATTGTCAGGCATCTGTTATTTTCCTCTTCATTTATGGTTGGTTCGTTTGAATAGCTTCCTACAGGTCTGTGATGAAAGGATATTTCAAATACAGTTCACAGGTGGTCAGAATTACAGCACCCAAACGCTTGCTTTCTTGCATACGTGTATACTGACAGATAAACGACATTCTTGACTGAACTGGTTACCACTATGAGGAGTCTTATAGGTCTACATAATTATTCTCATTTCTAAATTCATGCTCGGAATATCGATATTCTTAGACGTATCACACATATATGGAAACACACCCCAAATTACAGAAGATATTCTCTAAAGTGTACCCTAAAGGATGGGGTGGGAAGGAAAGCAAGTGGGACTCTCCCCTGGAACACAATCGGGAAATAGATGGGAGGTTTTCTGCCAAATCGCCCAAGGTGTTGATACAGTTGTGAGTCCACAAGCCTAGACATGCCATCGTCCAATTTGTCATTGAGAGCTGGCGAAGGGACGCCGAGGCCTGTGTCGGATTATGCCAGCCGTTACCAGACAAAAATGGGTTAGATTACACAAGTCAATCGGTGTTCTTTGATCCCTGGTCCATTCAGCCCCGGACTTTGAGATTTGTGCATCTTGACTCCGAATCAATTACCTTCCCCATAGCCTGACTCCAGGGAGGTTCCATGAGAGAGCAAACTCCAGAACATGATTAATACTATCAATGCTAGTGGGTGGGAGGGAGGGTGGTGGGTGGTGGAGGGGGTTATTGGGTTATGGAAGAGGGAATATTGACAATAACAATGTGACACTGAGACACATTGAGATGAATACTTTACAAGTCTGTATAACCAACCTTTTAAACATGCCTATGGTCTATTCAAGTACATGTATCAACCTACAAACTGATCAATCGACGCCCTAGGAGTAGATTATACATGTGGCTGGTATTATTTATAGATACTAGTCTATAACCCCATAAACCATAAACGACAGTGCATTGCCTTCTCTGCCATTGCATCAACATTATGGTATAAATGCAATATCTGACCAGCGAAAGGCGTGATATTTGTTTGTGCACCTGTCAGTCTAGTTAATATGGTGCCTATCCATCATGCAGTCGTCCACACTCATATCCTGATCTCACTGCCAGCCCCCCCAGCCTGGACATCGCATTATACCAACATATTACTACTTTTTTCCTACCTGAAATATTGATTGCTGTAAAGTGCCCGGCGGCTCTAATTATTCCATTATGATTGGTCGCGACTGGTCAGCTGATCTCAGCGCCACGCGACAGGCGAAGTTGCCTCATAGGATGCAAATTTTATTCGCCAGCCAGTGGGCTCGTACACCGTAGGCATATTAGAACTGGGCACACATGGCAATGTCCTCGGGCTGTCACACTTAACTTGCAGCCAGGGCGAAAACGGCCGTGTTTGTAGTTTCATATTAGCAGTGTTGTAAATTATGGATTTACATGCGAAATGAGCAGGCCGCGGAATGATTGTTTGTTACGAGCCGAACCATAATAGTTCTGGGTAGAAAATGGTACCTGGTGTTTTCATATAAACAAATACAGGCACTGCCACCAGCCATAAAGATCTTAGGAATGGGTTAAGCATTTGATTTAATAGTCGTTTAAAAATCACTTTGAAATAGGAAAAAGTTCAATGAAAAAGGTTCAGGCCCTTAAAATCTGAGATAAATGCACATACCATGTAACTGTAGAGTCTAGATTCAGTTGGGGTATTTTTTCTATAGGCTAATGTAAGTGATTTAATATGTATGAGTTCTGCCCTACTTGCTGGCTTTTTCCCCCAGGTCAATGGAAAATATAGCAATCCATATTTTCCATTAGTGAAAATTGCAGGCACCCTGACCATGTTTTCTATGGTGTTGGTAGCGATTAATGTTGCAGGCTAAATGGTTGGCAAAATGTGGACTGGTTATGTTGGTACCTCGGCCCGCCAATAACCGTGAATGTGGGCCACATAATCGTTGGCCAGTACTGTTCATAGCATACATGTTTTAGTACAATATTTTGGGCAGGCAGCAGCCAGCAGGTCGGTCAGTAGACCCACATGGAGTAGCCTCCAGTACGTTAAACCCTAATGGCCATCGCTGTGATAATTACCCATCAGGGGGAGTGCTCTCCCCATGCAAACCACACACAGGGGCCGATTTCAGGAGACATTAGCATTTAGAAGATACAGAGAAAGTCTGCCAGGGCACGGAGGTGGGGGTTGAGGAGACGATAAAGCTTCCTCTAAATTCAATTTAAAGTGCATTTCAATGTGGTGCATTATATGGCGAGGAGAGACACATGAATTATTAACGTGTGGAGGCTCCTTAGCAGCACGATCTCCTTTTAAGTGATTGATCGTATTTGGTCTGCATTGAAAGAGCATTTCATTCATTCCCAAACTATCTTTGTGACAGACATGAATGCATGGACATCCTGATCAGGAAAAAGCGGCACCAGAGTTTCACTAAACCTACAACTCCTCATGCAACCTCTGCATTACAAGGTGCCCACTAGGAGAAGGAGAATGGGCCCTGCGTTTGGAGAGAGCATCTCGATCCTGAGAGAGTGAACAGAAGCACACCGAATGTTCAGTCTTTATTTTAGCTTATTTTTAGTTGGGAAAAACAAGCTGCAGGAGGACAGACAATCCCCAAGCTTAAATCCCTGGGCAGAATGATCATATTGTCTGGGGCCATTCCTCTTAGGGTTATCAGAGGAAATCTGGAGGTAGTCTGCTGTCTGAGGAGAGATCTCTGTATCCACTGTTAAATCAGCCCACACGGGTCATTGGTCACATTTCCATCATCCCTTTGTATGGGAGAAGGAGCCACTGAGGAACCAAAAAGCCACTTCTTTTTGTCCTTTCTTTGAAAAACATCTGTCCTAGCGTAAGGCAGATTCTGGATAAAACTGTAAACCAGATTTTGTCAATAACTGTTGCAAGGCTTACATGTGTTTAAGAGATCGCACAGAAAAGGGGGCCACCCTGCCACCCGTTTTGATGTTTATTTGCATTTCCAGCATAGTAGATTGTAAGAATTTTCATGATTGGATTGCTGAGAAGGGGGAGAAGGAGAGGTAAGCAGAGGCGAGACACAAAAATGGGGTCGTCTTGGTCGTTAGATATCGGATTTCAGGAGGTTTGGTGAGACGCTGGCGCCCTAGTTAAGGGCACGTAGTATTTATATGATGTGCAACCAGCTAGAATCACGTTGGCACGCCGGGACTGGGGTTGAGACACGGAGAAGGGGGTGGGGGACTAGTGAGAGAGCGGGGGGATTGTGGTGGGGAGGGTGGGGAAGACTTTTGTGGCCGCCACAAAGGCGTTGGTCTGAGTGGTATGCAGCATCAGGGGGCTGATCGCTAGGTGGCGTTCATGTGCAACGAGCCGCTGGGCCATCTCCGGCCAACCAGGAATGGGATGTAGCCGGTACCTGACACAGAAGATGCCATAATGGGCCCTTAAGGAGCACGCCAAGGTGGCCCTCAAGTTTATTTTATTCCCTTGGCCAATCAGCGCCCAACATACCCGCCCGCTCATTTGCGGTAATTATTACTGTGGCGTTACCCTTGGCGGGAATTTAAGGATCCACTTACGCCTCCTGTGTTAGTTTTCTGCGACCAGCTTGCCTCATTTATGTTGCAAGACTGGGCGTGCAGTTTATGAGGGTCAGGAAGGCCCTCACCAAACGGCCCACCCTCATACCCCAGCCATACCAGAGTTTTGGCAGACTGCTACCGTTGTCCTTTTCTCAGAGTCATGGAGGACCACTCCAAAACCGATTTGTACAGGAGCATTTAACAGTTCCCCAAGCCCACAGCCTGTTACAAAGCCATTCTTAATTGCCTACAGAAGCCATTCCTCCACATCGTCATAGCCATAGTCTCTCAGGAGGTGCTGGGGCAATCATGGCTCGGTCTTCTGTACATACATACTATGTAGATATCTATAAGCCTTATGCATATGAATCACTGAGCTATATACCGAGTGCCATTAACCCCACTGCCGGCTGCTCTCAGGCTGAGCCTCGTGTATCAATTATGCCGAAACAACGTTCCTCCCTTTGGCCTATTAAACAATTACTGGCCAAATCATATGCAGCGTGGCGGCCGAGCAGGCTGTGCCGGCAGGGTGCTGGAGCAGGTATTCCTAATGCCTGCAATACCCCAGGCAATGGCCGCCAACGACATGACTTCCATTTGCGAGCAGTGGTTATGCGATATTGGCATGTGCAGAGTCATAGCGGAGCGCGCGCCACGCGAGCTCGACCACCGCATGCCTTTCCCAATCAAATAATTGAAATGTCTCACAATGAACGCCATTATTTCAGCAGATAGCCGGCTTTTGTTATGAACGATTATAACAAATAAGTGGCCACGCAAGACTTGAATTATAGACGCAATTTATCTGATGAGAGACAATATGTTACTTATGTCATTACTCATTGTAGTGGACTAATGAAGGAGCCCCGAGGAGCCGGCGACAGGCACGAACGTTATTGCATGCTCTCATTATTCGGCCTAATTCGCTTGAATTTGCCAGTAATGGTATCATGCATAGGGCGCATTGCGCTGAAACAGACGGAAGAATGCCCCTCTGCCTCAAGAGTGTCGCCCAGCACACTGGGCCATGTGTTGTCTCGATGGAATTCGCTGCATGCCTGGGCTTCTCCATAGCAATGCGTGCTGCCCCGGTGCCCTACCCCACCTCCTGCCTTACCATGCTTCCCTACAACCCACTCTCAGGGCACCAGAGTAGCAGCACCAGGAGAAGGGGCACCCAACACATTAATCACCCCAAGACATTAACCTGCAGGAAATGCAACTCTATTATTTACATATTGCCAAATGTGGACAATGCCCTTTCTTACCTACCTCAAGACGCTTCTAAATCAGAAGATAACATAGGGGGCCTTTCAGATTCTTCCTTGGATCCCCTTTCACTTCCATGAGGGATTCCTTCTCATGCAGCCCTAGGTAATATAATCATCTCTCAGAATTTAATTTCGAATCTATATTTATGACCAAACGTTGCGAGGCATTTGTGGGGTGTACTTTCGCATCACCAAGGAATTTGCTCCTGATATTTCAGATGTTCAGGCCGAAAATGGGAGAATTTCACAGGGGGGTTGACGTTGTCAGTGTTATTGGTATTTGTGATGAGGAGGGAAAAAGAGGCCACTTCGCCTTCAATAATAGCAGGCATGGAGGAGAGGGGCCTTATGAAACATGCACAATTGGGCGCGCCTATAGCCTTGGGGGTTGGAAGTATCAACGTTATTGTTTTTGGTGGCGCCGAGGCAATATGTTGGCCGTTCCTGTGATCGGGGGTAATATGAGCTGCAGTACTTAGGCTGGCAATACGATCAGCCTCCCGAGAGCAATTATACTGATCAGGTGGGAATGTACTTAAAGGTGGTCTGCACAGTGTAGGCAGAATGGGACATGTCACAGCGACCAGCACAGGAGGCAAGGAACCAACTGCCAGAGCCAGCAATTGCAAGCCAGCAATGGTAAAGGCCTCTTATGGCCTTTGCACTGGCTGACTGCTTGGCTATTGTAGGATAGACCACTGGAGGTATGCTCAATTAGCAATCACAGGCACCGGTATTTTAAGGCTCAGCCTGGCGTCCAATGAAGCTTGAAGTTTGGGCCAGGGGATTGAGACGATTGAGTTAGCACAGGCAAACAAACAACTCTAAGATCCAGGCAGATGACTGCCGTGCGCCAATTGAGCCTCGGTCACTCAGAGAGGTTTAGTGAACTGTTTCTTGAGATCCTAGAGGCCACCACGGAGGCCTAGGCCAGGATTGACTATGATTTTGTAGCTCGCCCCTATTTCTGATTGTCCAGATGTAAAGAGTCACAGAAAACCTTTAACGTGCTAGGCTGGTGGGCTTCTTGAGAAGCAATTGTCCATTCCTGCTGCAAAGCATTGGTTGGAATTAACAAATGGGAAACCATTGGTATCTATGTAAAAGGAATACAAACATAATAAATACAAATGTAATAAGTAGATATCTTGCCCTCAAGTCACTGGCTCTGCTGACTATATTTAAGGATCTTTTTTTCTGACAATATACTACATGCAGCATGTGCCTGCTAATCTATGGCACGGTCTATAACTGCATGGCGTTCTTGCTCTACTGCCTCCTTATATCCTGCCTTACCGGGCCCGTGTGTTTAATTACCTCGCCAATCTGCGCCTATAATGAAACATCCCACATTAGGTTGACTAGGGCGAGGGTGGGGGTGTTTTCTGCCCACCTTGGGTGAGTGCTTATGCTGATTCCGTAATTAGCTCAGGCGGTGAACATTGATGCATTCGGAGGAAGCAGTGGGGCCCTGGCCCCGTCCAGCTCCCTCCCTTCGTCCAATATGCTTCAATATGGACCAGGCCATTAGTGGGCAAATCAGCAACCCGCAGAATTTTGATGTGGCGACACACAGCTGGGACGGAGGCGCTACACGCCTGGAGAAAGGGGAGGTCCTAGAATCCAGGCGCTCAGGACAGAATAGCTTGGATCATTAGTACCCAGCACTACCCCCCATTTCTGTTTGGGGCAGGTGTGTATTGCCACCTCACTGGGGAGTAATAATAATGTGTACCACGGCTATGCTGCTGCAGTTCTATGGAATGCTCCTGCAAGCCTGCCAGAACTGACCTTACTGGTTTTGTGAAGGTGGCGAGTGTTACTAGACAAGAAAGAAGGTGTGTATAGGGTTTGGGGTGGATGGAGGATAGGAAATGAGGGTGGGTGTAGGGGGTTGAACATGCAGGCTGAGCCTCATCAAGGGAATTCCTGGGTGGGTGTTGGCTGTGCGTCCGGGTGTGTATACCTTGAGCATAGCCTGTTGGCATGTCATCCAATGCTAATGATGTCTCTTGGCTTCAGTATGCAAAGCACACTGAGCTATGCCAGGTGATGAGCTTACTTCCTCTGCCTGGCAAGACTGAATGAATAAGGACGAAAGGACAGAAACACTCAAACGCTCTCTGTAAAATATATTGTGTATACTGAAGACAACAGGTTAATATTGATTCACTTAAAACAAATATACGTTTATAATTTCTATTCATCATATGAAGGCATCTAGCTTAGCTTTTATCATGTGGCTTTTCAACAGGCATCCAGGCATCCTGGTATACAGTTTGAGACTGTGAGCCTGCATCCAATAGCTGCAATACACTTCTGGGGGAAGCAGGGCCTGGCCTTTGAACTGGCCAGAATGGGTGACCATTGGGAAGGGTCGCGTGGACTTCCTGCCTTGCTTCATCCCCTCAGCATTCAACCAGCCTCCCTGATGGCTGTGTGCCTTTCCCTAGCAGCAAGACCTTGTTGGACCCCCACCCCACCCCCACTCCAACCATACTCCCACACACAATCCCTTCCCCTTCCTCCCTAGCCCTCCCCACCTCCCACTCCCACCTCCTGCCCTGCCCTCACCCCCCCCCCCACCAGCACAGCAGACACGACCCCGGTCGGGCTGGCTGATGATCGCGCCGATTGCGGACGGTTTTGTCGCCAACAATGCCTCCTCCTTCCTCAATGGACCTGCCTCAATGGACGTTTACACTCGCCTACAGAGATTGCTGTCTCTAATGATTACTCGGCCCCAATCGGCACTCATTGGTGACGGGAAATTGTAGCCGCCTTTAGAAGGATGAAATGAATATTTTAAATAGAGGGCCCTTATGAATGGGGAGCCGGCTGGAATTTATAGCGCGCGCCAACACTAGAGAATTATCATGATAAAGCTCGAGGGTTTAACAAGGATGAAATTCATTGGCCGCTAGAGTCGAGAGTCCATCAGAAGTTATTGCCTTGCTCAACTGGGGGCTTGGCTATATGCAGTTGGTCAGTCAGTCAGTTCAGTTCACCTTTACTGACTCTCTAAGTACTCACCAGTGCCTAGAGCACAACGTATTATTCCCTCATCGCTATTTGAATGTAAATTACCCTGGGTCTTATTCACCCTCTGGTCCTCACCCTCTGGTCAGGGGGAGGGGAAATTTAAAATCCACGAGGCAGGGTAGGTGTGGCAGATTGGGCTAATCGCTATGAGATCTTCTGTCTCACAGAACACCGTTACGTGCCAGGAAAGCCAACCACCTCTAACCCCCTCTGTAGCCACAAGGCAGCAGGCACCACCCCCTCCCACCCCTTTACCCCCTCCACCCCCTATACGGTCAGCCCATGCCTGGGCTTCATCACTACTCCGCACTTATGTGATGGCTCCCCGTCGAATAACAAAATGCTTAATTCAATTAATTAATTAGCAGGGGGTGCATTTGGAGGCCGGGCAAGTGGTCAAGGGATTAGTGAATTGGGCGCCATCGGAATAATAGCACTGGTCATTGACCATTGACCGGCTCGCCAATGGCCCTTTGGAGGTGTTAGCCATGGCTTCAATCGGTCGAGCATGGCTTCATAGGATTAGGCCCTGGGTGATAGCGGATGAGGAGGCACAATACCATTGTAGCCCTTGCTTACGATAATGATCTGGTCAGGGACTGTGAGTAATATCCCACGCCTGGTCATTATATCTGGCAGGCAATGACTGGGCCCGATCCCTTGCCACGAGCGGGAGGGATTGAAGGGTGGGCACAGTTTGGGGCCATCGATCGGTTGACCTGACACAGTCACCAACACGCAGTCACCATGAATCAGATTCAAACTTCAAGTCCAGTTTGAGGTGCAGGGACTGAATCACTCCTTCCATCCGGAATCAGCAAGAATCTGGTGGCTGAAAGCCACAGGTTTGGGAGTTGAGAGGAACTGTTGTCTTTTTGGTCTTTCTTTTCTTTTCTATCATCATTTTCCCATTAACATACCTTTGATAGAAGTCAGGCAGTCAATGAAAAGGCCCATCCATCACTGGTTTATCTATGGTGGAAATGACATGTTTTCACTGGCTTGATGTCACACACCGTGCTATGTTCTCCACAGCCCAGGTTGGTGCCCCCCTTCCTCACCTACCACCCACCACTTCTCCTGCACCAGCAGCCAGTGGTGAGTGGGGACCATGCCGTGAAGTGTCCATATACGAGTGGGCTGCGGCCAGGGCTGGATCAGGTGGTCAGTCGTGGTCAGCGAGGGCGGCCAGGGGGTGATCCAGCTGCAGGGGTCAGGTTGCTGGGCAGTGTGCTGTGAGTAGTAGATAGCCACTGGTCAATAGTGACCGCAGAATGGGGGTAATGGAGACGGCCAGGGAAGCCACCCCTCCCCTCCCCTTACACTCTACCACCCCACTGGTCAACAAGGAAAGTGCCCCACTTGGCGCCGGCCCTGGAGGACAAGGATTCCGACAGGGGTGGGTCGACAGTGCTGCTAGGTGGCATGTAAGGGCGACATTATCTGCCAACCCGTGGTGAGATGGTATAAGTGGACAGTGGGCAAGGTGGTCATGTTCTTCGGCGACGACCGCTATCTCCTGTGTGGCGACTGGGACCGCAGGTCCTCTAGGGGCAGGTAGGGGCAGTGGCCGCTGCAGGCTTTAGCCCTATCTCTGCATGTAAGACGACAATATCAGAGAGCGCACCACAACGGTCAGCAAGTGAAAGATAAAGGGGCCGTGGCCTTGAATGACCAATCTGATGGCCACGCCACACATACCACCACCCCAGCAGTCACACACGACCAACTCCCTATACTACTACCATGAAGCCACCGCAGGCGTCCTCCCTTCCTCGACGCGCCACTCCCCCTTCTGGTGGCTTCTTATCCCCCGTTCAATTCTAACCAGGCGCACAGAATCTCCTCCACGATCAGATTGGTGGTCCTTGTGGTATAGGCTGGGTGTTGATAGTCCTGCCATTGATTACCTCTCTGTGCTTTCTTAGCAGGTCCTCTCACATGGGTATTAGAAGCCATATCATTTCTTCCTCCCCATCAGTTTTTTTTCTCTTTATTTTTCTCCTCCTAGATTGATCTCCATCCTATTTGCCGTGGATCCAGTGCTCATATTGGTTGTATAATATAGACTGTATGGATGTTCTCGGTGAGCTGTTATTCTGGGGTTTCCCTTTCTGTGTTGGGAGAATCATTGTGGGACTGACAGGAAGGGATATAGGAAATATGGCTTCTTGACTCAGTGGTAACTTTCATCAGCGGAGCGTGAAAGGCTGAGTAATGTTTTCTAAACATGGGCACATCTAGCCAATCTTGCACATCCTATTGCGACAGCATTGGCCGCTCTCTGATGCCATCTTCATTGTCATAATGGCCCATTTCCGTGGGCCGATCACCTCTGGCTTGTTACGCCGGTATGGGCTGTAATGGTATCCCTAACTATGGAGGGGAGGTGTAGGCTCGCACCTGTGTGTGAAATACCTCCGGGCCGGCGTACATTACAGGCGGGCGATGCATTGGCCTCATCATTGGGCCTGCCATAAAGTCATCACCATTATCACTCCGGGTAGAGCCACAAGCCAGCCACTGTGATCGTCGTCAGTACCAACAGGCCACCTCCGGAATCACCTGGCCCCCAGGTCTGTCATTAGAATCATCCGCCGGCGTCAGCGCTCTCCGTGCCGCCCTCTTCTTTTCTCATCTTTCTCCACCTCCACCTGTTTCTCCTGCCGCCTCCTCCTCTCCTTTAGTCCTCCTCTTCCTCCTTCACCTCCCCCATCACCATCACCACCCTCCTCTACATTGAGCACTGCTGAGACTCCAACATGGCCACTATCCTACCTGCAACCAGAAAGGCCACCTCTCAGGGCAGGCAGAGCTGGGCTGGCAGCCAATCAGATCACGGCGATAGGATCACTTCCACTTCCTCCCCCACTAATCTGGGCACTTGTCTTTCTTACAAAGCACCGCCATCAAAACCAGACCTCTCTGTGAACGCGCCACAGCACCCTCCCACCCAACCCCACCTCCTGCACCAAAACCAGGTGCCTCCTTTGGCTGATCTGGGCCAGCCAAGGCTTTATGTGGCTGACTTCACGGCCATGCCAGATGGACGTATTTGTTCCCACTCCTGCTGGCCAGTGGCTTCCTGAAACAAAACACTCGAGTGATCCTTTGGTGTGATATTATTTGGCGGCTTGGCCAATGATGAGGCCTCCCCAGTAGGTCATCCACAGAGGAGATGTAAAGGAGGTAAATGGGTACGGCTCTGTAGCAGCAGCCAACCATCAAGGCTATCACCATTACCCATTAGGTGCTGCTCTGGTCCCCAATAGCCTGATGGCTAAATGGCCTAAGAAAGGGCCAATCATGGTGGTGCAGACGTGGTGCTATTATTGTCGGTGGGCTACTGGGGCCCCTGGCCCCTGTAGTCACTGATGTCCGAATCGCTCAGGTGGGCACGGGTGGGTCTGGCCAGTATTGTCCCTGGCCAGGTGGCCTCTCATCCGTGGCTTCACTGACCACTGGCCGGACACTGACCACTCACGAGGCGACCTCATGTTAGGAGACCACAGGGGACCAGGGGTTAACACCCACAAGCAAATACATCACCCTCCCCTCCCCACCTCCTTCTCTAAAGCCCCTGATTGCTGAAATCTGCCATCAAATGACTTAATTGTCGGTGTCTAGATTGAATGGATATCGCGCCAGATCTTTCGTCTAGGGCATCAGCGCCACCGCCCCAAGTTGGCTCCTTGGGTATTAGCTTAAGCAGAAGCAGTAATGCCACAGGAGTAATCTCACAGCGTCTCGGTTATTGTGAGAATCAATACCATTTCCCATTATAACAATAAAAAAGCCACCCTATCGCTACACCGAAATCCTCCTATCTGGAGCCATTGCAGCCCCCGATGTAGATAGCTCGATTTCACGGCGGAGGAAGTGTGTCAAATAAGGAAATGCGCCCTACTGGGCCCAGCTCCCAGGAGTGTGATTCGGCCTCTCCAAATTAATAGAATTTCACATAACAATTTCCAGCTCTCGTAGGCTGGGGAGGCGTGGGTTAAGGGGGTATGCTGGAGGGCGAAGAGCTAGAAGGGAAAAGGTGATGGTGGGCTTTATGAGGAGGGTAGGGGATTTAGGAACCTCCAGCATTAGCCTGGTATGGATGCGGTGCTTGGATTGCCTCCTGTCCCAAGTGACTATGGACTGAGCCGTCTATGTATTGCTTTTACAGGGTATGTGTGTGGAGGAGGGGGGGGGGCACACGTCTAGAAGGCTTGATATTTAGTTTCTTTTCTCGAGGTAGATTAAGGAAGGGGCCATGAAGCCATGGATGAGGCCCCATGTTATACACTGGAGATGAGAAGTGTATGTCTAGGGCAATATGGCTTTTGTTGTACTGTGGGTTGGGAAGGGCAAAGTTGAGGTGTTAGCTTTGCAGGGCAGAGCAATGAATACGTGTAGTGTTTGCTCAAAGTAGCCACATGTCTTCAGACCAGACGGCTGGCGCTGGGCAAACCCCCAAGGAACATGACCTGATCCCTTTCACTGCGCTAGTTACACCAGTCGTGGAGTCACTGCAGTGTTTATCGGCATTGTTAGTTAAGCTGTCGTGCAAATAGACATATGAATGTCGGATAAACTCTAGTAAACACAGATGTTTGCATAAATCACCGGCAACAGGTCACGGAGGCCGCGGTTCACAATGCGGCCACAAAGCGGTAGGAACCATTCAGTTTCATTCAAAACCCGCAGCTATATTTACCCAGCTTGCCAGCTCGGCTGCCGCTGAACCAAGGTTTGCAAAATAGTGTAGTGATACCCCATGCCTCGCGTAGTGAGCATGCGCGATGAGCGCTGAAACCGGAAGCCATTCACCTTGCCGCGTGTGCAGGATAGGCTACATACATAGAACGTGCTCGCACAGACCGACCATATACCTGGGAGTCCAGTCACTGTTGGACTATCCAAAGTCATTTGCATAGGACATTACACTATAAGAAGCCATTGCCAAATGATGATCATTGACTCCTGTTATTAAACAAACTCAATACTACTTCTACTTCATAACACATCAATATATATTGGTCTCCAGTGTCAATAAACACGACAAAATTAAAACAAACAGTGCAAAACCTGCTGAGCACTGTAAGCTATATGCTCAGTACTGATCTTTTTTCCAGACACAACATACAGTCATTGTTGTGTGGATTGCATTTTATTTTTACAGTCGAGGCTATCTGCATAAATATGATCCCATATAGCTGTCAGCTTCAAAGTGTCTATTGGCCTCCATGGGGTACTAGCGATGTAATAAGCACAGAGCTTTATTCTGACATCCCAAATACCGTGGGGAGCAACATACGTGTATAGTAGAACTGGTAACTAATCCAGGCACACTATATTAGAACTCACCAACAGATGGAAGACTGACTGACGGCCACTAATGTGTTTCTAAATATGGACGTTGTCTAATATTGACGTAAGCCTCTGTGCGAGGGAGATGCCCGGAAGAGGTATGGCTTATTAATTTAGGTGGCATAGAGGTCACATGCCTGTGGCTCATAGGACTTAATCCTAATTCCGGATAACTAGAAGGCACTGGGTGGCAGAGAACATGGAGTATGAATGGTTTGGATGATGGATGGTGTCCTCGGCCTGTCTATTGATCTCAACCACCAGCAGAGTTTTTGTATATAGGGGGGGGGTATCTTGCACTAGGTTTTATCTGTGTCACACTGGGACCTTTATCAACTGACCAGCCCGCCGTTTGCTTGTTGACTATTGAGGCTTACATCTATTGGCCATTTGCATTTCCAACTTGCACCGCCCTGGCCCTTTGTGAGCCATGGCCGATAGGGGGTGGCCAGCCTGGGTCTCGCCAGCCGATATATTATTGGTGGCCAGAATGGATTCGAGAGGTCCCGGCCAGGACCAGCATAGTACGATCTCAATCTGATAAATTCATTTGGTTCCAGCCGGCCGAATGTAGCACAGCGTGGGTCTATGGATCGGGAGTAGGCAGAGAAACCGGACGTATTGATGGCCTGCTATGGTCGTGTATTGGACTGCCTGCAGGGTGGGGAAAAAGTCAGCCCACCCGGAGCTCAGTAATTTCAGAAGCAGGTCGGCCCTGCCTTTGGATGCCCCAGCTGCTGTATTAAATAACCATTAGGGGTGTAGTGCAGGGATCCAAAGACGTGTAACCTACCCACCCACCCCTCTCCCTTTCCTTTTACACACCAGCCCACATAAAGGGGGGCCCCGGCTGTTGTTGGTGAAAAGTTCACCAACCTGCTGCAGGAATTCCTGCCGTTTCTGATCGATGATAAGGCCGGCTTGAGTTTCAAGTTAATGACCATAGACTGCCTTGTGTATGGGACCAGGCCGCCAGGCAGGGTGGCCGCAATGGTGGCCAATGAAGGGGGCTTTCTTTCCACCCCCTGCCCGTGCCTTTATAATCGCCATATTCACCGGCGACGTGGGCCACCAAACACCTGCAGATATGTATAAAGGTGTTTTCTAGCTAGGCTAAATGGGGAAGTTGGTGATATTTGTCGGCGGCACTTTCTTCTTGCCTCCGTCTCGCACCCGCCGAGGGTCTTGTGTATTTTGCGAAGATAATGCAGTGACAGAGAAGCAATTTTTCATCTTGTAGTGCCCACCCACTTGTATTGTTGGAGCGCACCAGGGTAGCTGGTGAGGGGATTGGGTTGCCTGACCTCGGGGGTAAACATTCAACCCCCCTGCCTCTAGAAGACCTCCTTTTCCGCGACCCAACCCCAACTGTACAGCTCCCCATCCTGACCCGACTAATCAAATTTAATGTGTTAGACACTGCCTATTGCATAATGAATACAATATCATTTCGGGCTGGGGGAGTTCCATCCCTGGTGGGCTGGTAGGTTGCTTCCTCTACGGGCCCACTTAGGCATTCAGGTCATTCTCTACATGCTGGCCAGAGAATGCCTTCCTGATTGGTTTTGGTCGGGTAAGATACGGCAGCAGTCTTGGAGGTCCCACACGGACCCAGTCAGTGGTACCCTGGCCTCCTGAGCCCCACTCCACCACCACAACACACCCCGCCTACACACCACTACCCCTGGATGAGACCCTGGCTCCCTCTCGCGGCTTCTGCTCAAATCATCTTCCGCTCAATCTTTCCCCCATCTAGGATGAAGGATTCTCCACCCGGACACCTTGTCCATCAATTAAAGCTCAAGGCAGATGGTTTAGAGTCGTCATTTTCATTGATGCTAAAGAGGGGGGCTTGCCCTTAAACATCCAGGCTACATACTCCAGAACAATGCCATACATGTGGAGCTGTAGGACTAGGAGTGACTAGGTGTTGTCAATGTCGCAGTTAGGTTTGTAGATAAGATCTGTATGGACTGGACGTCATATATCAGGATCATACATATATCTAGGATGGTATTGAGATAAGAAAGTCAAAGAAAATAATCATCAAGTTGTTATCAGGACCATGTATATACATGTATCAATATTCTCTCCATCTTCAATCAATGAAAACGTGTATTCTATGTGTATATACTGGTCTGTACAGGGGTTGTGGTACCTCTTACTGGAGTGAGCATTTAATTGGCCTTAAATAGGCCCTGGGCTTGGAAAGTGTTTCCTGTTCACAGGGGGTCTGCTTGCTGTGCAAATCACAGGAAATGTTGGACCAGGCCTGGCGTGGTGGGGGATTGTTTATTCTGCAGAAGAAATTCTCTTGTTTAATTTCACACGGAGTGTTGAGTTGCCGCTGGAGTGTTTTGTTATCAGCAGCAGGGGTGTTGGATGAAGTGGTGCCATATGCTTCGGCTGGGATCCCCTGTGCATACTAGCCTCACTGCTAGCAGTTGTTGGGACATTTTTCCCTTAAGACATGGGGGGCTGGGTTTTTCTGAGGGGCACTTCGGGGTGTGCCACCCGCTGCTGGCCAAACCATAGACCCTGGCCTGGAGGGGAGACCACATACAGACCGGTTTGTGGCCTGTCAGTTTGGGTTCAACCTCCGGCACATCTGGAAAAACAAAAACTGGCGCCAGTCTGTTGAAAAACGCCGCCATAGGTACTGCTCTATTTTCGCTACAAATGCTATCACTATACAGCTGAGGATGTTGGTAAAAAGTGTTTGCAGGTGTGGCCTGAGAGGCTGGTGCTCAGCCCGGGAGGTTGGTGTAATTAAGGAAGGCTACAAAGCAAGGAGAAGTGTTGTGGGGTCTAGATCCTATTTTGTTGTTACTTGGCTAAGGATGAGTTGGGGAGGCTGCTGGTGTAGCAAGCAGGGAGCAGGCGTTTGACCTGGGTGGGAGGTGGGTTATGAGGGGGGGGGGGTTAAGGTAAGAAAATCTGCACAGGACCAGCCATGCTACCTGTGTGGCTCAGGGCTTCATGTCTGACGTCTCCTCATATAACACTGTGGATAATTGCTTTGTAAATTAACCAGGAGTTTACCGCACGGTGCAAACATCAAAGGTTTCAATAATGGCTCGCGTAAATACTACCATAAAGTTTATTGACTGTGGTTATTGTTTTCCCCAATGATTGGCTTTAGTATTTTTATGTGAATAATGTTTTATAGAGGTATGCTGATCATAAACCTATGAATTTGATAGTATTGTACATCTGTCAACTCTATGAGGTTGTCTGACATGCCCATTTAGGCAATGACCATTCGTCAGTGCTATGTTGCTCTATGCTATCCGTGATAAAAGATGAGACACGTGTATGACAGCTTCACTCTTTTATAGTGGCAATAGCCAGCTATAGATGAAAGATTGAAAGATCATAGAAGTGATGGGTAATTTTACACAGATTTGCCTGAAGGTATTCTTGTGAAATATGACAGCCAGTAAAACTACACAGGCCACCCTGGATCGTGTAGCCAGAGGTGGGGCCGTGACAGGAGTGACATCTAGTGTCTTTTTATGTCCCAGGAATCCTGGGATTGATGCATGGTCACTTCCGGGTAGAATGATCTCGGCATTTTACATTTCCGTGGCAAAAACGACTTCCTCTAGTTGTCAACATATTAGAATTATGAATTGATGAGCATGAAGGTAGTTTACACATATTGGTTTCAAAGAAAGACATGATCTGAAAGAAACACATATTGCCGGATGTTTAATACTTGAATCTCATTTCCAATCCCCAAGTTACCATGGAAACAATAGTGCTTTCTGTTGTTAAATCCAAAATGGCAACACTTTCACTTAAAGTGTCGGCCTCAAGAGCAGGCCAGAAAAGGAGACCTGGATTTTGATAAGTCCCATGTGATTTGTATTCACATTGGCATGCCCTGTTAAATCTGTCGGATATGGGAAATCGGCTGGAATCCCGGCTCAGAATATTCAAGGTGGTGCTGCGAATGGCGCCATGCCTAGGAGTTAGTCAGGTGGAACTTAACATCTCAACACCGGAAAACACCATAGGGAGTCCCTGTTGATCATGGAACGCCACCTGTCACTTTGGCAGCAGCAAAAGAATGATCCCTCCCCAAATCCCACTGTCATCCTGATTGGGAAGCCTCTGTTTTCCACCATTACCTAACTTGCTTTTACTCCAAACACAATCTTTTCAGTCGAGCTGAGTCAAATATTTATCTAGTTGCCTCTGAACTTTGGGATTGGGGGCCTTTTTGCGTCCGGAGGGAGGCATTAGTGGAACAGGTGATTGGGACGTTAAGTTAACACTCGGGCGCAGGCAGTGGCCGTCCCTGGAGGGCTAAGTCCCGGTCTGGAGGCGGGAGAGGCGTGTCCTCAGGGCGTGCCTCTTGATACAAGAGTCAACACGACCACCATTAGGGCCTCGATCCTCCAGCCGCCCAAACAGGCCCTCGCGCGGCACGGTAATTGATCATCCACTGAGCCGATACCAAATCTCGGTCATCCTGTTGGGCTTGGCCAGCGCCCAGTGGCCCCTCTGCCCCCACCCCCACCCTCAGCCTACACCTCACTACACAGGCTGTCCTCCCAAGCATCCCCCCCCCCCACACACACACACACTACTTCCTGAAGGTCAGCACCTAGCGGTGCCTACAGACACTGCTCCGAGTCAGGACCTCACTGCATGCTGCTGCCTCTCTGTCCAGCTGACGCGGTCAGACAAACAATGGTCTGGTCAGGCATTGTCCACCACTGCCTGTGGTCAACCCAACCCAGCTCCCCCCACCCAGCCATCTCAGCGACCCCAGGATACGCACATGGCCACTCCCACACTGACCAAACCCCCCAGCCAAACCCCACCGACTCGGGAATTTCATCAGGTGGGAATGGACCGCTCGGACTACAGCGATAAGGGATACGTGAAGTTAATTGCTGTTTATTTGCCTGGTATGGACAGTTTTAGGAGCCATGGCTTTGCTCTGGCAAATCAACATGGAGCCCCCTCCCCCCTCCACTTGACCATTGCATGGGGACCAGATAGAATGTGATGGGCTTTTCAATGCAGGGGGTCGAGGGTTTATCCCAATTCACCACAAAATGTGACACCTTTCCATTGAAACCCCGAATTCTGAATGGTAATTATTTTCAGATGAGCTGAAAAACAAATCCCTCCCACTGAGAGGTCTGCAGAGTATTATAGCTTCCTAGATTGTCTCAGTTAGAATGAAGCCCAGCAATAAATCTCTATCATCGGAGTAGCAAGGGGATAGCCTTTTAACCGTTATCATCGTGAGATGTATGCACAGATATCACTCCTTACTTGCTATACACAGGGAGCGTCACATTATCATCGTTCAAATGACAGGAAGTGGTAACACTTCTCTCAAACCTCAAATAAATGCCAAGTGAAAAGAGGAGGCAGTGAAAAGATTAACCTGAAGTGTCCCTCGTAGAAAGTACCCATGCCTCTAATCACTTTGGAGGGGGGCAATTTGGCTGAGAGGGCCTACAATTTTATTGTCAGTTTCTGATAAGAAAATTGACGAAATTACAAAAATTGGATTTCAGGATTTCTTACTGGTGGACCATTCAAGGATTGTGCTCTCTATTGTAGGTCGTTGACAAGTAGCACGGTCAATTAGGGAATGGGGTGTATTGAACCGAAAGCTCTGGATGAAAATACACTATCGTGGTTCATTCTAGGGATGGTGGCCAGGACACAACGAAATTTATACATTCAGTACACAGTTTAGCTTATGTGGATATACTCTACCAGGAGAGAGAGTAGAAATAGTACTTTTTTTGGACCATATTGAACAGTGCAGCCCCATAAGCGTCTCCCTACTGCACAGGGGAGAGGAATAATGGCAAGTTTGAGTTTCACCCACCCGATTCGTGTCAAGTCGACCTGCACATCGGGTCGGCTTCTAATCCACGCTTGGCCTGGGCCGTTGGGCGCTGGGGGTGTACAGGGAAAACAAAAAATCCATCCCGCTAAAAGCATATTTCATGTGGTGAGATTGCATGGTGACCCCGACCATGGAGGCATGGTGCTCCAGTGGCTGATGCTGTGTGAGCAGAGGGGGGTCGAGGGCCCGCCGCCTGCGGAACCACAGATCGATACAGGACACTTAAACACAGACCTGTCACTAACAGCCTTTAAGGCATCGATGGTCAAATTCGGATCGGCCAAGTGGCTGCCTGCCTCCTTTCTGCTCGCCGACCAGAGAGCCGGCGTGGTTTAATTCTAAGGGGGTAGAAGAGTTGGGGCGTGTAGAGGGTTACTGGTCATGATTCAGGGATCAGATACCGTAACTATAGGCCCAGAATGGCATCCCAGTGCCCCTAGTGGCTCACCACAGCACCACCCACCAGCCAACTCACCGACAGACTCCCTCCGACTTTTCTCAATTTGTCAATTAGCCGGGGCGTCGCGCTCGATCCCAGAGTGTTTGTGGAGGAAATTTGCGGAATTATTTTCACACCAATTTGGCGGCGGTGCGTGGTGGCCTCAGTGGATGATTTGGGTGTGCGTGTTGGGTTGGAGTCTGGTTTTGCTGGTAGCTGGCATGCTGCTCCCCCTCCCTTCATCCCACTGGTCATGATGATGATGGCAGTAGAGCCAGTATGGGTCTCAATGTAAAGCAGCAATCGGCGGGGACGCGAGGAGGAAATGGTGGTGGGCGCTTATCTGGTTTCTACATCAGGAGCTTGCTGGTGTGAAAGTAGCAGCCGCAGCCAATGGGGCCCCTTTTGTTCAGGTATTCTCGCGCCCGATGAGGGGATTCAGAAGCAGGCCGAGTGGTGAATGTTGTTGAGCGCTTACAGCCACTGGGGCCTTTACCTCATTGACCTGTGCTCGCCTGTGTCAGGCAGTGCACAGCGCCCAACCGCCCTCTCGGCCCTTACCCCTCCACCCTACACGCTTCATGCATATGAAATAAAGACAATAAGAAACACCAGCACCTTTTGCCATGCCTGCCCTCAACACCTAAGCCCGCGGGCACCCTTGCGTGAAAAGGGTCAGAAGAGCAGCAAATTTTCATGAAATCTGAATAAATCCGCCCATATTGTTTAAGCTGATTTATTATAGACGGCCGCGGCGAGCGGAATATGGGCACCTGAATGGGTTCCGTATGCTTATCGCTGTAAGACCCAGGAATCGGAGATTCTGATAAGAAGGATTTATGCTTAATGAATATTGTGGAGAGGAAATTGCTCTTTGATTGCCGTATAAGTGACCACAAAGCCGGAAAGAATGAGCCAGGGCAACTTGGCTGGATTTTAAGTCTTGATTTAGATATAAGAATGGGGATGTCAACGGGGGTGCGGATGGAAATGGGGGTCGGGGTGGGGGAGGGGGAGGGGCAAAAATCATCAACCTGGATCGTATCCTGCTTTTAAAGCTGGCGACGTGATGCGAATCTTAGCTATATACTCTCCGGCTGAATGGAATCTGGGTTGCGGAATATGGGGGAAGTGATTTCCGGCTGGCGAGGCGGGCGGTAAGAGTTGGGCACCGTGGATCTGAGTGATCACATTTCTGGCCGGCAGCGGGATACACCGCCCTCGGCCTGCGAGCAGCTCAGCCACGTGATCACGGAGGCCCAGGCCGAGCAGATCCGCTAGATGAAAATATCAGTGGAAATTGGTGGAAAACTGATTTGGTGGCGCATGCACAAGTCCCTGGCCAAAGGGGATGGGATGGCTGAGGCTAGGGCAGAGCAGGGAGGGCCATACTAGGGCGAGTAGCAGACCGGAATGAGAACAAGGCGCTCCCTTCGAGAGCTGCTCCCTCGAGATGCCCCCGGGGCTTCTTTGAGTAAAAGCTGTTAGGCAACTGAGTGGGAGGGAGGGTGGGACAAAACCTGAAAAGATCAACTTTCCTATAGGAGAGTGCCCCCGTATTATCCCAACACTGAATATATGATCAATAGCACAGTTACCAATTTAAGCCTGAGCCATAACATACTCTTTACTTTCTGTAGGGGTCCTGGTGTCCAAAGTTTAATTACCAAACTTCAGATTGACTTCTGTCCCCAAAGCAATTGTGGGTGGTGGTCACTGGGGCTGATGTAAAGCCCACTGCTCATCTCCAGTGGGATTACAGCTATCAAAGGACACCTTCAACTGTGGCTGAACAGGACACCCTCGTTTAAAGTTTGATTACACGGTTTGGAGTAATACACCCCTCCTTTAGTAGCCAATTTCAAGGTCCCATCCCCACTTGGTCAAAGTCAGGATCTTTAGCTGGCGTTGTAATCTTTACCCTTGGGAGTCTGGGCCTCTGAGGGAATGCTGTAGGAACGACAAAGGCGTGTGTGTAAATGAAGATCAAAATTGGTGTCTTTTATGCCCTAGAGACTGGTGCTGAGACTTGGTCTGTGATCCTAGTGGGTCCTAGCTGCCTACAACCTGCCTCCTCGCCACCCTTAACCCGTGTCACTATGGGTCACTTCATAGATGTGTCCACGCATCTAAAGTCGGTCGGAGTACAATTCACCTTCAAAGGTGTGCTGGGAAATTGATATGGGATGAGAAGTGCTCAGTCACTTGAGCTAGTTTGTAGGAGACTGGCCTGTTGGTGTGTTATCTGTGGTGTCTGCATGTCGCTTCAAACAGGGCTCAGATAAGTGGAGATAGCACACAAGGAGGAGGAGGAGGTTGAGATTGGAACCTTAGTTATAAACTGACCCACTACAACGCCTAGCAGATCATAAGCCACTCGTACATGGAGAGCACACATGACGAGGATCTCCACCATTTATAATTAGTATTTTGGTTTTAGATGATAACAAATAAAAACACGAGTACAATGTCATGTATTCTAGCATACATGTGTTATCGTGTATAAAACGGCTTCCAAGGAAAACATCTACAATATATCTACATACTGATACTATCTCTGTATATGGGCGTAGATGTAATACGATTTATAATAGTCAATATGCAATGCATTGAGCTGTTGTACCATAGTTGTACATATTCCAAGTTGGTTCTCTTCATGCAGTTCACTGTTGACCTTTAAATTGAAGCCTGTACCTCATCGGTAGGGTACTGTAGGTTCAAATTGGACACTACCAGGTACAATATTAAAGGCGAGGGTGGAGGGTCCGCTAGGGAATCATCCCATTGGAGCGGACACTGAACCAAATTGATGAAACAAAAACAGTCATCCTTGTGCTAATGTGTCTAAAAAGCACTCGTAAATGGTATGGTCCGTTTAAATGGGGCTGCTGATGCCAATGCCAGAGAAGGACACCATCAGTGGTTTCTGACTGTCAGCCATTGTAGCGTAGGCTGTAATTGAAAATGTTGCCGTCTCCCTAGTCTGAACCATGTAGTTGTCAATTTACTTTCACAGCATGTCCAACAAAAACCCACTCAACCAAACTCAATGTTCCAACTACCCCAGAATCGACCGCTGCCGAATGAATGGCCATAGCTAGGGATAATCTCTAAACATTTAGTTCATGGCCATGCTCCCCATGATAGTCTACTTTGTATGTCGTGATGAATCTAGATGGAGTCAGCGTGAAGGCTCAATCTAGCGTTATGAAAGAATAACATCGTGATTTTGCATGAGTTTACCATAATGATGTGTTTATGAGATTGGGGTCAGTAATATGTCTAAGGTAAACACTAGATGGACATGAATAATTCTGATAATGGTGTTTGCTATGTGATCTCCACCATCATAATCAGGCGTCCCGCACCACTTATTTACGTTGTCCCTATGTTTACATATGTCAACATATCTAAGGAATTTCCTGGGCATGATATTGTATGAGTTTGCTAGGGCATGTTGATTCTTGAATGTGATATCCTACTTAAAGGAAGGCTACCTTCAAAGGACAATGCTCTCAGTAAGCATGATACCATGGCATGCATGTTGCAATATCAAAGTTGCAGAGGACACAAGGATGTACAAATGTATATATCTGTACCAAAATATCCCATCTATAGAATGATGGCCATAATATGTTGAAGTTTGGCTTGGGTTCAAATGTGCTGGGCCCTGTGTATTGGAGCTCCATACATAGAGAGATAATCGCTGGGGCCCTGAAGTCTGGCCAACCCGTGCAAAGTAGCAGTTACAGAACACACCATACAAAGACCAAAAGGTACCCATTGTGTGAAGGCAGTGACAAAGCCATTGACCCAAGAAATGTAACGCGGGCCTGCTCTCGAAAAGGTTGGTTGTGGTGTGTGAGTGTACAGCAGGCCCTACAGACTCGCCATCGGCTCTTGGTGTAGTAAGCTCTGAGGTATGAGTATAAAACACAACGACGGGGTTGTGGTCGTATGTATGCACGCCCTAGAGACCATGATACAAAAAACACCACTTCCAACTGTATAGTTAGAGGTGCGGGAACATATATTAGCGTTGGGGAGGGTAGTGCATGGGGAGGGCGCGGGGGTGGAGTTGTCTAGCTCAATATGTTGATATTGTGTTCTCAAAGTTGTTTCGTACTATCAGAGCTCCCATGGGGATTGACAAATTTGTCCCTACCCCTGGCAAGATATAAAGGGGGGTAGGAGAGAGGGCCTGCAATCTGGTAGGGGGCGGGGAGACAGGAACTGGCTGACTAGAGTGGCTACTGGATGGGGCTATAGTCATGGTAAAGGGGAGAAGGGGGAGGAGAGAGGGCGCTAGTGACAGAGGCAGGGGTCATGCGGGAGGGTCCCATGCTGGGTGCTGTTGTCGTGTTGAGGCGACTGCCTTTCACTGAGCCCCCCTCAACTACAATGTACATTTGTGTGTTTGTCAAAACATCCCCGGCACCCGAGGAGATATTTTCTATAATTTTTCAGGCCGACTGGGCACATGTGTTGGCGGCTAGTTGTCCATACCGGCCGGTAGGCGGAGACGACAAGCGTGTGGCTTTTGAGGCGTCAGCCAATGAGAAGGCAAGGCAGATTGTGCTCCCTGCTCGTCGGAATCTCCCACTTCTGCCTGTTCACCATGGTCACTTTCCCTCCATTTAATTCAAAACACAAACTAGCCCCATTAAACGGCCCCTGAAAGCAAAGGCTGCCCAGGCGAGCTCTGGAGACCAGTCAGACCTGCCCACAGGGGGTGGGGGTGGGGAGTGGATAGGTATAGGTAGGTGGGGGAGTAAGGAGGGGAGGGGGGGGGCTTAAGACCTCACCTCAACCGTTTTGCCCCCGTGGCCGTATTTCCCTCAACTGAAACAGCACTCCGACCTAAAAGTGACAGTTGTACTTTTGTCATCATCATGGTTATCATCGTCCACCACCCAGACCCTCCACTACCTGCGAGCCTTCACTGTTGGCAGTGTTTATAGCGGCAATAAGTGCAATATGGGGCAGGGTCTCTACACTTCATAGTCTGCCCCAGTCCACCTCCATATGTAAATAGTGGTTGGAGGGTTATTACACTGACTCAATGTGCCTCCAGCTATTAAGATACTCTCAGTGGAGCTGTAGTAGTACATACCCCGATTTCCAAAGCCGTTTTATGTCTCGGCGACTGAATACAACCCACATTAGACCACCGCCATTTAGGGGCAAGGTGAAATTGCCTTTTTTCAGGCCTTTACTAATGCAGTAATCATTGTTTTATTGTTCGTCCATGATGTATAGTCCGCCGGATAGATTGGTCCTAGCCTGAAGTCAGATGTAATAGCCTCAGGCGGAAAGAATATTATGGCCTAGGCCTATTTGGTATGTGTGCACTCATGCTATTCTAGTTCTGGTTGAATGGGCCTTCTGTAGATTAACTTCTTCAACTCAATATACCAACTTGAAATTAGACTATTTAAGTATATATAAAGTTGAAGTACGTAGCAGAGGAGTTGGTCTCTGTTTACGCAGCTAAACACTCAGATAAGGCCAGTACATGCCATAGAGTTTACCTATCCATCAGAGGAATTTATGATATCTGCTTCTAAATGTAGACCTTGGACACAAATATAATCAATGAATTTTTATCTTAGTGGTCCACATACAGGAGAAACCCACCTGGTATTTATTGAGGGCCAAGGCAACATGGCTTATCTCTAAGAGCACACGTATACAGCCTTGCAAGTATATGAGCTAAAGTAGAATAATGAGATAAGGAGAGGTTTTTGTTAGACTATCCTAATCTGGAAGTTTGGAAGAACATGTGAACTACACATACCGAATTAGTGGTATAAGGGTGAGAGTAGAAACTATTGGGAAGAAGCAAAAGGAGCACCAGGTAAATAGAATATGGTTGGTGAGTAAGGATAGAAGCTGGGAGGCATAATAATACCAGGTGTAAAGGCACTGGATGTAATTAGTACATGAGGGGATAGCTTATCATGAGCTAGGGAAGGCACACCTGGGATTTGAGCAGCCTCAGCTGTGGTGACATGAAAGTAATTTCTGCTGCCCTACCTGTACTGATGTGTCACACCTGACAGTGAGTATCTGCAGGGAACCTGAACAACCAATGATGCACAATATAATAGTGGGAAATAGTGGTGGTGGTGGTGGGGGGGGGGGGGGGTATTGGTAGGTGTTTAATGTCTATTACCATGTCCCAGATAAGAGACGATACAGTGGTTTCGATACAGTCCAGGGGTGTGGTTTCTAGGAAGATCCTGTATTCAGAGTTTAAAAATAGATGTCATTTATGACATCCTTTGGAAATCATAAATCTATGTAGGTAGCATTTATTCACCACCTTGTATGTATATCTAAGTATCACCTGAGAACTAAATACTGTCATTTCATAGTCTTGGGGGTGGAGGCTACATGTATATTTAGCCCACCTTCCAGCTTCCCTGGTCGGCAAATAGTTCATGACTGAGTGCAATAGGGCGGTGAGCATGGATGTTTCCAAACACGAAGGATTGGTGCAAATTGTTGCCGCTGGTTCTTGTGAAGTGTGCCTGAGTGTCGGCCATAGGGAGGTACAGGCCTGACCTGCCAGCAGCCGGAGCAGGCCAAATGAGAGACGAGGCCAACCCTCAGGAAGAGCCCAGAGGCTGCTGGTTGCATGCTGGGCACCCAGGGAAGCAAAGAGCAAGGCACGGCTTGTCAATGGGAAAATGCACCGTCACACCATTTGTATGGGTTGAGGTGCGGGTTAGGATGGAAGGTCGCCGCTTATCATGTGAGTCGCGAATCGGGCCCCTTGTGTGGTTGGTGGTGCTCTATGGTGGTGGTGAGGGTGGGTGGTGGCATTTGGAGGTGGTGCTGGTAGACAAGGTAGTGGTGCTAAGGCGGTGCCTGTGTAAGGGCGAGGGTGAGGGTCTCCCCTTTTCTTGCAGTACCCCCACCAAACCCTATCCCTTTTCCTTCCTGCCAACATGCACCCACCCTCTTCTCCCACCTACAACCTACTAGTACCCCCACCTTCACTACGACACACTGACACAGGTCGAGCCTGACTCAATGGGTCCATTTAGGAGAGAAGTGAGAAAAAATGGGGAGAAAAAGAAAAACCCTGTCGTGATGGGAAACAGGACAGGTGTAGAGCTCTACATAGCTCCACCACAGATACCAGTTAGCCCTTGATCGTGTGACGCCTGTATGAAGGGTATAACAGAGTCACAGATGCAGGCACCCAACCGCAAGGGGCCATTAAATGCTTCTTTTAAACCTAGGTTATTACCGCCAATGCATCGGGCGTTAAGAGAGACACCCATTACTAGGTAATAAATAAAATGGCCCAAATGAGATATTTATGACACCGCGAGGCAAAGTGAAATCTCTGAATGAACAATTCTCCTGTCTCATTACTATGATTGTAGAAAACATGGAACAGTGTGTTGGAGGCTCTTGGACCAAGGATGACAAGTTGATGTAGTATTTACCAATCATTTGCTGGGCATACTTTTTTCTTTGCTCTCACTGTGATTGTGAAGGGAATCCTTGATTATGAGTCCACTGTTTTTCTCCAGGAGGGGAGCTGGAGAAGAATGGTACTGACGTTTAGCTTGCAAAACATCCCAAGCTCTTGGGTGTAATTATATGCGGTTATAATATCCCAGTGTTTCTGACTTTGGGCTGGGCTCCTAACAAGAGACCATTGTAAATGCCACAGATGATGTGTTCCCGACAAAATACGTCCATGTTATTAGCCATAAACGTAATGAAGCAGTGGTAGTGTGTCAGCATGGCAATGGGAGGGGTGAGACTGTGCCCACTTTTTACACACAGATCCAGGGCTCTCAGAGTACTCTACCCTGGCTAATGAGGGGGTACTAATACAGTACACTACTCTGCATATACACCCCTACCCCTATAGCACTTAGCCCCTCGATACTGTCATTAGCCATAGACTTTTTGCACTAGCAATCCTATAATAATGTCCAAGTTCATCCAATTCCCTCGCGCCTATAGCTTCATCATGTCTGGGTCCACTGGCACAGGACCTGAGTCTAGTGACTGACGTTATCATATACAACCCATCAAAACATTATAATGCCCCTGCTTTGGGTCTGGTGCAAAACATCAGTGATTATTTACTGATCATTGACCACCCTCTCTTTAGCTGGCCCTTTCTATTGGCGCTTATCTAGATGTATTTTCATGGTTGTCAAGAAAAGTTGGGCAGCGGCTGTGGACTGGCGGGGTAATCATTTTGATCACTGTGTGCCAGTCCAGTGAGCAATTTCTGTGGGAGTCTGATGTTCATCTACACATTAGCCGGGGCATTATGGTTTTCCTGCTATTTACTCCATGTTTAATGCTTCGTGCTGGCCACTTTGTGTTGTCCGACCACATTACGCCAGTTTCTTTCATCATGCAGAAACCAAGACTCACATATAATACAGAAAAAAAGGCCCAATTGCTCCTCCTCCCATTCCCCACACCAACTCTCTAACCATGGCTAATATACCATCACTTATAATCACAGTTCTCGATTCACTTCAAACATGTATACTCACAATTTGAGCCTACAGAAGGCAATGATTTTGCCCCAACTCGTCCACACGTTCCACGTTTATTTGCTCTCGATATCAGAACAGTTACTTAGGGTGTTACACGCCTCGGAGGGGTAACCTACATACACTTTTTATATTCTAAATTTAAAACACATTGCCAACTATCGGGTTTCGGTCATCAATCATATTTTATCTCGGCACGGATCAGTGCCATCCGACCCCTTCAGAATGTGAAACCAATACACCACAGCATCCTTATTTTCACAGACAGGATATTTCTGAGACCCCGATCCTAGACAAAATTCCAATACGTGTACATGTGTATTAACATATCACCTCCATAGTAAAAAATGCTCTTTGGGCAGTTTTGTAACAGTCCCAGGTCTGGTATATCCATAGAATTTGTTTGACGTCGTCATAGCGAAAATATGAATAATAAAAGATAAGCGTAATCCAGTAGGGGCTGGGGGTGTATGTGGTGGTATGTGCGGATTCGCCGGCGGGAAGTTAGCAGGAGTGAGGCTGGGGTGGTGTAAGTGGGGGGGGGGGGCACTGGAGGAGAGAGGCCTGCGGGAGAACAGGAGCAGGAGGAAGAGGTGGAGATGGGAGGAGGGGGTGAGTGGAGCCCCTGCTGGTTGCTTGTGTAGGTGTGGGGGCGGGTGGCCCCCTACCACTTCACTCACCCCCCATGTAGCATTGATCTACCACCATATCTCACCCCACCCCGCCGCGAATCTCCCGGAACCAGAACTCTGCAGTACACGGGGAATGTAGAAACCCCTCCACCACCCTCTACACACACCCCCGGCGCCGTCGACGATGCCGCAACCCGCGCGCACCGTCCGACGGCGCGTTCCCGGGCGCGGGCCCCCGGCGCGCACCTCCACAACGACCGGGGCACAATCTCCGTCCACATCAATCTCCCCCACAGGATCCCGCAAAAAATAACTGTCGTAAAATGAAGCCAGACCATGGGACATGGCCTGAGAGGGAGCGGGTTGGCAGAGCTAGCCAGGCGTTTGCTGCCCCAAGCCAGGAGGAGGGGGCCAGTGTAGACTGTGTAGTATGTTGGAGAGGGGAAGGGAGGAAGAGTAGAGTGTAGCTTGCGGCGACGCCATGTATTTGTATATGTTTGCAGCCAAAGTGCTCTCGACGTTATAGAAAGGTATCTATGTTGAGCGACTGTAGCGATAGGCCGAGTACTTGTAAACTGGGCCTGCCTGGAGAGAGAGGGAGTGTAGGATAGGGTAGAGCGGGCTGATAGAGATGGAGAGGAGGGTGGGGGGACAGCCTTGGATTGTTTGGCAGGAGTTCTTGACATTAGTAGAGAGTATGGGCGCCCTGAAGCCACACTGTCTGCCTGCAGTACATGTATGACGACACAGCTTCAGACTACAGAGTATGCAGTCCTCAGTCCGAGCTGCAGCCACGACTGGCGCCGACCAGGCAGCATGTGGCTTGTGTTGCTCGCAAAGCTCTGTTGGCTTCAGCATTTTGTTTTGGCTAATTTACTCGGGCGCCGTTCATTAATCATTTTTCTTCTTTCTGTGTTCTCGGCTGGACGCCGACGGCGCCCTGTCGAGCTCAGGGCCCGGCTACGGAATGCCGAGCAGGCCCAGGAGGAAACCCTCCACCTCGACCCTCAGCAGGCTCCCTGCCCTCCTCCTGTGTCATAGAGCCTGCTGGAGGAGGTAGGGAGGTAATGTTGGTGGTGGTGGGAGGAGGGCCTGGTGTAAGATCTTGGCCCGGGGGGGCCACTCTCGTATTTATGGATACCATGTGCGTACATCACCCTGAATTAGGACCCCTTTTACCGGGACAAAAATCCCCCAAAACACCCCCCTTTTGGCGGGATTATCCCCTTAAATGTGAAAAAAACAGCCCCCTTTTAGTGGGACACCACCCTGAATTGGCCAAAACCGACCCCCTTTTTACGGGATACTCTAAAATGGCCAGAATTGGAACCCTTTTAGCGGGATAGTGAGATACCCACATAAATTGGGCAAAAATTGGACCCCTTTTGGCGGGATACCACCCTAAATTTGGGTCAAATTCCAAGAAAAATATACCCCTTTTAACAGGAATTTTTAGACTTTTTGGTTGGATATTCTTGGCCTAAAAACATACCCCTTTTGCCCCAAAATGGCCCAAAAAGGACCCCTAATGGCGGGTCCGGCCGGACCCGCCAGTGGGGCCCAAAAGGCACCCCTTTCCCGGGATTTTGTGTACGCACATGGTTACTATAGATCATATAGGGAGTGGCCCCCCCGGGGATCTTGGTCACCATGCCTGCCCCCAAGACAAGTTTAGAAACTCCTCTTGTTAGCCATCGGATGGTGTCGTCTAGGGTCAGCAATCCACGTCATTCACCCCCCCCCCCCAATAGCCACCCAAAATCCCTACCACAGACTCTTAATTAGTGAGGCCCCCTGTGCCTCCCCAAACCCCTGGCATCAGATAAGCTGGTGAAATCAGAGCCCCTGGGATCCGGTACTTCACCTCCTGTCTGGTAAGTCGGGGCGGAAACGACAACATTCCATTGTAGGTTCCGACAAGCATTGTTTTGGTTTGGACAAAAGTCAGCCCAAAAAGAAAAAGAAAGCTATCAAGTAGCGGTATATATCAGTGTTCTACTGAAGTACACGTTGTGCTGCGAGGGAAGTCCCCATTATATTTGTACAATGCTACTTTTCCCTCGGTGAGTGGGTATCTGACAGATTGGGGGCTCATGATGAGGAGCCATTGATCTCTATCAGTAAGTTTGCCCTGGAGCAGTAAACTACAATGTTGCTTCTACCAGCTCCCCACTTCACATGCCATCAGGGACCTGACAGATTCAAAACAGTGCAGCTCTCATTGAGGCCGACTTTACACGTCTCCATGGTGTGGCCTGTGATTTATGATACATTGGGGTTGTGGGGGTGGGGTGGGGAGTAGAGGGGGTGGTAGTGGCTAGTGTCTGGTGCCAGGTTTGGTGGTCTCACCACTGCACACCTGTGGTAGACAGGTCATGGAGAAGGCTGGGCACTCCCACCCTGGAGGAATATGTATACACAGATTATTTAGTAACTTACTAATCTGGAATATAGCCTACCTGAAAAGGTATTGCAAGAGGGGAAAGGATGGGCATGCAGACAAAAACATCAGGTATCCTGTCTCCATGGTACCCTTCTATAGTCCTCCCCATGGCCACACCACCCACCTTACCTGTCTCTAATTGGCCACTAATGAAGCACCCTGATGATGCTTTGGGGTAATCATTGGTTGGGTGGAGGGCACACCTTGTCGGCCGGTGGACCCAGGGTGTCGGGACCACATCAAAAGGCAGGGGTTCATTGATGGGAGGACACTGGGGGAGAGAAAAGGTAGGCCACCCTCCTGCCCACCACTACTCCCCCTACCCCCGGCCCACCAGGACACGTCACGCAACTTGGTCATCAACGACCGTCTCTCACCTGGCTGAGGCCGGGCTACACACACCTGGATGCCGGCATGTACACAGTCCTACCCCGGCACCCCGCCCCGACTGACACCAGTATGGGCGCCTTGCAGACTAGGGTGTACCAATACACCCTCACCCCCACCCCACAACTCATAGCTCACCCCTCCCTTGGTTTTACCTGGCCGAGGATCTGACAGCCAGAATTGGCGTTGATGACTTCATTGTGTTCAAAAGGGTCACCTCCTGAACAGGTTAATAATGATCTCAGATTACCCCTGGTAGGCTGTGAAATATGGTATTGTTAGAGGAGTATTAAGTGACAATACAATATAACAATTTAGAATAAGGTCACCCATATAAATAATATGCACTTTAGCTCTTATCTACCAACCGCACATAGGTTTGTATGTGCAGAATGGCTGAGAATGTGCCACTCCAAGTGCATGAATAAATATGCGTGGGTGGTGGTAACTTTTCTATTGATTTTCGAATGGTAACTCTTTGGGAGGTTGTGGGGGGAAATCCTTCTTTAACTGTGTTCTCGGTGGCCTGTGTACAATACTTAATGTCGTAAGCTGAGTGGGAGGGGGCTGGAAGTGGCGCACCAATCCCGGTCCTGGCCTCTCCCTGCGGCAAAGGCCCACTCAGCGGGCTGGGGCTATGCATTAGGAGCAGATTGGGGGAGAACAACCAGGTTTGCGCGAATGGGAATGATTTGGTTGCCAGGCAGCAATGTCAGAGGGTCAGGCCTTTGCAAGTCGGGGACATCTACATGACCATTTGCCCGACTGGGGAGGGAGTAGGGGGATGGTTGGGGGTCTGACCGGCCTGTATGTTGGCTGTATGGCCGCCGGGAGGACCAGAGCTCTCCTCCCACCCTACCAGCATTCCAGGGTCTCCCCGTTGGAGCCTGCACATTTCCATCGCCTCTGACCCCCTCCTTATAACCACCCACTCCAGAACGGCAAAATATCAGCCTAATTCACTTTGGCCAGCCCAGCAAGGACCGGGGGTCAGGGGTAGGGTCGGCCACGGCAGGCTGCCTCGCTGCAGCCCACGGAATATGACTGAATATTGCAGGCACTCTGGCCACATAGGGACTGTAAAGGAACACCATCACAAAGTACTCTTTTGGTGTGAGAACAAAAAATTGGCCCAAATCTATTTGTATTACCTTTCTACCTTTCTACCCCCACTGTCATATATATACTAATAGCTTATCGTATATTGTAGCCAACCATATAATATCTAGCTCTACCACTCCTATGCACTGCCGAGCCTAAAATAGGTCGATTAGCACACGCCCACTACGGGCCCTGCTTTCACAAAAGCACTGGCATAAAAAGATTAATATAAATAAATGTGTTGAGCTACTTATCGCCATGTGCATATTTAAGTCACCAGACCACCGTGCCTTGGCTGCTGTTATCGTGGCAATGATAATATGTGAACTGTAACCCGACCGACTAGATAAGCAATATCAATAAACGCAATTGATAATATGGCTGACCTCATACTGCCACACTATGGTAGAACATAAATATGAGCCAAAACAAGAACACCCAATGATGATTTGTATAGCAACCTCATTTTTCACTGTTGGGCGATAATATGAGAAATTGCGCAATAGACTTCAGACACATTGCACAGCAGTGAGCGTCCTTGTACTGTTGGCTTTGTACTCTCCCAACAGCTGATCGTTTCAGCACATTCTGTTTCGACTTAGGGGAGTACTGTTTTGAAGTTCCACTCCCAGGACACATCGGCAAATACCGCCTATAGATCTATATATAAGCTGTACACACATACCACTGCTAAACATAAATCTTCAGGGGAGCAGTCGCTACTGTACAGCTAGCGTTTTTGTAGGCACTATTCTGTTACAAAACATGACCTGAGTGGAGGTCTTGTGGGGTTAGGGGAACAGGAGGGGGGGGAGAGGTAAGAGGAGGGGGGGGGCTTATAGTGGGTGTGTATAGTTTAGTCAGATCACGGAATATATATGCTCAGCCGTAGGGTGCTGCTGGTATCAACGTGGACAGGTGTGTCCGATAAGGCAGTTTGGCCTGCCTCCTTTGTTGTACTCAGACATATCAAATTCCCAAGTTAAGCATATGAATTTGAATGAGTAATGCCTTTGGTCCCTCAAAAGAACTGCTTGAGTGGTGGTTGTGTCAAGAGAGCCCCCTTCCCGACAAGACGTTGCCTTCAAAGGTATAGACCAACCAGTGAGGTCACAACTGAAACGACTCTCAGCTTCAAGACAACGAGATATCAGAGTGTCAATTGATTGTCTAGATGGTAATCTGTCTTTACATCTAAAAATTCCCCACGAGCTGAGGCACTCAATCGATTCGGATAAAACAATCCTCGCATTATTATCGACACGGTATACACTCGACTATATTGAGAAGGGGGTGCTCTCCCGGTGCGGATTTATAGTGGCAATTTTCTCGTCAATACCCACTTAAGATACACTGAATTACAATAGTTCTTTCTAGAGATAACTCAGTTGCTGATATATGACAGGTTTGGATGCCTGTCAGTCTTAGCCCCGTGCACACTATAGGAACCAGTGCTTCTATTTTTTCACTCTTCTAATACACCCCAACCTTCCTACACCATGGCATGTCTTGACTTTTGCATTATCATTCCGGTCTGGCACCACTGGGCCTACCATTGGGACTCGATGGTCGGATCTGCATTCAGACTCACAAATTGGGCCACAAAAGTCTTCATAATCAAATAAAACGGCGGCAGATTCGCCTGTGCACGCCGGCTCCCACCTCTACCACTGATCCTGCGCGTAGTCCCAGAGCAACAGGAGCCATGGAAAATTATTCAGTTAGCTCTCAAAGGCTTCGATGACTTTTATTATTTGCCTGGGGATGACGCTGCCACACCGATGATGGCCACTGTGGACTATTTTCAAACCATACGCCCTTGTTGTGCCTCTCCATTTAGGAATAAAAGAGCCCTACCGATGGGAGGTCCTTCAGAGATAAAGCTTTAAGTGCCTTTTGGGCCTCAATGGCAATTGCCTCTGAGCCTGGGGTAAAATGCAGCCATGCGTTGACCCTTCACCCCAACGTCTGCCAGGCCTCTCATTAGAGCCAGCTCGGGAGTCTCGATGACAAAGCTTCAATTTTTGATGTCCTAGCCAGATAGTGTATTCTCGCCCACCCTTATCCACAGCCTTCTCTAATCTTGATTAAAGGAGCTTATATAGTCAGCAGACGTATAACAGGAACAAGGAATGCTAATTCCTTACGAGTTACATTTTCATCGAAAAGAGAGCATTAGCTTATAGGGCATTCCTAGAAGAAAGAGACATATTAGATTTAATTTCGTTGAGTATTTATCAGATTTATGGGGGAAGTCGTGCCAATTGTGAGGTAATGTTTTCACCTCCTTTCTCTTGTGAAACACCAGCACTGCCATGTGAATATACTAGGGCTTGGCGGGTGGGCAAGGCTTGCCTGTCCATTGTTTTGGCTTGATTACAACAAGCAGCCTCAGCAAGGAGCAGGCAATGTATCAGGTTATGGGGCTGGGGACACAAAAGCCCCCCTGCTCCAGTGTCCATAGTGTGCATTGTTATGTATCCAAGCAGAATAAATTAAGATGAACCTCAGGGATTGTTCTCTCCCACTTCATCATACCTGTATCGGCATGGCGGTGGACAGCCACCAAAGCAGCACCCTATCTGCATTTCAATGGCCCTTTGTTTTTATCCTGGTTAATTCTTGATGGCCGGCTTATGATTGAGGTGGGTGAAAATATTGCGGCCAACACGGCACATATTGTATCCGTATATCGGATGGGGATGTAGACAGCTAGACAACAACCACCATGAATATGCATGAGACGCCTACGATAATGAATGACGTCATTAAAAATGTCGGCCCCCACTTTGGTACGTATGCTTGGATGTGGAAGATTACCAAATGCAGTGAGTATCCTGCAGCAAGGGATAGAGGATGAATTATGCAGATACAATCCGTATTCAATGAATATATGTGTGAGGAAAAAGGACGTCTCAGATTTTAATCCACTTACAGGGAAAAATGTGATTAATTCATTTTTTTCTATGTATCAGTAAAAACGCCCATTGTATCCCACATCTGGATTCACCTTAGTCTTAAAACTCTTCCTCTGGAGGATCGATAGGGCAAGTTCCTGAAGCAGATAACTTCTGCATCGTATCTGGCTGATTGGATAAAAGCATAGTCCCTCTGAGGAATAGTAAATGGCAGCAGTGGTTCTTCTTCTTTACATGATTGCACTATGTGGTACTCAGAGAAACATGCGCTTGCCTTATTTAGATTGCTCACTATGCTGCCTATACTATTATTTTAGAACCAAGCTTTTGTTATTTCATGACCCATGATTGATTTTGCCATTGAATGAGACTAGTTAGAATCTAAATGTCATCAATAATAAACATGCTAAAGGAGCTACCATCCACACAAGTGACGTAGGCAGAGGGGAGAACCTTAAACAAAAGGGGTAATAAATCTTGGTCCAAATGGCAAATCTCCAAGAAAAGGTCAGCTTTAAATCAAATCAGAATCTGAGGCCTGTAACTAGAGACAGAGGGCCTGATAGCCGTGATGGTGATTATTTGTGCAGGATTATAATGGGACTCGGGTATTACAGCTGGACTATAGCTAGCGTTGCTAGGTAGGTGGGCTCTGCTCTGACAGGTTGGATACAATACAACTGATTAGAGTAATATGACAGGTCTGACAGGCCCCCAGTGGTGGACAAATGAAGCCGGATTGATTTGACTCAGACTGTCCTTCATGCATGGCCTGCCCACATATTGTAAAGAGGGACCTGGTAATTGAATGGATGTGCAGACATTGTCTCCCCTAAATGTACCATCCTTTAGCTGGCCAAATAACTTCTGTATCATAGTTGTGCTGGAGTTGATATGACATGACACTTTGAAACTTGCTCCCTATGGACCTGCCCACTGGTACCTAAAATACATTCGTGGCAATATTGTGTAAACATGTGCACACTGAATATTTGATAACAGCAAATTGAGATATGAAAAAACTACAAATATGAATATCTATAGCTAAAATGATTGCAATAACATTGAAATGAATCCTTTGATATCGCGTTGAATGGGATAGAGTTGTCCGTCATATTGAAATTTCAATTTCGAATTATCATATTCAAAAGAAGGCTTGATACACTGACAGTATGGTGTGACCTTGTTTTAACATAGCGTACATGTTCTTTCCACTCAGGCCTTGGCATAAACATGCCAAAGATAACTGGGACTTGTCCCTGCTCCGCTATCTTACCGGATGTGTGCTACCGCTAGATGTGTAAATAGACCAGTGCTAGTTGCCACAATATCGGCAAATATTACCTCAAAAATGAAGGTCAGCCAGCATTAGCATGATGGTGGCACCTGCATCTAAAACAAGACCACTGTTGTAGGCCACCATGCAGATAAGCATCTCATTATGGGGGAAAGAGGGTCCAACTACGGCCCATACACATATGATCCCTTGTTCTGGTGCTCTGAAAATACAGTAGCTTTCCAATAGTGATTCATACACACATAGTTAAGAATGTATAGATGTTATGTCGGTCATGTTTGTATTATCTATTTTTACAAAAAGAAAAACGTTTTAAAGTAGAGATAAGTTATATTGGGACAAAACATTCTGGACCTAATAATCTAGTTCTATGATACATTATGACTGCATATTTATAGCATAATATAATACACAATTTCATATGCCTGTTATTTAACCTTTTCTTTTTATCTTTCCAGGTCTATCAGAATTTACGAGTAAGTATCACACGTTCTACATTCTACTTCTCAGAACCACCATGGTATTAACACTTTAACTAGAGCATGACACTTAACAGTTGTTTTACTTGCACCCTCTCAACAGGGTAAAGTGTCATAAAACATGCCCTCTGCCACTTTTCAAATAATAATTCCCATAGAAGAGGTGTTCACTTTGAAATGTTTCTAGTTTATTTCTTGAGGGTGTATATATCACAGAGAAGAGTAAACTGACTGCCACATAAAGCGATTCCATCGCCAGCAGCCACAAACTAGACACCCCCCGGTTCATCCCCTACAAACTACCTGCTCTGCCTCTCATGACCTTCGTCAAAGTCCAAGGCCGTAACCTCGTGACCCGAGGGGCTCACTTCTTAGAGACCTCGCACTAGCCGCCGCTCCTTCTCCACGATTACTCAGCTCTGACGAAAACCAATTTCACAGCGAGGAAACCCCAGCCTAATGAGTCTGCTTTGGACAAACTTCCGTCCATTTCTATTCTGAGAATTGACTGGGCTGGCCTGGTGGAGGAGTGGTGCCGAGGCATGCCATTGGACGTTGAGTGGTGCTTGGGTTGGTTCGTGACTGGGCGCAGTTTGCAGTGGCAGAAGTCAGGTGTGATTGGTGGGGCATGAATCGGTAAAGCTGTTTGAATGCTCCGGCCACGATGACCAAAATGACATTGTTGCAGGTTATTGTCGACCTGAGGAAGAAGGGGTTGTGGGTGGTTGGACGGGGCCTGACCTGTCATGGCCATTGATTGGGAAATAGTCAGAATCATAGAAGCATCACGCCAACACACAGCCAGCCACTTCTATGGGGAGGAGGTGCTTTATGTGCTATGGAGACCCCTGAGCTGGGCTCGTGAGTCTTGTATGACTGTATTATATATGTGTGGCCGTCCCACCCCCACCACCAGAGATCGCCAATATCACATCCATTGCCATCCCCATAATCAATAACCAACCACACAACACGTCAACATCAATATCAACACCTCAGAACCACTATCATCACCAACATCACTCCCTCCTATACCACCCATTACAATCAACGTAACAATTGCACCACCTGCTGCCCTGCCACCCAACAGAACACCTGAGTGTACCTACACACACAATTGCCACCCAACACATTGCCACCTAACACCCACAAACACAAACCACAACTCGCCAGAACAGCAGTCTTAACATAACCAACCATTATCAACCCCACAAATACCCATTGCTCTATTATACTATTATATGTCAGAGATGCAATCTGTATAGTTTGTATCTCATTTATATTCCCACATGTAGCCCACCTATTTGCATGGGCAGTGTCGGAAGGGTTGTTCACGGTGAGATCGAATCTACAGCAGGGTGTAGACCCCTGTTACCCCCTCTCCTCCCCTACCTCTTCACCACACCCACACCCACGTTATCCCACTCAGGCCAAGTCAGTAACAGTGCACGTAACGGCACGTGATTAATTTATTGCTGGGCAGCCATCGCCAGTGGGCATCTCACTCGGCGATCACTAGCAGCTTCTCGGCGGGTAATTCTAGATACACTTTTGTTCAGTTGCTCGCCTCGAGCAATTAGTCATCGTTATCAGCGGATCGACGAGGCAGGAGCCTTTTATATGGTCAATGGAAGAAGAAGACCGCGGCTAAACGGAGGAGTGGGTGGTGGCGCTGCCTATCTGCCTGTTGCTGTCATGTTGGCTGGAGATATGGTTGGTCGACATGCATGCTGACAGATGAAGTGGCAAGTTAGGGCCCCTACCCACTCATCAATCACCCCAGCAAAACACAAGTCGTGTGGTCAACCCCCTCCATGTAACCCTCTGGTCAATGCTAATTGATCAGCTGTATACTGAGGTTATAAAGTCATCATCATACCCACTCCATAGCTGAGTGTGTGGGTATGGTGGTGGTGTGTAGCAGGGGGGGGGGGGCTGTCTGGTGTGGTGAGGATGGATGGGAGATGGGGGGAGGGTGTGCTAGGCGTATTAATATAGATATCAAAATAGCAGGGGGTTGGGGTTTTATGGTGTTGCCGAGGGCCATTTGGCGGCATGGGCAATGATCGTGGCATGAGGTGGGGGGCAGCAAACAAACGAGGTGAATGTACACTGACAGTAAATCATCCCAGGAGGCAGACACCCACACCAACACACACCCACACCAGCAAACCAAACCCCAGACCCAGACGGAACCAAGGTCCCTACGGAGCCATGTCCATGCAGATCAGATACGGGCGGCAAAGTCACACCCGGCCCGTGACAGACGTTTAAAAATTCATGCCGACAAATTGGCTGTCCAGTCGATGGCGTGCCATTTTGAAAAGGCCTGCCCAGTCACCCCTGACCCCTTGAGGCAGAGATGCATAGGTAAGTGGTGTCGGTCACGACGACGGACAGGTGTCACCGGGCAGCCGGACACTGTTCTGGGCCTACCTGGACATGGCCTGAGTAAACAGTCATTGGAGAAGCACCCCAGAACAATATGGAAAGGGGAAGAAATATGGGTCCTCTTTTATGCACGATCGCGACCTTGTTGTAGCGGTCGTAAGGACCTCGGTGGGTCGTTGGATTAACAATTGCCTAGCCCGCTGCCATCCCTCTGTACCCTAGATGGGCGGGGCACTTGATGGCCCACCTGTGGCGGCGCCCACCTGGCCGTCTTTGTTCTTCTTCATCATGTGGTCATTAAAGGTAGGCCAGAGACCTAGTCAGAGTCCCCCCGCCCGACCGCAAACACTCGATAGGATAAGGTGCAACGAGCACGCCGCCTGTAGCTTAAAAAGGGGGGAAAGCCACAGGTCATACTGGCGGTGACGTTAGCCTGCTGATTAGCTGGCCTCAAGAGGTGAGCACTCTCCATAGCCACGCGCCTCACCTGGCCCACGCTTTGTTTCTGCACCAGGTGTGTAGGGTCCCCTCCCACCTCCCACCCTACCACCCCCAGTCGACGCCACAGCCATCTGATAAAACATTCACGACCTGGACACTGGCAATAGTAACCTTCAAAGAGCATGTGAGGCCTGAGAGTAGGCTATCCGACATGACTGGTGTATCAGCTGAAAAGGTGTAGTGGGCGTTAGCACGTGCAGCCTTATTCATATTAGAAACCGAGTACTGTATTATACTGACCTTGACATCCCTCCCACTCACCACAGGACAGCAGGAAGCTTGTTTCCACGAACCTGGTGGTCGGTACAAGTGAGGGTTTGGGTTTCTCTGACTTGTAGTGCTACCTCCCACAGCACAGGTAAGTTAGTGGATTGGGTCCATAGTTGGAGCTTTGAGTGGGTTGTTATGAGCAGGGCAATAGGAAATACAGGTATTGCGGCTGGAGGATAGAGAGTAGTATAGGAATAGAGTAAAGAGAGAATGGCTGCATGCTTATTGGGTTTCCTCCACCCTACAAACTCTCGTGGCTGCTGATGAAGGGGTGCGGGCTGATACATGTACATGTATTTGATCTAGCCATTGTATCGATCACAAAGCTGGCCCCTACGACCTGCCCGAGTAGCAGGCCATAAAGGGGGCCATGCAGGGAAGGGGTTAATCCGACCAATCATACCCGCAGCCCACCCCCACTCACTGGATCACTCGCGGCTACCCGATACTCAGCCTGTCATCAGTTCCAGTCATACCCCATACAAAATGACATCGGGGGCCTAACCCCATCCCCTCTCTTGTATTAGGGTCTACTGGTGGCGCCCTGACTATATGTGCTTATCAGGGGTTTTGGTTTTGGCTAGGAGTGAGTGAAAAAAGAGAGAGAGCACATAATAGATGCAATCATGTTGGATTGTTTAATCAACAGATGGACTAATATTTACGAGGTAATGGCATAAAAGGGAAAATGAAGAGGAGGCGTGGGTGAGCCAGTGCCAATAGGTCATGCTAGTCGGTGGTGTTACCTCAGTTGTAATAAGGGTGTCGTCACTGAATGGCATATCAATCTTGCAGAGTCAGACTGCCAGGGGCTATATGATAAACAAGAGGATTGCTGGCTCCAGGCTGGGTGCCCGTATAATACATTTTTGAAAACATCCCAAAGGTGTGACAAGGACAGAGACAATTCAGAGCCACGTGCCTATTGTATGGGGAGTGAGTAATTGCCAATTGTTATTATTCCCTGAATAAAAGGCCTAACCTTTCATTTGACTAACCCCCATGGCATGACTGGCGCTGCGATCCGCACGCATGGTTATAGGGTAACAAACACTGCATAAGGCAATTCATTTAGGGTGTCTATCTTGATGATGAGTAGATAAGCAAATGCGGAAATCATGACCCGCCCCTCACAACAACCATGTGATAAGATCTTTATAGTTATTGGCGCAAATGACTGCCAGCTCCCCCACGCAAAAGGTATAAAAGGCCAATAAAGCCAAATTGAGTTATTGTTCAAAAGGAGTGTTATGTTTTATTGCCATGGAGACCCGGGGGGGTGGTTCTATTTCAGGTGAGATCGTCACACCTGTGATGGTATCGCAGGGATCGTGACTCAGGTGCCAGGCACCACCCAGCACCACCCACCACCGTCCACCACCGCCACACACTACCACCACCCCAGGCCCTCACCCACCACTGATCAGGGCGTTTTACGGTCACTTTTAACCGTCTCCCATTCTCCATAAATTAGAGAGTGATCACCCGTGGTGTTGCCCCCCCCCCACCCCTGCCCAACACACAGACACACCTCCCTCTCCTCAACCAGCACCCACCCACTCACGCACCCACACACACACACCATCCCACACCCACCCACCTTACTACTCCCACAGTGGCTGGGCTTTGATTACGTTGGTGTCTCCGGGCTATTGTATGCTTTCCATAACTTTTATGCACGTCGGGACCCCTGTGGCCCGCCACCTTCCGCCATAGCACGTGTACGCGCGTGGGCCTCGCGCCGCCGCGCACGCCGCGCCAGGCCGCTATAAAATTTTAACAGTAATGTCGGCGGTGAGGATTATTGAGCCTGCGGGGGCCTGGAGCCTTTTAATGCCGACGCCTAATGCCGACGCCAAAATGCACAGCATGGCGGGCAGTGGAGTGAAGGGAATGGAGAGGGGGGCAGCGCTAGGAAGCAGTGCTCATTTGCCGACGTTGCCATTCCGCGTCCGTTCCACACCAGTGCACAGGTCACCCTCAAAGTCAATCACCCCCAACCCTGGAGTGGCAGCCTTTGGAATCCCCCCTCCCCCTCCTCCAGACGCAATATTTGCCCGTTAGCTCAATCAGGCATATCACTTTGCGGCGGCGGGCGGCACCAAGCTGTGATATTCCACCAGCCCAGGGTGTTTAAAATTCCATATATCTTGATTTCTGTCCAGCGGAAAGTGGCCTCATCTTTATTCATGATTTTCCAAAAGCAGTGGCGCGCCAAGCTGCTCCTACCTGGTTAGCAGATTGACATGCCAGATAATCCACTCATTTACATTTTCACAATGATGCATGCAGAGGCTGCGATATTTCAATCATGTTTTGATATATTTCAATGGACGGCGTAAGCTAATGTCAATTTACGCTTCGGCGCTGCTAACACCCGCGCCATAATACAGCAGGTCGTATTTATGAAAGCCTGTTTAACTGTTTAACCCTTTATTTACCCTCTGCTAAAACATGCAAAGTGAACACCTGCATATTTAGGTATGATTAATGGTTTTCCCTGAGAGTTTCGAGGGTTTGTTTTGATTTGGCTTACCCTGAACCAAAGTCCCCTTTCCATATACTACTCACAACACGCTCGTGCCCTGGAAGCCACAGAAGCCACTTCTGCGTGTCGTTTCAGAGTCGAGTTTTGAGTCTATGGGAATATACAGTATTCAACGTAGGAAAAACACACTTAGATATGATTAAATTGGATATCCTCATAGTGTAGATAATACATTCCATAGAATGCCGTGGCTTTTGTTGTGGGTAATATGCTGACGCCCCCTCTATACTATACCATTGATATTCTGGGTGGATAATATTCTGAGTAGCCACTCCATTGCACAGATGACTTGGTTTGAAGTTAAGACAGACTTAAGGCACACATTGTTGCAGTAGATGGCTTTCTATCAAGAACCAGCCCCCTCTCTTATGTAATCCATCACAGGAGGATATGGCAGAGGATAGGGGGCTGGTTGGGGCTGCCTAGCCATGCCCTCAGCCCACTGTAACGGCGTTTATTTTTTATCATTACAGATGACGGCGCAGACAACAGTATTGGTTCAGGCGAGGGGACGGCGGACGAAGGGGAACCGGGAGACGCGCGGGACGCCAAACGACAGAAGAAACGTGGAATCTTCCCTAAAGTAGCCACCAACATCATGAGGGCATGGTTATTCCAGCATTTATCAGTGAGTAGCATCAGTCCTATCGCTTTCTTCTTAGGGCCGCCGGCAATCCAATAGAGACGCCCGTTGTCGGCCTGGTGAACACCATTCCAATTTGGTCCCGATAAGCTCAAGTAACAATGGGGAGATTGACTTGGGCGATAATGCGTGCAGATAGCGGCGGGCGGGCTCGGCGCGGTATAATGTTCGGGTGGGTCACGAGGGGTGGTTATTGTGACGCGCTCGGCGCCCCATAGAGACTGATAGACCCTGTATGGAGGCGGCGCTGTGGGACCAGGGCGGCGCAGGGCGGCACCAACAGGGCCACGCACGAGGGAGCTGCTCGTAGGGGGAAGGTGAACAGGGCCAACGTTTTTATGTACGCCTGCGAGCAGCTCATGAAGGGGAACAGTTCGTGAAGGCGAGCTGCTCAAAGTAAGAGAGGGATGCACAGAGGAGTGCTCAAAGAATAGGGGTTGTTCAGGAGACGGAGCAGCTCAGAAATGCTGATGTGTCTTTACAGTATGGGGTACTGACATAGAATGGGGCACACTGCATGCTCTAAAAACGTGGTCACATGGAGGGAGATCGCCAACTAGGTATAGCATGGCTTCATGCACAAAGGCCCAGAGGGCAAACACAGTGATAGGGACTTGTTTTGAGTAGTAAATAATCTCAGAATATAGACAACTATTTAGGGCGTACCAAATCACAGAGTATGTATCCATTGAACGAGAAAATACTAGTTATTTTAGTCAGATATAGGGACTAGTCCTGACGATTTAGGTACAAATGTGGGAGTCTCACATAGGCCTGTGTAACTGAGATTTGTACCCTTAGTATGAGAAACACAAACTGCTCGCAACCCATTTAGTATGAGCTGCTCACCGTCCCCACTCAGCAGCGAAGAACACTCAGGAGGCAACAGCTGCTACAGACAGTAAAACCTACATGCCGACAGAAGTCAGCCCAATCCCAGGGCGGCTTCTCATGACGGTGGCACAAATCGGTGTGCAGACCTTTATGGAAACACGAGCACCCGTTTTCCTGCTCGACACAAAAGATGATAGTCCCCAGGCAAATAGTGCCGGTCGATCAGCGGCGTTCAGCTACGATCCGCCGCACAATAGAAACATAATTCCATTACAAATTCCAAACAACTGCCAGCAACAACAGGGCTTTTATTTCGCGTACCCGTTCGTAATGAGATTATGAACGGGGAGATGAAGAAAACGCAGGAACAATTAGCATCAAGTGCTCCTCTCAATTAGGTGCATGTCAAAGGAGTTACCGAACAGAATCTAGCATGACTCCTTGGCTACCCGCGCTCATGAATTAAGCATGCCTCAGGCAGAACGCTCCTAAAAAATTCATGAGCCCTCCGCGCACAAAATAGTTCCAGGGAGTCGATCGCTGGATATAATTTGTTTTTATCATACATAGTATCAGCCGAGCTATAGCAATGCTAGGAATCGGGGTATATGGATCAGAAGACTGAATCAGGGGTAGGAATGGATGGCTGTACCCAAAGTGATATGTTGCCATTACCATAGTACTGACGCTAAAGGTGATTGATACCAGTATGGTAGGCTTAACCATCAAGTCTCCGCCTTACGGTGTGTTTTTGGGATGAGTCTGACTTTTTTCATATGCAAATGCTCATGAGCAGTTGAGAGCTTTCTCCCCTCGCCTGCTTAATTACGCACGGTCTCCCATTATTGTCTTCATTGACTATTCACAGGGCAAACAAAGAGATCTCCCTCCGTTTCACCTGCTTGGAGAAAAAAGACTTCCCTGGATTCTGACAAAACCCTTGCCTGTTTTGTTTGGAAATGATCACTAGGGGAATTGATAAATCCCTACCTATCAAGTCTTTACCCTCGCTTCATTAGACTACCTTAGTATTCCTTCAAGTGATGTCTACAGGAGGCAGATGGGTATAGTGAGCACAGGGCAGTGGTAAGGAGAGCAGTGTGACAAGCACATGTACAGTGTGTGTGGGAGGGGGTCTAGGGAATTGGGACCTGTGTTCTTTTCGTGGTGAGTGAATTTCAAAGCACTTCAGTGGAAAGTCGTAAAAATAAGCATTTAATGGAGAGGTAATAAATTTCAAAGGCAGACAGTCCCCGACTACCAGCACCATCCTATGCCTCCCTTCTCTGCTCCTGCATGTGGTGGTTTCTGATCAGCCCACACAAACATGGGTATACCTGCAGGCACAATTTTTAGTATCACAATTTGTAGAGTGGCATTTCAGGAACAATCGCTGAATGCCCCGAGGGTTAAGGGGTGTGGAGAAGGGGATGTGAGGCGGATAGAAGTTGTGGGATTTGGGAGAGGGGAGCGGAATAGAAAGTAATGAGAGGGGCGACTGGGTCGGGGGGATAGGGGCTAGAGTAATTTTCATAAAAATTTGAGCAGCCATAATAACATCGTCAATACACGTTCCCAAGTTGGGTGGCATGCCATAGTTGTGGTGAAGTTGGTGCTGGGTAGAAAGGCCCGTCCCCTACAACTGTGCCAAACTCTGCCACTCAGCGCCAGATATGACGTGCATTTTTCATCGGCCGAGCCACGTAACGTGTTGAATTCCTATGACTTTTTAATGCGCCACCATTTTGCGTTACTTATTTATCCGTCGGACAGACAACAACGGTGTTATTGATGCCCACAGCGTTGTGGGTTGGTGGGTGGGGGAGAATGAGGAGGGGGGGGGGGAGAGGGAGGGCAGAAAGCCTTGCTACAATTAAATATATACGTGCTTGGAGGTGTGTGTATGTGTATTGCTGGTGGCAGTTGGGCAGGTTGTCTTGGGGAAGAGGGTGTGTGTGGGGGTGTGATATTTGTGCTTGTTGGGTGGGCAGGTGTGTGTGTTGAGGCGGGGGTGGCTGTATGTATGTGTGTATGTATGTGTGTAGAAAAGGGAGGGGGTGGTATGGTCTGTGTCAGGTCCTCCACAGTAGTCCCATCCTCAGGCACGCACATGTATGCATGCCTGGCCGTGACTACATGGGAATATGTTGTGGGGATACAACCAATTAGCACCAGGCTGACATTGTCATTAGGACATACTTAGACATTCAGCACCCACTAGCTCACCAAACTAACACGCCCATCTTTAATGTCTCTAATGATGAGGGAGAAACTGGGTCACACGCATGCACACCCACCATGGTACACATGCAACCCCCACAGGATGCCCACATACAATACACCATGATGTAATCATTTTAACTTATCCATTTTTCTTAAAGATGAGGATCCTTCCATGACTGACCTTATGAGCTTCTATATCATTATCAGATTTCAGTTCACACAGACTCAATGTGCCATGCCAAAAAAAAGATGTTATCACTGTTTCAAAAATGTCAGGGGGATCCAAGCATAGTGAAAAGAAATTGACATTATGCATGTGCCTCCTCCACAGCACAGAGCCTCTTAACAACAATGGAACTGCAACATTTATGTGACATCTGTTCACTAGGCTCTGTTTGTTTATCTACTGAACAGGAACTCTCCTGTAATAAACATTAGCCATGGATGAATTGTACGATGATCTTTATGTGATCAAGTATAGGAAACTGCAGGGCGAACATGTAAATTGGGCATTGGTGATGCAAATCAGATTGCCTCCTCACAAATGGGAGCTGAAAAGGCAGACATCCTATACGGCGTCACAGGCTGCGAGTATATACAGTCAAGTGCTGGGGAGTGGGGCAGTAACATGATATTGGCACGGCCCTGAAGAAATAGAACCGTCCCTGGAGAGTTGGTGTTACAGGAAAATAATACGGGCTAAATTGTGACTTGTTTCCTGGGTTGGTTCGTTAGCCCGGAGGAGAGTAATGAGAGCCCTCTCCGGTGTTGGTATCTATACCAGAATGCCCTGCGTCGCGCCTGCGTGATGAATGTTTCTCCGCACTGAAGGTCACACAAGTTTTTGTACCTTTCTTTGGTGCTGTTCAAAAAGATTTAAATACCAGGGGGATTTATTTTGTAGAAAACAGCTGTGGTCTTGTATGAAGAAATGTGGCATTGGGGGATACAAAACAACTCTCAAAGGCCCTCTCTCCCACCCAATCCCCACTGAGTGGAAAAAATGTCCAAGTGATTTTGGATTGGTTTTCGATCAACCTTCACAGAAAAGAACATGGGCCTGTGTCATTTGGCGTGGGAGGTGTGGTGGGGGTGTTGATAGGGCGATATGTGAATATGGTGATGTGGGTTGGCACTGGGGAGGAGGGAGGGGGAGGGCTGGGTCAGATTAAGGAACAGGTGGAGTGAATGGGAGGAGGTTGTGGGGCATGGGTGTAGCATAGAGTGAGTGAGATGGGAGGGCTATCTACAGATATATATATAGGTTGTGGCCTGGAGGAGGCCAGGTCCGAGTGACAGATGACCACTGTCCACTGTCTTGTCCATTGCCTGCCTCCTTCCAAAGCCTGGTGGTCAGCTGGCCAGGCGCTGGCTGGGTCGCCGGCCCAGAGGCTGGCCTGCGAGGGGCCATCCCAGGATAACACGCTGTTTATTAGAACTTAATTTATATCAATAGGCGAGGTAAATCGTGACCGGCCCCGCCGCCCCACGGCTTACCCGTGACAGAAGCCCAAGCTTGGTGGGGCTTTGGTAAATAAACCAGGGGCGGGCCAGATACTGCCTTGCCGACCAATAAGGTGTCAGTGCCAGATTGTTGAATTAAGTGAAATTTATAGAGTCTGTGAGCTTGTATTAGGGAGGGGATCGAGGCCGAGACCAGCCAGGGCTCGTCCTGTCATTGCCCCCGACTTGTTGGACACATTGCCTAAAGCCTCCTTCTGCGCAACAAATACCTATGTCTACAAAAGCCCGATTTAGGCCTGATGGATGCTCGGGACAGAAAATGGGGAGGGATGTGCAAACGGGGGAGTGTGAACAAATCTCACTAGTGAGTGGCTTTGTCTGGGGACATCTATCACCTCAACAGGGGCAGGGTGGGGCGTGGATCTTCTAGGAGGATCCAACCAGTTCTGTGCGTGGGACTGCAGCTTCTACTCATATACATACCCCTTCCCCTGTGTAGCACTAAGTCAACTTCTGAACTATAAAATACGCCTATTAGACTGATAGTTCTTCCAGACAGACTGTATGATTATATATACACAATGATATGATCGCCTCCCATTAAGTATGACATTATTGCACCTATCTGCGCCACCCCCTCCCTACACATGCATGTATGTATATACATGTAAGCATCATCTATAGCTGCTCCAGTGTGGCAGAAGCACTGTGCTAGGTATAACTGGTTTGTGTAATGCAGGCACTGGAGGAGGTATGTGAAGGTAGAAGTGTGTTTTCATAAAGCTGGAAGAGCTATTTCTCTCACGCTCAGAGTGTTGGATGGGTCCTGGTGGGTTTGGTCCCGCTGGGTGACAACTGGAACCTATCTCCTGTCTTTCTAGCATACACAGTGCCTGACAGCCGACGCTTTATCTAAGCTGTAACCATTTATTTCCTCGGACATTGTGTTTAATTTAATGCCAAGCGAGCGAGTGGGGGGTTCCTTGTGGAACAATTTGTAAACGGAGGCAGTTGAGAAATAATTGGCATGGCCCGACGTTGACGGCTATAGGAGGATAGGGATTATGAATAACTGTGGCCGTCGTAAATTGTCCAAGAGAACGAGGCAGAGCTCACCAGCAACTGGAGCGCAGAAAATAGGTCTCATCGCCGTGTTCAGACACTGTTTATTTGCAATCTGCAGTAATGGTCTCTTCATACAGTGACAGAGCACCAATCACTTGCCACTGGCCACTGCTGGTGAACCTTCGGGACCTCTTTGACCAATAAATCCTCGTCCCAACGACACAAATGGCTCGTTCCCAGAGCGTCGGTCGGCCGCTTCAAAAACTTCAAATATTTGGTAATTTAGCGACAGAAAAAATAAACATTGACGTCTAGAATGCATTACTCATTGGGAGCTTGCAGCCGAGTGATCACTACTGAGAGTGTGGGGGAGGGAAGGATGAGCTACTGCATGGGGCTGGTGGCCGAGGATACTAGTAGCGATGCAGTGGAAATGACGATGGTGGCCCAGGGACTCACGCAAGGCTATAAAGTTTGGTTTGGAGAGATACATTCGGCTACATATCTCAAACTTGGAGAGGTGATTAGGCCTCGAACCCCCTCAAATTGACCTGGACAGTAGAACTATAGAATTGACATGGGCATGGTTGACATGCACGAATGGGCTGAGCTTAAAGATACGATTTTGTACGATGGGACTCTAGTACTTGGGTTGTGTGGTTGAATATGTATGGCAGTTTTCAAAACACAGTGGGACGAGCGATGCATTGCTGTAGGTACATTCACTGTTCAAGTCAGGATATAGAAAAGTATAAAACTCTGGATACAACTAACTTATGGTATAGGGCCGTGGAAGGTCTAATGTTTATACCTTGTGACTAAAAGGTTCGACTGGGCCAAACTTTGGGGTTATAGAAAGTATGGGGAGAGCATGTATAGAGGAGTAAAGTCTGGCGGACATCTGGCCCAGATTCGCGGCAGAACCCCCCGAGGTCCTTCACTTCCCCCACCCCTACTCTCTACATCTCCCCACCAGCTCTACGCCGATACCATGGCGGCCAAGGGGCGAGACGAGCGAACTGTATGGGCTGATGGAAACACCACGCCGACAACCCCGCCTGCCTCGCCGCCTCTACCGCCGCCTGCGGGCTCCCTGAGGCTGCGAAAATAAACGTCGGTGGCGGGGATAGAGAGGGGGCCGAGTGGCTTCCACATTCTCGAGGGTTTAACCAAATAGCTGCGAGTGTCCGGTTTAAACATGGCGTTCGGTAAACCACCCGGCGCAGTTCCAAGTGGGCTCAGAGAGATGTCGCCTAGAAAGTTACAGCCATGAACGGCCCTGGGTCAGACCGTCAAAACAACAGTTGGCCGACCCGGCGGGGGCCAATAGGGTATAGGACATTCGATGCCTTGCTGCCATTTCCACGCGCCCATGCCAGCGGGGTAAAAAGTCTAGTGCCCAAAGTGGGGACCAGTGTAAGGTCATACTCCAGGGACTGTCAACATTTCCACACAATCCACAAAGGGAGGGCACCGATAGTGTTAGATAATCTGGCCACACACAACAAAACTGGGCGAATTATTCCTTTTTGCCACTCACAACATTTAACCATTATCCAATAGAAAACCGATCAATGTAACGCTTTTTACTCTTACCCAGGTTTAACCCTTTGGACAAGAGCAATTTGGGTTAGCAGCGTTGTCTCTAGAACGTACAGGTGTGCAGTGGGAATAGATCATCATATAAAAGTACTTCTCCATCCCAATGGCAGTATAGTGACAGAACTCTTGCTGCATAAAGCAGGACCTGTGATGACGTGTTTGGTAAACATTCATGTTGCTACACATTCAAGTGTTATTGGTTCAGGAGGCCTGGAACAAGAAACATCCTGGACGTACCATAGTCCAGATGTGGGGAGGGGGTGCTTGACAAAGCATTTGGAAACCAAACTGTATCTTGTTTCCTCAAATACATTACTTTCAAAAAGGCAATATCAATTAAATCCAATATACTCACCCATATATTATACATGAAATGAAAGAAACACCATTTCAATCTACTCTTGCTTGAAAAGTTTGAAAATGGCATGTGATCTGGGTATACATGTACTAGTTAGCATGACTCACAGTGCTAGAAATCAGAGTAGCATGTATAATAGAAGGTGTCTAAGTTGTCTGGCACCCAGTGGGTGTGTGGACGTTGATGCTACTTTATAGTACTAGCAGAAGGCCTCGTCTACAGGAGACAAATGGCCGTAAGGTCATGGCACACAGGCATCCCCGGGAGTCGCGCCATGTTGGGGTGTCAAACTGTCAGTTCAACTGCCACCACAGGCTGTGCTTCCAAATTATGCTTATTTGTCATGCTAGTCAAAATGGGAAGTAATTTGTAAAAAGCTTGGGCGTACCATCATATCGCCTCAGTCTGGGCTGAGATGGTGGTCGGAATGGTAGGGTTCTGTTATTTCCTCTATGTGTTAGTGTTAGGCTTTGCTAATAGCTTAAGAATACTATTTGGTGTTACTTTGATATCATCGTGATGGTCATATAACCACAGCGCATTAGTTTCCACTCTAGTAACTGCTTCAACACAGCAATTATTATTCATATTACATTTAATTAGTAACTTTAATCATTTTAATTAGATATTTCTCTTCAAAATATGTTTGGCAAATAAGTTATAGGCTTTGATTAAAAATATTCTGACACCTCCTCCTTTTTGCAATTAATATTTGATTATTTTTTCCTTGCAGCACCCATACCCATCCGAAGAACAGAAAAAGCAACTTGCCCAGGACACGGGTTTAACTATTCTACAGGTTAACAATTGGTGAGTACTCCTTCCTTTTCACATTTTGTTAATTAATTTTGGTTATCAAAAGACTGCAGTAGGGTAATGGGTGTGTGGGAGGGTGGTGGGTGTGTCAGGGGATGAGAGGGAGGGGGGTGCTGAGAGAGGGGTGTGTTGGTTAGTGGGTGGGTTAGCAGCAGTAAATCGTTCTGGGTGGTCTGCCAGGTGATGTAATTGGGCCACATGCTTACACATCCATAGTTCACTACACCAACAAGCAGCCAGCTTATATCCCACCACCACAGTCTCACCATCATGCTGTCTGCCCTACTCTCCCACACTCAGAGTGTAATAGAGGCACCCCAACCAGGGCACAGAGGTGGTGGGAGGAGGGGCGGGCAGGGGCAGCACGGAGGGGAATCAGACATGGATGCCAGGTCGGCACAACAATTATCTCGACCATAATAACATGGGCCCCCACACTATTTTCCATTTATATCTAACCACTGTGGGCCATTTGGAAATGATGTTACCCAACTCGAACCAATCATGGCGGCCATGCTCCGTACAGGGACAGACTGGGGTTGCGGCCCTCGGCACCAGGGGCGAAATGAGATGCCCGCTGAAGCTTGAAGCCAGGCATCGCTTTAATTCGCCTTACGCGGACATATAACATAATCCATTCATTATTACATATTCTGGTTGATTATCACCTTTATGAGTCGGCCAAGGCAACTTTGGTGCCACTTGTACGGGACCAAGATTAGTGCTTAAGTGGGAGCGGGGTTTTGAATCGCCGCCACCATTTGCATATAGATTGTATAGTGAATTAGGCGCCATTGTGGGTAGGCAGTAATTAGGCGGATGTCATTCTTTATCAGGCTACATTATAGTAGTAATTCTGCACAAACTGATGAATTCATGACACGATGTCAATGTGTCCTGATAACAATACCGCATCGCTTGTGATAATCACGGCGCGCCTGTGCAGGCCGGGCCTTATCCTCGTCTGGCACTCTATTCATAACATCTTTCCCATAGGAAATTTCATATTTTCTTTGCTCCCGATTTATTCACAAGTCTGCCGCCGCCATAGTCCTTGGGAACATTCATAATAAGCGACCATCTCAGACTCAGTCCCAGTCTTCCTCCGTAGGACTGCTGGGTATTAGAATTGCTGCTAATTTGAAAAGAGTCTGGGGGTGTAATTAAGATAATGTATGAATTCACCTTGCAGGGGAAATTGGAAAGGAATACAGATGGAATATTTCATTATCAACCAGCTTAATGTTAGTAACCTAATAGGCAGATAGTATAGACAGGGAAATGGGACGTTTCCATCTGGAGAGTTATAAGCTAATGCAAGCTTGATCTTAGTTTTCTGTCTTTCTGTTGAGCTGGGCGTTATCTAAAGTGAATTGGCGTCAGTAGGCCCTGGGCTGTGCTCCTCCAGTGGGGTACTGTCTGGAGGGCTCCCGACCCTCCAGGCCCAGGGTCATCCTGTATCCGCATCCTCCATATGGTCCCACTTACCACTGGCATTTTCCCCCTTCTAAATACCCCCCATAATGAGCCTCCAGAGAAGAGGCCACATCATCACCAAAGGATGGATTCAAACTGCCACCCACACACATGTACAGACCCTTCCAAACTCTGAAGCCACCCACCAAACAACCAGTGTATTTATATCTCTTTCAGCCATTTACCCTTTAGATACCTTGTTTCGATCTGTATGCTGAACCAGTCACAAATTACAGCATACCTCGAGGGGTAGGAAACAGTGTAGCCGAAACGCGGATCACATATCAGGATTAAGTACGTTTTACTGATTTAGCCCGTCCCTAGCCTGCAGACAATAATTGCAGGGGGATTTTCGAGGGGAGGGGATGGGAGGAGGGAGAGGAGGCTTTGTTGAAAAATTCCAATGTCCTTTGTTGGTAGTGACGTGGCCCTGCGAACATGATACTTCACTGTGGCAAGAGTTGCTCTTCGCGCCTGAAACCCTAGACCTCTGCAGTCTGTGGAGTTGGTAAAGGAAGCTTATAGAGGGATTTAAAAACCTCAGCGTCTACCATGGCTATGTACTAGTTTACTGAAAGTGGGCCAGTGTTTACAGTTGAGAAACGTTGGTAAGAGAGGAGACAGGGAGGCTTGCAGCAGGGTGTGTGAGGGTGGTGGGGTGAGGGGCTGGGGGAGGGCAGGTCGTGGCAGGATGATGAATGACGTACAAGTGTTACCCCAAACCCCATGGTGTGGCCACGACCTCTGCCGACTCTAGACGGCCCCAGAATCAGCTCTAAATCGGAACCAGCCAACTAGCAGTGGCCTACCCCAGGCCTACTTGCGTTGGCCTCTTAGGACGGCTAACCTGCCCCCTCCTGGGCCATTATCATTGCTCAGGCTGCGTAGGGCTCGGCGACCGAATGCCTTCCTATATACACCACATTCTTCTCCAGGTCCTCCTCTATACCCCCTCTCTCCTCACCATCCTCACCATCCCAACTCACTTCCCACAGCCACCACCGCCCTTCAACCCTCTCACTTTTGCCACCACTCGTCCACTCGAGAAAATCTAGTTCATGTAGTTTCTCTTTTTTCGGTGGGTTTGTGGCGAGAGTCAGTGCCCCCAGTGCCGCCCCGGCAGGAGCAGGCTGAGTCATTAGTGAGCAGTTCAAGTGAACTAGGTCACGAGGCTGTAAAAGAAGGTCCGGTCCTGAGAGAGGGGGGTCTCTGGAGGATAGAGCTGCACATGAAGTACAACACGGCCCCAGCCTGCCTCCAGCATCCATGCCGCCATCACCCAGCATCACTTTGTCCCAAAGGTTGAACCCAAGGCGTGAAATAGGCTCAGGTGATGAGCTCCATGCACAGGAGGGGACTTTTCCTCCAGGTCCTTCCTCCAGGTGAAGTTGGGGGGTCTTTGTTATCTGCTGACCGGTAGCGGCCCCCGGGAGGGGAGAGGTCAAACCCAGGTTAGACGGGGTCACGTCTAGATAGATATCCAGAAACATATGGCTCAGTTGGAGAGCACCCCCCCCCCCTCCTCCAAAAGCCACCATCTAGCAGTAGCAAGTCTGGCTGTTAGATTGAGCAGGGCAGGCATGCGGGCTGAAGCTGTGGGGAGGTACGCTCTCTGTCACTACGGGGTGATCTATACGTCAGGCCCGCTCACAAATCTAGTGCAAAACAATTAAAACCCCACCGAAAAGTACATTCAGGACAAAAGGGCCGGCCCGGAGGGGGTTGATGGATGGGCAGTGGGAGCGGCGATGTTTGGGTGAGTGGACTCAGCATAGGGGCCGTGTTGGAGGCCCACGATGGGTACCAGCAAGGCCCTTGATGGATGACAGTAAACATAACCCGGGCGCAGCTCCCGCTAGGAACCAGCGCCAGCCGCGCCTCCCTCCTCGTACAACCTGCCCAGGCCTTGTAGACATAGAGATCACTAGGTGACCTTGCCACGGGTCAAGCCTGCAAGGTCAAGGTCACCTGATTGTAGCTATCCTTCAGGTTTAGAACTGGCGTTCAAAATACACATGGTAAATTGTGAGAGATAATAGTGATACAGATAATGTATGGATAGCAAGTTCAGCTCTGTTTACATGCTCGTCCGCCTCGGGGTGTAGACAGCGATGAGTAATAGTGGGTAGTATATTACATTTAAATGACAAGATTAGTGTCCAGAAAGCCTGGCTTGAAAGTACGGTCCCCACAGGCACAGGGGCAAGGCAGTTATATGGGAGAAGGAGATTCGGTCCCTTCCAGAGTCCCGCCTCTTCTGGTGCTTATTGCAAATTTAATGTTCCTTTAGATGCGCTAGTCTGGGACTGGGAGACTAGATGTGCTGGCGGTGAGCCCATTCGAAATGCAGAACCTTGGTATATTATTGCCCCCCATTCGCCCAGTGGCTGGGCAATATCTGGAGATTGACTTCACATATAGGAGACATGAGGTTCTTTCCAGTATCAGCAAACTTGGCGGGGTTGTTGTTGGAAGCCTTCAGATGGGGAACTGTGGTAGACCCTTTGTGTCCTCTTTTTCAGAGATAACATTGCCTATGGAGGGGAAGACAGTAGTGCCTCAATAAATCCTGAGATCCTGTAAAGTACATGGGGAAGTAAACAGCACAGACATCTGGTTCTGCGCTCTCTACCTCTCGACAAAAATAATTGCATTAAAACAGAAATGATGTACCTATTCATGGGCACGGACTCCCATCGTTCATATGTTATTGGGGGAGAAAAATCCCACATCAATGAATTCACGTTTACATAGGCTTCTATAAGAACAATCAAGTGTAGTAAAGGGGGACGCCATCTTGACTTCAAATCCATCGATTTAAAATGTGCTTTAAAAAGCGGACGCGTATTGTAAATGGTTTCCGACTGCAATAAATCCGGAAAGATTTACTTACACATGCGGAAACAGATGTCTGTAAGCTTGTTTTATTGCCTTTATAGGCACACGTTCACATCAATAGGGACTGTGTGCTGTTTCTCTTGGTGGGACCTCCATATGGTTATGGGGTGAGAGGTATAGGCAAAGAGCAAATCTGGCTAACATAAAGCATGTTGCTTTGGCAAATGGGTGTTAACGTGCATAAACACGAAGTGCATGTCCTGTGCCCCTAAACCTGTGCAACTGAATTACCCCCAAGCCCCGGGGGCAGAAATGAGGACCAGGGAGCAAGTGGGATTTGTGTTGATGCTGGCAGTCCCCCTCTCTGGCCGCCAATCTGCGATTGCCTTTTGCCTGTTTGCCTTGGCGGCTGCCTGCAGTCTTGTGGCGCAGGGGCTATTGGCGGATACCTGCATGGAATGGTAGCAATCGCCTGCGGCCAGCTGCCCTGGCCTGACGTTGCTCGCAGACAGTACCAAGGCTGCTAAGGTCGCCCCAAGATTCAGGTGAGTTCGCGGGCCCCCGCTGGCAGTGCCAGCCCCTGCGTGTAGCTCACCACGGTGGTGGGCCTCAGCCAAAACCCCCCACACCTGTGCCAACTCGGCACTGCCCAGTCACCCCATCCTTCCCCCCGACCCTGCTCGTCCCTAACAAATGTGAGATATCCCGGGGCTATATGGGGAAAGATTTATCTCTTCTAGATATAACCCCCGCCCTACATTGTTTCTCTGTATACCTAACACACTTCCTCAGGGTTTGTTATTGTTTCTTACATTCTGAAATCTCTACTGGGTTAAAAACTTACAGAGTGTAACAATCAGGAATTGATCCATATCTATGCTGCCTATCTTGCATCAAGTGGAGAATTATCCACACTATCATCTACCCCAGGAGACATGGTAAACCACCCTTGTAATCATAGACCCTGCAGTATGGCGTCTTCCGGCTGTTAAATATTGTATTATTAAAGTTGCATTGGGCTGTCTGTTTGTCCAGACCCCATTAGAATAGCATCGCAAGCACAATAGACGATTGCGAGCCTGCTGCTCATCTTACCATACCAACATCTTGTCTGCACCTAGCCGTTATTTACATCATAAACAAGGGCGCCTGTTGAAGTTGGAACTCACTCCCCTAAGCTATGTGTGCATAGCCAAATCAGGGAGGAGGCCTGCGTCAACTACCCAGCTGTCTTGAGCTAACGATTGGGCTTGCTTCACTGGTTGCGCACCTGCAGACCAAAGATCAAAACCGGTGCAGACCCAAGATGGGAGCTAGAGATGTGGCCGCTGGTGGGATTGTGCTTTTCAAGGCTGAATTGATCCTATTCGGGGAGGTGGCTCCCAGGGGAGTTGAGTAGAACTTGCCATTAACTCTGGCCGGAGCTGTATATGGTCTAGTAAATAGCCTGCAATCTGTGCAGTCATAATTCACCCAGGGTGTCTTGCGGTATGTTATTACTGACAAATGACTGGGTGTCCGTGCAGACATTAAAGCCTTGGAGGAGGCCTGCTGGGGTGGATGGTGGCGGTGAGATGAGGCCTACAGGAGGTGCTGGCCATCAGGCGTAGACCACACCAAGTTAGCGATCGGGGTGTGGTGATAGTGCATAGTAGAGGTCTGGTGGGGAACTAAGGAAGTAAACGTGTGGGAGGTAGCAGGCGGGCAACAAAAAGGGGGGATGGTAGGTCAGGCGAGCTGCTGCTTTTCCTGCAGCAGCTCCAGCAGCAGCAGTGGAGGCAGCAAGAAGCGTGAAGATGAATGGATGGGACGCTCCATTGGCCGCTGGAAATCTGTGACTGCACATGAAGATGGATGCCTACGGTGAGGCTGCTGCACACCTCTGGGCTGACCGCGGCTGACCGGCCCACCCCCGAGCTGCTCGCCCTGGCCGCCGTGTGAGGTGCTCAGGACGTCATCATTGGTCAGCGCGTCGTAAAGTGACCGATGGGAGTTGGGCCGGCTGGCCGATTCTCCAACGGCCCTGATCGAGGGAAGGGTGGCGGCTGGCGGAGGCATTGGTGGCGGACTTTGCACTTGGAGCTGACCAGGGCCAGGCCATCCCCCCTCCCCCTCCATGTGCTCCTGCAGCTCCTCCGGGAGCCGTTGGCGCCGGCTCCCCACACATGCTAGCACGGCATTTTGCCATCGACTCCCCAGCGTGGCGAAGGGCCTCCCAGCTCGCACCTCGCCGCTGCCCAACAGCTCGGCTGCTGATCAGGCCTGGCAGCGACTCGCCATGATGATTATAGCATGAGTAACCATTAACTAGACCCACTCAACACCACACCGGCCGCCAGCTCCGACTCCAATCAACTCCCCTCTTAGCGGGGCCCCCATCGAATAGTATGGGTGACTGGCTTCTCATAAAGGTGATTTCGTGAAAACACCAGCCCTGATTTATCCCCAGCATTAAAACAGGAAAGGCATTAATGTTAAATCAGGAGTGTTCTTAACGACTGCACGTGCTTGGCGGAGCAGCCCACCTCCGTAGGAAAGCCGTTCTCGGCCCAAGGCGAATGAAGTGCCCCCCTCAAGTATGAGATCTACTGCATGGCCCATCTTTTGCATATTTAAGTTTTATGGGGGTTTGGGCGCTTGGAAAACGAGCAATATGAGCGTCAGCTGGTAGGCAAGCTCCCACTTTAATGGTTTACTTGTAATGATGATGAATGCAGGCTGGCAGTGGTTGTGTTGGGGTTTTCTACACTAATGAGACCGTCGAGGAAACAGTATAAAGTAGGGAATGGTCAGTTGTGACTGCTAGTCGGCGGAGCTGTCAGAGTTATGTGACAGTGACGGTGACAGCTGAGCGGACAGCAGACGGCAATGAACAGTGATGTAGGGGGCGGGAGGCCTCCAGTCACCGCCTACTCTAAGGTCACCACGCTACATGACAACACCACCACACAGGGGGTGGGTAACTATGGTAACACGGGGTTCTGACCATGGAGGAATGGCAGTATAAGGGTGGGGGTGATGTGTTGCCCTCTTGGATGACTGATGACCTGTGCTGACAGCCAGCCCCTCCTACACAGTCAATGTCTGACATGTGAGATCACTACATCTAGCGTGAAGGTAGACATGATAGATGCTACCTCCCGGCCAGAGCCACATGCCTAGACATTATAAATGTCATCATGCATGTACATCTCCCACACCTTCAACTTACTTATGAGCTAATCCGCCGTAAAAACGCCCGTCACCAGGGCACATAGTTCACATGCGTGTTTTTTTTAAGTCTTTATTATGTACTGCTTGGCTACAGAGAAAAGCAAAACACGAAATAGATGAGAAGAGATAGAAAGAAACCCTAGAAAGTAATGTCAATCATAGAAGTGTAGGAATATGATGATAAATGATCCTGTCATAGGACTTGGATAATGATTTTTTGGCTGCAGAGGTATTGGGCGTTATGTGCATTATTGAGGAGATCAAGCAGGGGCTGGAAGCGATTCCACCCTCAGCTGGCTTATAAGTAAAGGTCCCTGCCCACATGGAAGCATTATCATGACACCTGACTCAGTTACGGGGTCTGGGGCCGTGGACAACGACCTCCCAGCCCCCTGTGACAGAGCTTCAAGTTGATGCGCCATGACAGCTGTTCATTTGTTTCCCGCCAATTATTGCTGTCCTCCAGGCCTGGTCACGGCCACACTATGCTGTGGCCACACGCCACCCCCTCTCACCACCGTCTCACCCCTGAAAAGGGTCCCGCTCCTCTGAATTACTGCAAATTCTTTTAATTACACACCCAGGTTTTAGGCAACGCGACCGTGGGAGGTGCAAAAAGAAAACACCACGCTGGGTTACTTGTTCAAAAGGAGGGCACGTTTTTGTTTGTCGGAGGGGGCTTTGTTTTTGTGTATTCTTGTGTATTTACAAAGCAAGAAAATGAGTGCACACATGGCCACAGGGAGGGTCCCCAGTCAGGCTGGTGACCTTTGTGAGAGTGGGCTGATAAAGGAGTGGATCCTGCAGGGCTGGCCTGGAGCAGCTCCGCTGGTTATCTGTGAATTGCTCCCTTTGGCGCCTTGGCAACTCTAACAATCGCCTTCCACTATTGAGCCACCTCATGACTGTATCTGTAGTATTAGTAAATGTCATGAGAGTATGTTATGTGTATACCTCAAGGTTCAAACAGATAGACCCAGGCTACATAGGACGAGAGGGTAATAAGCAAATGGAGAGATACAGTGTACCTATACAATAAGGAAAAACGTTGCAGATGATGGTCTGGCCAAACTAATAAGCATGATATATGATTAGGCCGGCAGTAAAACCACAGAGCCGAGCAGTCTCTAGGGTGCCACTCAACTTCCCCCCAACCTGCTGACCCACCTAAACTCCCCTATACCTCCCACCCACACCTCCGCATGGACTCCTCCACATATCCCCCTGCAAAGCCTGTTACCCAGTGACAAGCATGACACGAGGGTCGCAGGTAAATCCTGGCCACGTGTGACACGCCATTACTCCAGGTGCAATTAGACGTAGGTGCGTCGGCTTGTTTATCCCTAACATTGGCCTGATTAACCCAGCTGAGCCCTGGCCAATTTGGCCTCTAACAGAGCCCCCCATACACCCCCACCCAACTGCATGGCAGATTATGAACGGACATCTAGGAGGATAACTGTCAGAGAGCTGGGTCTGCCTCTCAGCGGCGGATCGCATGCTTACTGGACATGTCCAGCATGGAGGTGGCTACTGACCAGTGGTCAGCAGTGTCTGAGTCACGGCTAGGCTGGTCATCAGCGGCCATCAGCTCTTCATTATCTCTGCTCACTGCCGGGCGATAATACAGGCCCTTGCGGACACATTTAGCCCGTAAGACGCGCCGGTGATCTAGCCTTAATGACCTTGGCCCATATCACGTGGGTGATTGCCAACGCGGCAGAGATTACTTCTCCATCAGATCCCAATATGGCGGCCACCACCCTCCCCTCCTCTTGCCCCTCCTCGCAGATAGGAATCTGCATAATAAACATGTAGCATGCCTTCCCTCGTCTGCATGCCCAGAGTACCAGCTCGTGATATCTTGTTCATGGTAAATGGGGGCTAAATGAGTGTCTTGAGGTATGACTGTTGGTTTTGGGGTGGACTGTGGCACCTGTCGTGGCATGCCTTGATTATACCTGAATGGTATCTCTCTTTCTCCTGGGCCTTCTCTCCAGGCGACAGGAGAGGAAGTTAGTCTGTCAAGCCGACAACATAAATCAGTCGGGACATCGACAACATGCAAACATGTCATGTAATAGGTATTACCCATTCATGGCCTCGCACACACTATGGAAACTAGGGGTGGTGATTTGGGTGCTCATAGAGTCAAGAGTGTCTGACACATGGGAGGCCTCCTCCTGCTGTCTGCCCTACAGGCTATATAACTGACTGCAGGTCGGACCAGGACAAATGGGTCTATTTCCAGATCTTCCAGATTCTAATTTAGTCCCCAACACCATCAGTCAAAATGCATAACATCACATATCTGGGGTATAAATAAAATGCATGCATGGCAGAGCCTATTAAATGACGATGCACTTTTATGTTGTATCATAAATCATTATACAAGCTTTATATCAATTTGAACGAGTCAAGATGCGAGTGGAAGGGTTTGGGTTTTGTGGTTGTGTCTTGGTCATTTTGCTGTTGGTAGCGGCTGGAGCAGGAAAATCAGCATTCCAGGAGGAGACTTTTACGTCTGTGTAATTAACTGTCCCTTTCTTCAAGTGACCATCTGCCGCGGGCGGCTTTTGTTGTTCGTGACCTTGACTGTTCAAGGGGTGACCGTGAAAGGGGCCCCAGCAAACGTTTGAATGCCGTCCACAAAGTTGACTCCCAGCCAGAAAATGGGCTCCTATTTTTGTCGATAGAAGTGCATTCCGGCTCCGGCCCCGGGTGCCCAGTTTCCCCCCGGTGAGCCACAAAGGTTAATGATGTTCCCGCGTTGTTTACAGTAGCACCTGACCATGGGCTGGACTTTGTCTGTGTCAAAGTTCTTGGGCAGGTTTAGGTGGGGGTGGGTGGGCGTGGAGGCCTCCTCCCACTCTTTTCCACACCCCCTACACACACCCCACCCCCACTCACCTGTATACCCTGTGGAAGAGGGCGCGCCTTTTGCCAGCCTTAAACCCTAAGAGGCTTACCGTCCCACAGCCAGGCCATTGTCTACCCAAACACAGGGGTGTGGGAGCACAGATGAACACCATAATTTGGGAGGTTGGACTCTCCACTAATATTACTTTTGGTGCCGCCCTGGTGGGAGTTAATCTTAAGCCGGCCGTACACGCAAGATGGTAATTAGGCGGTGGGGGCCCGCACCCCCTGATTGTCAGCTCAGGTGATGATTTTGGTGCTTGGGGTGCAAATGACACGGTGGTGAGCCGCCTCTTTGTGGGGCGGCACACGGGAGGTGGGATGATCCTGCTATACAGCAGATGATTGCAGTGGGCAGTGGTGGTCACCTCCAGCAGCCCAGGGTGTGAAACAATGGTATGAGGTCGTGTCACCCTACGTGGGAAGTAATGATAGACTAGGGCGTCACAAAACACACGTCTGCCTTTATGTTCCCAGCCTAGAGACACTTTCCCCACACCTTTTCGGTGTCAGTATCTTTACCAAGTCCTCTCTCAGTCTGCTACTGTTCAACATTAATGTATTCAACGGTCGTCATACTCAACTGGGATGGAGTCTTTTAATTCTGGTCCCGGAACGCATTTATTTTGTCACTGACAGTTTCTATCCCCATCAGTTTGCCTATCAACAGAACAACACCGTTTCTCTTTCCCAATGCCCCAACAACCAGCAGGCCTAGCCCCACCCTACCTGCTGTTTTGGCTGAATTATGCCCCTCTAGATGAGATGCGACAATGCGTGCTAATGTGCTTTCAATTCGGTGAGGATTTGTGCCGGAGAAGTGCTGGCTTCTCCGGGCCGCTGGACACATCATCAGTCAGTTGTGATCCGGCCAGAAAATGAGCCGTCCCGGCTGAGCACTCCCCTGCGAGTACTCGCGCTGCGTGGCTGTGAGCACCCCCACCCAGGCAAACTCTCCCACCCACCCACCCTCTCACACTCAAAGAGCAGCTCACCACCACACAGAGAGCAGCTCGGCGCTAAATGCGGACCTGCGTACGACATCTGTAAATCACCACTATGGACGTCCCATGTCACAGCCTGTCTCAGTTTAGACACACTCTATAGATAGAGGATGGCACTGGAACGCCATGGTCTATAGATATGGTACACATGGATATAGAAAGTCCAATACTTTCTTGTGGGAAAGGGGAATGAACCGAATGGATCCAATTCTATTTGTTATACATTTCTAAGCTTGTGTTTGTGTTTGTGGGATATTTCCAATGGAATACATATCGTATATCCCAATATTTACCATGTATAAAAAAGACGCAGATCAGGAGGGCTTCAACAGAGGTAACCACAACAAAATCTAGGAACAGCCTGCTCTCAAAGGGACTCTGCCTAAAATAAGCCCAATGGTTCACCGAGGCACAGGTTGGAGCTATTTAGGAAATGTACCCTTTCACAGCGTGTCCCCAGCTGTTGGGAGGGATCCATGGTGGAAGCGGGAGCCTTGCAGACAGGCTGGTGGGAGTCGACGACGTGGAAATCAGATCCCAACGTCCCCCAAAACGTGCTGTAACAACGCGGATCCACTCCCACCTCCGCCGGCAAGAAAGAAGCCGACCACTCAACAAAAACTCACCAGCTGTAGATGGAGACTGTTGGTAGTGTTTCTATATGGGGTAAGGGAAGATAGATTGTAGCCCATGCCTCCTGATGGTTGTCTTTCTCTCACACCCTCTGTATAGCAGTTCGTGCCTAAGATATGGGGAGGGGTGGTGGTTTCCGCAGGGAATGTAGAGAATTAAAGCCGACCCGCGTCAAATCAAACAGGCCCGGGAAAGTTCCATTTCCTTAAATCATCAGCAGTATATTTACCAAAGGGCACATGGGGTGTGAAGTTTCTAGCGTCGCGGGCCAAGAGTGTGGCCATCAAAGGCAACGCGACACTGACAAAACGGTGTGTGTTGCCAGTGCTTTGGAACATTTTGTTTTAGGGGCAAACATCATTTTGGGCCGCGCCTCCCCCTAACAGATGGCCGTGCCGACGGTGGAATAAACAGCTCGTCGCCTGTCTGTCCCTAGACACCTGAAATCTGAAATGTCCGGTGGGGGACATACCCGCTCTCCTGCTATCTGTCTGGTTTTACTGATGCTGAACAGCTTTTTAATTAGACTTTGAGTAGCGTCCGGACAGGCGGAGGCAGATCACATGGCTATAAGCTGGCACCTCTTGCACCAACCACTATTTGTCGGAGCTCATTTACCAAGGCACTCGACTGGAGGCGCGTGATAGCCTTAGCCCTCTTGCAGGAGCAAATGGTGCTCTGCCAGCAGACGGCTACGTTTTCAATTTCTCCCTTCACGGGCATTTGCTAGGCTCGAAATTGTTCCCAGTTGTTGCTTTCAATATGGGGGCGGATGCTGGGATCAGAGCCTGCGGCCAGCGTAGTTATCGTTGCTTGGCCAGGCTAGCTTCTAATGCTCCTAGTCTGATGCTCGAGTGCCTCCAGCAGGAGGAAGCAAGACTGGGAAAGTGGCCCAAGCCCCCACGCCCTTGTCTGCCATGAACAGTTCACAGGAAGCCCGGCTTTGTGGCCTTTAGCATGGCCCCAGCCGCAACTGTCCCCAAGGTATGATGGCTGTATTGGGGCTGAAAAGGCCCGGCCCAAGGGATTGGCCAAGGCGGGCGGATTACAGTTGAACTAAGGGGATGGCACAGTACACTGCACTTGATATCGCCGGGTGCACCTCTTCACCCCCACCATGGCTGATTCCCCTGACGATAGGCACACTGGTTTCCGGGGCCAGCGTTTGGGTGTGTGCTTGTGTGAAGGCCTCTTTTTGGTAGACACTAGATGTCTGGAGAAAATACCATGAGGGAATCTAAACCCAGAACCTCTATTACCGAGTGAATCTGCAACCTTATAAAATGATGATATTGGAGTGTGTTGACATTGATGACCTCATTACAGCCATACATAGGTTTGTATTCATCAAGTCCTTTCTAGTGAGCTATGTGAAATATGGGGATTTATCAATATCAAGGGGTACACATTTACAGTCGTGATTCCTAGCTTTTGCTGCAGGTCCTGCACCCACTCTGAAGTGCCTTTTGATCTGCATGAGAGAGCAGCTTCATCAGAATACGCTGAGAGCTGCAGTGCTCGGAGCGAGCATCTGGGTGAGCAGCTCTTTGGCAGGCTGCATGGGCAGGGCCAAGCCAAAAGAGCTATTCACTGCATCAGCGCGCTCACCCAATGAGGGAAGCCAGAGGCTGAAGCGTTTGGCCATGTCCAAATTGCTCATTCACAGATTTGAGAGCAGCTCTCTCATCGAGGCAATTGAAATTCAGCCGGCTAGTCACGGCTTGGATACACACGAACCGATGCCATTATCAACAGGCAGTGGTCAGTAAAGAGTAAAATTAATAAACTTCTCTCGGTGGGGGGTGGGGGGGGAATTTAATTATTTGCCCATTATGAAGGGTTGTGAGTGTGGGGCAATTTCCGTGGCGTCCAATAGAAACCTGATGAACTTTGGGTGGGGTGAGGAGATTGTATTTCTACGAGGGTTGGTCAAATAGGAGGTCGTGCGGGTGGTGGCTAATGTGTATCTTGTTTGTGCTGGGTTCTCTGGCCAATAGACAGTATAAACGGGGCTGTAATGAGATCTGTTTGCCCAGCACCAGCCGACTGCAGCCTCAGGTGCCTCATTTCACTTCTAATGTTTTTCTAATCAGCGTGTAATCAGCGGAGTCCTAACTTAGGCACTGGTGCCAGTGGCAGTCGTCAATGTCAGGTTATGCTGGGTTGAGAACACTGCCTGTCAGAAAGCAAATTTCTTTAGGATGTCCTCCCATCATGTCATATCACAAACCTGGAAGAGGTGGTGCTAATGGCACTGCTGGCCGTTGGTGTATATAGTGCTTAGGTACATGTAAAATGGTAAGTACAAATGGTAAGTTCAACATGAAAACGAGATTTCATGATGTATAAAGAAGCTGATGATGTTCATCATTAACCAACAAAAGAGTGAAGTTATCTCTCATACATCTCTTCTTAACATCTCTCACCCCTACCTGCGTCTCTATCTGAATTTTTCTTCCATGGAACCAATGACTTCTGATATAATATAGTGCATGGAAAAACATATAGAAAAACAACACAAAATGGCAGAAACACTGTGTGAGTATATGTCGAGGGGCAATGTAAAAACCCACCACCCATAATAATTGATAAGGCGTGGCGGCTCCACAAACAGCCTCGGCAATCAGACACGTTTGGCTGGGCTCGGTTATGTCGTGTCCCGGTGAACCCTCATCACAACCGGCCACAACAAGGCCTCATAGAGCCAGCCCAGGCCTTATCTACATGTAGGCCTCCCCCTACCAATCGTCCATGTCACATGTGTGCTGGCTGGCCTATCTATTGTTGTGGAGGGTTGGGCGCACTGGGCCGTACCCTGTCCCGTAATGATTCCATGTGCTGATATTAGCCCCGCCCGGCTGGGTTCACCGCACCAGATCAACTGCAATAGTGGCGAGGATCCGGGCAAAGTGCTGCTAATACAACCACGCCGAATTGATCAAAGCCATTGCCTCCCTGCAAACCTGGACCACCCCCTCTACCTAGCCCTATTGCTGAGGCAATGGAAATGGCCTGGGCTGGTCGTGTGTTTGTGTGTGGCATGTATGACTTGTAAATAGATGGGATTACTAGCTCCCACCTTCCTTTCCAACCCCCTACCTTGCAGCCTCCACATCATCTCACCACTCCCATATATGAATGCCGCACCTTTACTGAATTACTTCTGATCGGATCTATGAATGCAAACAGAGCCGACGCCTCGCTGTCGCCGCTTGAGTATGTATGTAATGGCGACTTTGAATGGAGGTCGGGGAGGCTGGAGGGGGATGTGTTTGAGGGGAGCAGGAAGGACCAGGTATGTTGTGTGCCGTATTCATAACCTAGCCTGCTAGCAGAGGGCCTGCGACAACATGGCGACTGATTGGCAGAGAGGCGGGCACACATGATTGTGGAAGATGTTGTGTGTGGGGGTCGGGGAGCCAGCTGGGGGGAGGCTCCATTTGTGCAGCACACCATCAGCAAACTCCGCAGGTCACTGGCATCAAGCATTGATGGCGGCCACCGGAGGCCCCGCCAGCCTCAGCAGTTATGTTGGCAATATCCTGGCTGCTACTGCTGGGGTGCCCGTGGCTGGAGGCACCAATTGGTGCATGGTCCTAATGGTTATGATGCCTGTTCCCGGGGAGGGCCGCCGGCCGCCAGAGGCCCCCACACCAAAAAGCCACTCCTCCTAACGGTGCCAATGTTCCTGCAGCAAGGAGGCAATTCCCGCGGGCGCCCTGGAGGTGTGCCTGTGTGTGTGTGGTAGGAGGGAGTAGGGGGTTATACTAGTGGGCTGGAGGAAGAGGGTGGGGGTCGCTGGCAGGTAGTGACCATACACAGGCAGTAAGGGGGGCAATAACGGCAGGCGCTCCCGCTGCTAGATCTGCAAGTGATATTGATGCCTGCATTGTCGCGGCGCCTCGGGTTGTGGCGCTTTATGGGCACGGAGGACGATAATAGGGTACATAGCTGGAGGATCTGTATAACGGCCTTTCCTGCCAGCAGCCTATAGGATGCAGCCTGGTCGCCTTCCTCCCCACAGCCATCCCACCACCATCTCAGTCACCACTGGTGCTGGCTGAAAAAAATGGCCATAGATGATCTAGTATGTCGGCCCAACGATGCACAGGAGCATGTCCAGAATCTTATTTTGTGTCAGGCTACTCGTCGAGTTAATATTCCTTCGCCTGTTTCTATCGTAAATCCCCACGGTCGTAAAGAGAAAGGAGGAAGTAACATATAAAAGGATACATATCATGTGTATCCAGTTTTTGTCCATGGTTTGAACTTCTTCCTATAAAATATGATTAATGTTATGAATAGCACATTCTGACCTGACATGACAATGTCTCTATTTATACATGGGAACCGTGGCTTAATGTCATATATCATGCCTACGTGTAGCATTTTAATGTCGCTAGCCAGGCATGTAGGGTTAGTGTAGGTGCGATAATGACTGGGAATGTGACCGTACACACAGCCAAAACCCCAGCGATAAATCTCATCTTGTTGAAACACCGTCGACTAATGATATACACAGACCTGTAACGGAGCGTAATTGATGTATCACCCCGCCAATAAATAGCCCGCAATTATTTTGCCGATGCCTAGAGTGACACCATCCACATTGCCTCTGCAATTATGCAAAATAGAGCCAAGATGCTGTCATAAATGTGGCAGGCTTTAGCCGCTGCAGGAAAGGGTGTGGGCTTTAGTGGTTGGGATGGATGTCTGTGACATCAGCTGGGTGGGGGTGAGTATATCTTGTTCAGGCAAAATCTGTATTAAGTGATAAGTGACGGAGATAAGGATATCTCCACCAAAGCTCAACCTCACAGAAGCAGCAATATACAGTATGTATTCTATATACACCAGTGAAACATCGCGCGGTGCGGTGAAGTGCTTTCACATTGACAAATGGGAACACAGTGAGAGGGTGAAGCCACATGGATGTGGCTTCCACACTCTTGGTCTATATACAGGATATTGACGGTGGGTGAGGGACATGCTTGGGGGGGGGGGGGGGGGCAGGGTGTGTGTGCTCGTTGCTGTCAACATGTATTTAGCGTGCGGCCAGCTGAGCAGGTCAGTGTCCCGGCGGGCGAACTGACACGGCCTCCACTCACCCATGACCCCTGTCTGGACATTCCAGTCCGGCAGGCGTAGATACTGTAGACGATAATACCAGCCCCTGGCCGCCTGTTTGCCCCATCAGTGTTATCATCGGTAAGGGGAGCTGCGGCAGATAGCAGCACCCCCTGGTACAGGGCACCCTGCGCGCCCTCTTGGTGGTCATGGCTCCCTGGCTTCGTTAACACATGCCCACTAATTAACCTCATTAGGGCGGCCAGACTTCTGACGAGCTCCTGTCTTGACCCCGTACCGACGCCCCAGTGTGACCTCATTTATATAGCGCTCCTCCTAGTGTCCGCGAACTGCTCCGAGCTGCTCGTAGGGATGGTCGTTAACCCCTGGAAGCCACAGTGGTCTGCTCACAGAGGTGGGGCGTTGGTGGTTGGATGATTGCAAGAGAGGGTGGTGTGGGAGGGGATGGTGTGGGGCTTAAAAGGGCAACGGCCACCCCAAACCAAAAACTTTACATTCCACTGCGTGCCGTCTCTGCCCAAATTCCACCCAACCCCTGGGTCAAGATCCTGAATTTTATATCAGACATATAAATTTGCTGCCACCCTTCCCTCCTTCTGTGTGATCCAGGAAAAAGATATAAAGGTTATTGCTCCCTTCACGTTATCAACTCACGATTCGGATTGGTATGTTAGATTGGGTTTGAGAGGAAAAAAGAGGGAAGGAGGGAGTTGGGGGGTGATTCGAATCGCGACCAACACGTGCATTCGGTTATACATATCACAGCCTTGGTTGGCGCTTGGGCCATTTTCATAACGACTTCAGGATAAATCTGGGTGGCCGTCCAAGTCAACGACCCAGTCCTCTTCCTGCCTCATCCGGCTGTGAGAGTGGAAACGATGCTGGGACTCGGCTCTTTCCCCACTGATTTGATTTCACATGATGGATTCTTTGGCTGATTGGTAGCGAAGGCCGAGGGAGTCGGGGGAGTATGAATATGCAGATCTCGGGCCTGGCCTCCAACCCTGACGCCTTACACGGCCCGCGCCATGAATTATTAGCCCAAATTGAATATAGGGGAATTTTTTTGCTAGCTGTATCAATGGCATCCTGACCTGGTGACCTGGTACTGACATTTGCCTGGCTGCTGTTTAAACAGGATGGTGCATAGAGCAGCTCACTCTGATGTGAGCAGCTCCTTAACCATCCCCCTCCTGGATCCCACCTCCTCCTGGATACCCTGCTGTATCACTACCTGGCAATTAAAAGTGTCATTGGATTACATATACCTAACTTACACCTCCCGCCTACCGGTTTAATAACATGGCCTCAAGTGCATTCTCAAATCTTGATTGGAGTGGTCTTGGCAACGGCGACTCATGATGTTCTCATGCACCCGTGGCGTACTGTAAGTGGGCTAATTCAAACCTTCTTCATGAAATCCAAAGGTGACCTCAGATAGCTTCAATTGTGGATCGCCTGAGGGCTGCTTTTCAAAGACATTGGCTCACCATCTTGAGAAAAAAGACTTGCAGCTAAAAACAACCGGGTTAAGCTGGACTTTTTGTCTACTTTCTTCTGTTTAAGACTCCGGGGTACTTTTGTTCTTTAAACAATGTTTGTGTGCCAAATGGCCATAACTGGTATGCTGGTATTAAAGCAAAAAGTACTAATGTAGGTCAGATGTCGAGTGGAGAAGGTTGTCTCTGGCTGAGTGCCTTTAGCTTCCTCACGTGACTTTTACGTCATGTTCAGCAACTTTGATAACACTTTAAGTCCTTGAATATCAGCTGTTGGGAAATGCAGTCTTAAGTGACTCCATTAAGCCGCGGCCGTTCAACCGACAAACATTCTTAGCTTCAGTTGGCCAGCTGGATAAGAATGTGTACAACTAGGGGCATGAGAGCCCGTCGGCGCCCACGTAACTAACCGGCCAGCCGACCCCATCTGTTACGCTTAGTCTTCTCACAGCTCCGTTCATCCAATCCCTGGCTGTATTTCCCCCTTGAAGTTGAACCCTGAAGACCCCTGCAGTCTTGCCCACACCTATTACCAACACACGTCTACAAATAGTAGACTTCCAATACGCAATTTGTAGGTTATTCATAATAGCCAGGGTAGACCAACACGATGATGACCATGAGGTAATTCAACTAAATATAATTATGGACCGAGGATTCATTGATGTATAACTACATTGATTAGTATTCATTATATGATTAAATAACTCTCATCTCCCAATATACGTGCCATCCTTACATTATACTATGTTGAACTCTCCCATATCCTGTTCCTAGCATATCAGCCACTTGTCCTATAGCACTATACAGAGAGTTCCCTAACCCAGCCCCCCCCCCCCCCCCCCACATCACCTCCACCCCCTGCTGCCCTAGTATTTGGCGGCTATCGGTGGTCGACTTGGTGTCATTTGTCACATTACTTGCTACACCGCGTCCTCCATGTTGTAGGCCGATTGGTTGGCTTGGCAATATTATGTTTGTGAAATGTACTGGATTGAATCGGGCTCCAGGTGTACCTCTGCACGGGCGCCTGCCGGAACACCCCCTCACCCCCTCTGGCTGCTCACTTCGCCACCCCTGCCTTTTGTTGCCCTCCCCTCTACATCTGGTGTTGCTATGGATACTCTGGGCGACGATCTCACTGGGCCCACACCTACAAAAGGTCGTGCAGGGGGATCGCAGAGCAAGCAAGCAAGCGAGATAACTAAGTATTCAAAAGTCTTTTGTCGGTTCCGGATTTTTACGCCCAGCACTTTCATTCAGAGGTGCTGTGTGAGAAATGGCTTCTGTGGATGCTGTAAAAGGTGGAGGAAGGAGGAGAGGGGGGCTGGGAGGTTCCTGACACTTTCCCAGTAGACGAGTCAAGTAATACACTCACGCCCCTACCGTGGGACAAAAGCGCCAGGGGCATCATAACTTGTTCGGGCGCGATGTAATGCGTTCTTCTTGAACAAAATATGATATTAGTGATGGATTTGTGTGCAAATTCAATGATGGACCAGCAGCAAGAGCATGGCTTCCAGGATGAGGAACCGTCCATGCAGGCCTTTCATGCTTATCTCAATTAGTAAGGATGACGAAGTAGACATGCCAAATCAGAACCGTAATATATTACTCTGGAGTGATCATCATATACATAGTTTGTATTGTCTTGGGGCTAGACATCATTTAATCGAGTTCCACACATTAGGCTGTCAACAGGGTCGTTTCTCATGCTTTTGGTGGCGCTTCCTGGAAACAATTTCTCAGCAGAGGTATTGTTCGCTGTCTATCGACGTGGGGAACTACCACAGACTTTAGGGGGAGGTTATTGCTTAAAGCACGAATGTATGACAACTGTTCTGTGTCCTGAAGAAAACGAAACACATATTGCCTGGGGTTTTAAGGCGAACAAAAGCAGGGAGGACCGTCCGTGAAGCTAGCCGAAGGGCCACATTGTCATTAATGGATAAGGAGAAAAAACAAGGAGAAAAGCCAGTGAATCCTCATACCTAGTTTTAAATCAAATTAGGTATGATTATGTGATCATGCCTGAAACAATTAGATAGAACGCCAGGGGAGCTAGTGCCTGAGATGCATGGTAAATCAAAAGCTAAGGCAGCGTTTGATTCCCTCTCTGTTGCCAAGCTAGGTAAGCTGCACTGTGTAGAGGGGAAAAATAATCACGATTGATGTTTGCCAGCGAGCTAAATTAGGCTTGTGCTTTACATCGCTATATTTAAGCCAATTAAAATGAGTTCGTCAATAGATAAATGCCAATTAAAGATGCGTTGCGTTGAGTCTGCCCCAGGCTGGTGCCTGTGGGAGGTTGCTGTTGCATGGCTGCTTTCCTGTAGGGCCAGGAAGAACTCTGGAGCATACCAGGGGCGTTTTTCTCTCCTCGAGAGGGGTGCATGTTATTTGTCTTGATATGCCACTGGAGGCATTGCCGTGATATGAGGATAGAGTAGTACTCCTCCCTGTGGCTACAATAATGTTGAGCAGGGAAAATGCCAATACAAATAATTCAGGCCCATGTGTTTCTATTTCTGTCTCTGTTTTGTGTTTGTTCGGCTAGGACGCCCATCCCCAGCAAGTCTAGACAAGGGTGAGGCTTACCCCGGATAACAAACACTATGGGGGATGCAGGGTAGTAAAATTAGACTGCCCCTTTCGGCTTGTTACTACCATATTACCACATATGTTTCGGATAGATGGGTTGTATTTTTTACAGCCAGTCATATTTGACTACCCATAGCGATCATTCCGAGGAGTAGTACTGTTCCTGGACAGAATAAAGTCATCATTGTTTTGACATCTGTAATATATTGCCCCTGAGGACAGAACACATGTAGATAAGTTGCTCTGAGTATTGGTGGATACAGGATCAAAGCACATTGTGATACACACGAATATTATTGTAAGTTAGCCAAGAGGCTCATTATATGTGTTTAAGTAGGTTTTTAAAGGGCCTGAGCTGGAATTGATAACTTCAGAATACCCAGATGAGTACTAGCAGATAATTACAATGCCAGCACTGTAAAAGGCAATCAGACAGTTCTCGAATTTCCCCAGATGAATTATCGCAGGTCCATTGTGTGGTCTCATTTGCCGGTGATTTATCTGGTGCTGGGTTCCTTGTAGCACCCTCGTATTAGCTCGACAAATGTAATGGCTGACCTCCACAGGGAGGGCGGTATACGAGGGTGGTGGTCCCCACCCCAACATGCCGGGTCTTTATTATCACGTCATTGTGGCCCTATATATCAAGGCCAGCCAGAACTCATCAGAGATTGTGGCTCATTAGCTTGACAACACCCTACGTCAGAGTCTAATAAATCTGATTAACTCCAATCTTTCTCAGGAGACCCTGGAGTGAAAAAAGTAGGGGTACAGGCTCCAAGGGATCGATGATGAATGTGGAGGGGACATAGTAGGGGAGGAGGGGGTTCCGCCCCTTACCACGGGATGCTCATCACTCCCCCCTCCCACCCCCAGCATCACTCTCCAGGCCTCAATGGGGGAGTTTTATAGACCACACACTCAGTTCCATACAGGCAGATTTCCTGGAGTGAGGGAGGGAGGAGAAAGCCCTGACCTGCAACATAAAAAATAATGAACCACCAATTCCCCCTACACCTCAGCCATTCTCAAACTCTTGTTCTCTTTGTGGGATTACATAACCATGGACGCGCCGTGGGACCTCCTGTATGTGAAGGAAGAAGAGACCAGTGGGGGAGCGGAGAAAAAAGTGGCTGAGATAGTTGTGGGCTTCACCTGTCGTGAATACCTCATTTTGCATATTGGACAAAGCCAGTATAGCGCCGGTTGGCCACTGGTGGGGACCCTGCGTCGTCTAATGGTGGGGAGAATCCCTCCTGGAGTCTTTGATTCACGACTATCCCTTTCAGTCTCCGGTGGGGTTTGTCCCTGAGCTGGGTGTGGGCTGGTCGCCTGTGGAAGCCCCTGGGCTGCTGGAGGCAGAAGCAGTGTGTACCGCCTGTGGGTTGGTACCATTGTGCATGGTCCGCCTACGGAGGCTCTTTTAGCAGTCTTGACAGTTGATGGGGCGGTGCTCAGCACCATCTCACACTACAACGTGCCTGCTCCCAGCTGGGGACGACCACCACCACAGCCACTGCCACCCCACCCCCAACACTGTTTCTGCCACCTACAACACCGATATAACCAAAGTGTAAAGGCTACCGTACCCCCATCCTATCTGGCCTCAGTATAGTCGCTATGTACAGTGGATAAAAAGAATGGGTGCCAAAACCAAATATAAATGGGAAATCAAGAATAGACATTTTACACCTGGATGCGCTCAGCTGACGTTGAGAAATGTAATTTGATGGTGTGGTTACCATCCAAGGCCACTTGCCCCTCAACTAGTTCTGCTCTGCCCTGGAGACGGCTGAAGGCTTGATCTGTAATCGAGGTGGACTGGTTGACTTTGGTACAGGGCCAGTGGTGGCTAGGTGGGCCTTGCTGGAGACTGGGCAACCAGGTCATCGGCAGTGTAATCAGGGCACCAACCAACTTATGGCTTCCATCTGGACATTTGCACTTGCTAACCCAGCTGGCCGACCATCAGTGGGAAAGTACCTCAGCCAGGGAGTGCCCAAGACCTTCCCTCCTCTGAAGGCATTTACAATAATTTAGATGTATTGTTTCATCAGATGCACCTATTTGCTAATAGGGGTTTGTTGGAAGTAGTGACAGACTAGTTATGAAAAGGATGGACCATCTACAGTACAAAGGGCTCTTCATAGAGAGATCTTACTGATTCCAAAATAGGAACCCATCATGATAAAACCATGATTCTATAAAGCACCAGGGAGTGACCGACTAAGGCCTTTTGTCGCCGCCCTGTTATTGATACCACCATTACTGCAGGAACTATTACGTATTTGCACACTAAATATGAAGCATACTCTGGAGAGCAATTGTACGTTTTTACAAGTGTATCTTCCAATCATAAGCCTTCACAGCGACCAGGCTCTTATTTGGTTAGCTGACAGGGCTTGAGATTGTATTTATAATGTTGCTGTTTGCTTTTTGTTTAAATCTTTTTCTCAGACTCAAATACTGTGTGGGTCGAGTCTTGTATTTCAGCCTACACATTCAAAACATCAATTGGGTTTGGCGTATCTGCACTGACAACAAATTGAACTTTATAACAGTGAAAGGCTCAATCCATTGCCATATGCCAAGGAAGCTCATGATATGGCTAATGAAAAGTAAATGAAGGAAGTAGTATGTGCTCAACCAGACTCCAAGGTGAAATATTTGCCCTGGGCTAACAGGCATATTGGGGCATTATGCCTTCGCTTTTGTGAATATCCGCCTTTTGGCCTACCCTTAGTGACTTTGGGCCTCCACAAAGCCTGGGGTTGAGGTTGAATAATTGCATATATTAGGTCCTATGCACACATCAAATTTAACATGTGCTCCCGGCCGGAAAGGTACACACTGAGTCTGTTGGAAAAGCAAATATTTTACTTGAGAGGGATAAGAAGACCTTTATCCAGTGTCTGACCAGGCTCCAAAATTTGTAAGTGGTCTTCAAAGCGGATTTAGGGGTCAGGGGGTGGAGCCCCCTTGGCAGGGCTTAAGCCCCAAGGGGGAGGGGAGTAACGGGGTGGGTTGCTACACTTGTCCATTCCCAGTTTACCGTATCGGAAATAATCCGACTTTTCGAGTCAACTTGAACAGTTCCCAGGCAGCATCTCCCGCGTGGATTGCCTGGCAAAGACCTTGTGTACATAAGGCTCTTCCTACGCAGGTGGGTGAACGATAATAGGGGGATGTGTCCATAGGCAAACACAGCCGCTGCCAACTGACACCCAGTTAGCCCTGAGCACAGTATTTTAGTCTAAACTGACATCCAACCCCAACTGTATAAAGCAATACCAGTGACAGTGTATATGTATTCTATTGAGGTGTAGTGTTTTACTACATTGCCCAAGTGAATGGAAAGCACCACCCCAAACTGTTTGCTATGTTCCTATTAGCCCATTGACACCGAATACGAGCTACCCCTAAAAAGATCAGGGGTATACACACGACAATGTAAGCAAACTGGCATGTTATGGTAACCATGAAAAGCACAAATTTATGATATCAATATTAGATTAGGATCGTGTATATTTGATGGGGATTGGTGGCGCCTTAGGCCTAGCTTACTATTTATGTCTGGGATGAATGGGTCTGGCGTAGATGTTTATTAAATTATTGATAATCCATGAAGCGCGACACCTCCAGGACATGTCATCAGCAGTGTCAACTTGTTGGTCGACGCTGCAGGGAAGGCAATCCCTCTCGCAGTTCCCACACACCAAATGATAGGGATCCTCCCCAGCCAAGTTGCGCCCAATTCCATGCCAAACCCACCCCTGTACAATTACCAGCAACCCATCCCCATTAGCTCACTATATTGCATATTAGTTCAGCGTGGCTGCAGACGTTTGTACAATTTGCAAATTCATAAATATGTGTTACAGACTAGTAGGCCTGCCATAGTGACTACACAGCTGAAAGCTATTTTGACCAGGGACTGTGATTATAGGATTTATTTGGCTGTTTCGCTTCAGTCACTCGCGTTCCTGCGTAGCAGAGTCCTATGGTTTTATGTGCATCCCAGCTATGAGGGGTGGGTTTTGTAATTGAACTAATACACGTTCAACTGACTGATACACATGCTCACCAATGTCTGGCTATACATTGTACCTCTGAATTGGCACTGTGGTGCCGTAAAGTGCATAACCATTGAAGGCGAGGTGCTAGCTCTACTCAATATGTATATCAGATATAGAATAATACTGCCCTATATATCGAGGACTGAATGGCGTTTACAGTACTACACAATGCATGTCGCAACGCCTGAGATCCTTGCTGCATATTTCATCATTACCAGCTAGGTGACAGGTAGGTCGATAGAAAATTATTAACAAAGTTGGGCAAAATGTGTCCATTCAGCTAGAATCGATATTGACACGTTTTATCGTTTTAAGAAATCAATTGCATTGAATTAGCTTAGACAAAAGAACATGGGGAACTCCCACTTCGCTGTGCCAGCATTGTCCACTGGTCACAGAGGTACGTCGATGGAACCACAAGGAATGTATAGTATAGGAGGTATTCAACAACATTAGCTGTTCAATTCAGCAGGCACAATCTTCAGCTAGTGGAATGGAAACATATACCTGTTTACGCTATTCCCATAACACACATGTTCGAGACATACCATTGCTATAGGGTAATAGACAACCACCCAGCCCTGTCAGGAGTCATTGGTTACATGGTACTCTTCATAAACACTTGTGGTGTAAAGTGTGGGTCTCTAAGTAGGGAGGGAAGAGTCTGGTGGAGCAGACTACTGTGCTATTCAAAAGCCCTGACATCATAAAAAGAGACAGTGCGGATATATACCAACTATGCTGACCTGGTTGGGAGAGGGGTGGGCAGATGCGTGGTGGCGATATGCTTGTATAACCGTTTCCGATTGTTGAGCTAGGGGACTTACAATGTAGCTGAAGGGGTGGAAGGCCTTATTACCCAGTCTGGGGGCAGGATTAGAGGGGGTTTTCAGGCTAGCCCCTAGCTATGGTACTTACACGGCCTCTTAATGGCCAGATTATTGTGAGTGGTAATTAGGGGTAGTTAGGGGAGGTGCATACAACACTACCTGTACCCACCACCACCACATAATGGTACCATTCTCGTCGTGGCTCTAGGATGAGAACCGTTGCTCATCTCCCCTTAAAAAATCCAACAGAAGGGGCATTAAGATAACCAACGATCATCTGATTAAATCGGGGTCTTATATCTATAGGTTTACACAAGCCTTGCACAGATGGCTATGGCCAGGTCAGGGCTTTGTTAAGGGAGTAAACCACTGGGGGTGCTGTGGGAAAGGCCAGCGGGGACGACTGACCATAGGGATAGAGGGGCGTGGTGGCAGGGAAAGGGAGGTGGGTGAATGGTAGAGAGGGGATGGAGGGCTGGTTTGAGGAGAGGGTGGGGAATTGGGATGGTAGACTATGTGCTTGGAGTATGGAGAGGGAAGGGGTGATGGGACCTTGGACATTGACAGGTGCAAAGTGCACAGCGGCCGGGGCGGGACAGGCCACTTGTAATGTGGCTCAGCCCGATGGCCAGCCAGAGATAGGCGCTGTAAATCAAAGCCGTGGCAGGCTGGCAGAGTCATCTGAGGCACCGACAAGTTCATAATGCACGCCAATAAACACACAATGTGCTCCAAATTTGCCCCAATTAACGTCTTAATCACGCCCCCTGCGGCCGGCGCGGCATTGGGCATAATTCTCCAAGCAGGGCGATGATCACAGTTTGATTGTTTGACCGGCCGTTAGTGGAGCTGTGGGCTGTTTGAGCTGCGATCCTGGCGGCTCCCCAGTGGTCCGGCAGCATCATTCAGAGTCAATGACACAGTCAGCAATGGCCATTGTTCTGGGAACAGATCCGGCTATGATTAAACATGAGCTCTGGAGTATGTCTCGTCGACCAGCACTGGACCGGCGGCGAGTGGGGGTGCAAAAATAACGTCCAAATCGGTTTATTGCGTTCCTTCCAATTTGCCCCGTCCCTTTTTCGCCCGAGAGGGTCTTTGATAATTTTCTGATGCATCATTGTTCGATCACCCTCGCTGAATTCCCTCCCTCCTCCCCCCTTTTGTTTTTCCCACTCGGCTGGTGCTTTTTGCACCCCTGGATGTTTGGTGTTGGCTTGGTCATTCAGGCAAACCCCAACAATTACCACAGTCCAATTAAATCTGGTGTTGGATCAAACCGAGCGCCTAGACCGACACGTACAAATGCCATTTTCTCTCAGGACAAAATTACTTCGTGCACCATGGGAAAAAATGCCGCCACCTCATCAGGGGTACTGGCGGCATCACATCCCCCCTTGGTCGTCACAAGAAAATCTCATCATTATCTGAGTAATATCTCTGTGTCTAATTAAAGTAATCAGCCATCAGCTGCGGGCCACAGAAATAAAAATGAGGAAAGTTTGGATTGGCGTGGGAGTTTCTGGCAGACTTGGCTGTGCTGGGACGAGGGCAGACAGGCAGAGGAGCCACACAGACTAGGCAATCTAGTAACAAAAGATTACTAATCCAGCTCATAGTCGCTCATATGTGATATAGCCCAGACAATAAGGGACTGCTCGCAGACTCCAAAAGAACCGAGGCCACATAGTTTTGATATACACAGTAGCTTCTCACATGGCTTATAAGTGACATCAAAAAGTTTTCCTACAAGGTGTATCACTTGTACATCCACCCTGAGCTTCCTGTAACACCACCCATAACTGTGACAGTTTACAATATTGATATAACATACAATTGTTCTCCAGATATCGGTCAGGTCACGACCGGTGGGTCTATTGGCTCCGTTTCTTAGGAAAGAGAGGTCTCTCAGGCGGACTTGGTGTTTGAGGATAAGAGCATAAAAGAGGGTCGGGGGGAGTGACGCATAACTGTGTAGTCAGGTCCGGGTTGTAAGTGGACTGACCCCTGGGGGATCGTGGGTGTGCAATCTTCACGTCCTATCTCTGGTGTCCCCTGTACACAAGATAGGCAGAGGGGATAGAGGGCCCCCTCAGCTCTCCACATCAAAGTATGTACAAGGAAAGGCCTGATATGTAAAGTGGTTTATAATACGGAGAGAGTTCGGTGATCGTTGGTGGCTTATGTTTACAACAACTTTAGGGTTGGATTTTCAAAAAAGTTTTCACTTGAAAAGTTCTATATGATACACAGATACATATAGAATTCCCTATACTTGGGCAGCTTTATTTTATGTTACCACCTTATTGCTATAAGTTAAGATGTCTTATTGTAGTATGTAGAATCAATATAGCTTCAGATCACCACCATGGTACAATTTACCATAGGTCCCTTCTATTGTAAGCTCGCCCTGCCGTCTCTTTGTGTAGTGTATCCTAGTAACTGGCCTATGTTGTCCCTACACCCATTCACAACCCCCTGAGATCCGGAAGATGGCAACGCCTGCTGTTTGGTGAGAACCCCCGTGGGAGATCCAAGCCAACACGCTGACCATCCGGTGCGCCGCCCCTCGGCGTGGGACGCCTTGTCCAGCAAGGTCAATATTGACCATTGGTCTGGAGGGGGGCAGGCTGACCACTCCAGCCTCACCGAGGACTCTCTCATGGCCCCCTCTAATGACCGGACCTACTCATGAACTGCTGGGGCAGGCTCCAAAATGAAATCAGCCACAATATACCTAGGGATGTTCTCTTTTTCACCCTTGATCCTTAATCCAGCCAGACTAAATTGTCCATGTTCGATATCACTGAATGTATCATATCCAAGTTTGATAATGGTTCTAAGCCATCATATTTGAATGCCCAAATCTCTCATTCAATGTTAATCTCGGTCTTCAACAGGGGTTTAGGGGATGTGCCTTAGTGCTGATTAGCCTCAGCTGGCCGTCATTTTACTGCCTTTTGATCCCAGTCGCGTGGCCTGATCCTCAAGGCAGCTACTGGTCAAGGCTGCGGTGGTCAAGTACACACCGGCCCCCAACAACTGGTCCTACAGTCCTTGAATTCTGCACTCGACATGGGCCATCCCAAACTGCTCCAGACTGTGGAACAAATATGCACTACTAAATTTCGCCCATGGCCTATCATTGATGAGGATGATAGTGAAGGTGAAATTGCGCCTACAATACAGAAATGACTTGGCAAGGAATTTGAAGCCATTCATCTCTCAGTGAAGCCAGTTGCGGTTAATTGATATAGCTGACACAATTCAATCATTCCCTGTGTGTAAAGGTCAATAAAACAGGTCGACTGTGGTTGAAGCCACTTTTTAAGTCATAAGTCTATTCATGAAGCCACGGACGTCAACGTGTGTGTATTCCTATGAAGCCACCTGCTCTTCTGCGAAGCCACTGGCCTAGTCTGGTCGAGAGGTGTGATAATAGACATAGATAAAGTGACAAGTGACCCCCACTGGGATCTTTATAGCACAGCATGCTATAAACTAGCAGGGGGTTGAAGGGTAGGGGGACCCTACAAGCTGCTACTGGTCACTCAGTACCAGACCACTGACCAACCACCACATGGAAGCAAACCACTGACCCACATGTCTAGTGGGCCGGCCAGCACACCGATTTGACCCCCAGGCAGGTGATACGAGGCCTGATAAGAGCCCTGGTGGATAGCTCAGCTCGGGTGTGTGTAAATAAAGAGAGGCCGTATTTGTTTACGTGTGGTGTGGTCGGCGAGGAGTGGTAGGTCCATCATCTGAAGATGATCACCTCCCTTGACAGTGATGGATCGCTTTCTGATGACGCTGACGTAACGTCATGTGCTGGACGCTATCTGTGGAATATCCCGCATGGCCCGTTCTGATAATTAGTGTCATCATCGACCGTATGACCCGTAACGGGCGGCGGCCGGACTGGAACCAGCTGGAAGCCACATCACTGATTTGATATTTATTTCTGGGTTTATGACGTGTGGTTGGATAATATAGTGCCCGGTGTTTATTTTCGTGTCTAGGTCTGGTTCATCCAATACCAATATGGATGATTTCTCCCGAATTGGCTCTTAAAATGCCTGATGGCCTTTGCTACATGGCATATCGCTCTGCACATTATGTGGAATAATCTATGTTGGGGCGAAATAAGGCGGAAACCTGGAGTAAACTGCTCTTTCCGGGCCGGGTGTTAGTATAGCATTTTGCTCACAGGTCCAATAAGTAGGCGAGCTGCTCGGGGCGGTGTCCAATTTATGAGCAGCTCATATTAAGGCGATGGGAGTGATTGATTCCTGGTTGTTGTGTTTGGCGGCCATGGATGACCTTCTAACGGGGCAAGCTTTGGCGGTCGTGGCCTGGGTCACACATTGGCGCTACTTGTGGCCATTGCTGGGAGCCTATTGCTCACAGCATGGTGAGTTGCTCGGAGCTGACACTATCTACAACCAGCAGCACGTCACCCACAGGTAGAGCTGTGACTCAACATCATAGCAAAGATGATGGATGAACCTGCGTGGGGCGACCACCAGCAGGGGGAGCTGCTGCTCAGGCTGCTGCTCACCAACAGCCGCGAGCTGCTCAGAGCTGCTCAGACTATGTGGTGGTGGGCAGGAAAAAAGGCACGCCTGCACCCTCCCAATTAGAAGCAGCAGAAAATGAAACAAGACCAGCATATTTCGACTAATTAAAGACATAAGGGTAATTACTCGGGTTCGCCATCCTCCGCATGTCTCCAGCTTTCTAGGTCAACGTAGAACAGCGGACATAAATTGGCTACAGCCGGTGTCGAAATCCGCCCCCAAATATCTGGGTACTTTTACTGCTGGGAATTCAGGAAAAGAATGATCCAGACTATTAATGGCCATAGTTGGCTCTTTTTGAACTTCCCCTGGAAGGATTAAGTACAAGGGAAGCTGAGGAGGAGTTCCAATATCAGGATGGGGGTGGTGGGGAGTGATTGGATGGAGGTTGGTGCTGGGCATTATTCAGCGGCCGGGGTGCGGACATATCGCAGACTGGCTGCAGCCATTAATAAGCTGGTATGTGTGAGGTGGCTGGCCGCTTGCTCAGATTGGTGATTAGAGCAACCTTTAGCTGGCTCGTAGCGTCATCAAGCTGTAACCTAATCCCATAACCACGACTAATGAGGGGGACGACGTAATTTACTGGCCTACCGTTCAGCGGCGAGTTCATCTGCAGACGACATTCCTCACAGCGCTGATTGGTTCAAAAACATGCAGAATGCCTCGAAAATTCCCGCCCAAAGTCGCACATATTTACCGCGTGATTAACCAATCATCTGGCATCCTAAACCATCCCTGGTGAAAAGCCTCAATCAACTAATGGCAGACGGCTTTTGACTTCACCACATTCAAATATTAAAAGGGTGGGACTCTATGCAGTTGGAATCATTTTTGGATTTCTGTATGAAAATATCATTGCTTTTGCAATCAGGGTAAGATCACATTTATAAGCCAATATACATTAAAAGAATATTGTAGTATTGTGACGAAAAGAGATGCAAAGTGTTCACTTTCAGCTGGGGATCCGTGAATGTCCAGCTGTTCTCAGCCACGTGACTGGCTTTGGGGTCAAAGGTTATTCAGAGATCTAGGTAATGATGATTGGGCTGAGGCTCTACTGGCAGCCAGCACAAGCCATTAGTCGGCAGATAAGTAGACTGTGGCGCCTACCATGTGTATCCTCACATTAATCATACGTGGTCAGAGGCCTGACAGTTGGGGCTCGAGTGAAATGCAAAACTCTACAAACAAGCGCCAGTCCCTCCTACTACGGGCGTGTTTTTCCATTTATAATGATATTGACTCCCGTGCGCTAACATTGGGAAACATAAGTTACTGCCCAGGCTGGAGGAGTAAACTCCCTGTGTCGCCAGGCTGACAAGGAGTGAGTCTCCAGTGCCCCAGTCAGAGGCTCTAGGACCTAGTTCACACACTAGACACTGGTGCCCCACTACTCCACTGCCATAATATTCTAAATCAAGGACTTCCCCTTTCTATACATTGTTGTCCCCGCTGACAACCCACAGTCTCTATGAATATACAACAGCCTACAGGCCTCCCAACACCTCGACATCTCTGGTGGGTGCGTCCAAGTACTCACTACAAGCAATCATTTTTTTAATGATAGAAAAGAACCCCTTGCCAACCAGGAGAAAGGGGATCAAATAGACAAGATTGTCAGCATGGGGTTATGGTTAATATGCCATTTTGAGTTGCCTGCCAAGGAATGTTTTCATTAGTAGTGGAAGGGGCCTCTGGCCTCTGTTTCTTCACACAGGTGATCACCCACTGATGAGGTCAGGATGTCACATACTAAGCAGGCTACCCACCTCAGGGCAGTTTCCTGTTCTCAAGTAGGCCACAGAAAAGGGGTGCTGAAGAGGCAGGGGGTTTGTGAGAATAAATTCGTCCCGACAAATTATGTTTATCTTGCACCCAATTTGCTCTAAAACTGGAGCCATGGTATTTTGGGCTGCTGGCGAATTCGCGGCGGGGGTGTTTGAGGGGTGCGTTAGGGTAAGGGTGTGGGGATGGGGGTTGTAAGGAACAGGAGGGGAGGGAGAGAGAACTGGCAGTTTGAGTATCTTTGTTGGGCCTTCAGCAGTGACACGGCGACCGCCGCGTTTCAGCGGGAGACGCGCGACCGGGCTGCCCCCTGGTGTAGCCGGGCCTAATTACGATCAACAGCTTTGCCGCTCTGGTTTCGGCTCGGGAATGTCCAACATGGCTGGGTGCTGGCAAACTAGCCAAACTAACTGAGCCCAGGGGGGTTGGTGGAGGCGGATTTGGTGGAGAGGTCGGCCAGGGCTGGGCCCTCCTTCTATAACATGTCCCAGGCGTGCTGGGGTCATACTTTGCTCCCTCCTGACACTTGCTAAGTTCTAGCTGGGTCCCGTTGATAAAGCAGGCAGAAGCTGGTCCGGAGATACACAGGCGGTCCCGGCTGGTGGCGGGCCAGTCGTTTCAGCACCCTTGCTGGTTGTAATGGACCTGGCAGAGAGAGGCAGAGTTTTATCAGAGCCTGACTCTAATTTTATCCTATCGGCTGTGTGGCACTCACAGATACATGTCGGACCCCCATGATGGATATGTTTTCTCCGGCTGTCACGGGGAGCAGCACAACTTTCATTATCACCACCCCATAGCACCTCCAGTAACGCAGTCTGATAGTCTAGCAGCTCAGCTAGCCTTCTACTAGCTGGATTCCCCTCTACCCCCATCACCTCCTCAACCCCAACACGTTCCTCCTTCAGCCCTGCCTCCTCCGGCTTCTTCCTCCTGTGCCTGATACATACATACCCAGCCTAGTTGCCGCTCACTCGGAACAAACTGCCACCAGTCACACAAAAATGTAGCTCTGTTTTCTGTCTAGCAGGTGCTGGGGTATAGCGTCTAACATGCTGCGAAGTTGTTCTCTGACCATCCTTAGTGGGGAGACTGGGGGTATTTTTGTGGCTATGTCTATTCTTTTCAGTGTTTATGTCTATGCTACTTGAAATAAAAATGTCTACTTCTTCAGTGAAGGGTTCTCTCTGGGTTTTGTTTCACTGGGAATGCTACACAGCTAGTTGATCCAATTCCCTTAATGCCATTTCAAATCAGAAACAACATGTTTGAGCTCAACACTTTTTCTCTTTCTTTGTGTAGGTGTTAGTGTATATAGAGAGAATGTGTGCATTTTGACACATGGTGTTGGCTGAGATATCGTTTAACATATTGTGATAAATCTGACAGGGTAGGGGAAATGCTACAGCGACTACACATATCTGCTATTTGTCAAGGGTGCACCTGGCCATATTATCATGTCATACATATCACTAAAGATGCAGACCACCTGTTAGGCATTGCAGCTTACTTTCTGAGCATTAGTGGGTGGTGTGCAACGGACGATCTCGGTGATTAATTACTTAAGGCCGTAGTCCTATATCAGCTGCATACACGTGTGGAATTATTTGAACATTAATAGACCCCAGGTGCATATTTATTCGCCCACAGCAGTGATTTAGTGTAGGAAATGTCCAGAGTAGTAGTGTTAGTGTTGTGGCTGATCAGTGGAGTATAAGAAACTGTTTATGCCAGTAGATCTATATTGGTTAACTGCATATATGTATAGCAAATGGGATACTTTTTCTTCCAGTGAAATATGCATTACATGTCGGTATAATTGCCTACATTTGGGATAACTGTAGACAGGTTGTCAGGTTTTTTTCCATAACGAATTATATTTTATGAATTGATAATAAATGTACCTGCAATTTGAATACGTTTTTGAAATGTGGAATTTTACATTTGAAGTGTACGTATATGTTGCTATCAATTCGGGCAGTTAAGGGTTAAGTTTCACCTGACCTAAGGGTAGTACTACAGGGCTATAAAGGCATGGATCCAAATGCAATTCTGACAATACTTGGGTCTGGTTATGGGAGCCTAATTCGGGGTGGGAGTTGCCGAGGGGCAGCACTGATCCCAGTTATGGGCGGGTAATGTTGGAAGGCAATTGCTGTTCACCGCTGTACTCGACTCACCGATGGTCATTTTTCTTCATTTCCAGGTTCATCAACGCTCGGAGGAGGATAGTTCAACCCATGATTGACCAGTCTAATCGGGCAGGCAAGTCCCAAGTCGTTATTACTTTCAAATCACGGTGGCCCAAGCCGGCCACCCTCTTCTCAGCTTTTTGTGGCCTTCGGCAGGTAAAGTCTCCAAGCCGATTCGGTTGAAGGAGACTAAACCACTATGAATTTACCATTTTATGGTAGTTGTATAGAACATTTTTGACAGGTGTACAGGAATGGCTTATGCTGTTACTGCGCGCATAGCGGTAATGAATAAACCTAATTACCGGTAGTAGTATAATGAAACTGGAATTTGACGAAGGCCACAAAACGCAGGTGCATGTATATAATACGCTGTGTTTAGTTCTATCTCTAACCATCTTGCTCTGATTAAGATATTAGCGTATACAGTCTTTAATATGCGATAAACATTTTCCTTTGCTAATTTCCATTTCTAACTGAATTCGTCTTCCACTTCCTTTCGCTTTTTGCATGCTTAATAATTAGCGATCTTGGTGGGTGCTATAACTCATGAGCCTTGTTCCTTTTCGTCACTCCTCAAACATTAATAAAACGTGCACAAGTAGGGGACCACCAAGAGTAGATGGTCCTTATGTGTTTTTCATGGGTTTTTGCCTTGGCCTTGCACTTAGATCCACAGCCGTATCGTAGAAACAGTAGCTTGGTGTCCCACCTATCTGTGGACCAGTGTGTATGCTTTGTCCGGCCACTGATAAGGCTGAGAGGGCCCTGTGTGCACGGCTTGCTGTGGGCGTAATTGAAACAAGGCAGCTCTTTTACCGTTCTCCCACCGGGCGAGGGGATAAGTGTAGTCAGATACCCCCATGTCGGGAGTCTGGCCAATGTCGGCGCGCCCCACGATCCAGTTGGATGTGAGTTGTCACATGAAGCAGAAAAGGTTGAGGGAGAATGCGAGAAAGAGCCCTCCACCCCAGCGTCAACACTCCATGTCCAATCAGACGTGTTCTGTGTCGGGCGGCATTGATTTATAGCCCACGGCGATTGACTTAAGGACATACAAGTATAAGGTACACAGGCCTGCACCAGATAAGGTCACAGGCCTGGGGTTTGATGACAACGCCCATGTTTTAGGGGGAAACCATTCTGACCAATGTCTGCTTGTGTAAATTCTCGTCTGCAGCGCTTCATTTCATTTTTTTAAACTGCTACACGGGTCAACTAATCATAACTCTATTATAGTTGATTTTCATTCTAATAGTTGCATGCGTTTGTTCAATATAGTTCTAGAATAATTATGTATCCAATTTTACATAAAAGGTGTTGTTTCAATGTGAATCGGAATAGATATATCTATCTGCATTCTGAGGCACACAGCAGAAAACCTTCGCTCGTTACTTTCCCAAACATACGGCGAGTTCAACGCCAGTGGCGCCGACTAGTGATGTACTGCTTGGTTGCACAGGTCATGAGAGTTAGGGCATGCCCTACTTTTGAGAACCGAAAGGTTCAAACCACACTTCAAAAACAGGCGGTTCTGCCCATTAGTATGCTTACCAAATTAATCGTTATGTTCAAGATCAACAAAGCACCACTATACAGATAAAGATATAATGAAATATACGGTTAATTGTGAATTTGGTTTTTGAAATAGCCCATTTCAATATTAACATCAGTTTATCATTTCCTTTCAGGTCCAAGCAGCACATATAGTCCGGAGGGTGCCGGTATGGGTTACATGGATAACCAACAAATGCATATGAGAGGGCCAGGTAAGTTTCTTTTATAAATTAAAAAGAAATCACAATATGCCTGTCAATGGGCTAAGTATTAAAATGAAAATACATGTATTCCTGGTGCTACTGCTTCCTTGAGGCAACCACTGGGGAGAAATGGGGACGTGGTGGGAGGTGCTCTCCATGGGCTACATACAACAATGTGTTAGGAGATGAGGAATATCGCATGTACTTTGTTATTGTCTCCTGCCGACAACACTGATAGTCAAGCATCGGCACCTCGCCATTCACGTGCCACAGTCTTGTAAAACAAGACCTACCCCAGCCAAATACCCCCCTTCTGTCTCCAAGGTGTTCCTCCAGATACAGCTGCCTCAAATGAATAAACACTGCTGGGACAGAGTCCTGCCAGCAGTAAGTCAGGCTTCAATCTGTTGATACTAGTGCCTGCCACAACCCACGTCACGCCACCTAGTGGCAACTGTCTTCACTGCAAGCCAGATTACCCATGATGCAACCGTGGCTCAGAGATTATGCAAAGGGCTACTTGTCATTGGATAAGACAGCGTACACCTTGGGTTAATCTGGGACAAACTGGCCTGGTCGAGCTTGTTTATAGTTCATTATCGCTGCCCGGGGTCAGGGCTTCGTGGTGGCTGGCCTATCTAGTCTGGCTTCTAGGTGGCTTCAACGGCCGCAGCGCTGGGAAAGGCGATCAGGTTGCCATGTGTTTTACTTGGCTATTAGCTACGTAACTGGCGCTAATTCGCGCGCCCAAATTGGCCATTAGTGGGCAGGCTTTCTGGCGGTAATCTGCTGCCTTCTCTGTGCTGCTGGGCTCCCGGGACTACCCCGAAATACACCTTAATCCCAACCTCCCTTACACGTCACACCCTCCCTGAAAGCGACCACCATCTCTTCTGGTGAAAGATAACAATGCTAATCATATCCATGAATGTCTTCGATTCCTTCACCATATCTGCCCCTAATTCATGAAACATGTATGAAGCAGTTGGGACGTTGAGCCTCTGTTCCCAGGATGGTGAATATTAGTGATATGACTAATCATGGCTCAGGAGCTTCTAATAACTAAGGGGGTGAGATAGGGGGGGCTCATCAAGCATCCTTGGCTGGTGGTGGCTATAGGGCTGTGCTACTCCGGGTAGTTTTTATATACTAGTAACGTTTATAATAATGAACACCTGCCTCCTGTGAGGCACGTGTGGTAAATGAGAATTACTTTGGACAGCAAGACACCGGTGAGGCGGGCCAGCTGATCTAGTGATGCGTTAATGACGCCTCTATTATGAAGTGCCCATCGCTCTGGGGGCTGGTCATGGGAGCTGCTTGTCTGAGCAGAGCCTTCCCAGGCTTAGGGCCAGTGGAGTGGACAATAATCAGTAATGGAGATAGGGAGTGGAGGCGCCTGTAACATTGTGTAAGTCTTCCTGGGGGGTAATGAGGAACAACACCCAAGGGCATGGGAGGCGTCAATGGACACCACTGGACAGGTGGACAGCGAACAGCTGTTGCCTACCATCAAATGGCCAGTGGTCAGCAGTTGGAGAGAGTGGTTTGGGGATTGCAGGCTAGTAAGGGGGGCTCAACAAGGATGAGGGAATGGGGGGGGGGTGGGTTTAAGAGAGAGGGTAGGTTGGAAGAACAATGGGTGTTAGGGAGGTAGGAGGGACCGACCACTGCACGGCGCTGTGCACTGATTACAGGCAACAAGTCAATGATGACACCCTCCATGTCATCTGCGGCCCCTAGGGCGTCATGGATACCACTCAGTAAACAATGGGGCTGCTGGACAGATGCCCCCTTACAGGTACTCATGAAGCCAAACATGGCCTCTCCACCCCCGTCGTGTGACACCAAGGGCCTGATCGAGAGCTGGACACCAATATAGGGCTAATAGAATCAGGAAATAACACAAGGCTTACTTTGCCAGTGGCTTTCTATATGGGGGATAATGGGGTAGGGTTCCATTGTGTAGTATTTAATTAATCTGGGCTGTCCACGCTGTTATGCACTTTATAATGTAAGCTAATATTATAGGGTATTTTGGGTGGGAGGTAGGCGTTGAGTGGGGGTAAAGTAAAGGTGGGGTGGTGTAAGTTGATGGGGCAGCTGTGGTCAGTGAGCCTGGAGTCTAACCTGGGTACAGGAGGAGGGCAGGGAGGTGTTACTGGAGTAAGCAGGGCACTGCACCCTTGGGGAGGGCTTGCCAAATGTCACGTGGTACTCCCCCAACTCCTCCACGGTCACCTGTCCCTGACATGGAGTGGCCTTGCCCCGGCCATGTCGGGCCCTGGCGACACGCCCGCCATTTGTACCAGGAAATAGCTGTGCGGCAAGAGCACCAGCTGGATTTCCGTTAGGATTTTCGCCGCGGCCGATTCGCAGGGCTGTGATAAGGGAGCGCGGGCAAATTGAAAGCCCCCCTTGCCCCTGGGTCTGGAGTGGGTTTGGGGGGAGGGGGCACGTCAGAAGGCAGGCCTGGCAGGCCGGCCATCGGGTGATCACGTTGCGGCATTAGAGTTATGGCCAGCTAATGCTGTCTACACGTCGGCCGGCTGTCAGGGGGTGGGCCCCGCCTGACCCTCCCGGCCAGCCATCACCGCTGGCATGGCTTCCCCACTGGCTTCACAACAGGAAGAGGCATAAGAGCCGCTCTGATCCTCTCTCTCCGGTGGGTGTGCAGAAATGACCCCCACTATAAATGATGCAGTCGTCTTGGCCCCGATACACCTTACGACCCAGCCACCCCTCACACTCCCAACACCCGACCTGCCCACCACCGCCTCATCATGCTCATGGCACCAACCCCGTGACTTGGACTTTACCCCCTCTGCCTGGATCATCTTGGGCCCTATAGATCTCCAGGGCAGAGGACCTGACGACCTGGGATCCTGACCAAACTGTGTCAGTGGATATGGTATGAGCTGGAGGTTGTGTGGTCACCAGGCCTGCCATACTACATGTACTAGTATACCTTTGGGAGAATGCCGCAAATGGGTGGCTTCATTGTACTTAAATGGGCCATACGAAAATGCATGGAAATAACCTAAGAATGCTTTGTCCATAATGGCTATGAAATCTATATTTTATACTTCCCTGCACGGATAATAATATTCTGACACAAAGGCCTTCAAATATCATTTATCAGATATCAAGCCCATTCTCGCCTACGAGCCCACCCACTAGAGGTGCACTGTGCTTGCCTAACGAACTTGCCACAACAGTCCACTGTGCTATGCATAACAGCATTGTGCCTGCAGAGACCAGCCCCCTTTGTAACACGTCCCACGTGGTAACACCAGACCCAGGAGGAGCCCAGCGTCAATATTATCCCAGATTCCTCTAATGGCCAATAGAAGTTGGGGGTCTCATAGGCCAACTGGTAGAGTGGCTTCTGGAATATGCAGGAGGCCTGCGCCGTGCCTTTAGTGGTTATTACACTCAATATCATTAGTGGCACTCACGGGGCCACGTGTATCATATTGACAATGTGTTTTGGGAACGTTATAGCAATAAGGAGCAGGGGTTCAATATGCCACTGCACAGGGTAATATGATCACACTGGTATTTCCCTATGGCACGGGATTGTTAAAGTACAAGGTTGAAAACGCCTACTCCTATGCGTACTAACCAACCGTACATGGGAGGGGAGATGTAAATTATCAGTGTTATTAATTGAAATCAAATGTAAGAGGATGGTGTCTTCACTTTTATTGTTTGGAATTGAAATTAATTAAACAATGGTGTCAGTCAACGCAGTAAAGATTAATGGTATAAATAACGGTTCACAACATCATGTTTATCGTGTCAACATTTGCTATTCATTCATATCAGTTAAATTTTAACCAGTTGAAATATCATGGGCTTGGAACACATTTATAAATCGTTCATTTCTTGATTTATAGTTTACCTGGACAACCAAGGTAGGACTCAGCCGTACTTTGGAAGTATGTTCTTCATTGTTGTCTACCCCTTTGTATTGCTTTGTATCATGGGTGTGAGAATTCTGAACCTAAAGCCAGGCGCTGTGCTTTGGTCGCGGATTCCCTACTAACCTATATCTGCCGTGTTCAATTAGAGAGTACTCTCAGTGGGGATGGGACAGCTGCACTGCTCTAGTGGACACACAAGTTGAGAACTTCTAGTGGCTTCTTTCTTCTGTGTTACTGATTTGCCAACTATCTTAGTATGTACTCATGGGCTGGGGGGTTGGGTATGAGTTGCTAGTTATAGGTCATTGGTGGGATGACTTCTTTTGATGAACTCATTGGTGTATATTCTTCCTATGCTATTGTTCTACCCATTATATATAGTTGGACACTGTTGTATTTGCCCTACATAGATCTATAGCTGTTACATCTATACGTGCTTTGTGTGATGTCACCTTATATAGTCTGTCTGTCCTTGAGCGCACGTTCCCTCCGCTGCTGAACACCAATAGTTACAATGTCGTCCATAAATACTCATCCTTCTTTTGTGTCCCCTCCATTTTCAAAAAGAGCCCTGCAGGGAAAAAAGAAGCACTGGCTCACACAAAAAGCAGCTCTTGGTTAATGAGTCATTTAAACTAGATCTGGGTTTATTGTCGAAGCTGCGGACCAACGTGCTGTGAAATTGGCCTACTCCTAGCAGCCAACGTCAAAATGCCTATCGATCTAACCGCCTGAATTAATGCAAATATAGTAGGCCGGAATCAATATATAGAACCTGTCACTAGGGATTACCAGGAACAAATCACACATAAAAGAATCTCATTTCTGATAAGATTTCAGCAACGGAGGGTGGTAGGGTTGGTGTGGGAGGAGGTGAAGACCATGCAGATCATGGAAAACGAAGAGAACGGATGACAAAAAGGGGTCTGAAGGCTGTAAATAAATCATGAAGCATTTCTATGATTTTTTGTCTCTCAGAATGTTCAGACGTCGGTGGCAGTGAAATGCTAGTGATCATCGGTATGGGTGTGTTGGGAGATCGTTAAAAAAGACAGATAGATGGCTGTGGAAGATCTTGTTGGAAGGAAGAGAAGTTGCTAGCTCGGGGAGTTTGGAAAGAGAGGCAATGGGAGTTTGGACTGAAACAGTGGGACACTGTAGTCACTATAGACCACACCCATAGAACGGTGTCAATGCTCATAGCTGTCACAAGTGTGTCAGTCTGGTCTGTTGATGGTGTGACAGAAAGGGTGTATATATCTGTGGGTCGGTAACGTTGGGGCATTGAGTGTCCTGGTGCTTGGTTGTACTCTGCACATGGACGATCTGTGTGGTCGAACAGGATCATCAGGATGGGAAAACCCATACTCCTAGCCCACCCAGTAAAAGAGCATTATATAGGCAGGAAGGGTGTGTTTAATCCCATGGGGTACAACTATGGATAGGATCACCAATGGTAGAACACAACCGAATACCATGCAGATGGGGACAGGGGAGATATCAGGACAATGTTGTGGTTGGGGGGGGGGGGGGATCCTCCCTTTTTTCTGCCATGTCAGCTTGCCACAGAACCACCTATCCCCAACCCCAAACACTCTTTGTGCCTGTGCTTTCAGCCACTTGTGGTCTGGGGAGGCGGTGCAATAGGCGCCATTGACGCTTGGATGACGACAGAGAAAGCTTGGAGGCGTCCTCTCTCCATGTCTTCCCTTGCTACGATATCAAACAAAATAGTGCCACTTGAATTGAAGCTACAAAAGGAGAAGAATCCCCAGCATTGTGCGTAGAGGAGGTGTCGGTGTAGGGGTTTCCACAATAGAGGTCGGCCCTCGACCACCTACTACAGTGTAAGGTGTGGGGAGGGGGTGGTCGCGCAGGTAGTGTTCAGGTGTGGTGAACTTGACACCTGAGGAAATCGGCATGATGATGCCCCCTGTAAAGTTAATCACCATTACCTGTGGCCGCCCAGCCGACCCCTGAGTACCCTCAGCCCCACTCAGCCTCACCTGACTCCGTCCTAAACCATCATAGAGTAGCCCGGCTCCACCCACACCACCATCAACATTATCACTATGGGCTCTGTGGTAGTAACTGCAGCAGGAGCAACAAGGGCAATATACTACCAACAGCAAGCCCAACCACAGACATGACCATTGAGAAACACAATGATTTTCATCCCCAAAATGTTAAAAATCCACTGGCCTGTACAGTGGATATACATGATATATATATATATGTTTCATATGAAACTTTTATGATGTGAAAGTTGAATATATAATTCTCAATATCCCTATGTTTTATTTTGCAATACTGCCCATCATTGTCCACCATGATTCCCATAAAGTTACATTATCTTTGTGACATAGACACGGATCACCCACCCAACACACAGATCGTGTAGAACTGGAGTGCAACCTCCAGTACCCCAACCAACACCGTCCACCACCACAAATGACTGATGAACAAAAAGAGGTGGAAGAAGACTGTGAAAAACCTCCAGTGGAACCACGCCGAAGAATATTGATTTAACAGTCAATTTAATTAAGAAGGCTTAGGGGGATTTTGCATTTCCTCGGCTTCGCTCTTCCCATTTCTTAATTTGGTTGAGAAATATCAATTGGAAAACAAGCGGCAGGATGAGATTTTTCACCAGTGGCCAGAGCGAGTGGCCGAAAGCAAGGGATAAAATCCAAGCATTTGGCGCTTTAGAATTAAGCAGGTGCAACCAGATTTTTCTACGTTAATATGATAGCTTGGATCTCCGGATCTACATACCCCGTGGGTATGGTGCCCCTAACCCCTCCTTAAAACACCCCCAGCCCCCCTGGAGCTGTTCAACCAGCCCTCTGACAAGGACTCAAATGACAGGTGTAGTTTTGATAATTGCCCCTCGGCCAGGCGGTGCGACAGGTAAAAGGCCAACCATAAAGGAATGTGAGGGCCCACCGAACAAGTCCTGCCGAATGGCGCAGCTTCAGTGGTGTTCAGAAAGGCTGCTGTGGGGGCTTTGTATGGGGTGGGGTAGGGTGGAGGGGAGTGGTAGGAGGCAAAACCCACAGAGTGCTGGCCGCTATGGTGTGGGAGTAATGGTGCATGGAGATGGTCGTGTCTCCTGTGGACCCAATAGGCCCGCCCCGCCCGCACCTCTGTGCCGTTAATGTAGGCCCGCTGCAGGGCTCTCACCTCCCGACCTCTAACCCTCTTGATCAGTGACTAGAAACACCACAGCCAGGTGAGACGGCCAGGTATAGACGCAAATCACCGCGGTTGGGGGTGGCAGGGATGGGAGCATAGAAAGAGTAGGTTGTGATGGGGTATTGGAGTCGGAGGGGGGTGTTGCGATGTAAGGGGTAGGGGATGCGTGACTTGAACTTTGGCGTTTTGGCATACAGTGTATGCTTGCACGCTAACATAGAAAAGGAGGCTCGTGTAAGCCCCCGGGGAATGGGATAAAATGTACACAACAAAAAAAGAAAGCTTTTTGCCCTTTTTCCCTGATGGTGTGTAGAAAACCTTATGTGGGTTATCACATTGCGCCCTACATGATGAAATAGCTGGTGGTATTTCGCACTTACCGGAAATACCAAGGTGTGCTTTGCATGCCGGGAGGTCTGGCTGGGACGGAAGCTCCACCTGGTGCTATATTGGTCTTGATATAGCACGCTGCGCTGGAGGGAGGCAGTGGGAAAACTACAAAAGGGCACCTCTTGGTGCACGGGTCTGATGCACTCCATGTGCCTGCTACCTCGTCCATGCTCGAGCCATGATCAAAAGCAGGCCTCACTACCTGGACCTAATGAGCGCATCTTACGACAAAACCATCAATAACGCACAAACGACGCCCAGAAAAACAATCTGTGCGCCATCGATGGCAGATTTGCCGGGGTGGAATTCACAGGGAGGGGATCTGGGGGTGGTTAGGGGATTGCGAGTAGGTGGAAGAGGTTGGAGGTGAGGGTGGGGCGGGAGGCAGAAGTCATGGAAACAGATGTAGGTTCAGAGGAGGGGGATCCATCATTATTTGGGAGCGGACTTCACACGTTGAGAGGCCATGACGAGATGCAGACCCATGCGAGCAATAGCTTCTCCCGACACCTGGGATGGATCTTCACCGGAGCCTCCTCCACGGTGGGAGGTAGGGCTCACAGCACAGGCAATCAAAACAACCCCTACCAGTGAAAAAATAAACAAATTTCTTCCAATTTAATTCTTTTGATAAAAGCAGTCCCCCATGGGAATGGAGGGCAGGAAGAAATTGGGGATGAGGACCCACCGTGACGTGAGCTTATATCAGGCTAGTAAACCAGATCCGCCCTCCCACCCAGGAGGAAGTCCCCTGTGCTATAGGCGCCCAGAGGTGATGACCTAGATATGACAACTTTGATCCCTACTGACGTCCGGCTCACTAGAGAGGTTTGATCCGCGGCCAGGCCACTCTGGCCCAGCGCGCCACATCAAGGGATCCAGGACGACCTGGGCTGGGGGAAGGGTCAGCCCTGGCCTGGCGCCCTGTGCCCATCAGGTTACCCTGACTGTCCTGCCCTGTTAGGTCGGCCTGAGGGCACAGGGTCCCGATAAGGCTGACATGGCTGATGACATGGCCTTTGTGGGTTCGCTCATGTCCTTCACCCAGCCAACTCCTCCAAGTTTTATCTTCGGTCCGTGTCCGGTCTGTCGGGCCTGGTGGCCAGATGCGATTACGCCCGGCGGGGTGAGGTTATGATTGACCTTTTTTCAGTTCAATAGAAAGTAATAATGTTCATGATTGTGGCAGCCGCTGGGGGTCGCCCGGGGGCGCCCCGGGGGCAGTCTTTGTGTATTTGGTCCCCTGATTCCTGACGTAACTATTAGTATTAGGCGCAGACCGGACCCCTACCCCTAACCCAGAGACCCTGATGGGTCACATTCTACCCCCCTGACCTACCCAATACGAATTTCTAGGTAATTAGTGCCACATTCTATTACAGCCTGGATCCCTGGGCTCCTGACCTCTCACCCCACCAGTGCAATCGGCGTGGCCATCGCTGCCCGCGTGAGCAGTGGGAATGTACAGGCCAGCCTTTGTTGGAGCCACAAAATATGAACCTGCCTGACAGTTTGTGTAATTTCTATTGCCATAAACGTGGGCAAAGGCCAAGCATAAATCTGTGCCCTTCGCCACCCCCTCACCTCCAGTGTAAGGGGAGCGCAGCAATCACGTGCCATCCTCCCCCTAAAATGGCCGAATGCATATTTCATATTGGCGCGCCACAGCACGCCTCCTGCCCTGGGTCTTGCACCCTCCTGATGCCAATCCTATATATTAGCCACCAGACCAATTTTTATGTCTTCAAACTGCGGGGTCCTCCTCTAAGACTTCCAACCCCTGCATACAGAGTCTCTCAAGCTTTGTTCAACTGGGCGGGCGTCGAACTCCAGGGCGTCTTTGGCACCTGCAGTGACGATGGTCTGCGTCTGGAGGAAGGCCTGTCGGGGATGTCTGGTGATGGTTGTTCATGGGAGGGGGGCTTGGAACATTGCATGACCTCTTGCTGGGCTGCCCTAAACGGAGGTCAGCCTGGTGAAGGGGAGGGGCGCGGCAGCAAGGGTGTAGTGGGGCGGGCAGGTGCGTCGTCCGACACCCACCATTGTTACATCAACCATAACAATAACAGCCTCCATCATCGACCGCCAATAAAAACCCTTTCACTACAGGTGTCGGCCTCGCATGTCAAGTCAGTGCCAGCACAGACAGGGCCGTCCCCCCGGACGGGACCCCATTCCGCAGCTCGAGGTGTCGGCCTTGGCACCAAACGAGGGCCGTGCGCGAACATCGACGGCGCCGACCTTCGATCCACGTCCGGTCGACGACCCTTCGACACTCCGCACCGACCCCGCGGCCAGTGCCGCACCAGAGGCGCCATGCACTGTAGCCACTGATGTGTCGGCATATTGCTCGCCACAATGGAGTTTTATGATCTGCGGCTGGTGAAGAAGACATCAGCGGGAGGGAGGGAGGGGTGGGGGTCCCGCGGCCAGTAGTGGCTTCCTCACGCCCCGCTAACCACCCGAAATGGCTTCTAACAACGGGGCCCTAAGAAAGGGCCATAAATCTGCCACAGCACGCTCAGTCTGCATTTTACTCGCAGCTAAAACTCACAGAAACACCCACCATTCCATGGACGAAATAGAAAGCCCATATCATCGACCATGAATCACTTGGAAGGAAAACAAGGAGGAAAAACACTGCCCGCCTTCGTTATGGAAAAATTAATTTGGTTTTTCGATAGCATCCCATTATGATGGCCAAAAAGCATTTGCCGTTTGTTATGTAATTACAATCTTTCAGATTTGTTGATTTATTTTTGGCCTCGGGAAATATGACAAACGTTTATGTATTATCATGAATATACACCTGTTTGCCTCTTATTGGTTGCCACAACAAAACGGTGAAATAAAAGAAGCATAGCCGGATGGGAGAATACATTAAATTGTGTTGGGAATAATTCAATGGGGTTCGTAGCAGAGCTAACAATTTCTGGTTCCCAGGGAATTCTTCTCATTAGGCATTGCCCTTTTGCCTGCGGCATCGGGACACCTCATTGGCGGAAACAAGTCGAATCAGCGTTCTGGCTCGCCCAACAATGGGAACAAGCGCATTAAAAATGTAGAAACCCTGCTGTTCCCGATAGCAGTCTTTGTGTGCGCTCAGCCGAGGGAAAATACCTCACAAAATCTCTTATTCATTAATTAAAACTGCAGACACCAGGCGTAGCTGGAGGTGCCAGAAGCAAGGGTCACAACAACTTGTGAAGTTGTGGCATGCCTCCTACAAGGGCCAATATTACTGGCACTGTCCCCGTTCAGAATGGGTGAACAATGCCGCTGCCCTAATCAGTCAGGAAGCACAAAAGATCAATCGACTGGATTGCTATTTTGCCAGCAGATGAAGAGGGGAGGTTCAGGAGTAGAGTACTAGTCATCCCCAGGGACGTCTATGAGGGTTTCTTCATAGCTCTACCGTTTGAGTAATCGTCCTGTACAAATCCATTTATCTTATAAATACTGGTAGTTATAGGCCAGCAATAAAACTTCCTACTTAGTATACTGTCGCTTCTATTGCGATGTATTATCGATGGTACTTTTTTTTTTAAACAGTAACTGTTGTATCACGGGAAATCAGAGATGACTATAGATCATAATGCTCGCTATATAGAACAATATTGTTCCTGATCAAGAATAGGTTCCAATATTTATAAGGTCTACCCCATTGACCTGATTAAAGAAAGTTTATATTTGCATTACTTTGTATGACCTCGAAAGGCAAATCATATATCGAGACACATTATACTTTAATAGCCTGTGTCTGGTGCCATATATGATGGGTCTTGCTCGGGACTGCCTATCGAGGCCATCTTAGTGGTGCAGGAAGCTAGGGAGAAGCCGATAATCGATTAGTATTCCGGCAAGGGTGCAGAGCACACCTCCAAAGTGATATAAAGTGGCGGAAGGAGGGCTAGTTGTGACCATTCGGAGATCAGAGCAGCGGTGGGCATTGATTGTCCAGCCGCCAGAGTGCTAATGTCCTCCTGTGTGGTGTCCTCCGGGCCTCTCCAGGTCGTGTGTAGCCAACAACAAGCCCAGCCAAGCATGGCCACGGCCAGCCCCAGTGCGGACGTCGCTACTCTCAGGCCGTATATTAGTCTCTCCACTTGAAAGTCGGTGCGACTGGATCACAGCCCGAGTTATGGGCCTCCAACGGCCGATCACGTCGTCTCGCTCCGGCCATTGCGCCAATCATTTCCATTTCAACCCCTCCTGGTCCTGAGCATTGAAAAGCCATCAGAAAAATTTGGCCCTTGGTGGGTGGGCGGTTGAGTGGGTGGGTTGGGGGAGATTGCTCGGTATGTAGGCATTGCAGCCTGCTCGTGAGTAGGTGGTGAGAATGGGTGGTGGTAGGGCTGACCGGTGGCGAGCCGACAGGGGTGGTGGGGAATATTGATGGGCTGGAAGGCAGTTTTGACCAACATGATTTGGCCGCCTCCTATATCGTGAATTGGCCGCCATTGCTGATTGAATCCCGATGTAACGTCCGCGGCTACAATCACTTAATAAGCGCGACTTGCGCCCAGATGAGAGCTGCAGAAACTCAATGAGCTGCTCCCGCTGGTCATTGCATTAAAGAGGACTCGCCGTGCATTATTGGGACAAATTGGCATTGTTTTGGGCTTTATATGGCCGGCACGTAAGGTTTTGATAGCATTAACTTAGTCGCAGTGCTGATGGCCGGGCCACTCTGCCCGATGAAGTGCGCCTTTATGGCACGGCCTCGTCGTACGCATGCGAGCAGCTCCACCCACCCCACCGGCTCAAGAATACCATTGCATTAAATGCGGCCATGATCACTTTAGGATGGCCAAAGAAGATTGCTTGGCTGCCGCACTCGGGGGCCAAACAGGCCTTCATACCACTATAGATCGCGTCTAAATAGGATTCCATGCAATCTTGGATTGCTCGCCGCCGAAAGCTCGTTTGCCTGATAGAAAATTACGTTTGCCAATTATTTCAGTAGAATTGACAAAGAGCTGCGCGGCGTCTTTAAGTTGAGATGAGGCGCTCCGGGTTTCATCAGCAGGGATGGGCCGCTGGTTGTGAAGAGAGGAATTAATATAGACTCGTTTGGCTGGTCAGCTGATGGATTGGTTGGACCGATAGGTGCAGCCTCTGAACCCTGCATAGTAGCTGGGGTCAGCTGGATGTAAGAGCAGCTCACAGCTCTAACCTACTCCCCACAGAGGGGGGAGGGGCAGCCCTGAAAGTGGTAGAATAGAGTGGAAGCTCAGCTGATTCCCCAATACTGCATTTTTATACTGTATGTACAATGCCAGACAGTATAGTAATTGATTGGGTTCTGTATGTCTTTCCTTTTTGTAATTACACTTCAATGGAACTCATCATCCACACACTATGAGGGTAATTATATCATGGAAGAGATAACGTAACAGCATTTAGGGACCTCTGACATTTTTGTTCTCCTTTGCAGATGTTATCAGAATTGTTGTAACTGTTTGCTATCGACTTAGATTATGAGGATATGACAGAGAGCTTATCACAGAAAGGAGGTGCCTCAGACATACTGTTTGAAGATTATCTTATAATAAACCCCATAAAATGCTTCAATGTGATGTTATCGCCTGCTTATCCAATTTGGGAAAGTATACTTTGGGGAATTTCGGAATAATATTTTTTCTCGTCCTACTGGATATATACTGTAGATGTGAAATGGATGCACCATCTATTAGGAAAACCATGGATTCTCCTGCTAGTCCTCTAGAATCGGACCAGCTGTCAGCATATACTTTTCCCATGGTCATTTGGGAAGCGTTGCCCAGCCAGTGACCCCTGACTTATCCCGGCTAAACCAGGCCACGGTTCCTAGTACTAGTAGTATATAGGCGCTGTCTAGTCTTGGGGTTGGGATAGTTGTGGTGGGGATGGGACCCCACACTGGGAGGGGTGGCGCCCTTCTTTCAGCTGCCCACTCCTGATCAGCTACCACCCCCATCAATCACCCAAAACTTTATCTGGGCCTTCAAATTAATGGCATCTTGGCCTAGTCCCCAGTACAGGGTGTGTAGGGTGAAGCCTAGACTGCGGGTTTAGTGCTATACAGTCTCCCTGTGTGGGGATGTGGTGTTGGAAGCTTTGAAAGCTGCCACCAAACTGACCTTCCCTGAATTCAAAAGAATTGCAATAGTGAGGGAGCATACAGGAGTTGGCGCTTAGTCTGGGCCCAAATCAAATTTAGACTGCAGTCACTATAGGCTGCGAGGGGTGTGAGGGCAACTTCCCTCTGTGAATTTTCATGAATTCCTCCCCTGTGTGTGTGCCGACCATATAAGCCAATATGTGGCGAATATGCGTCCCCAGGCATTTTCATCTCGAAGCCTCCTGTGGCCAGCCAACCAAGCCAGCCCAACAAGCACCCGTTCAGATTGACTGTCGGGCTAGATTGCCTCTTATTTTTTGTGTAGCTATTGGGAAAAGGGGAAGCGGGAAAATGTCAAGTCAACGCGTTTGCATTATATTATTAGTCGGCGCCCTGCACAGTGTGATACAATCCAGCGCACGTCTCAATTTGGAGGCTGAATGGCGGGCAGCGTGCGTGGAGAATTCACGTAGCCTACAAAGGCAGTTGGTGGAGGTGGCTCGGGGGTGGTGTTGGCAATAGGAGAAATGGGACACGCTGAGGCTAAAGGTTACAGGGGGAGGTGGAACTGCTCACAGGGACTCATGACCTGCTCCGGTCTGAAGGCCCCTAGCTCCTTGCCTCCGGGGGCTCTTCCCCCTCCCACAACTCCCTCCATAGCAGCCCACGGCATCGGGCCTGAATGGGAAGGTAATATCCCAAGGCGCAGTCTGCTAATCAGGTCCAACTGCACATATTTATGGAAATTTAAATTGGCAAACTTGGGTGGCATAACAAGGTGCCATGGTGGCAGCATCGAGCCATTTATATCAATTAGTGGCCATGGCGTCGTCTCGCCATCGATGGTCGATGGCGCATGGCTCCCAGCTACTGAGTTCGGCTATTGAACTGTTCGCCATGTCTTTAGCCATTCACCCCCCCCCCCCCCTCATACCCTCGAACCGAACTGTATGACCTAGATATCAACTTCTCTAGGCCTGCTCCAGTTTTCCCTGCGAGCTTCTACCAGCTGACGATAGAAATAAAAAATACCCGGGATAAATGACACCAACCCTGCAATGTACATGTTTACATTTGCCCCTTGAAGCTATATTTTTCAAATATTGGTTTCCATTGATATAGATCGTGTTATATTCCCTACATTAGACCATTTTCATGTCTTACAATATTAAACAGGCAGTCAATTTGACCCAGTTTGCGTCATCTGTCATGAGACCATTATTCAGGGCCACTCTAAAGAGGAATGCAAGGCAGCTGGACGTCCATGGATTAACACCGACAGGAGAGGCGTCAGTAGTAGGGGTAAAAAGGACTGCTGGAGCCGCCTGGTGTTGAATGCTGGAACTGCCGATACTGCGGGTGGGCAGGGGGGAGTCCGCTCAGAACTCAAGGCCACCCCTCTCCTGTCTGTGTCGGGCCATACTCAGATTTATTACCCATACAAATGGAGAGGCTTTACAGTGTGCTTCACTGCTGCCCCCGACGCAGATTGTGCCCATCAGGAGGAGGAAGATTAGACCACAGATTAGACATTATAGCTGTCTTCCGTCGGGAACTGAGCCAATGGAAGATGGCAGTTTGTGTAGTGAAGTAGTCATGCTCTTTTAGAGGATGGTTTCGATGCTATTTTATGAGGCAATACTGTCTTCCTGATACAACAAGAGATCTGGTTTTATACCCTTTTGTCTAAATATGGATTATCATCTAGCGTTGCTGGTGATTGATAGTTTGGGGGGTTAAAGTTGCCGCAGTGGCTTCGTGCAGATTGCCAGGGTGGAAGCCATGTAGAAGCAATGGATTGGTGAAGTCAAGAAGAAGCTGGTTCTCGGAGGATTGCACCGTCTATATGGGTGATTGTCTGCGGCAATCTACGCCCATGTCCGTCCCAGCCCCTCAACCCGTCCAATTAGATTGCATCCAAGAGCAAATAACTGTTTTGGAAAATTGGTGTTGGTAGGCCAAGATGAATACTGATTGAAGCGTCTATTGTATGAGTTTTATTCGGCCGTATTGGCCAAGTGGGAATGGCCGGCGAAATCCCTGCTCTCAACAGCCACGGAGGCTGTGATCTTTATCAATCTATGTGGACTCATTGAATGGAGACTGTGGGTCCAATTGAGTCGGCCGGAATGAGCAGGAGGAGGGGCGGGGTCCCACAGGTCACATTGAGCCATACCTAGGCACTCAGCTGTGGGCAGCCATCAGGCCAGGCCGAGTGAGGCAATCGGCACGGCCGTGTTCAACCCTTCTGATTGGCGACGACCTGGGGCCAGACCAATTGCCTGCAGCATACAGTTGGGCCTGTTTCTCGTGGTATTACTGCCGGCCTTTGAGACACCAACGCGTCCCGAGGAATGGCTGATCTGGAGGGGGAGGCACCGCCGGTTTGCCAGAGCGCGTAGGCAATTGATTGGAGCAGAGGCCATTGAGGGGCCCTAGTGGAGGGGGGCCATGGCTCGGCCTGACCTGGGTTATCGCTCACTCCTCGGCCACACAATGGTGAAAGTGTATAACATCATGTGTTGTGTGCGTTTTGTTTGAAATATGGCCCTCCACCCCATCTGAAGCTGCGGTTAAAGTATGATTAGTTGAGAGAGTGCGGTTTATGTTTCTGTTCTCAACAAAAGAGTGAAAAGCAATGTTTCAAGCTTTGTAGCCCTTAGTAGTTTAATTCCTTGGAATTGAGAAGGAGTGGAGTAGTTGGGGAGCACTGGAAACAACGCGCTTTACATGTTTTACAACTGATGAATGAGTTAAAAACAATCCCAGCGGGAAGGGGTTTTGTCAGGTATCTTTGGGTAAAAGAACATCACATCGTTTTTTTCTCCCAATGAGACTTCTGGATCTTCCTTTTTTTATGATTAATTTTTATTTTCTGCTGTGACCCCATTAATGCCCTGATGACGGTGTCGCGCTGGCGGTTGCTACCTGGTGGTGCGGTATCTGTTTCAGCCATCAGTCGCCTGCCACATGGACCTGTCAAACACCGGCACATAGATCATAGATAGGCTCCGGAGCGGGGGCCGCGCCACCAGCCAAAGGTAGCGGCGCAGTGTCTTACTATGGGGCTGAATACCAGTGCTGATAAAATACAGAGGGACTTCCTAGACCGCGGCAGGCCCACCGATAAAAAAGAAACCACAGGGTGGGTCGCAGGTCTGACGCAGGTGCCCTGTGATGATGATGGGGCCGCGTCGGCACCGCCGCCCGAAATGAATGGTATCTCTGCGCTGGTCGAACACGTACTTACCCACACGGGGTATGCCGCTGCTTATCTATGGTATGCCTCTGATTATACGTCTCTGACGGACATAGGCCAAAATAACCGGGCTCCCCCCATGGCTCTACTGGAGTGGACGCAGTCGGGGCCCTTTCCAACACTCCAAACACTCCTCCCACCTTCATTTGCCTTTGCGCCCGACACCTTGAAGCGTCGGCCCGTGAGACAAGCCAAACAGCGGAGAGGTGCTCTTGTAATTTGACTCGATTAAGTGGGCGGGGACCTACTGGTTTCGTCCAGCAGGCCTGCGCTGACCCGTGCTAAACGGTTTATGCCGCTAGTATATGTTTTCTGAATATTCATGACGTGTCTCGCACAAAGTGCTGACGGATTAGGCACGACGTGCGGAAGTGGGACACGTCATGCACGTCATGTACGTCAGGGCGCGGAGTGATTTAATGGTATGTTACAGAGGAGACAGTTGTGAATATGATGGATACTGCAGACTCCTAACATGGGGAGTAAATGCCTCTCTCTTTTATGTGCCAATTTGAAATCTCTTTCGAACGTCAGCCCAGTCAATCAATGCCGAGGGGAGTGGGAGGAACTACTTAGACTACATTCACAGGCAGATGCCATCTTGCATGCGCAAATGATACGCACAGACTTGAATTGTGGAAGAACGGGAAGTCATTCCCTACTGAAGGGAATTGGCGTCGAGTGCTGTTCCCTGTTTCCCCATTCATGCCAGTCAGCTTGAAACTCGTAGAAACACATTCATTTGCTTCTCCATGGTCTTTAATCTGACATAAACACAAGAGTCAGCGACGATAAGGTCCTGATTTTTTAATTAACAGCATGATAGATGGGGTTATTAAAAGTGATCATTAAACTGATTAAAACATGAAAATTAACTTTATTGAGATACTCGAATCCTATACAAAGACGCTGTCGCGCTGCATTTTTAATGGAATGGGGGAGGGATTTTCGTAGTTGTTACCGCCATTTATTATTTACAACTGATCACCAGTGACAGCAGAAAGGATACGCAGACTAATTTTCCTGATGGGAGCCAAGGACGGGGAAAGTAGGCCTGCTGCCTCGGCTCAGCCTCTGCTTAATGGCCCTCTCCAGCTTTTTGTTATACCACATGAAATTCTAATTAAACAAATGCTTTCTTGTTCCTTGCCGATATGGGAATGTCTTAGATAGGTTGCTGAGCTCTTGGCGCTGCGCATCTATTAGGAACGCGGCGAGGATGGGCTCTCAGGGCTGATTATTGCATCAGGGGGTCATGGTCTTACTATGAACCTGGATAGGGCTGTCATTATCTGCTGTTTGGCTTGCGCTCAGCCCCCCCGATGGTGTCTTTTTTTCCTTCCTCTCCTCCTCATCCTCCTCCCAGTAACTCCTAAACGTCTCACGCTCGTTTGTTATTGAATAACGCAAGTTTTATGTTCATTTGCGGAAATACAGGCAGGTTTTATTTATTTTCGCTCTTCCGTTTCCTCCAGGGGCTTTTTATCCTTGTGCATTTCTACTACGACCCTAGTGGCATAGGCACCCTGCCTGTTATCCCCTCCCCCGGAGGGAACTTGTATGCTGATTATGAGTCATGACGCATGCGATGCAGACACAACAACCTCCGATTTAATTATACTTTTTGCCTAGAATGTTTCATTATATCGCTCCAATCGGCTAAAAGCTGACAAGTCGCCCTTTCAGAATGTAAACAATCGTACACTGTTATCAATCGTTTTGAAAACTTTAATGTTATTCTGATTAAAACAGAAACAAACCATGTAAACAATAACTGTACACATTGTATTTCTTCCAAATTCTGAACTTGACAATCATGATGAATTTTTGCTAAGAAGATTAATTGGGTATTCCCAGTGTTTTATCAAATTCCCTTATGTAACTCATTGACCTCCATTGTCTGTTTTCTCACGGTGTTGCCTTCTGTGTCTTGCAGGTTATGGCGCTGACATGTACGGCGGCGCCAACTCCGGTTACGGGTCTCCACAGCTTCGGCCACCTGTCCACTCACAGGCCATGCTCATCCCCGGCCATCCTCACCACATGATGATGGCACACGGAGGCCACATGGGCCACCACGGCATGGGCATGCCCGCGCAAAGCCCGCCTTTACATGGCGGTATGGACAGCATGGGTGCTGGACACATACAGGATATTCACGCCGGATAGGGACTAACACCCAGCCCTATGTAATATTATTATTAATGCTAAATGATACAGAAATATATATACTGGAATTTTCCTTTTTTGTTATATATTGACACGATGACGTGGAAGTTAACTACCATGAGAACTATTACGACTACTACTACTAGTTAATACAATTCGACACGGCCATTCTCTTCCGTATGACGACGATCGCCTGGGGCGTCGCGTGTGGGGGAGCCACCGTGGAGGGGGTTTGGCGCTGCCTGCCACCTCTGGGCTGCCCGCCGCGTGCCCCTGGTTGATGATGATCCAGCTGAACATGTCAACCACCCTGGAGGCAATAGGTCGAGCCTTCAGGCGCCACCCGGAGAAGGTGCGTTCCGAGTAGTCGTTCTCCCATGCCTCCTTCCCCTGACTGGTACCGATCAGCGACGGTGCTGCCACCTGGCCGAACGCAGGCGCGTGACGCCTGGACCGCGCCCATGGCAAACCACAGTACATATTCTCTCTATGTATATACACAAGTACACCTTGTCGCTGACACGGGCCGCTCCGACGGAAGCCAGGGAAACGAGGGTGTTGCTGGGCGGGGGCGAGTGATTCCACACCGAGGGACTTTAATTCCCTATCAGGAACTGCGGCTGTGAGATCCTTGTCCCCCGCCCGCAGGAGTGGACGCCGATCTGGCCGAACCTGCCCGCCCGCCCCTCCGCTGGAGTACTGCGGGCGGTGCCATCCCTACATATATTAAAGCATATACAACGGGGGTGAGATGAGCCTAGATGAACCAGGAGTGAGTGACGTCGGACCTCTGCTATCAATCGACGATGGACGCCGCCGCAGCATGCAGCCGGTGTACACTTCCGGTCAATGCCGTGTGCGCAACTGACATTCAGGGTCCCCCTGAGAGTGAGGGGGGGACCGGAACCGGAAGTAGCGAGGCCGAACGGGACGCTGGAGCGTTGACCCGCGGTGAACTTTGGGATGTGCCATTCATTGGGCTGGTGTGTACTTGCGGGAAGTCACGTGAGTTGACTCCTGCGCCGACACATAAAAAGGCAGTGCTGCTAACAACAACTATATGTTGGTCTAGTTATCTGACTGTTGTCTCTATAGTCGGAGGCCTAGCTCTGAGAGGGTTTAAAACGGCACTTTTTTGTGCCCATGTAATGTATTAAGCGAATTACTACAGACAAATGACAATCTAAGTGTACAATAGGAATAAATGAAGGTCTAGTAATTCGTGCTCCTTAAAACCAGCCCTAGTCAGGTGATATTTAAGCAAACCACGGTCTACAAATTCTTGTTATAACCAATTTATTTTCACATGTTATGTTGTGACAGGTTACTCATTTGGCTACTCCTCTCTTCTCTCTCTCACCCTTCTCCGTACGCACGCCATGACTCGAGGAAAAATAGGTCGTTCATAGTCATGTACATATATAAATACAAAGGGGTAAAATCTTTTGTAAAGAGGCAAGAATGCATACTAGAACGATATACTTTCTGAACATTGGCTTTGTACTTATGAGTGTGCTGTCGCTTGGTTGACTTTTTATGCTTTATCAGAGTTTATTTCCTTCTTTGGAAGACTGGTTACTTTTGTATTCTAATAAACATAAAAGGAAACATAGGAGCAACCGACTGCACCATGCACTGAGGCAATGGTTTGTATACAAATATGTTTTAAGTGTCCGTAATGCTGTTATAAAGTATTTGGACAAAGATGCCTCAATTCTGCTCCAGGTGTATGTGTATAAAAACTAATGATAACAAGAAGCCAGGACAATCCCTCAACTGCTATAGAAACATTCAATGTGCATGTACAAAATAGTAAGATCTCAGTATTGAGTAGATTTGTGGTGTAATGAGTATCATCTAGCCGACATTTTCTCTTAAGGACTATTTTGTAGAATTTGTAGATACGACTAGGCCACTTCCGTGTGTAATTAAAAGCTTCTATGACCTGTGACGTCATCGAGTGTGTGTGGATGGCAAGGACGAATGAGAGCAAGCCTGGTGAGAGAGAGAATCATGAAAGTGTGTTTGGTATGAGTCACATGAATCTACACAGCAGAGAATTGTCATTTCCTTTTTTTAATCCTCACACAACCTCATTGATATCAGACCTCTCACTTTGTATAATAGCTGACAATCTTACCTCAGTAGTTCAGACGTCAGAGAGGGGAATCCACGTACACATTTGCCACGTGTATCATCTATTCATGCCTGGCCGAAAAGCTACTCCAAGAGTGTCTACTAGGTCTTTGGGAGTAGTAGGGTTAACCGACCCAAGTCTCACTTATAGAGTCCTGAAAGGACACGGGCAAACACTGGGTATATGTGTTCATTGAAAATATAGCATTCTTAAACAAATTCATACACTGAGAAATTACATTATGACTATTGGCAGTTGTGAGCAGCGGTGACATGTACAGTATACAGAAATGTTGCATCCCATCAGTTTATAAGGTGCTTAATTGTTAATTTTATTAATAAAATGGTTGTGACGGAGTGTACTAGTGGTTCCTCACCTAGATTAAGAGGGAGGTGTTGCAATAAGAAATGTAGGATCATACAAACATGTATATCAAATGTCTGTGCGTTAGCTATGTTTATTATACTGGCGAATGCGTTGGTATCTATAGCGAATTTGGTTCTGAGTGAGAGCTAACTCGGGCATACGTGGTGTAAACACTGTGTGAATGGTTGAGTGTCAAACCACAAAAGTGGTTTTGGATAGTAAAAAGAATCTTTTATTTTTGATGGACACCGTCGGTTGTCAGAAGACGGTCATGGTTTGAAAGTCAAACTTTCTCTATGGCACCTTCCTGATCACGAGAGTTTCCTTAAATTGCCAAGAATTGTAATGGGTAAAATAACTACAGTCTGTCTATATCGTTTGTTCAGTGTGTCTTGCTGTAGAATGACAAAACAAAAATTAACAAGGCTGGTCAACTGTTTGTAAGATTTCCTCAGTTCATATATATTTGCCACACACATATATTATCACAGTATTTTGTGCGTGAATGACCGACAACCCTGTACTGATTGACTGACTGATTGATTGTCTGGTTGATTGGTTGACAGAGAGGGAAAAAGCAATTTAGTAGGCAAAGACTGTTTTGATACCAGATTTTCAATATGAGAAGTTGACCATCGCGAACTTGTGGGAGATTTTTTATAACATAGGATAATGAACTTGTAAAGAAGATGTAATGAAATAAATATTATATTCACAAAGTCATTATTTCTTAACCTCGTCAGTCCATGTTGGACCCATCATTTTGTTGGTATAGAACATGTGAGACAATAACTTGATTTTGTATCCTCCTTGTATATGTACAAACCGAATACCTCTGGCATGGAGCTGTAGATCCAGATTCAGCCAGTATCATGTGGGATCCAACTGGCTGGTGTTGCTACAGGGTCCTATATACAAAACTGCCTGTATCAAAATCAATCCAGTTTGAACCAGTTGAAGGTAATCATTGTAGCCAATGCCTGCAGGGTGGTATTTATAAGGCTCCTTGCAGGCGGAGGCCTTCCCGAGACTCACTACCATTGTACAGGAAATGGCTTTATTACATCACACAAAATAAAATATATTGTTGCCAAACATAAGCTTTACGAGTCACTCTTTATTTTCATACATAATAATTTATAAGCACACTAGCAATGTCATCATAGAATGTAGTTGAACTGAGCTATCCAAATGATTAATAAATTAACTAGCCAAGGTGGTTAAATGATATATAAGCGGCAACTTCCATGGCATGGGCCATCTAGGCCTAGTATGACTACTAGCAAAGGAAGTACCTTTACCTTTAAATGGGCATTGCAGAAAGATTAGCACCGTGACATGTCTTTTTTTTCCATTTCCAATTTGATAATGTTTCCAACTAATATATGAATCTAAAGTGATAGCAACAGAACAACATGGTCATCTGACCACAAAATGAAGATTCTACTATAGCTCATAGTTAGTCACCCATAGTTAAGAACTAGCTTTTCCACGTGGTCTTCCCATATAATTAAGCACCGTATCATGCCATTTTCTTTACATCTTCTACGTTCTAATGTATCAGACAAATTTTATACTGATTTATATGCAGAAATCAATAGAATATCTAGATCATATCTAACATTATAGGAAGCAATTCCCTTTAAGAGTCAGACCACATATCGCTATGTGCATGTAGAATTAGAAATAATATTTCTGTTTCTCAAAAAGAATAGCACTGACATTAGGTGCTCAGTTGTGTCCAGCTACATCATGTAAGCATCACTAAGAAAAAATAATATTCTATGTAGATTTTTCCTCCTCTATGGAATCTTAAATCCCCTGTATAGATTATAGGTCGCCCACAGTCCTGACAAAGAGAGGGAAGTATTGCTCCAGTCCAGAAAGAGTGATCATGATAGAATCCTTCCCATCTGATAATATATTATGTCTAGCATCAGAAGAGGAGGTTGGTGAGCTGCTGTCAGGTGTGATCAGGTTTATCAAGTATTGGATCCACCTGTGAGCCAATTAGTTATAGATAAAAAGAAGACTCTCCTCCGCCAATCACGTGCTGCGCATGCGTCTCATCCATTCCTTCCGGGCCAGAGTGTCCTTGGGTCTCTGCTCAAATATTTGGTGGCTTTGGGGTTACTTCGTCTGTTGCATTTTTTAATGCTGACCGGAGGCGCCCTAAGTTTTCCCTCTCGACATCAAATCGGTTGCACAAGGATAGAATCACATACAGAAGGAATGAAGGGATAGGGCAGATGGAAGTGCAGGTTATTTGCTTGGTGTCACCTCTCTTTTCACAAGCACATATCAATCAGAACCGGAAATGTGGGCTCATGCGCTGCAGACGACTTTTGGTCGACTCCATGGTCATTTTTCAATAATCAGCCTCGGCCGCATTGTGTAAACTGAATTCAACAGGTCCGCATCCCTCCAACTGCGCATGCGTAAGTACTCCCATGATGCATCGCGCCGATGGTCCTCCATCTTTGCTGCACATGCGCGAGGAAGGAAACACCCAGAGGACTGATGGAAACGCGTCTAAGCACAAACACCATTGATTTGGTAATATCGATAATTGATGTAGGCCCACCTGAGACTTTGTCCACTGTAATTGTCAGCTGAGAAATGTGGTCAAACAGAGGACACCGAAATCAGTGACGTTTAGTCGATGTGGTTTGAGACCAGGATTTTAATGTTGCCATTGACCACAGGGTAAAAGTGTCACGTAACACATTAAAATGTCAAACAGATCTGACCTGAAGCTGCATTTCCGGGATCATATTTTGACACCATTGTCAATAGAGCATGCAGAAACTGACACAGTGACACCGAGCATGTATAAAATCCGCCAATTTGAAACTGCGATTTGGGATGAGCTGCGGAATATATAAATAATGAAATCTTCACGGTGTTTGTCCAACTCTAACTCTAAGGCCAACACTAGAAACAACACGGGTGTTATTGTTTACAATTCCATTAGCATTGGGCATGTCTCCCCTGCTATTTGTTACATTAGTAAAATCCTCATTAGGAGCAACTCTAATCAACATGGGGTTTGTCATTTAACTGTGCGTGATTCAGATTTCCAGGGCACAGAAAGTAATGATCCCCCAGAGCGGGTGGGCGTGGGTGGAGGTGAATAAATAGAGGCACTACCCATGGTAGGTTAGCCATAGAACCAGGCCACCCTGGTCGGTGATGAACATGTCGACAGTTTATGTCAGCCCTGATGTGAACATCAGACAGTTGGCGCCATACCACACCTGTCTACACAGGTAAAAAAAACAATCCACTGATTACTTATTCATTCATGTAGTAAGCCCGACCATACAGCACACAACAATAGTAGCATAAAAAGGAAGGGACAAAGGAAAATAGCACGCAACAATAGCATTTATCTGGCGTCGTGTGTGGTATTTCTACACGTAATATAGACATATAATAGCAACTATTTCCAAATGCCCAATTGGGTGCTGCCAGAGTCCTGTAGAGACAATGGCAGTGTATAGCCAGAGCCCACTGCAATTCTCCTGACAACCCCCTCCCCCACCCCCGTTTAAGCACCGGCTCCAACCCAATACCCTCCCAATGAATAATTCAGGCCATTGTTTTACGCGATCAGCTAGCTTTGATTGCAAAGGCCTTTATAACGACTAATATGTGATTCATCAATTAGTAACTACCTGTTTTATGGGCCTCAGCACAAAAAGTCTGCGGGTGGCAATATCCCCAGGCCTGGTGTGCGTAATCCTGTATAACCAGCCGAGCCCCACCACTAGCTCTAGGGGTGTTGGGTGGGGGGCTGTCTTAGGTGGCTACATAAGCCCTGGAGGCAGCTTCACCTTTAACAATAGCTGTATCAGCAAACCATGGCGCAGGGGCGTGCTGCCAGTGTCCTGGCCCCTGTGAGTTAATTAACTTGATTTGTCTGCAGGGATTCGGTCGCCTTCATTAAATCAAACTTGCTTCTGTCTCATTACGACCAGACTTTTATAAATGGCGGCCATCGTAGATGCAAACTGCCCTTCCCACATGAAACTATGCTACCCTGATGAGGCCATACTTTACCATATACTACTCACAATAGCCGCTCGATTGTGTTTGGTCACAAAATTAAACATACTCTTTTAGCATTCTATGTAGAATGTTCAGAATTTTGCATTCGGTACACAGAGAAAAGGGGTGATCCATTTAGTATGTCACGCTTGTTTTGGCCATTTTAAAGACCCCCCCACCCCCATGTCACACTTTGTCACACTTTGCCAAACACCCCCTAGAAAAGTATGTCACAAATCTGCTGACACCCCCCCCCGTAGTACCGTATCATATACAGTCAACTCCCTCTAATGTGGCCACCCTTGGGACTATGAAAAAGTGGCCGCTTTGGTGGGGTGGCTGCATTGGAGGGGGTCATTTTCTGTACATTGTAGTATGTCTGGGACTATGAAAAGTGTCTGCATCAGAGGGATTGGCTGCACTGGAGGGGTGGCCGCTAAGAGGGAGTTGACTGTATATAAAGACCATACACATATTGTGATAAGCAGTGCAATAAGACCTATCATTATATTGAATATAAATTGTAACCCAGCTTTAATACAATTAGATTGGTACTAAAATGTTGAAAGCAGGACATCAGATATCAGTCAAATCCTTCAAGTCCTCCTAGACAGGAAAATAATGGATTTTATTGACTAGAACCCTTTCAGATTACAACTGTTCAAAGAGGCATTAACAAAATCACACGAGTATCGGTGGCACCCTAGATTTTTGTGGCCTCTATCCATGGATTCTTGTCGTTTTCACAGGAATATAAGGTGTGCTGGTATGCTACCTAAGGAAGGGACTTCAATTTTATTTCAACATGGGTGTGCGGCTGGCCCTCCAGCTAACCTTTTACTTTGGTGAGGGAGAAAAGTGACCCCTAGTCCAGTGTCTAGGTTTTAGCAGATTCTCTGAGGAGTGAGCCTTGGTAAAAGGCATTTTTGATTGATTGATTGACATATCTCAAGTTGGCAAGGAGTCAGCCACAAAAAGTGGTAGTATGCCTTGCAGTAGTAGGACAGGTATTAATATGCTGCTTGCCCAATACAGCAATGACCGCATCTATGGATGACCGCATCTATGAGATGAGGGAGAAAACCGCTATCCGGGCATGTCCCCTACTCTTTTCGAAGGAAATATCTTTTATTTGCCTGGTCCTAGCTACCTGGGCTTGTACCGTCGTAGGCAGGGCCAGACAAATCACGGCCTTTAGTATCTCAGACGTGGTTCAAAAGTGACCTTGATTGCAAGTTATTTTGGTGAGAACTCCAAAGTGACCTTTGTTTTGACAGGTTTTGTTGAAATCTTGGTGAGGGGGGTTCTGGTGAAAAGTGATACTTGGTGAAGGGATTCTGGTGAAAAGTAGACCCTTGGTGATGGGGATTCTGGTGAAAAGTGATACTTATGATGCTGCTTAGTGGCAATGCATAATATTATACAGTGCTCAGTGCAGCATTTATTTAATGTATGGTTTTAAAAAAATCTGAAATTGTGACGTCACACAATCCTATACACCCCCCCCCACCCCCTTGTCACACTTTGTCACAGAAAAAAAAGACCCCCCCACCCCTTTGGGCGTGACATACTTAATGGATCGCCCCAAAGAAGTAGAATCACTGTGACTCTGCATGCCTTGATCACTGAGGTAACTCTCCCCAGGACTCTAAAGTACCTCCCTAACATTAGCAGGACTATATTATAACTCTATAATGTCTCTTATTCTAAGACTCCCTAATGCTTGGGAGTCCTTGGGAGAGTTACTTCAGTGATCGAGTCACCGTAATTCTACTTCTTTTCTCTGTGTAACTTTGTCTTACTTTTTGTCATGCCATATTTCGAAACAATAACCTCAGTATGCATGCGTCTGCTGTGGGAACATCTCGATGAAGAAGCGGCAGAATTATTAGAAGGAACAACCCCTAGAGAGACGACGAAGAAAGGACAAAATGTGTACATACACATAAGACCAGAGTTCACTCTAGCAGGCTTGCTTAAAAAAAGGGCTTTCCACCAGGCAGGCCTAAGGCGAAGCTCTCTGAGTCCAATCGGCGGAAGTCACGTGGGAGCCGTTAGAAGACCCTTCCTGATCTACATGTCAACCGGACCGGAAGTCTGGCTGAGTGAAAGTTAAAGCCAGCTGAAACCTCTCCTCCAGACCTAAAAGATTGCTGGATCAATACCCTATTCCCTGTCTACCCCCCCCCCCCCAATCTGCTCCCTCAAAGTCACAACCAATGGCACTACCACCATCATCCCTATGTGGCCAGATTATGTAAATATATACAATGAAGCTGCAAGCATTTGTAAGATAACAGCAACAGATATCATCATTGATGTACTCTCTAAGTGTTCCCAGTGTCTCCACATGGTTAGACTTACTGTAGAACAGCTTTCTTGAGGCCATCCCAATGGAACAAAGATGACGTTTGGGGAGTTTATGTTACCTCTGTGTGGCATATATTTCTGGTAATTCACGGCTGATCTGACATTGTTTAACGCGACCACTGACAGGCGATGTGATATCATGTCACTTTGCGTGATCTACTCCTGCCCACCAATGCTTTATGTAACACATCAAGGAATCCGTCTATCGAATCACACCAGCAAACAGAGGCTTGTAAATCAGTACTCACCCTCTTGCCCATCGCCAAACCGAATTAGGAGGCCTGATCATGGCTGAAGCCACTCTATTATCGCTCATAATGATCACCTCCAGTGTCAACATGGGGCTGGGTGTCTTAGAGGATGGTCACCAGTGGACTGTGTTTATGTGTGGTCCCTGGAGGTGAACTGGTAATGTATGATTTAGATACTGGGCAAGGTATCAATACAAGTAAGCCACAAAGGCGGCTCTCCGATTTGAGCTGCTCAGAGAGCTCATTAACGCCAACTCAGGGGGCTCCAAAGTCAGGAAATCTGCCTTACTGATGACTCGTATTGTCAGGTCCAACTGCACAAAACTGGATGATGCAGATTGCTCTGGCCTTGGTCCATCCTTTATTATTTTCGTTGATTAAACTCTCACCCGTCATCAATTAAGAGTTATCTATAACACAATGTGTGTCACCTTGTGCCACCAATAAAATGGGTATTTGGAGGGTGTGTGCTAGGCGTAAAGCAAAATGGCTATGCTGTAGAGGCCCTGGAGGCCCGAGCCTTTAGTTTGCAAATCAGGATTCCATGACACTGTATATGCAGTTGTTGTATATTATTGTAAAGACAAGTAACACTGTAACTCTAAGCCGTGTGAACACTGCAGATCGTACACTATGACCAATGCCTTCAGTTTCAGGTTCCCATAGTAGCAGACCCTGCTGGGTGCATGCTGAAATGCCGTGACCCTGCCGGGCTAAGCGACCCTTGTTGTTCTTCACAACACTGGAGGAGTGGGGGCTCCTTCAAACCCAAACACCCCACCATCCTGGCACTGTGGACGGGTCAGGACACTGCCCCAGTCTACACACGGCCCTCTGACCTCAAATGTGGAATATGCTGAGTGTGTTTAACTTGGGAATTATATCTAAGCAGAAAGTATTGGTTAGGGGGATGTTCTGAGTGGCCTCTCCTAAACCTGAGGGCCAGCAAGATAACACACGGAGGTACTATGGTGCATATATCGCAGAGCCGTCAGAATGATGATACTATAAATATACTATGCTTTCCTCAGCACCACTTACCTTGAGCTGAGGCCTGGTGGCCAACCCCTGCAATGGTGTCCTCCGAAAATACACATACCATGTTACTCTTATACGTCTCAAATAAAGAATTAGCAGCATATGTATGTCAGCAAATTGGATACTACAAAAACCATCTCATAAAACGTATCACAGACATTGAGATTAGATAAACATATTTCTCCATTATTGCGATGATGGAAAACACGAGCAATGAAAACAATGATGCAATGATACATGTCCTTTGAGTAACCGTGTTGTATTTCTTGCCCTTTCAGGAAGTCTCCATACAAGTACTGCGTGGAAGGGATCATCATCGATGCGATTCCACCCATTCGGTTATTCACCAAGTATTGCGACCGAGTAGGCAATCATGAGCATGCAGGATAAAACGGTGTGATAGGCTTCTGTTTCAGTTTATTTGAAATAATAGACTCGCGTGTCCAATGACGCGCAGGAAAAAGTGCATGTCTTTTTGCTCGCTTCTGAAAGAAAGGAAGTGCGCTTTGAGGAGGAAAAAGATGGTGCTTCTCACGTGATTGCCGCAAAGGAGGCCGGTCCTTGACGACGAAGACAAATGCTATCAAGTAACAAAGCACTGGATATGTTTACCAGGAAAGGAATGTGCATGTAGATCCCGTTCTCATAGTCTTAAGTAACAACCGAAATGATGCTTAAGTCTTTAAATGCACGCACATTTGTGAAAAGAAACGTTTTTTATCGTGTGTATAAAAATATGTATGCATGCACATACACGACGATATCACCTTTATTTTAATCGGCTGTAAGTAGTACTGTCTGGTGTTTTCCCTACTTCTCTGAGGTATCCAAAATAAACCACTTTCCAGTTTAAGGCATTTTAATTAGGGTCAGACAATGCTGAACTCTCTGTTTAGATGCTGGACTTTCTCAAATTTATATATCATGCTGAGAGGATTGTAGATAGCTCAGTGGTATAGAGCATGGGGTGGGTGATGCAATATCCTTTGCCGTTTGGGTTCGAATATAGATATGTGGACTTCTCCATCTGGATTAGCTACTTCGATCCCTCCCCACTGTCTAGGAAAAGGTCTTACTTGGAAAATACCAACTTTATGTCTAGAGAATAACACGTGAGTATAGTACGTTCCTAAATGCATAGCTAATGCGGTACAGACCCACCGTGCATACACTGCAAACAGTACGTCCTTTCCCAGTAAACACACATACGTTATTTAACGTTCATAGAACGTTTTTTCTAGGTTGCAATAACGTAATTCTATTACGTGAAATAACGTTCAGATGTAAGGGTTATTTCAAGTTATTTTACCTAAATGAACGTAAATATACGTTACTTGAACATTATGAGAACGTTCTCCTAGGTTTATCTAGGTAAATTACCTAAAATAACGTAACCTAAATCATTACCTACAGAATGTTATATAAATATTATTTCATTGATATAAAAATTGTTAATTTTACATAAAGTAAGCTGACTTGCATCTGAAGCAGATTTACCACAAGCCTGACTGGGGTTTGAACTTCGGACCTGGTTATCACATTCCTACAATCTATCAGATGGAGCCATTGAGACAGCTGGAAGAAGGGCTGCTGCTTGGCACTCATATTGCTAACATTATAGACATTCGAGTTACTAAAGGTTATTTTTGTCCTGGGTCTGAACCAACATCACATTTTCATTGAATTACCATTTTCCCGTTAGATATCTAACGAGAACATTTATATCTACAATATAAAGAAAATATTAACATACACGAAAGGAGGGGGGGGCATTGGAATGTGAGAATATAAAAAGAAGTTTTGGTAGTGTGGTGATTTGAACTCTTTACACTTAGTTGTAGAGATTCGACTTGGTGGGAGTCGAACCCATGCTAGAAGATATGGCTATGTCAGTTGTCCAGCAGTCTTATCCATTGGGCCACGGAGGCTCATGCTCCACCATGCAATTAATTACTATTCGATCCCCCTCCCCTGTATCCCCTCTGTGTCATGTCTAATCACTAACCCTGCTCCATGCAGGTGAGGAGATATGGTTAAGATAGAACTATTCAAGATCATAGGCAAACCAGATAATTAGGGACCTTCAGCCAACCACATAAAAGCTCATAAAACGCAGACGTAGTACTGCTGAATGCATAGGATATGTCTGAGAAAATGAGCTACGTTGGGTTTGCTAAAGGTCCCTAATTATTCAAATTTGATTCATCTAGTCTCACCTCTCTCATGTGAGTAGTCTGCATCCCCTCCTACAGCTGCCTCAATAGGGACCTTTAGCAACCGCGTAAAAGTTCATAAAACGCAGACGTAGCAGTGCTGAAAGGATAGGATACGTCTGCGTTAAATGAGCTACGTCGGGTTTGCTAAAGGTCCCTAATAGCTCAGTCAGACACACCGTGGGACAGTGATAGCCAGGTTCCCAGTTCAAACCCCGGTCTGGCTGTGAACAATAACTCTATGTCAATTTTCCCTTTTTTAATCTTCAAAACTTTACGATAGAGGGCTTTACTCAAAAACAGGGTGGTGGTAAATTTCGTACAGCTCCCTTCCTACCCCACCCTTTTTTGTACATGTACCACCATCTAAATTTACCTCTATACACAAAGAAATATATAATGTAAATGAACGTGAATATAACGTTGAAATGTTACGTAAAAAAACCTGTGAGTTACGTTTTTACAACGTTCAAAAGACGTGTATCTACGTTTGTTTACGTTAAATTCCCTAAAATAAACCTTACATTTGAACGTTATTTTACGTAGTGAAATCACGTTTATATGACGTAGGTGTGTTCACTGGGTTTACACTGTAAATCAAGAATAGTTTCTATTGCCCATGTGCACTAATACCGTATAGTATTCCACGGCTCAGCTACATTAATTTCTAACAGTGCAGTTTGCTGTAATGTCATTGTGGTGTAATATGTTTTCAGCAAGGTGCTGTAGTGATGGCTGGGCTTGCCTGGTTGAGAGGTGGGTAGGGTGGGTAGGAGGGTATCATGAGCAGGAGCTGCTCGGGGCAGGCCTCAGCTTACAGTCATTAGGCAGCCTACACCCATTTGGGTGTTCACCCTGCTTTACTCCACGCACCACGACCCTCCGACCCCATCACGCCGCCCCCTACCCGCCCAGCACCGCCAACAGTGCGCCAATTTGCATAACCAGTGACTCTCTTTTCCTGCAATTTCGCCCGCCTTATGAGATCTTATTAAGGCGCAGCCGGGGCCGAGGCCCCATTTATTGAGATATCTGGCTGACTGGGGGAGTGGCAGTGGCGTAGTGACTACAGGAAGGGGCACTGCTGGCTTCTAGTCGCCACGAGTGGCTCAGATCGTAAGGCTCGATAGTGCGCATTGACAGCGTCCGATCGCTGGCTTTACACCATCGAATGGCCATAAACGGACTGAAACTAATTTATTTGATGATAGGCGCAATTGTTTCCGACTTGCAATCAATAGCCAAATGGGGGCGTTCGCCGCGTGAAAGAAACGGTCGATATGGGCCGTAAAGCGAGCTGGCCGCCCGTCCGACAGACGCGCTGACCGTTTCGTTCCACAACAGTCGTTGCTTCGCACAGAGCTGCTCCCCTCCCTCTGATCCCCACAGGGGGAAACAGGTCAACGCAGAGATGGCCAAATCGGTGAGGCTGCGGCTGAGTGGCTCAACCACAGTGAGCTGCTCGCTGGTTCAGAGTGGTTCAGCGAGCTGCTCATGTGGTCAGCAGTGAGCAGACTCTGCCCTCAGTGGCGTCCTAGATTGGACTGGGAGAGTCACAGGACTAGGCTCTGTGGGTGGGTGTATGCATGGGATGGGAGGAGGCTTGGCAGGCTTGTGTATAGGTGGGTGTATGGATGTATAGTGGGAGCACAAGAGGACTGATCTTATAGCATGTACTAGCAAATTCATGTACACTTATTTAGAAAATTTTGGAGACTTTTCTGAACACCAGCGTTGCGTCCCTTTAAAATCAGTAGTTCTAATACTTAGTTTAATATGAACTAATACAACTCTTTGGCAAATATGCACTTGTCTCCTGCATGTCCTAACATTGCGCAAACACATAACTAGACAGTACTACTGCCACTGCCCTGTTCTCAACTCTGTGGCACGTCCCATATCCCCATCGGGACCTCTGCTTGTTGTATTGATCTGCTCAGAGTGAGTGTGTATGACCCCCCCCCCCTCCTCCTAACTCCACCCAACCCCCACCACCCCCCCTCTGCCTGCCAAATCCTCCCCCCTCCCATGCAGGCACCCAGGCGGCAAGCCCCTGTCCGGGCCGTCATTAAGCCTGACTGGCCAGCCTCCCCACACTTACTACTCCCGCTCTGACAGCTATTATCACTCAAGAAGGCTGCGTCTCGGCAACACGTGACAATATGAAAACATAGCCCAGAATAAGGAGGAAAAGAATCAGCCAAGCCAGTCCATCTATATGTAGACCACGAAGCCATGTCTGTTCAGTGTTGTGGCTTCCATCCAGTGTGTGTTGCCTGCTGCATACGTTCATTTGTATATACTACTCTCGGGGTTCCCAGCGTTAAGTGTGTATGGCCCACTGACCTTCTTGACCAAGTAACCTGCTGCACATATATACTAGTACGTCTAATGCAGCCAATGGGAATAGGCACACATTGAATGGATGAGCACCCTATCCATAACCATCCGTGGTTCAACCAGGTTCCTGTCTGCCAGGTTATATCGTTGAAGTAATACATTGTGTACATGTTATAGATACTGGGATACATAATCTTCATTGATGCTATCTTTTTGTTTACATGTTCCGTGTGAAATCTCCACCATGAATGAGGTGTGGGATACATGGCTGTATATGAGCGTGCTACATTTAGCTGTCTCCTGCGACACAACACTTGACAGCAGCTAACGCCTGTCTCTGGAACCCCACAAAACTGTCGCGCCATCTAGTGGGCAATAGCTCAATCAAAGTACTGGCCCAGTCACATTCAGTCTGACTACAATATCATGCCGTTGTCACTATCAGGCTATGATAAATTATTTAGATACTGTTTCGACAACACAGCTAGATCTATTAATCGATTGTCATTTTCATGACATGAAGAAAAGAAAATACAGACGGTGTATGATCTGGATCTAGTTCAAATGTTTTTGAGATTACAAAGTGTGGTTTTGGCCATTTTCTGGCAGTATTGTTTGGTCAGAATTGGACAATTATGCATGTTCACGCCTCACACCATATGATATAGATAATCGTCACATACAATCTCGGGTTTAATGAGAATATATTTACGTATACATCATTGCAATTAAACACCGACCTAGTAGAGGAGAGCATCACCAGAGTAGAAGAGAACACACACACATATGACAATTGTCATTCTGATGAGGAGGGGAAGAGGGTATAATGTTAGACAGAGTATTATTGGTTTGGTTTTGAGTGACACAATCCTGAGTAAATACATATATAGTGTACACATCTTCATATGAATTTATATTCATGTAAATTGTAAGGGGATGTGAATATTCACAAGTGTCACCCATTTTGAGACCTTTATGACGACACCCACACCCCCTTGTCCCTATTTCGATACAATTGACATGTACATAAACAGACCTGATTCACGTTTGATTACTAAACCCATTGGTGAACTTGAACTAACTTGAATAATTATACACATTGCAATTGTATGCGCTCCCAATACCCATAGCCAGTATACGTATACGTACAACCATAGTAGCCAACCGTGCTCACCCCTTAGTGCAGTAAAGCCGGGGAGGCTGCAGCAGTAGGTGGTCGGGGGTACTATAAGCCGGGTGATGGATGGACAGGAGGAGGGTAATCCCTGATCCCTTATTATCACACTTACTGGGACATGCCTAGGAGAGGCAGGCGGGCCGGAAGGAGGATGTAATCAAATGGAGTCAGGTGCTATTGTTCCCCAACACCCTAGTGTCTTCTTCCAGTTCTAGGAATCATGGACGCCTTACCAAGATGTATTGTCATGGGGATTTTTTTTCCTTTCCTGTGTTTTTGTGTGTCATGCAGCAGCATCCTCTGAGATGGCGGAGCTGAACATTGACAGTGGAGCTATAAACACTTCCATCTACCCTACATATTATTTTCTTCTTCTGTTTCCACTTGTATCATGTCAATACAAAGTACAGAGATGATGAATCGATGTTATGCATAGCTCGGGTATTGGTATGATTGGTATCAGCCTTGACACTTTAGTCGCTACATGTATGAATAAGTCGTCGTGGAATGGTCCGAAAGGGGAGTAACTGAGTAGAATAAGTGTAGTGTAGCAGAAACAGGACATATACACTGGCAGCAGTATGTAGTAGCATGACTGTGTACAACATTATGTAGTATAGTATAAAAAATATACAGTAGTAACGAGCTGGTAAGAGGAGGATAGGATTATAGTTGCCGTTTAATACGACTGACATAGGGAACACATGAATAGGTAACATGAGCATTGAATCGTGGGTTACAATGTATTTATAAAATGTAAACATGTGTGTTGGTGAATGCATCTCAGGTAATTATGGTCCATGACCATTCAGCCTTGGGCTTACAAACTATTGTCCATACTGAAAACCAAAACCAGTATGGACAGCACCCAACAAGTGTAATAACAGTGAGACGCCTATAGCCTGCTTCAGTCACCCTCCCTGTGCTGACGCTCACGTAGCGTCAGGATCCACCGCTAGATAGCGCGTCGGTCGTCACTCATACCACTGACACGTCGGTTACCAACAGCACACCGTGGGCAACCAGCGCACAAAGACCTGGGCCGCTTACCCCCATGCTGATAATGATCCGAGGCCGTAGATCTCTGCCCCAGGCCCCCTACCAAAGTTACAAACAGTTGATGGTGCAGATATGGTGGGTCTTAAGGACAGGGCGGGGATGGATAGCAACATTGCTGGTTTGTATTCTCCTGGAAGGTCATGCTGTGGTGTACCAACACAGGGAGATATAAAGAGGGCGGAAAGGGGGATGGAGGCAGCCAGAGAGAGAGGAGGGAAAGACAGAGAGAGACAGAGAGATAGACGAGAAAGAGAGAAACGGGGAGAAGGGGGAGAGACAGATATATAGAGAGACAGACAGAGACAGAGGCAGAAGCAGAGAGAGAGAGCGAGAGAGAGAGAGAGAGAGAGAGAGAGAGAGAGAGAGAGAGAGAGAGAGAGAGAGAGAGAGAGAGAGAGAGAGAGGGGAGAGAGAGAAAGCGTGTACATGTGTGTGAAGTATCAGTGATGCTGCCAGAGGGTAGGGGGTTGTTTCCACATCTCCACCAGATGCCCAGTTAGCTCACACCCCTACCTCAGGCACCATGCAGTGTGCAGAGGTGTAACCTAACATGCCTGTATCGGGATCGACATGGTGGTGGCGATAAGTTTTAAAACCTGGCCGCCGGGAGTAAAAGGGAAACTACCCCTCCTGTACCAATACCCCAACGCGGACACGACTAAACAATTACAATTATATAAAAGTGCCAGAGGCTAGGAAACTGTAGTAGCGTCAGTTGTGCCGGGTAAAAGGCCGTCGTTACCCGAACCGGGAGTGGGAGTCGGCGGGAGCAGCGACTGGGGCGCCCCCTAGGGTGGTGGGGTCAGACGGGGTCCGCTATAAATTGCTGCACTTCTTGTGTCTCAAATAGCGCTACACGAGGAAGGCGGGAGGCGGCCACTTTGATCTGGCCACACTACACGGCCCAGAGATCCAGCGGCATCATTGATCTTTACAAAGTTTGGATCTCAGAGGGCCCCGGTCGTGACCACGGAAAGTAGGCAGTTGCAGTTAGGAGGGGTAGCAGTTACATTCAGTGCTCCCTTAGGCTCTTGCCAAATACCCACAACTTCTGATGCAGACACCTTTTAACTTTGTTTTATGTTAAAACCACCCTAACACAAATTGTGAAGTGATTTAATTCCCATCTTGAACGCTTTCAGTTTTATGCTTTGAACCATCGTGATACTTCCCATTTCAACCAGGTTCAATGGTAACATATTGCGCGTTTCAAAGTTCCAGCTAACTATTAATGGTACATCATCATTACACTTGAACAAAGTTAAGTAGGGAAATATGTCATATGATGGGTATGGCCATATAATACTGAACCCGCCTGGGGCAATGTTAGCTCGGCAACGTGTTTTAAATAAGACACTGTGGTCCATGGATAAGTATAATTTAACCAATTGTCAACGCATGTTGCACATAGAAATAGGAATATCATTATCTAAAAGTGTCTGAGGGTGTTATCAAACAGCAATTTATTTCATGAAAGGATGCTAGCGGCAGCCTGGTGTTATTTCTACATGGTATTAGTATTATCAGAGAGATGGATATCTCTCTGGTATTATCAGAGAGATGGATATCTCTCTGGTATTATCAGAGAGATGGATATCTCTCTGGTATCATTGCCACAGGTTAATAATTGGGCGTCTCCTTCTCAGAGACACAAGAAATAAAGATATTTACTACGAGAACTTATCGTTTTTAACATTATATCATTTCATGGTACCTGATCGTCTAAGTAATGTCATATGTTGATCCCTCTATCTACATCGAGGGTACCAAAGAGAATAGTTGTTCTATATACCAATGAGTAACGAAGTAGTATTTCCTCTTTGCCGGCACAAAATTCGTATTGTTCTTCAAATTTAGATCACGACTATATATATATGTTGAACAGAGAAAACTAGAGGGGACCTCTGATCTATTGTTGTGTATGAACTGGTATAAATTCTGAATGTGAAATGATACGTTTCCTTATCAGCAGGGGACATCTCACCTTCTACATGCTGACTGTCAGTAAAATGCGATCAAAGTATGCTGATACAGTATATTGATCCTCCATGTATCAGACATCCACACTAGACAGTTGAGAGCCATACAAGATACCACCACACAGGTTGTCGCCTATCAGGGTTGGATGATACCATGTTTACATCCTCCAGGGTGGGCAGTCAGCAGTATGTATACACCCCCTGGAGGACCTCCACCAGCCAGCACACGTTAACGTCAACAGGGCCTTTATCTGGATCACCCTGGTCTCTAATTCATTTCATGCTCAATTTATGACCTGAATTTAGGTTTTAGAGGCGTAAATCACTGTGACAGGACCAGTTACTTGGGTTCTATATGATACCGAGCATCCATTGAAGGTACTGATATGGACAATGGGTTGTTCGCCTGTGTGAAGATGTAAAAAAATATAAGATATTTGACTGCTGTGAAGTGTGAGAATCCAATGTACCCTGATATTCTACTCGACTCGCACTGACAGATGACCTCACAATGAGGATACATCATGGAGGTGGGGGGGGGGGGATGTAGCATACTTTAGACATGTGTATTGGTGCTTGGAATGAATGCTAATCCATGATGCATATACATACATGTTGCAGAAGGGAATCTGGCAATGAACCTTTTGAAACACCCAGTAGGATGACACTAAGAAAGGGTTAGAAAGTAAAGCGGCTATTCGGAGGGTATTAGGGGGGAAAAGTTGTGGTGTGGATGAAAGTTTAGGATGGTGTGGAGGATTTATGTAGCCAGGTCCTGCAGGCGACACATTGGAGGTTACGTTACCGCCTGGAGGTCCCGTGAGCAGGGCTGGCGGGCGGGGGCGGCGGGGCCGTCAGCACGGCGGCTGGCAGGTCAGAGGCCTACTCCAGGGCGGGCAGACAGGCCCCTAAGGACGCTGATTGGAACCAACCCGCGCCCTCCTGGAGGAGGCTGAGTAGGAGTAGCTCTGAGTAAAAGGTTGGAGCAACTCGCCTGGAGGAGGCCTGCTTACCTTCCTGCTATCACCATCTTCACCCCCACCCCAACACACACACACCTTTACAACGAGAACACCTCCAACTCCTCCAGCAGCTTTCCTCCTCCAGGGCAGAGCTCTACCCCTGCTCGGCCCACATACCTTTCAGCGTAGCGGAGCTCAGCCAAATCATGAATAATGGGCCCGGCGCATGCCGACCAGGCTTTGGACTTCTCCAGGGGATCCACAGGGGAGCTCCTCACACCCCTTGGGGTTTGGCCCCTCCGCTATCTTCTCTAGAGGGGGGACTCCTGTAATGCCTGTAATATCAGTGCCGCTCCCCTGTGAGGCAGGTACTGTATGGGAACAGCAGCAGTAGGGGGTGAGTCCAGCAAAGTTTTGAACTTATCAGCACACAGGACCACCCCATACGGCGATATTATATGTCTCATTTCTCATACACGACTCCCCATCCCCCACCCACATTCCGCCATAGCCTACCCTCAACTTCCTCCATGGTGCACCCCCACCCCCCGTAGTGCCTGGAGAAACGAGGGGACGGTGACCCGAATCTGTCAGGGTTTATGAACATTTGAACGCTGGCCAGAATGGTTCCGATATAGGAACAAAGGCCAACTGGGCGCTGGTCTACCCGACTCGGTGTCGGTGTCATATCGTGGCGTTGACACCGGGGGCGGCCGAGACACGTGTTTTGCATCTCGGGGCGGACGGTGAGAAAGCACATTAATGTGATTTATCGCCCTGGAGCACAGCCATTTCGACCTGCTGGAGAAGCACCCTGGAGTGGAGGCCCAGGGTGCATATGGCACCCAAGGTGGAAGGCTGGTGGTGTGACTGTATGGCCTCAGTAGTTACTCCTCCAGTGCTTTCTCCTCCTTCACCCCCACTATACCAACGACCCTGGAGAGATTCCTCCAGCAGAGATTACACCGCACTTACAGATACCCCCTCGTCCCTGCTGAGCTGGACGGGCAGGCGTTGAGAGGCAAAAAGAGGGGAGCAGCCCTGCAGGGGTCCTACAAAGGAATGACATGTAAACAAAATGCACATAAATAAAGATATTTAGAATTCACGAAACGCATAGGGATAAAGCTCAAAGGGGTGTCCATGTGCTTTTTAGTAGCGCAGTAATTTCGCCAAGCAAATGGATCAATCAAAGATCCCCCCTAAGGAGGATGGCATTTCTAGGAATGTTTGGCGTTTCCTGGACTGGTGTATTTAGTATAGACATTATATATATAGAGCGTTATATAAAGTCGTCATTTGGATCACTTTGACCATTGGCACAATTACATGGTTCATATTTAAACTTCAATTAGTCTACCTATTGGTGTATTATAGCATAGATGCACAAAACCGTAAACTCATATCAGAGCCCCAGGTAACTAGCAAGGATGGGTCAATTGGCCAGAAAAAACCTTGTAAATGGAATGTTGTACTAACATTCGGAATCGGGGTCAGCTCTGGCATGATCACTGGCCCACAGTACTTGGTATATTCTCGCAGATGCTGTTAATGACCTTATGTTTTCCCAATGTAAGGTCAGCATTTCCTTTCCAACGTAGTCCCAACGTTCGGCTAATGTCAATTCTAACCTGTATAATTCATAACAAGTTTGGTCTAGAGATCTGTAAGTAAGGTGTCAGGCAGATATTGGAATTCTGATGTTGACCCAGCTCAGTGTGGTTCATCACAGTAAATCTAGTGTCCAAAATGGAGAAATGAAACCTGACAACGAGAGCGTCTGTGGTCACCAGGACACTAAGACAAGGAGAGGTACAGGGGTCCAGTGTAGGTTATATTACATGTTGATGTAAGAGATGTTAAGATAACGTGGTCGTCATAGCTCGTACTGGGCTCTGGTTTAACCTCAGGATCGGGCCATCATTGGTCAAGTTTGCCTTGGTCTGTTAAAAGCAGTGTTCCTTTCATCTGACTACATTGTCCAATTGTCATGCGAAATCAGCCATGTAGATTTGATGTTCTATGAACAGTTATTCGCAGCTCGGTGCATGTATTGCCCATATGATTCAATCACTAGTGTGCCTTACAGGATTTACAGTCTGAAGGTTTTCATTGATACAGGATCATTGTACAGGACAGCTACAGGAGATAGCCAAGCACATGGCAATATCTTTGTTAGTTGAGGTGTTGGTTAATATCCTTTATAAATTGCCTCATGGATCCAATGTTACAACATTCATGTTTTGGCCTAACATTTGGTCAACATGATGCGAACATCGCCGCTGTACGCATGAGCCAGTGGTCGAACCAGGGGTGGGATGATATCAGAATCCCAATATAGGAACAATATGTCTCTGCTATCTGGGGTATCCATATTCAAAAGGCTTCACACAGAAAAGAAACAGTGTCAAAAGAGAGTCCAGTTTGCCTCCAGAATGACAGGTCGCATAAGGGAGTCTAGCTGACCTTTGGAAGGGAGTCGCCTGGGGGATTCATATCACCCAGAGACCTATATGACTCCCCCAGGTGACTCCCTTAGGTCAACCAGAGAGTCCCATAGGCTCCCTTATACGACCTGGGCACCCTTAGAGAGGGGAGTCATTCTGGAGGCAACCTGGACTCCCTTTTGACGCTGTTTGCTCTCTCTGTGTTTGATAGGTGAGTATGTTCATAACGCTCACCGCTAGGGATGGGGGTCTTATAGTTTTTGGTCTGGCAAGCATACAACTACTGTTTGAAAGAGTGACAAAGGGGTGGGTGGGTCCTGAAAATGTCTAAAAAACAGTGAAATAATTATACAGTAATAGGTATACATTTCCAAAACAACATACACCATGCATGGCGGGATCTATGCCCCTAGTCTATAGTTGTGGCATGCCCTGACATAATATATCAGGGTAGAGAAATGAGCTACATGTACAATTGAAATCAACGACTAATAAAAGGCAACACATGCGTCCATTGCCCCTGTAAGCGTGAATATAACGGCAATATACATGTAGTTTCCCGTTTCTCATTGTCTCTCTTGTTTAGCTCTATGTAATATCCCATGCTAGGCCATCATGTGCCATGCAGACAGCCTTGGCTTGGTTGTATAGGCGTGGTACTCATGCCATAGTCCGCCCCACAAATTGTGATGTTGTGTATCCACACAGCTGGTGGGGTCGTCCCGGACCATAACAAACCATCATGAAGCAGGAGCAAGATCCGGAACAGGAGGCCAAGTAATTCCACATCCCTCCCGAACCGGCTGTGGAGGTTAGTCGTCACTCCACATCCAAAACAGCTGCCCAGCCAACAGCTGATGAGAAGGAAGGGCGGTTGGGGGAGGAGGGGAGGGAAGCTGAGGGCAGAAGGACAAACAGATAAGGAATAGGCAAATGGAAAGAGAATTTTTAGAAAATACATTTAAGATATTAAGCTCTTGTCAAGATGGAAAGTGAGGAAGGGAGAAGGGAGGAAGGGAGAGGAGAGACACAAAGACAGACACAGAGCTAGGAAAGTAGAGAGAAATAGACATGCAGAAGGAGACATACACTGGGGATACAAAAAAGATTAATACAGAGAGAATGAAGAGGGGAAATAACAGAAAAGATGAGATTTGCAGGTGAGTCATGGGATACTACTAGAAGAGCAGAAGAGATGGGTTGGGTGGAAAAGTGGGAGTAGCCAGGCTGTCATAAGGTTGCCCTACCGTCCACCCTTGGAGGAGCATGACCGACAGAAAAGCATACATCATACGTCTGGGGGATGTATCCTACCCAATTAAACACCCTTCTGCAGACAACCTACCCACTAAATAATACATAAACCTGCAAGTATTTATATATTCCAAACTTACCGGAAAGTTAGGGCATCGTTAGGGACTGTCAGTCCTGACGTTTTTATGAAGCTTGGCGTGGATGCCTTAGCATGGGGTTTGTGAAACAGATCATGGTATCTTGTAGAAGGTGTAGAGAAATGTGTGGGTTTTGTGCTATGTATGCCATGCACAGAGTGATTATCGATGGCAAAATATCATACATTCAAAGCCTACATCAAGGCGTCACTGAAGAATGATAAGAATTGGGAAAGGCTCGTCCGTATAGGATAACATACGCCAATCATTATCTGATATATATGTATTCTTGAGAAGAAAAAGAATAACAGGAGACATCTTTATAACATGTCCATAAATGCGGGGTTATATTCAATCTGCAATTTCGGAAAAAAAAAAAAAACTGTACTGTAGTCATCGTGTATGTTTATGGTACCTCATTTTGATAACTTGGATTATAACAGACTTTTGCAGCAACTTTTTTGCGGTGAGAGGCAATGCCCCCCTAAAAAGACACACACACACACACAAAACAACCAAAGATATTGTCCTTCAGGGGAAGCTGGGTCCCAAAATCTCCCACAGGCTAGAAGCAAAACAAGGCAAGGGAAATCCCTCTTTTGGGCTGTTAAATGAAGGTATATTGCGAAATATCCCAAATTTGAAAGGCCTAATGTTCAATTTCAATTTTCATTTCCGTAACACTAATCTTATATCAGAATAAAACGACCTTAAAACGCCTCGGAATGAAATGGGGAAGTCCCATGCAGAGTCTATAGATATAACAGTCAATTATATTGGAAAGGAAACATCTCCCATGTAGACTTGGTGCATAGCTGTCACTTATTTTACAGAACAGACCCAGGGGTTGTTTGAAGTAATGTAAACACCAGCATACACCTTAAGTATAATCTGCTCTAGATGTTAGATTGAAAGGTTTAACAGGCAGGGGAGGTCGTGCTGTGTCTGTTTATAAATACACATGTGTCTACAGATACTCCTCGTTTTGATAAACTCCCTGACATGTCAGTCTCAGCCCCCTTCACCCCACAATCACTCCTCCTGGGCCACTCCTCCATGCTCTTCAGTTACTTACATGCTAACCACACATACACTCAACCTCTTTCACCCAGGAGAACCCAGGAAAACACAGATAGACACAGCTATCTTTTCACTGACTCTGTACAAGCGTTGTGAACACGCTTCCCTTTTACTGTTTCCATGCTTTAGTATCTCTCCAAAAATAAAAGGCCACCCCTGTCCTTGCTCACTGTGCCGATGCGGGCTGGGGCGGCGGCCGTTGCCCCATGCCTAATGGATCTAAACGTACTTCAAACGGACCGCCCACCCCGCCGCCGGCCACGAGACGTGACGCTTGTCTTTTTGATCATTGTCCGGCGTTGACGACCTGCGCGCCACCGCGCGGCAAAAGTCACAGGCAATCACGACCACCTTAAATACAAACAAACGCCTCTGGGCGGTGTGTGTTGGGTGGGAGAGGAGAGGAGGGTGGGAGGGAGGGAGGGAAGGAAGAAGTGACTTCAGTGCCCTGCCACTTGTAAGCCTTGCTTTTTCAAACTGGGCTTTTCCAACTGCTCTTCCGGCTCTTTCACTCTCTCCCCACCCGCTCCCTTTTACAACAACATCCTAAAATCAGCGGCCGCCGTCCAACAACGACGTGCCGGAATTCGGAGCATGTTGGCAATGCCGCGTGGGGCCAGCTTCCGGTGGGGGCAAATGGCCGCTTACGACGTGGACAAACTGACCAGGCGGCGCGGACACCGCTCGTCGATCTGCCTGTCGGGGGAGGGTGGGGAGAGGGAGGTCTGACAGGGGTGAGTTTACACTGGGATGTCGGGTGTTTATGGGACTCGCTACTAACGACCTATGTCTGTTTAACGAATCCTTGAGGTGGCCCAGCAACAGGTAAACGTCTGTGGGTAGGGCGTGGGAAACATGTTGCTCCTACTACTGCTCCCCCTCTCCTCCTCCAGGGCGGGAAGGTACAGGGGTATGGTGGTTCTATTGCTACAGCTGTCCAACGCCTGCGCCTCCACCGTAGAGGGGGGGGGGGGGGTGCTGAGATGGGATTTCAGAAAAGATGGTTTACTTGTATTATCTTTTAGCAGCGTGGTAAACTGATTAGGTTAAGCCTATGTATGTTGGGAAATGCTTAGTTTTAACCTAAGATGGAGGGACAAAGACAAAATAAATATGTGTTGATTATATCATATGCCCAATCGCTATGCCCATATAATATGCCCAAACAGTTAACCCACCGTACACAATTGTAACATAAATAACTATTCCCCACTGGTCAGCAATTCTACTTTGTGGTGGTGCAGTGGTTATTTTGCATAATCCTGTAGGTATGTAGGTTAACTATTACACATATGATACTAGAACTTATATGCGTTGGTCATACTTGAACCATTATGTGTAAACGTACTCATATATGACTTTTGCTTTTAAGGAGTATTGATATCATTGACTCTGTGAATAGTTTAATGTTCTCTTGCGACATGTGTATGGACTGGATTCCGTTTAGAAATATCCTCATTAATTATCTTTTCTGATTCATCTGATTCATACCTGTTCCATTATTTCCATTTTTCACTTCATGACTGAATCATATTATGTGATGCTGCACCTCAGAAAGCATCTGTCTCTGGTCTACAAATCAATGTCAAACATGTCAGCATTTCTCCTTCACCAAACCTGCACTGCATATGATATAGCTTCAGATATACGTTTTTCATGTAGGCTACCTTCATTACTTTTCACGTATAGTAATATTAATTGATCTGTGTATGCTAGAGTGATCACACTCTTACACATTTAGGGATTAAAATACAAACGCTGTGTCCAAAATAAACCTTTCTTTTCAGCCATGGCATGGGACTTCAAGACGACAACGTGCCTCAAAGAAAGCTTTCATAAAAACATGTATATTGATGGTGGAATAGACCCGTTTGGTTATATTGCTTAATTCAAAGATCCTCATTTTAAAGGTAGAACCAGGTAGCAAGGAGACATTGAGCCAGTGTTGACAATAATCAAAGTTAACCATCGCAATCGTAACTATGATTGACCGAAGTCAGATATTGGCCCAGCTCTTGTCTGACATCTTGCCCAGTTTTGGCCCATCATTGCACAAGCATGTGCAATTCTAGTATAGACTATAATATTGTCTTACACCAAGCTTCATACATCATCAAACAGAAAACTAATTTTCTGGGGGAGCCTTGCCACTGATGGGCCAGCATTGGGCCAGGGCCCAGGCAATGTCAGACCAGAGTTGTGCAAGATTTGGAACGTTGGCCCTCTCCCCGTGTGCGCATTGGCGGGACATTGTGATTTTGTATAGATATAACTGTCTTACGTTGTATGTACATGTATTTACATTCTATTGTATTATGGAATGTCCGGATATATTATGATGAATACACGCATGTTTAAATGTTCTACCTCACTGTGTGATATTCTGATACTGTATTAATATTACTAATATTGATTAATGATAAACAAGCCACGAGAAATAACCCTTGTATAACTACATTTTCCGATGATCTGGTGCCTCACGCAATACATAAAAAACAGTAACAGTTCCTCTGTGAAAGAAACCCTTCATACTCAGTGTTCAGTAGGAGTACCATGTTGACATAATGATTCAGACCAGCCCAAATAAGCCGACACCAAGTCCTGTTTCCTTCTGCAGTAGAATGTTTCATGCAGGACGCATGCAGCAAACATTTTACCAAAACAAGGAAAGAAGGTTCAATATCTCAAATATGGTTTAGTCTTACTGTAGGTGCCTAACGGAACTGAGCCCCCCATCAATACAGAATGAAGAGGACACGTGTCAACAAATGGGATCCTTTATCTCAGCCTCAGGTCATCCGATACTCCTGGAAAGATAGCGCGTGCAAACATGGGCGTCGATTAAGGCATCGATTGGGCCGTTTGGCCACCATTAAAAGTCTCCGATTTCGAATTGCGTCACATCATTGTCACCAGGATCACACATGCACGCAAGCTTCCATCGTGCCACCGCACAGGAAGTGATGGAAACAATGCTTCCTGATCTCTGCTATCCCCCACCCCTTCTTCCCATGGCGTGTGTGTGAGTTGCTCCCAGGAGTTGCTCCCTGGCACGATTGCAACTAAATGGGCCCAGTACAAAGACCCACCTGAAGGCGTGCACCTGAGTCCTCTGTTTCTGTGTACATAAATCCGATATAATGCAGGGAATCCGGTGCTCTTTGTGTATATACACCTGTCAGCTATCATCCCCCTGATGGGTGGATCTGTTTTTGTGCCTGTGTGTGTTGGGTGTTCTAGAGGCACTGAATGCTTTTTGTCTTGACAGGATGATCAAGGCGCCCTTGTCAGACTGTGTACTTCTGTGTCCGACCTGCATGCAGCATCTCTGCCTAGACAAAAGACAATGTGTATAGACCATATTAAAAGCAATCACTGTCCCAATAATTCAAAAACAATGCATTCATCTTCCTCTGACAGGCATTGTGTGTGATGTTCATCCTACCCCTACATTGCACCAGTCATGGCTCCACAAGGCGCCAGTACACCTAGACAAAATGCAGTGATAGATGTATTTAACTATAATATCAATACTAATATCATTGTTGGGTGATGTTATGATAATTCAAGTATTGATACTAACCTGTAGGATCAATACTTTTATTTTAGATGATATATAATTCAAAATCCAATAATGACCTGAAGTATTGCTATTATGCAACTTGATTGGCATTTAGTAAGAATTTAAATCGTATCATTGGGAATGCATTAGTTGACATAACAAAATCTCCAAGATATGAGTATATGTGACCCTTTTACCCCACATAGGAAAACCAGACCTCTTTTACATTTATAATTAGAATCAGTAGATTTTTTTGGGGAACTTACTATGTTAACAGAAGTAGAGATAACATCGACGTGCCTATCGTGAGTTTCTTATTCATGTTTATATACATGTATAAGTAATAGTACAAACATATTTGGCCTTATATGATATGCATGTAGCATATATCTAGTGCCAGGTCAGAATCAGAATCTTATCTTTTGAGTCTGGGAATTTATTATAGGACATGTATAGAACACTGTACAATACTATACCAATGATGGATTAGTCTAACATATTCACACAATTCAACTAGTACTATCCCCACTCGTATCATAAGATGCTCATCCCCACGTCTCATTTTCCCGCAGCTTGTCCCAGGCCAGGCGGCGCCTGTAAAGGCCATATTTCTGCGGCCCTGTGCGCCTGTTGGTTGGCATTAGGTGGGGCTAAAGGGGGCTCCCGAATGACAAAAGGAGGGGGTTTACACCGACCCCCGTCATCCATCCCACTAAGATGCGGGCCAGGCGGGACATGGTCCTCTGAAGCCAAGATAGATGTCCCCCGGCATGGAAATGATCCCATTTTGACAAATCTGACTCGTGAAGGTCGGCGAAAAACGAGCGGCGAGGGCTTCCCCTGGTCCCCCACCCCTGCCGGTGCCTCCAGGGGGTGGGAGCGGCCTTATGCCAGGTATGATTTACACAGGAAGGAGGGGCCTCACTAAAACAAAGCATGTCATACAACAAAGCTAATGGCGGTCGTCTTACGCCGCTTAGAGACGCATCGTCCGTCCGGCCTTCTTTTTTTCACGAGGGGAGATGGGGTAGGGACAAGGACAAGAAAAATGGCTTCTGGAAGCAGGAGAGGAAATCGCGGTCGGCCGGGGGGTAGTGCAGACAGAGGGGGGCAGTTGGGGTAGTTGATCTTGATAAGGCTAGGGCTGACATGTATGTAATATTAACAAGTAATAGTTCCCCGTGGGGTAATCAGTGTCAGCTGCAGGGTCTTAATAGCCGGGACAAGCCGGGCTGGAGCTTGCTTTATGTACGGCTGGTGGAGCCTATTGCCGGACTGTGTTGTTTGGGCCGCCGCTGTGCAGCAATAGGAGCTGCTCATCCAGTAGGAGTTGCTCATCCAGAAAGTATGTGGAAATATAGGGCTTTGTTGGTCAACTTCACAACCCAACGGTGCGATCAGACAGTTTGGTGAAAGACATACTTATATACAGTATATATGTGTTATTGTCTCATCCCGTTTTCAGCGGTCAAATAAGTAAGTAGTATAAGGAAAGTAGCCATTTATGAAGGATGTGTGCTTGAAGATCCTGGTCAATCTGGGCCATGGGAGTGGGCACCTATACCTTTGACCGACCCCTCCCTCAATAAGATCAAAGATAAAATGATAAGCCAAAACACTCTTTTTTAAATGGTAAGCTATCCCCCACGCTGAACCTACATACGGACGTAGTATGTTGTAAATAGACGTGTGTGAGTGATATATGTGCTGACACGTATGCAGGGTCAACCCAGGTTCGGTCCGTATGGACCCTGTGAATCTGCTGACCAGCCTTCGGCTGTGTCGATTTAAAAATATCTATCTATCTATCTATCGATCTAGCAGGGTCAATAACATATTCCCATTGGTCAGAGTCTTTGTGAGTAGTATAATGAAAGAAGGCAGTAACTCTGGATACGTTTCCTTTTTATATTGAAGTTTGCATTGGCCAGAATATATCGAGACGATATTAAGTATTATAGTGAAAAAAGGCTGATCAGTCTCCTCCACCTACATTAATCTATAATCAAAGTACATATTAGAACAAAGAAAGGGGGAAGAAAAGACAAAACCCTATTGCAATAAGCAGAGTTCACCAGGTCTACAAGGAGGTTAATACTGTTCTGGCCCTGCCCGTGTTTTACGTCCTTACTAGGCGTCATGTTTCACCACTCATCCCACCAACCCACCCACGGATGGCGCTATGGCGTCATCAGGCGGCCACCTTTCCCAGAACCACTTCCGGTCGGCCGGAAATGAACCACCTGACCGTGCACCGCGCATGCGCCCGCGTTTCATCCGTACAAAAAGGCCAGTTATGCAAAGCCTGTGGCGTACGCAGCAGTGGGTGGGATGGGAGACAGATTGATTCACCAGCCCCCTACCCTACCCAGTGTATAGACACCCACTGCCAATTAGTGGTCTGGACTAGGGCTGCTTTGTCCTACATATCCTCCTGTACCTCAGGCAATCTGGTGGCTTCATTAGGACTGATTGCCTTTGATATGTTGCATAAACACATAGACAATATGTTGCCACAGTCTCATTTGTAGACACATCCGCTTAACAAATTTGGCTTCCAGCACTTGACCATGGAAGGTAATTATTTTCGTAGTTACGTCATGGCAATATTGTGACGTAGGTCAAGTTTCGAATTATTCCGATGTTTCTCAGTGGTGAATAGCAGTGTATACGTAATATTAAATTCATATACCATATTCCCCAGCAACTAGATCTCTTTCGTCTTCATTGTATCTTAACATTTTAATACTAATTTCCATTACCAGGTATTTTCATAATTTATCCATATTATCAATACACGGATTTTGTATGGTGGACATTTATCTGTCACCTTTGGTTCTAAATGAATGACTATCTCGTGGGACTAAAACCGAGCATGTATGTACAATGTAATGTTATAATTTGTTATGCGTTTACATAGGTGTGTCAGAAGAGGTTAGGTGTACCGTAATCCTAATTAAAGCATAATGTACAAATACTGATCCAAAGGGCACAATAATGATCTGTGATTGCAAGGATGGAGATGTTATCATTGATATCATCAGGTTATCAGATTATTAACATATTATAGGTTATTCTATCACGATCTGGGGAAGTGACCACATATTTGCCTGCGGTGGCATTACACCCTGGGACTCATTGATTCGGGCTGGTCTCCCCGCCAGGGTCTGCATAACAGAATAATGGTTTGGTGTCACTTGGCACCTGTAGATGTACATTTGATCTCTACACCCACAGACCTGTATAGTGGTAACCAGGGATACCTCGGGAGGTTACCAGGGACGCCTTCTGTTGGCACCACATCGCGTGTGTCACGTGGTTGCGGCACGAGATGTGGCGAGATGAGAATATGGCGTCTGGGCGAGGCAGGTGAACACAATGTAAACAATGGGCTGTCATGCTCTTCCCGCCAAAAACATCAGGAGATCAAATGTCATCTGATCTTTGGCAATTGGAAGACTGGGTTGATATGCATTATGTGGAAATAAGTCCCATGAGTCGAGGGACCAAGGCGGACCAGGGGACAGACAAACACAATTAGATATGGGCCTCACTATATGTAAGCCTCGTCATATATATGTAAAATGCTTGGGAAAGTGTATACGTTACTTAGTGGTCTGGTGAATAAAATTAATACTGGAAATCTGAAAGTGCGTGTGCACAGAAAATCAATCACCTCACTGCAATGAATCTTTCATTCTCCACCCTTGGCTTTGTTTGCAGGGGCTTTGAGAATAATTGGAATTATTTTGCATAGGAAATCCAAGGTATGAGTACAGATACAATGCCGGTAAGTGAATCATCCAGCCGCTACGTCTCAGGTTACTTCTGGCAATCTGCGACTCTGCCACCTGCTCGCTCACTTGTATTGGCACGGGAAGGACTCATTTAATTAAATCATTAGCGGGCCCTTTGTACATTAATAGCCATAAACGGTAACCCGATAAGAAGGGGGAGTTGGTGCCCTAAAGACAGCCAGAGAGATTTGTGGGCTGATATACAGGCAGGTCCGGAGAGGTCATGACACACCCCTAACCCTAACCCCCCTGGTCCCTTCCCAAGCTGTCCCCTACCTTTCATGCTAGCCACCTTGCTGAAGATCAATGTTAAAGTTCATCAAGTTATGACCTGGTGACAGATACGCAGTCTCCTCTGGTTGACTTCAGCCTGGCCACTTATTTGTGTGCAGGGTTATTACATCAGACGCCCAGGAGGTTAGAGGGGAGGCGGTAGGAGAGGGGAGGGGTCAGCATGGCGGCCATTGACCTTGGGCCCCATTTTCCAACCTGACATTAGTCAGATGTCTTACCCACCCCTAACGCAAAGTCATACCTCCCTAAAAATAACATAAAAATGTGCTCTGACATAGTGGATGATGCAGTGGTCAGTTCGTGTGGCTACCCCCCGGAAGTGGTCAGCACTGACCACCACGTGACCAGCCCCCAGGGTCAGCCCCCCTCACGACCCCTGGCGACCTGGCCGTGAATTATGCGTCCGCCCGCCGGGGCCTGCGTGGTAAATAAATAATTATTATCAAACGTGCATTGTTAAATGCTTGGATAAACACGATCCATAAAGAAAGGCGCCGAGGTAAATTATCCCTGGCCGGAAGGTCCGGCAAAGTCCATAAATAACCATTATCTGAAAGTTTCAGCCACGTGAAGAAGGCCTGAGCGCTCACTCCAGGTGAGATAAGCGGGAGGCAGGCATGTTCACTGAGGGATCATCTTGTAGGACAATGACAGCGACAATCATTGAGCTGGTCCTACAGATGATATCAGTGTAATGTAAATGAGAGAAGTGGGCTTACATGGGAATGAAGGCAAATCAAGGAGCTAGCAGTCATTAGGTTACAGGAACCGGGATTCAGGTTATTTATCTTAACTATTGGTCTGGATGTACCTATCCAACTTTCATAATATTTCACTGTCCCACTACACGTCAAATGTCTATTCATATAATGTACATAATCGGTGAAAGAATGATGAGTAGAAGTAGTAATTAAGAGAGGAATGTGACAAGTATATACACTAACATAAAGTGACAAGTATATATACTAACTAAGTGATGATGTAGTATTTGTAATAACCACTGGTTCCCTGTGCATCTCTGTTTACTGATGTATATGTGTGTGTGTGGGTCAGAATTCTGGTTCCTGCCCAATCATCTGCATGGTAAAAGTACTTTTGTATCAACTAGGAATATTGAGCATTATTAGACCTAAATTTGCCCATACACATATACAATAGGTGGTGTTATTTATTATTATCTGCCAAAATCATTAGGTTGCAAAAGTGCTTCTCAGAATCCTTAATATCCGCGATACAATTCCTACTAATGCTACCGGCAATTGCAAAATGATAAACCACAGTTCCACCGACCTTTATAATATTCCCATACTCCTCACATCCAACATATTACATACCTCTATTGATACATCCTGACAACTCTCCCTCCCATACCGCTCCCATTGTTAGCTCTGTAACCCATTATCTTGACAGTTTGGACGGAAGTGGAAATTGTCAGTCTACATTCTGACATGCATCCATTTACCTTCTAATGGACCTTGAACTGCCCATGTGGGAGGATAGCCTATGTACACAGAAGTGGGACACATACTTGTTAGCATGCCACCATGGTGTGGGACCTCACAATATACACGCAACAGCGATGCTGGCCCAGATAGCAACACCAGAAGAATGCGTCGCCGAGATAATTGTGGCCCCATAATTATGAGTGAAAGTAATTTTGTTCATTTTGATGAGTGCTAATTACAGGCGAGCAGGGAAGCTTTTTTCTCCTTTCAAGAATCTGCCGGGTGTCTATCCATCTTTGGCGGTTAGGCGGCAGTTGAGTAGCACTGCTTTGATGTCCAGTTTGTATTCTGACCTTGCATGCGTCACGGTGACCGTAGGGGTCTGGGAGGCTAGGGGTGGGGCTCGGCGGCCAACCCCTGGGAACTCCATACGAGGGGTCGTTACTGTTTTTAACTGGCATGCAAGGAGCAAATACAAACAATGCCACGCACGCATGCGCTGTACATGTCACAAAACAAGAACCATGGCAGGTTCTTGGCTGCTGTTATCTCTTTCTTCTATCTCTTCATATACTGACTATGGTGAGAATTCCACCATATGCTGCATGCCCATTACTATAGGTGACAACATTATGTGCACATCTCAGCTATAATTTATCATCATTGTCTCCTTACCTTCCACTATAACTGCCAAGCTATTGATTTAAATTCTTGTGATTTCTAAATACTTCTAAGGTGGGTAGCTCGTGCAGGGGTGGAAAAGATAACCCTGGCGGTCAAAAGACGTACGTTCATACACCTGACCCTTGGGTGCTATCTATAGGATGAGCATCGTACTGACACCTGATCTTGCCATCACTGTCTTGTCAGGTAACAAAGGGGTGGGTGGGAGACAGGTAGTATCCAGGTGTATGCCGTACACCTGTGAGTTCCCACGGTCACCTGCTTGATCCCTGATCTCCCATGCTGCCAAGGGGGGCGACGCTAAAAGAACATCTTCCCCATAACCTGCCAACCACTAGCCAAGTCAGAACTTACAGAGGCCATTTCATGCACCCACACCCATCACCCACCACACACAACTCCCTGTGTTGTTAGGGACAATAGATAAATGATCAAGCCTCCTGCCCCAACTCTGCCCACCACGGAGCGAGCCCAATAATTGCCCCATTGTCTCTGACGAATCTGGGTCCATCTCCCCCTTTGATCCCCAGGCCGCAGGGCGCTGGGCGGGCGGGGCATGACCCCGGGATTGGAGCACTGACCCCCACAGGCAGGGGCCCAGCGACCCCGGGCGCCCACAATTTACCCCGGCGTCGGTGGGCTCTGGTCGGCCATTTCAGCCTTTGTGTAATGTGCAGATCGGGCTGGAATGAGGCAAGGCAGGCTGAATGATGCGGTCGATCAGGCTGTCGCTCCAGAGAAGATGGGCTGCCGTCTGTGACGGCGCTTGGCACGCTGGTTATAACCTCCATTGGCACCCCCACCCCCGCCTAACCCTTACCCCTCACAATCCCATTTATAGCTCCTATAAGCAGGGGCATTCAACCGGCCTCCAACTAGTAGATATCTGTACACCTTCGCAAGTAGTACCCGCCATAATGGAGATATCCGACGTTATTTCGAGCATAATGCTAAGATGAATCAGAAAGTACTCTCCAAATCAATAGTTCAAAATCACTTACTTGCCAGATGGGCAGAGGCCTATCCATATTTCGCAAAGAGAGAAAGGGCACACCAAATCGTCCTAGATATATTACGCCAATTTCCTAATGTAAAGAGCGGTTCTTCAACGTTGACATCATGTATGTTATAGTTACACCAACCAATTATCTGAATGCATACCATTCGTTCTTTTGTCCTTGTCCGGCATGTTATATGCAGACTTAACATCGAGTCAGTCGATGGCCATCTGCTAGATTGCTGTATTTTCACCTGTAACTTGTTATCTATACTTACCTGTCACACTGTTCTTATCTTCATCCTTATCTTCTAGATTCCCATTTCATTCCTGTATTTTTTGTGACCTATAGAACAGACACCAGTCACACATGCATGGCTGATTCTGCTGAGCAATCATGTATACATAATAATCGACTAAACACTTATCATGTTGAGCTCAGCAACTACCTTACCCTTTTCCCTTCTTTCTGTTTGATAGAAGATGCATTTGATAAATTGGGCCACCTGTGGTGTACCAGTAAGAGCCGCCAGCAATTTTCTTAGGTAAAAGACCAGATTGGTTTCCTCACGAAAGGGAGGCACCAAAGAAACATGTATATTCCTGTGAGTTATGTATTTTTCCCAAGACAATCCAATTACATGTGTGTTATAGCCAGTCAATGATATAGGTGGTGGATCTAATTTTAGGACTATTTTAGGAACTCATTTTAACACATTAATCTAACTATAGTTCCCAGGTGCTTACCCTGTCAGCAATTCTGAACAAGGCAGTTACAAATGAGTCTATTTCACTTTGGAACAATATGGCCCATGGGAACATCTACAGCATTGTGCGCACATATGGGAGATAATTTCATAGAGAGTGGTATCAAATTCCTATCCTCTGACTTTTTCTTAACTCATGTGCCAACTGATTGCCAAATCCCACCAGTGGGTAGTCCCTCCCATATTTCATGAGTCGGAAAATTTGTCGCACATTGTAACATTTTGTTCCATCAATTATATTGGCTGTATTCTTAGATAAAGTAACCAAAGGCATATACAAGTAACATTTCATAAAATATTCATCAGTAAAATATTCGACAAAGAATTAGATGATTTAAACAGGTCTTTGATCAACCTAAAACTAGCTCGCTGAGAAAATGTTCTCTTTTAACCCTAAGACCACCGGGTTTGACACCCGATCCTTAAGTACTTGAAGATGGGGGGTTATATGTTTCCTTACAGCTCAGGAGGCTGGTGGTAGATCTGCTAACAAGACCCCCACTCCCTATACCTCTCAGGTAACCCATTAGATCAAAGAAACTACACCAGCTTCTAATTAACCCGTCGGCAAGTCTCCCCCTTTAGGTTATAGTCAATAGAACACTATCCCAAGTCTTACAACCCCATCCACCACTGTTTCACTCTTCAGCCTTTTCTAAAGCAGAGGCTGTCAGGATCGGGTGTGGCAGTGTGCTCACTGGGCCACACTTAAAAGGCTGAGAAAGGCCGAGGTGTCGTTTTCCACCACTTCTGTGGGTGGCAGGCGCCTGCTGGACGGTCCAGGGAGACTACATTCGATCCCTGTGCGACTGGACATTAGTATTCATAGGGTCTGGAGGTGAGGAGGGGTGAGAGGTTAGAGGGGTGGGGAGTGCAGGAGGTGGACACCTTTAGGGGTCTGCGGACAATATGAGGTGTGGAGCAAGCGGCCGTAGGGGACAAAGCAATGGGTATCTGGTGTCCAATCCTCCACCTCCACTCGCCTTTCACCCACACCCTAACACACAGCCTGCACCTGACCACAGGAGGGTTGGGTGGGGGCTTGACCAGTGGTCACTCTGTTTGCAGCTTATGGACCACCCATGGACCAGGTGTGTGAAGACTGGCGCCCGGGAAGGTGGTGGGACGGTGGGGCGCGGCTGGCGGCGCCGGTGCCACCTGGGTGCCGGGAGACACCAGCTTGGCACCGGCAACCTGTGGGGGTAGGTGGGGAGGGATAACACCTACACCATGGACCCCTGGAGAGTCGTATTCAGAATAAAAATGTGCATTGGAAGCTTCAGGATATGGCAGAGGATATACCTGTGTCTGATATTGATAATGCTATTTGTTGCACTGTTAAAATGGACAATTTTGCATCATAATATCATGATCTAATTGTTACACTTAGGGCACGCTACAACATATTTCACATAGGATTATGCGGATATTTGACACCAGGGACCCTTCCAACACCATATGTTTCGTTCAATTTAAGGTTTTATGGTGACATACGGTGTCGTTTAAAGTGCAGTTTATCTCATTTTGGCTCGACCATCAACCTCACACTCGGTATGACATTTGATAACGCACCAAAGTCAATACTAATATACCCTAACAGCCTAACCTATGACTGAGAAGTCTGTATTGCACATAAAGTTAAAGGGAACCTCATCTTTTATCCTCCACGTGATGCCTCATGAGAATACGATACAATGTTCGCTGGTAGCTATGTTGCATGTTGCAGCGAAACGCTCATGGTTCTTGACCCTTGACCGCCAAATGTGAGTAGTATAAGGGAATGTGGGTTTGGGGCGGGGAGAACCTTATGGGAGCTGGGGGGGGGGAGGTCTAACGGGTAGCTGGACTTTACATGTGGCACTGTGCTGACTAAGCAATTCTTTGCATGGTGTGTCATTCGTTGCTGTATGTTTTTATTCATATTATATAGCACCGGGTATATCTTACACTGTCACTGGTTGTATTTCAACCAGGATTATTTTGAGAATAGATTTTACTTTTATATTCCACATAAGATTATACATGTGTAGCTTTACAACATATTACATATATTTGTAACCACTCCATCGTTGAACATGAGACATAGTTTGTCTGACAGGAAAACTGTGAAAATAGACGCTGATGACAATTCATACAATTTAAGGAAAGCACAAAGTCATGGTAGGGGATTATTGACGGATAATTCTCGGTCCCTACCATTCACGATATTATATGAAAGTTCACGAGATTTAACAACTTGTGATAAGCAATATGAGAGACCATCTTGATACTTTTAAACTTACAGGAATCAAATTTAAATCTTTAAACCTCTGCCCCCTTTATGATTTTTGGTGCTAAATGAGAAAGGGGCGTATGTGCTACAGCATACATTGATTTGGTGTAAGTATGCATGCGAAGAGGATAGCCATGATTCAGAGATATTATTAGTAAAGGCAAATACCGAGTTTGTTGGAATACATTGTATGCTCTGTATATAACTAAGAGATGAAATCACACCAAACCAAACAAGTTGTGTACAGTGGATTTGGCGAAATTTATTCTGGGTAATGTTACATCGAAGTAGTGGAGGGTGTTTTATGGTGTTGCGACGTTTCGATGAATCTTCTTCAGACAATTGTATGCTCTTTAAAAAAAAGAATGTTGAGCTTTATTGTCTAGATATAATAACAGTGCTTCTATAATGAAGGACATACATGTGTGACTTCCTTGCCAGGTTCTTTTTTATACATAATTATAGTACAGTATAATAATGGTTACCGGTATGTCACATATGTATGAGTCAGTCCCGTTAGACTTTTTAGACAAATTTTGCAGAAGCAGTGTCACCATACATTGCATTTGTGACTAGTTAATACTAAAGCAGTACGTGGTGCTTTGGGTGCTGACATGGTATGTAGAACACAAGGTTGACGTGAAGGTCAGGGTTAGGTCAGTACTGACATGTTAGGTGTGTGTGTGTCTGTTGGTGAGGGGTAGGCGGTGCTCTCTATCTGGCCCTGACCAGACGCCGTCCGCCCGCCTACTGATACATACAATTGACCGACTTCTCCAGGTTTGGCTTAGTTAAAGGGACACCGTAAAATACACCGGATACATGTATACTATGTGGACGATCTGTGGTAACATGCACCATGTGCAACTATTATGTTTTCTAAAATGTTATTTTGAGCTTTAGAGATCGTATTGTAAATGGGAAGGTTTAGCCAATAGATCTGTTTGAAATACAAATACTCTTTTCCAATTTTATAAGATAGCAATTAAGAAATATCTGCCAACGCAATTTATATGATTTCATATATGTTGCTTGATCGTACGTTATGTTAACCCAAACATTCTGGGGTTTACAAAAAGCGATTTATCTATAGATATTGGGCAGAAGGGTAATTTATTTCGGCCAATTACGAAATCAGTGACAGTCCGGTATTAATGTCAGTGCTTGTCAAATCGTGGATAACAATAATCCCAGATAATCTCCAACGTCCGACAGTGGGGCATATGGCGCCTTATTACGACCATCAGACCACCACTCCTCTGGGGATAAGTTCCATAATCCACGACCTGTCAGGATATTTCATTTAAATTTAGATTAATTTCCTCACAATGGGAATTTCGGATTGTCCCTTCCTGGGTGTTATTGTGACTCCTATAGGGGTTAGCATGGAGGGATAGCCTTTGGTATGGAGGGGTGGTTGGATAAGTGGGTAGGGGGGTGTTGGAGGTAAAAGGGGGAGGGGTTCGTGCTAAGGGGCGGTGTAGGTGTTTTGTGTAACAATACCATAACGGGTAGAACCCAGATGCCGGGCGCGCGCCATGCATTCCTCCTCGACATGTCGGGCGTGGTCGACGTCCGGACCACACAGAGGGTCTGCAGGGGAAGTCGGAAAGTCGGGTGTATCGTTTCTATTGGGGGTGTGGGGGGTCGTAAGGGGAGGGGCACTGGGTGATGGAAGGGGCCGGACCCCGACTGGTCATATGAAATATCCCGTGTCACTTTGTGTATGTGACACATACTCAACGCTGTGTGTGTCCTTCCCGTCCTTATATTGTCATGTCATAACCCCCCCCCCCATTCACTTCTTGACCCCTCCCCCAACTTCTTCCTCCCTTTTCCCACATACAATAACCCTTCATACAAAACAATATTCACACATATATTTCCCCCACAACAGCCACCAGTTCCAACCCGACTTCAACCCGCTTTTATCTATTAATGCTTGCCCTACTCACCCACAGACTAACTTACCCATGAACTATGTGCATATACAACAGCATGGAGCGGACTATATACAAATATCTAAGAATGGAGTCAGGGCACTGTAGATTGGGGGGGGGGGGGATGGGCCTTAAATCTGGACTGGCACACAATAGCAGAGAGCTCGCCGTCGCCAGGACCTGACGTTCTGAAGGGCAACATGTCAGATGGAGTAAGGTTGTATAAACGTGGTGGTCAGTGTGGAGTAGAACTAGGGCGCCCACCGCGGGTGGGGGTGGGGGGTGGGGGTAGGGGTGGAAGCAGGTGGGTGAGTGGACTGGAGCTGAATGAATGGATGCCCTTAATGGTCCAGATGATATTACAGGGCATCAGAATGGGTGGGGCTTCACAAACTGAACTGTATTGGGCCTGCTGGCGTCTAGAAGGCAGCAAGCCCCCCTCCCCCCGCCACCCCCTCCCACCTTCACTCCTCTCACCCCCTACCACCAGCCCATAGTAGGAGGAAAACCTAGCCGTCGCACCGAATGACCCCTTGGGTTGACATGTTTGATATGGAGGGTGCATGGGCGCCGTCCCATCAAATACCTCCTGTACACTGGCGACAGGACTGGAGGAGCCAGCCCCCGCCCAGGCGCCCATCCCCCTGCGTCCTCCACCTCCACCCACCTCTCCTCAGGCCCCGACACCGACGCCAATATTGAGACGCGCCAAACGTGTGAGCGGGTTATAATGTATTGTGACGCGGCCGCCGACGTCCGGCGACGGTCGCCGCGATTGATGAGTCTCGACTCAGACGTTCTGGTGCTCTGGAAGCACATCTCTTTTTCCCCTTTGTGGGCACGTGTTGTGGGAATGGTGGGGAGGGGAGCCTTTCTTCATTTACAATGTTTTCTTTTCTGTTTTCTCTAAAAAGGGGTTTCCATTTTTTGGTCTCAGATTCCTTTTTGCTCTTCTTCAGGGAAAAAAGTGTGGGAGCCATCGCCTCAAGGATTGTTTTCTTTGTGAACATTACTGCCGGTTGCGCGCTAATAACGCCACTTCGTGAGGAGATTAATCTATTAAATGAATTCCCCTTTGTGGGTACTTGGATTGTACAAATATTGTCCAAAAACGAATGGTTGCAGTTGTTATAACGTAAGAACTTACCCAAACATATATAATATGCTACACACCATATACATCGCATTGCTTTGATATGGTAGTGCAATGTGTTGTCGGCAATTAAGCGAGGCGATGTTGTGGTTTTGTAGGCGATAGTGCAATGTTGTATGCGGCAGTGCAATTCCTTCGATAACTTCTAGTTTAAATCAATTGCTTCACCTTCAAAATTGTCACAGTGGAGTTCAGATACAATGTATAAACTGATGTTGAGATGCCCTACCACTCAGTCATGTATTTCTACATCTAACTGTGACTAATAAAGGTTAAATTGTCTTTAAAAAAATGTTTCTATTCATGTAAGGTGTATTAATAGACTCCATCCTATACTTAAATGGATGTAGGTAACTACATTATCATCTTAAAGTTGGTTCACTTCACATGCCATGCATGTCTGTCTCTTTATGAATGAACTGATGCGATAATACTTTTATCCTGGAAATTTTAATATTGTGTATTGTTGTCAAACTATAGCCTTTCATATATGTGTTCCATTGTGTGGCATTAAATATACATGTGCTTATATTGTTTTATTGGGGTACTGTTCCCAGATGACACTTCTTTTGTATTGGCATTCAGAGCAATATCCACATGTTTACAATGTCGCATTAAGTAGTCATCAATCATCACCATAATTACGGTATATACTACTTTACAGGTTAAAACCTCTCTTTTAGATCGTAGGCACACTTTATAATTCAATTAACAGAGAAGTGATGCTGCTTAAAGGACGAATAGATAAACGTAATGTTTAAATGTACCCACACATTACACATTCCCAACCTTTGTTCAACTTAAAACCACGAAAATACTCTTCAATACATAGGGCATGATGAATCAATCAGCCCCATCAGGTGGTGCAGCCTATACTACTGTACTACTGCAGCTTTTGGATGAAAGAACTGACGAAGGAAGGGATAGGAGCAGAAAGAGAGAGGTGTGGAGGGGAGTGAGGGAGTAGACTTGTCGGAAGTGGCCGTCACGCGACCACTCCGGGCAATTTCCCGTGTCGGCCGCCAACAAACAGGTGAGAGGCTGGAGGACGCCATGCTTGTATGGCCACCCTTAAGTGGGAGATGCTGGAGGAAGGCAGTAGGGGGTCCGCTGTATGGTGTCCAGGCAGTGATGTTGGTCATGTTACTCCCAGCTGAAAAGTCTTACTGTCTACTACATTCAAGCTAAATATTATACATAATTATTTATATTGGACGCGGTCTAACGGTGGGTCCCCAATGGATGTCCTCTTATTAGTCCACTCTTAATAAACATTTTAATTATTCTCATTATGCGTAGACCCCGTTTGACGCTACACAATTACATTTTCCTTACAAATATATACACGGCGATATTGTCTCGGGGATATTGTCCATAGGAAGATATTACATATACATTGCCAAAAAGCTAAACAAAGAGAGAGAAAGCGCGCAAATCAGAAAGTCAGGAATTAATAATAAAAGAATCAAAAAGTAAGTACATGTACATATATTTTTTAATTATCTTCTTCTTCTTTTTCTTCCTCAAACGTATTCTACACTGACCAGCATACATCAAATTGACTCTATATATAGTAACCCTAAAATGGTCTAAAGTAAATTCTGTCCACAATTTTCTTTTTTTCAAAACTGGGTAAAGATTGCTAGGCTATCCCCGGTTTGTTAATGGTAAGGTCGGGCAACCCGTAACACACTCCTTTTTGGTATCTGCATTCTGTAATGGACCGTTAACTATCAATAACCATATGACTGTGTAATGTCAATATGCAGCGACCATTATGCTTCGGAAAGTGTAAAAATGTAGTTATCATCATTTCACCTAGCAACGTAGTGAGTACATTTGAAGGGCTTGATACAACTACTTTATTTAACGCAACAACATATAAGTTTACCGTATGACGTGTCTATACCAACATGCCGTGGGCGTTAACATAGGATGCCAGTATGCAGAAAGGTGGGAAAAGCTGTATGTCACGCAGATAGATATGGCTTTGTCCTTATATTCGTAAAATATTGACTTAGTCCAAGAGAAAACACATGCTCAGTGACATTGATATTCCATACCCAAAGTGCACAAATATAGCCTGTTGTGCTATTGAAGTGGCAGGCTATAGTGGTCACGACTGGTCAGTTTGACCTGGCGCTGGCCCCCATCCCCTACCCCTGCTCCCACGTCCACACCCACCCTCACTGCCCTTACTCACCCTGCTACTCCCACAGGAGGGGTGATGGATGTAGCAGGGCGTTCCAGGTCTCCGCTTCGATCCTTTGGATCCTTGACCAGAGCTTTTGTCCGTGCCCAGGTTGGCTGGGATAAACAAAGCCCCCGTTCACCCCCACCCCCTAGCTACTCGTCTCAAGACGCTGCCGCCGAACACCAGATCACCAGTGTCCGTCGCAGATAGAGGCCGTGGAGGAATATTAATGCTGCCGTAAAAGTGGGATTGATAGTCGAGCTGGGGGCCCTAGGTTAGGCCGTGCTTTCCGCGCCGACAACGTTAACTGTTTCTGTGCGGCTGGCCATGAAGAACAGGTGTGTTCCCCTCCCCTCCTCCTCCCCACCCTCCTCCCAAGGCAGCAATGTGAGCCACTTGACAGGGCTCACAATTTAGGGCCCTGTGTAATCGTTAGATGTGACGGCCACTGTGCCAGGGCCCTATCGGCGGGAGCAGGGCGGCAAAGGAGGGAGCTGGAGAGGCGCAGCTAATATGAAGCGAAGTATGTCAGGCGGCGAGACTATGTCTTTGTGGGGGGTTGGGGTTTTCAATACGGACACAGCCCTGATCAATTCGTCCGAGGGCTATTATCGGGTGGGTGACTGTGAGGAGGGAGGGGTGTAGGGAGGAGGGGGGGCAGAGCAACGGACACAGTTTCTCTTGTGCTTCTTTTTTGCAAAGTGCAAAATGAGCGAATTTAAGCTGGTCTGGCCGCGGTCTGTCTGTCAGTTTAATTACACCCTCCCGCCCGCTACCCACCACCGTTTGACGTCCCAATCGTTGTCTGTGGGCTTCTTTTCAACGTCCACTGCCCTCCCCTGCCCCCCTCCCCCTACTCCCACTACCCCCGCAACCACCCACCCACACCCAGGTCTATTCTCACTCTGGAGACATGGTTCTGGTACTGGAGGAACCAGGAGGAGGAACTGGAGCAGGTTTTATTGGCATTGTGAGATAAAGGTGTGGGTATTTTCTATTGACAAACCTCCTGGATGTAATGACCTCCATGTACTATCCAGTGTCTACGTATTGACAACCCCTGTGCCCCCACCACCTCCCTCCCATGCACCAGAGTGTAGGGTGGGGGCAGGGTGGGGAGGAGGTCTTTATCCAATATCCCCCTATTCTCCTGTCCCCACAGCCTTCCTATAGTAGTGTGTATAGGATAACCCCATGTACCCGTACCACCTGCAACAATAAGCCACAACAAATTGAAACATCGCTGCTGTCACTTTGTTCACCAGGCCGTCAGACATGTATTCACCAGCCTACTGACCAGGCCCTCTCTATCATCTGTATGGGCCACATGTCTATGGGGGTATATTGCCTCCCAGAGGACTTGTCTGATTTACTGTTGTTATAGGTCATACAGGCAATATGAATAGACACTCATGTGGCTCTGCTTGGTCCAGTGTCCAAGCTGTGATATGTTGAGAGAAATGTGATTAATGTATTCCTGTCCAGTTGTTTAAGGTGCGAATATTATTACATTTGCAGTTCAACCAATATATAATGTCTTATTGGAGAGACATTTGACAGGCAGCTTCCTTGCGCTGCTGCAACCTATTGTAATAAATAAACACATGTATTCATACTATACCCCATCTCTCTATCTCAACCCCCTGTTTTACCCATACTTCTTCTGACACACATAAAAAGATAAATACCAAACAATATATATGACAAAGCACCATTTCCGTCCACCCACTCAGGTAGCAGACAAAGGGAACAAGCAGATGATGATGCCCACCTAGTCATGTGGTTTACCAGTGACAACTCCTGTAAGGTACCCTCCAGTACCCTTTACATCTGACAGCTCCAGTAGCTAGAGGCGGCACACCTTAACCAGGCCGCTATGACATCCCTCTGTACTCAACTGACAGGCCACGAGGACGATCACAAATCAAAGCAGTGATCGTCCTCCATCCCATCTAACCGCACTTAAGTGTGTATTGCTGGCTTGTGCTTTGCTTGCATGACTCCCCCCTTGGTGGGCGCGGAGAAAGGAGAGCCTCTATCGTGTTCTACACCTGGTGGCTGTCACAGTTGTCAGCAGGGGGACGAGGATGGCGGGGTGGGCTTGCATGTAAGACGTCCTCCCCGGTTAGGGCGGCTCCATTAGCCCTCAGTCCCGCAATCAGATCAAGTTTCAGCCCAGTTTAATCGGAAACAATACGCGCCCAACATAGCTACCTGTGTTGGGATAGTTGTTTAATTTTTCTTATCCAGTACTAGTAACGATTTTATCTTGATTCAAGGTTAGCTATACTTAGACTGTTTCCTGGCGCAGATTGACATGTATATACTACTTACACCTTGAAGGCGAATGGATCGTGTAGGGCTGTACTTGTCGATATACTAGTAATTTCATGTGCAGTGAAAGTAATGTGACTTTGAAAATTACAAAGCTCACCCAGAGAATGGCACTTTTAACATTTTGCGAAGGTTTTACTAGCACATTAAAGTGCAATATGGATTGATTCAGAGAGTGAAAAGTTAATTGTCAGTTGTCAGGAGCCTGTCATAATGTTGAATGGGAGGGGGTAATAGACATCACTGACTGGTTACATTGCCATATATGCGGATGAATAAGATATTGGACCTCTTAAAGGACAAACGCTTACTACCAGTCTAGTAGAAGTCAGAGTGGAGCGAGGACCGGCACCCTGGAGGTGGGGGTTTAAGGGCAATGACTATATATGCATTTTAACCTAAGTTTTCTCTACTCGACTCCCTATTCTAAATATATGTATGTGCATCCTCAGGATGTCATACGGATTGTTGACCATCTGTACATGTATACACTCATTCAGTTAAGTGTTATACTCTGATACCTAGAGTACACATAGCATAATACATTTTTAACTCACGAACTAACTTATATGGAAAAGTGGAGTACAAATACTCGGCTTTCTGTCATGAAGAAGCTTATGGTATTCATCCTTAGGTAGATACCTAAACAAATGTTATCCACCACAAACAAGGCTTCTGTGGGTGGCAGCAGGCGAAGGGTCGAAACGCGGCAAAATAGAACGTTTGAAGAATGGAGCAGACGACATTGGTGTTGGGCCAGACGCTGACCTGCCTCAGCCGAGGCTGGGCCCGATCTAATGGGGGTGAGGTCCTGCAATCATTCAGCAGCCTCTGATTACACCTCCAGCTCTTTGATCTGAAATTATCAGCTGCTAGGATCTCACAACTTCTTTATGGGGCCCACCTGAAAAACGAACTACATCGGCAATCCTACACCCGCCATTTCGGAAGGCGAGTTAGCCGCTTGCTCCACGTCCCGGCCGCATAAAGGGCGACTCACATAAAAGTGTCGTCTGCTTTTCTTAGCCGAACAAATAAGATAATTAGCGAGTTGTCACGTCACAAAAGTGCGCTGTCAGTTCGCCAATAGGCCGACTCGCCAGGCCGCCTGGCCGTCTCTTTGATGGTCCGCCCGCGCCCGCTCAACAAGACCATCGCGCAACATAACCGCTAATTGGATCGAGCAATTGTAAGTCAAATGGCGCGCATTTAAGTCGATTTCGACAATTTTCTTTCGATTTGCCACGCATTACGTCGGCACTCTCACGGTGAGTGCTCGCCGCACCTCCACTTTGCCGCCTTGAGTGAGACTGTAAAGGTGGTGTCAGCTAGGGACGTAATTGTCAATAGGGAGAGTCAGGAACCGTTGTAACATGTTCAATACGTGTAAAGTGGGCGTCAGCATAGAAGCTGGCTCCATCCCCCCTTCCCGCGCTCACAGTCGGCTACTTTCAAAGGGGAGGTTTTCCATTGGGCTGACTTTACTTCTAGCGGCATGATTGCTTTTAGATAGTCCTACTGCTGTTGGTGGTCCGGTTGATGGTGTCGGGGTGGGGTGGGGTGGTGGTAGGTTCACTCCTGCCCTGGGCGTGTGTGGTGGGGGTGAGGTGGGGGGAGTGCATCCTCCCATTCTGTAGTGTTAGAGCTGGTTGGGCAGCAAAGAAAGGGGTGTTAGGCCTCTAGCAGTAACCTCAGTCCTTCCACCAACACGGGCCCTCAGGGCTTCTTTTGTACAGGGCGCGTGCAGGCTCTCTGCTCCTAATGATGGTCACAATTGGACGATCTCTAAATCAAATAATGCCCCATCGTCACGCGCACGTGCCGCCATTAAGGGGCCCACCAAGAAGGGAAGTGAATAAAAGAGACCGGGAAAGTCGTCTGCTCTGCGTCTTTGTATGGAGCCTGTGCGGCACTTTCGGTTTAGCCTGCACACATTAGAAATCTATTTGTACGGTCTACCCCTGACCTCCGGGTACCCTCTATGTCTTTGCCACCAATTCTCAGTGTTCAATCGAAACCTACATACTCGACTCTTTGGTATTCCCTTCCTCATCCTCATTCATCTTTGTTCTCTTTAATATCCAACGTCACTGCCCAGTCTGAACATCACCCAAGGGGGCTTCCATAAAGTATATGTACGCACGAAGGGGGGGGGGGGGTCTTTTTTTCTGAAAATCTTTGCATAAATAAGAATTCTTTTTTTTGGGGGGGAGTCAATAGCTGGAGAAAATGTGCGTACATACTCTATGGAAGCCCCCCAAGCTCTAGCATGGATTTCCTTTGGAAGTCATTCACGCATACACAAATGAGGAGCAGTTCGGCAGCCCGGGAGGTTCGTGTCGAATGCGGGGAAGTCGTATTTTTGGGATGCATTGTTTTTCTTTTAGTATGCACGCTCCATTGCCAAACGCGGGTTGCACGCGACACGACGTGCTTCACAAACAGAGTTGACGTCACTGGCCATGCCCACGTCAGCTTACGACACTCAAGCCTCTCTGGTCGCGTTGGCCCGATATCCTAACATATCCAAAGTGGATGACAATGCCCCCCAATAGTACCTTCTCGTGTTAGAGTTTAGCTCGCAGGGGCCCCGGATAAGTAGTTCCGGTCCCAGGTCGCGGATCAATACGCGTTGGACGCGCATGCGGGCCATGCTCTTTCCGGGTCTATCTAACCAGCTGCCAATCCGTTTGTCACAACTATAACAAGCCGCGGTCCAAAGGTTATTGCCGACCACCACGCAGGCAAAATGGCGTTTATTTTTTAGTCATGGGCCCGGAACAATATTTCCTGAAGATGACCCCATGTTTGTGCGTGATGGCCTGTGGGAAAGGCTCATGAGGGCAACCCCCTCTCCCCCCCCCCCAACACTCTCTATATCGTTCTCCTTCATACCTCCCTCTCCCTCTTCCTCAAAACCCGTGCCCATTTCCTTGACTTATTAGTTGCGTTTGTTTTCACGCGGCCACGAGACGTTCACCCCTGCAGATGGAAAGAAAAGAAAAGCGGTTTGGAGTCTGGCCCGTGTCCATATCACAGCGTGCCCGAGGCCACGGCCCCCCACTGGCCCTCAGACTCCCCCTGGTCACCTCCCCCGGGATTCGGACGCGCCCTGCGCTCCCGATTGCGTCCACAATTCCAATTATATTTGGGCGAGTCACGGAGGTTGGGAGTAGGGAGTGGGGTCCGGAGTGGGGTTTTGCTGCGTGCAGGGCGGTGGTCGGCCCCTTCGCTGTTTTCATTCGGTGATATGCGCGGTAATGGTCGGTATTATTAGATCCGGCCAGTGCCCGGAGCCCTCTGGTGGAAGGGTCACATTGTCGGCCCGCAGAGACGCCGCCTGATAATTTTACCTCACGCAGGCCCAGTTTTCGCTGCCCTCCTGCACGCCCTCCACCCCCCCCCCCCCATCCCTTCACCCAGACCCAGACCCAGTAAACAGGACTGTCATACACATACTATAGGCCCATAACCACTTCCTATATTATATCTGCCACTGTCCAGGCCATAAGAGCACTGGGTTCCAACGGAATGGGCAATACCGTTACTGAGATGACTTGGTAATGTCATCGACGCTATTATTAGGGACATACAACGGGAACTCAGAAGGCGGCAATTTATCCCTTCCTTATACTGTAGTATTTTACATATAGCTGTGAACCTACATAGAAAGAAGTGAGAGAATCACTCCATTGTTTAGTGTCAGACACCCTTTCCTTGCTATGCATATACAATCATTACGTCTGAGTGTGTGTGCTCCTTATAGGTCTATACGCAATGTGAAAAGTACTAGTATACAATTAAAGCACTAATTTGAGCGTAAAAAAAGTCGGATTTAGACATGAGGATGTTGTACTTCCTCCGTGCATTCACCTCTGCAATAAACGAGGAGCGACAGGCTTCGCGGCCTTAAGGGAGCGAGTCGCATAAAGACCTATTAAAACTAATACACAAACTCGACCTTTTGCACTGCGCACCCTGCCGGATCAATGAAGCCCAAAGCTGGCCCGGCCAAATGTAAAATGGACAAGGCCCAAATAGCCGCCGCCCCTGGTCGTATCGATGGGCAATTGGGCACCAGTGACCAGTTATAAAGGGAAGGTGCCTCGGGATATTACACAAGTCAGGTCGATCGGCCGTCTTATCTTCGCCCCCCTCTCGGAAGACAATAGAGCAGTCGGGGCCACCCATAAATTGGGTGGCGCGCTCAGGAATAAAGCCAAAATTGTCGGTTCCGTGCCAGGCCCGATAGAAGCGTGCCCCGCCCACCCCCGGGGTCAGGTCGGGGCAGCAGCGGTCAGACGTTCGGCCCGCTGGTCAGCGACAACTTCAAAGAGGGAGCACGTTTTTGCCCTTTCTCTCTCTATTTTCTCCCTGTTGTTGCTTTTTATTCATTTTCCATTCGTGCGGTGGCGATATTAGTCCCGCACTGGGCACTACACGTTGTGGAGAACAGATAAAGCCAGTCAGAAGTAGTGGGGGATGAGAGGAGAGGGGCATGGAGGAAGGGAGGGGATTAGAGATTAAGTGTTGTGATGGCCGCTAGATAAACCTGCAGTGGATTAATGCGCCAATGCTGCTGAGACAATACTAATGTAACTTTCATTTACTGCTCGCATGACGACGAAATATTAGTGGGCCCGGCGGAAGGCACCATAGTGAATAACGAGAGAATGGTTTGGTTAGTCGACGGGGGCTGGAGAGCAGTAGAGAGGGGAAAAAGGAGAAACAAGAGGTGGATGAAGAATTACGGGCGAAAGGCGTGCATAGGAGGCGCAATAAGTTTGCTGAGCGATCGCTGTCTATTGTATAGAGGACGGACTTACTACAGTGGGTCGGGTCGCGCCGGTATGGCAGTATGCCTCGTAACCTGAGCTCAGAAGGAAAATACAAGTTGAAATTTGGCTATTGGTGTAGGCTTATTTATTGGCCATAGGAGCCGTACGACTCGGCTCACGGCGGCATGAATGGCAGAAGAGGCGGGACGTGGCGCCCCGCCGCTTGTTTGGGTAGGGGTACTCTGGAGGGGTCTCGTCGGCGCGGGTAAACTTCCTCCAGTGCTGCCAGGCGACATGGCTACTTAGGGGTAGGGTATACAGGCAGACAGTGGTGGCGCGCCATGCTCCCTGTGGGAGAGAGGAGGAGGGATTGGGGTTAAACTGGAGAAGAGGGGGTAGAAGGATCCTCCAGTGGAGGACTGTCAGTCCAGGCCGCATAAGGGGACTGGGATCAGTGTTTTGTGCCTGGAGGAGCCGCACCGACCCATGGAGGGAAGAGGTGTGTACATGTAGGTGGGAGGAGGGGAGGGGGATCCTACCAGACCCTTTTCTCCGACCTGGATGGTCCCGACGCCGCGTGGTCGGCGGCAGGGCCCGTTGCTGAGGAGCCGCGGTCTCTGGCGGCGACGGACACAGGCGGCCATCCGGGTGGGGCTGAGGACTCGCCGTCTGGGGCTGGCCACACCACTGTTTGTTCACCCGGGCCGCGGCCAGCAGAGCCCAGCATGAGCAAACCATCATCCATCTTATGGCATGATATCCACTCGACGCGCCACCATCTCCCACCTATTTACCCGCCCCGCCGCCACATAATTGCCACTGGCCCCTCTGGTTAAATGGGATAAAACCTACCAGGCGGTCCCTTACACTCCATATCCCCTATTCCTGCCTGGCCATGTCCCTGCCCACACACCCTAACAGCCAGCGGGTGACCTCCACTGTAGCATCACCCAGCCCCAAGGTCATTTCCACAGTGTGATGGGGACAGCGCGGCGTGGGGATCCTGCCATTATTTGTGCACACCCGAGGGGGGATCCAACAACAACCCGGCGCCTAACCCGGGGATCCAAGGGACTCAGGCTGAGACCTGACCCTGCAGATTCCACCACCCAGCCACACCAGACCCCCCGAGTGGGGTTGAGCAGAGCCTGGGATCTACAGGCAGAATGTATGGCTTGGGTATAAGGGGAGGACCCACCAGGACCAAGCCGTACTAAGGTTAGGCTGAGATCAGGCTGGGATCTAAAAGGGCAAGACCAGCTCACATTGGGGATTAACTTTATAAGTAGCTTCCTCCCCAATCCCTCCGCCAGCTTCCACCCCTGTTTCTGCTCATACCTCTCCATTATATTTGAATATTGACACTCCTTTCCAGGGTTATTAGAGTTCTTAATTAGGAGGGGATATACATGATGTTGTGATGACTTTCAGAAGACCTCTTTTAGGTTAAGTACATATAGGTAGGCATCTATACAGAATTGATGTTCTTTTTGGATTTATTGAACTATAGGCATGCGTCAGTTAGTCTGACCCATGCAGTCTACATTTTAGATATTGAGTCTGATATCACTATGTGTGCGATATGAGTATGCAACCATGGTTATTATATACATTTGTAACACAAAACAGGGTGCTTGTATTTATAATGTGTGTATCCAGTATAAGTAAATATGACGAATATACTATTAAAAGCAATGGCAACTATACAGTCATGTAGGCCTACTGATATTAGAGGGGGAATAGGGGCCAGGGGACTGTTTTATTATGAGCTTTTATAGAAAGCCATAACGCCATTCATTTGGAACAGTGTGTACATAAAAACATGCTTTGTGTGATAATGGACATTTTGCTATGAACGTTTTCCTCTTTAGAATACACCCGTGTGCATATGTCGTAATAGTTGAACCAAGAAGTACATGTACTGCAAGAGAGGCAGATTAAAGTGGTCATCTCCAGCCACATAGGGCACATTCACTATACTACTTACAAACTTGACCCATAGGTTACGCCGAGATCTATCGACATAATAGCACCTTCCAGCAACATGGCATTCCCTGTACATGTTAAGTGGAGTCTACATGCAGATCTAAAGTGCAAACCACAAGAGTATCATATAGACTATGAGTCATTACATGTACTGTATGGGTATGGGCTAGATGCAGAACTGTATACTAGTAGTCTACGTGTACATGTAGCTAATAAGACTGGACACATCAATTGGACATCGTGTACTCCACGCCGCTGTCAATGGGCAGATGACCCCATGCCTGCTCGGCTGTCAAGGCCTTATATTTGGGTCCTACCTCCACACGGAGATGCTACAAAACTGTACATCTGTTATATTATGTACTGTAAACGTAGATATTTTCGCGCAGCTAAATTTTCGCGCATCTAGCCTATACAGGCATTTTCGCGCAATCTTATTTTCGCGCAGCTGCCATCAGGAGACCTTAAGCTACATGTCAGTTTTTACGGTTTTTCAATCGGACAATTATTAAGGATTTTACAGCCCAATATTAATGTTCAAATATTTTTCCCCCCAAGCACCAAATTTTCATTTCATTTTTATCTATGCTCCATACTGTTGTTTAGAGTCTCTACCCAGGTCGCTACTGCAGTGCAATATAGAGTGTCAGACATCATTGGAAAGCTAATTTTCTGTGCAAAATATTCGCGCACATCATATTTTCGCGCACATACCTATGTGCGCGAAATGCGCGAAAATATGTACTGAGCGAAAATTAATAAGTTTACAGTATACACATACACAGGAAGGCGTTTCACCGTATCATACGGAGGGTCCGTATGTCCGATTTTTGCGTTTCTGTTCATTTTTGCGTTTCTGCTCAACATGTCCGCATCTTACGGAAAAAGATACGGCCGCCGTATTCAGATACGGCCGGCCGTATGTACATACGGCCATAATTGCGTTTCTGTTCAACATACGGAGCAAGAAAAAAACGTATCTTTGGCGTATTTAGTACAAGATATACGGAGGGGTAGGGGGGGGGGTGCTATGTTGAAAACAGGACATATACCCTGGTTTTTAGGGCCGTATGTCTCTTTTGTGCGCCGTATGTGGTATTTATGCTCCGTATGTTGGTACTGGATGTGGTGTACATGAGGAAGTGGTAGTGGTCGTGAGGAAGTGGTAGGGGTCGTGAGGAAGTGGTAGGGGTTGTGAGGAAGTGGTAGGGGTCGTGAGGAAGTGGTAGGGGTTGTGAGGAAGTGGTAGGGGTTGTGAGGAAGTGGTAGGGGTCGTGAGGAAGGGGTAGGGGTCGTGAGGAAATGGTAGGGGTCGTGAGGAAGTGGTAGGGGTCGTGAGGAAGTGGTAGGGGTCGTGAGGAAGTGGTAGGGGTTGTGAGGAGATGGTAGGAGCCACTACTACCATTTCGTCACCACTACAGCCAGCTCTGTACTCTGTTGTCTACCACCGTTTATACACAAGGAGTCTGTGGGCAAAGTTTCAGCTCTGTAGGGCCATTATTTACCGAGTTATGGAAGAAAAGACTCTTTTTAATGTAATTTCTCCCAAAATCCATATGATTTTTTATTTTATTTTTTATCATGAAGGTAGAAGTTGGACTGAACTTATTTACCCGTTAAAATAATTCTAGGGCCATGGTAGGGGCCGTGAGAAAATGGTAGGGGCCATGAGGAAATGGTAGGAGCCACTACTACCATTTCGTCACCACTACAGCCAGCTCTGTACTCTGTTGTCTACCACCATCTAGGGCTGTGATTATTGATACATCTTTCTGTTAGGATTTCTGAGCGAATATATATGCTTGGCTACCCGTATGGCTTGTATCTATGTTGTACTTTGTAGTAGTTGAAATGTTAGCACTCAAGAGGTTTTGCACCTGTGTGGATGGATATTCCGGGCTGTGTTGGTGCTGCCACCTAGAGGCTAAGTCAAGCTGGCCTCAACTCCTCTCATATATATATAAGGTAATGGAGATCGCAAGCCTTGTGTTGGAGGTCATGTGGATCTAAACCATTTTTCTGTAAGCTAGTACAGTCCCCCACCTCCCTTCTCCCTTTTTAAAGTGCACATATATATGTAAAAAAATGTCTCTATGATTGTTTTAATGAATAGATAAGTAAAGTCCAACTTCTACCTTTATAATTAAAAAAAGATAAATTAAAAAAATTGATTTTCAACGAAATTATACCCAAAAATGTCTTTTCTTCTGTAACTCGGTAAATAATCGCCCTACAGAGCTGAAACTTTGCCCACAGACTCCTTGTGTTTAAACAGGCAATAGCTATCAGAGTACAGAGGTGCCTTTCCCGACCTTTTCTATCTCTTCCCCGACCTATCCTGTCCCTTCCCAAACCTCTCCTGTCCCTCCCCTGGCTCTTCCCCTAACATACGGACCCTATATATACCCTCCCCAGCCTACCTCCGTATGTTGCTACATATTATGACGTCACAGAGGGAATTCCCTAGGGGTTTCCCGGAATGTAGACTGGTTTTTGCATATTTTTGTAAAAGGGACAGGTGACAATGTCCGTATGTTGAGAGGGCCGTATGTTGGATGCCGTATGTTAATATTTTGTAAAAAAAGATACGGAGGGTATACGGAGGACCAACTGAAACAGAAAAAGTACTTTTGGTGTATAATTGCCGCATCTTGACCGCATCTTTCGGCCGTATCTTATATTTTATATCAACATAGTTACGGTGAAACGCCTTCCAGGCACATAATAATAGCATAACATTTAACAACAAAGACATAACAAAAGGGAAACATGTTACGTGTATATGTATGTATGTATGTATGTATGTATGTATGTATGTATGTATGTATGTATGTATGTATGTATGTATGTATGTATGTTTGTATGTATGTATGTATGTATGTATGTATGTATGTATGTATGTATGTATGTATGTATGTATGTATGTGTGTATGTATGATAGTTGTATGTAGGTGTGTATGTGTATGTAGAATTGAAGTAATACTACGTGTGTATCCATTATGGTCAAGAACCAACTGCATTTAAGTTATACACTATTCTCTGATTCTCACTATTGCACAGGCCTGGTTCGTTACATTAGAAATTAACATGTGTGTGGTCCCATGAGTAATTGCTGTTAATTCGAGATAATTGGAAATCATTTTAGAATTAAGCATCTCACTGAGATAGTTATATCTGATGATTTATACGTATGGTACCTCAAGCGTAACGATGTTCGTGGCCTTTTGATAGAGAGGTATTTATGCCAATAATTATCAAGGATATGAATACTTATAATGTACGTAATTATTATGAATATAGCAGGTAATGGTGTATGTTCTTTTGTATAATTTAATCACCTAAATATGCATATTATTGGGGAAAATACTGCTGTTCATTCACACCCTGGGCATTCACACCACAGACTAATCATATAATCATGTTGCAATGGGTATACATATGTTTGAATAATTTTATGCTGTGCTCAAAATATAAGGGTTAAATATATTGAGTGCATACATTTATAGATATTAAACCCAGCCATGATTTGTAGACAAACAGGTGCCTTATTAAGATGCATTAAACAAAGACAAAAAATAGACTAGACGCAATGAATTTAATAAAACTGATAAGAATTATATATCTGAGATACTAATCGGTATCGTAAAATGTATCTGTAAATGTCCATGACGCATATATAATTATACATCAGAGAACCGCCTTTGTACCGCTATTTAATCAAGAGGCAGAATTCTCTGGACCATACTATATAGAGAACTATGGTAAAAGATAGCCCCAGCTTACAAATAAATGTCTGTGCCATACGGCGTTTGGCTTTTACCGTAGTCTAGCGGTGCACCTGTCTGTGTATGTCGTTAATTGTCCACCTCCCATGTCCTGACCCCTACACACACACCCTCCCACTGCCCTCCCCCACCTGGTCGTACATTAATCACCTGAGCTGCTGACCACTGGTGATGGGCTGGTATGGGCTGCGAGTGTACCTTGAGACTGTGAGGGTTTGGTGTGGCCAGCCTACCCCGCCATTAGCGATCGTTTAACCTCAAGTGTGGTTTTCACCGTCCCCTTCAGACACTACTGGAAATGCGATTTGCATGACAAGAATGGACAGGTGTTTGTGCTACACCTGACAGAGGAGTGTTGCTACATCCTTGTTGCTATGTTTACACAGATAATCAAATGTCGAAAGGCTATATTAATCATGTCCAACTCTGTCCTCTCCTGTTTACAGACCATATAATAGACAGTCAACCACCACATTTCCTACTTAAAGCTATAAGTTATTCAACAGAGGAATCGTGGGATATCAGGATACCATACAACATACACTCTCATGCCTATCTCACTTCTATTTCCCGTGTCCGTGGTATATAGTTTAAGAGGTCAACTAGAAAGCCAGCTCCACATTACTCCATGATGAGTGTCTATTAGGAAAAGAAAATATTGATAAAATAATACTTCCATTATCTCGGATTCCAGACCCTTTCATAAATGACACTGTCAGGCAGTTACATTGAATACTCGTCAGTATCATGAATTATAATCAAAGTCTACAATCTCCACCTCGTCAGATACAGCCCGAGTCCAGCTCGTTGTGAAAAGTAGTTTGGACATATTCGAGTGCGTATCTGTATATATTCAGTCGATGTTGTGGACGAATTCTATCTAAAAAAAATCACATTTTGTAGTAATTGGTTTCATAGCTATTCTGATGACGTCACAGTGGATAACTTGGCCATGGAAAACGAGAACCAGTTTCTCCACGTCTCTGTGGAAAACGCGCCTTCCTATGCTTAGAAATACTGTCATTCCCCATGTGAAATGATATACACATATAGAACATAGAAAACCAAATGATCATCTCGGGTGACTATCATGACCTAAAATTATTAAAGTTAATACCTCTTCCACACCATGTCAACACTGTACCTTCTGATAGTAATACATGGTTCTTGTAACTACTCCCTGGCTGCCCACAGGAGGAGGAGGAGGGGTATAGTCTACTGTCTGTTGTGCCTGGAGGAGGCGGCCCATGATGCTGCAGGAGGTGGGTACTGGAGGAGGTGGGTGTGATTGAGTCTCCCCTCACGCCGCTTCCACTTCAGTGACACGGGGCCTCAGTTTTTGTCATGACCACGTCAACACGGCCGTTTGTCGGGCCCCGTCCTCGGGCAGCATGGTCTATGTTTTGAATGGGACCAGCAGTTGTAGATAGACACTGGGTCTGGCCCATTACTTATAAATCAAAGTGCGATACATAGAAATAGACTGTAATCTTCTTTTTTCACATCGGGGAAGATGGTTGCTATTATACTCTGTGAGCAGCCATTGAAGAATTACTTTTCTCTCTTTGATTTATGACCATATTGAAAATAGATACACAGCAATGGGGGCGAGACGTTCAATATAGACTCTATACACAATGTAGTGTTTTAGGTGCTTTTCTGTTTCTTTTGGTATACTTTTGCCCCTGGAAAATGGATTATAGAAGTAATATAGTTGTATCCACACTCTCTAACTCTATAAGTTAAGTATGAAAACACATCATTAGAATATTTTTTAAAGTAATTGATGGCCCAAAGGCAACTTCTTCAGATAAGATGGGTTTCCTGCACGCTCTATAGTCGTATATTGTGTTTTTTAAGAAACCGATTCTGTTGTGGACCGGGTTAATATTTCTACATTTGCTGTTGCTCGATGAAAGGAGGAGAAAGGGCAGATGGCACAGAGTCTGACATTGTCATGATGTAATTGTTCCTTGTCTAACCTTTCAAGCTATTGTTTTCCTTCCAGACTTCTAGTCGCTACTTCACATTAAACATGCAACAATGTGATAGCAAGTGTGACGACCGCCCCACTTTATTGCCACTGCCTATTGGCAAAATGTACATTCGGATAATTCTAGGTGTTTAGAGTCATCATCCAAGCATAGAGCATTGCGCTATATGTGTGACCTGAGTAGTCATTTACCTTACAAGGGGTTACTTGCAATTTGGTCTCCTAGCCGCAAAAGGCCGCGGGCAACTGCCTCCCAGACTCGCAGGCTACTGGTGGGGACATACCTGGCTTAATTAGACCTCTATTAAATGATAATTACCTCCCTCTAAGATCCATTAAGAAACCAGATTTGGGGGCCTGCATACCCGCCCCTCCGTGTCTCCATTTGCGCCGCTGGCTATATATGTGGTGGAGTGGTGCTCTAGAGTTACACAGGCTCTAATATACCTCTGTCAGTCTCAACAACAGCAAAACGGTGTAGTCTGGATTAGGGAGCCATCTAGGGGGGATCTTCCTATCTTTATCTATAGGAAAATGGCTAATATTATGTTACAAATTAGACTAGGTTTCAGAGTACAGTGGGTCGGTAAGGTCGCTACATGTAGGGTAATGCACCTGCTCTGTAATTATGTTGCTTGCTGTTAGAGCCAGAATAATACAATGCCCCCAATACAATACATACACTGCCATCAAATACAACCTTCTACGTTTACGTCACCATAACTATGTGTAACATAATATTAGACAACCATTAAAATATCATTTAATGTTTCTACTTTCCATACAATAATTGCAAGTGACTTTCGCATACATGTATATGTGATGAATAAGATAAAACATAAACATGTATATAAGCACACAATAAAACCTCTAAATATGTCTTAGTAGCTATGTTGGAAAATAGAATTTGAAGGCCAGATAGCTCCAGATGGATACCAAATTTCAGAAGAATTTGACAAATTAGGTTTCACAGTTCGATGCATAGAATGCTGACAATTTGTTTAAGGAATGTCCAATTGTATACTGCGCAGCTGAGATCAGCCTGTCTTAATCCCACTCCATTATTTTAGGGAAATAAGGACATTAGGAGGGCGCCATCGAGAATCCATGTCGTTGGGAATGTGTAATTCATGCCTATCCATTTTGTTGGTCTTCCCTCCTGTTGATATTCTACCCCCATCTCTGCTCCTAACGATAAGGCGCCACCATCAACACCACAAAAAGGTGGCCCACTTTCCGTTGCGTTGGGCTAGCCTGATAAAATCGTAGTTTGATACACTATTCAACTGCCTGGTCGCAGAAAAGTAAGATTAATCACCTTTGGATGACCTCTGACCCCGGCTAAGCCGTAGAAAGGGCGGCTGGGTCTCAGATGTATGTGGGAGGTGTTCTTTGTCACCCAAGGATGATACAATAGGCAAAAACCGTCATTTAGTGGGTGGACCAAGGGGTCCCCAGCTCCCCCTCCCCCTTTCCCAAAAAGGGGCCGCCTTGGTACTGGCCTCCTTGAGGTCCAAGGTTATTTCAGACGAGACAAGGGACACTCGTGGTCATGGTAACAATGACCATAGGTCAGGCAGACGACAAAAACGAAATTGGCGGTTTATACACTAAGAGTAGCTGTTCTCTGGAAGACCTGCTGTTTTCTTACTATAGCCTATATATAGGCAAAACATGGCCCACCAGAGGAAACGACCCACAGCGTTTAAGTGGTGATTTTTATCTGTTAATAGGTTGCTATATCCGCTGGCCTCTCGTGGGTGTAGCAACTGACAACAGGGGACATAGCCCTGGCTTTGATTGCTAAGAGGAAATGGTGAATTGATTCTTCTTTTTATTAAAAGGAAAAGAAGCGGTAACCAGTTGTAATAATGAGTATCACAAAGTGTTGTATTTTGGATTCCCATTGACTGCTGCTGACATTACGACACCCATGCTTTACACAAATCATTAGTATTGGCCTAGATTGTTATAGATCACTTAAAATTATCTATTCCAGATAGAAATCTGATCGAAAAAGACCTTGAACATATCCTTTGATGGATGAACCACCATGAGAGTTTAATCCCCTCCAACACAGCTAGTTTTCGGCACTATACACAGTTTTTATTCGGTATATTCAGCGCATCAGAGTGGGGAACCATCTGTATGTTTTCATGTTTCATGTCCCCAATACAAACTATATCTCTCAGGGGGAGAGACAGACAAGACAGACGAAAGGCAAAAAAAGCCCACAGACTCTGACATCACAACAACATGTCGGCCTGCTTGCAGACCTTGGCTGGTACACCGGTGCTGACTGCTCGGCCAGCTCTCCTGGCGCCACCCTAGCATAACGGACAGGTTGATTGACAGGAGCCCCGCCCACCGCTGTCATGATTGGTTGACAGAATCACATGGCCATAAAGCGCGCCTGCTGCCAAGAGGTGGCATATGAATACATCACCAGGCCGACAGCAGCACGCCACCATCGGCTGCAGCTGACTGCAGTGCTACCTTCTGGTGGAGGTTTGCTGAACTATCTGCAGGCTGGGTACTTTTCATCCTTTCCTTCTTGTACAGGGCCCCTGGAAATAGAAGTGTATAATGTTAAATTGCAGAATAAACTTGCAGATTTTGTTATGAACATTTGCCATCAGATTAAAAATCATGATCGGGCTATATATCATTTGTATAATTATGTCATATTTCCAGTGCTGGCCAGATATTATATGCTGTAAAATGTATACATTAATTTTGACAGGTGGCATTTTTCTTGATTTTTGGGTTGACAAAGTGTGCTATATACTACCTGTAATATTAGGGTCAATAACTCCTGACGTGGACACCGGGGAAAACAATAATTCCAATACTGATGCAATGTTGAGAAGCTATTGCTTAAAAGAACATGGATTCAGTAATGAAATATAAACCTGAAGTTCAGAGACAAGTTTGGTACTAGATTGAGGATTACACGTCTACCTTCACTGAGTTAAATGCTGTCCTACAATTTCGGATATTTCTATTCCTTCTTCAAATTGCTAACAATCATGATATCCTTCATGAGGCTTTTAGTATTTACTATAGGTGTCTGAAAATCCACCTACCGACTGATTATCTTCATGGGTGAACAGATAAGTGTACAACGTAGTTGAATTGTCCACCATAATATTATGTTATAATACATCACATGTTTACAGTGTTTCTTATGAATACAGAATTACAATGTGATGTTTTCTACTCACATACCATAGAATGCACTTATCGTTATAGTTTCTCATGTGTTCTCAGATATCGAGTTCCCACCCACAACCATATTTAAAACATAAACCAATTAGCCCTTAAATAAAATCTCTTTATTATTCATCTCCATCCCTCTTTTGATTTATTACATGTCACACACTTTTCATTAATATGACAGTCTTTTCCAAACATATGTGGTCTAATGTATCTAAGCCCCTCTGAGATTACACCAATAGCCTCATATCGCACACGAACAGACAATTATGATATCGCATATGCTAATCATGACGATAATAATTTTGCTTATTATTGTCTAAAAATGCACCCTGGCTCAAGTGTCATCATCAAATTACATAAAATTCACAAAAGACAGTGCATACTCAAATAGCACGTGTGATGCCCGGAGGCCTTAATGATTTTTATTACTGTGTCATGTTACATGATAGCAGAGAGGAACTTTAAGAGAATAAAATACAATAATAACTAAAACCCATAACTTGATTAAACCACAAATTGTCATTCCCCAAGTTCTCCGTTTGTCTGACTTTTGCATGCCATACAGCGTTGGCTTGGAGTGTGAAAATTTAGCTTCTTTTTTATTTTGTGAGTAGTATATAAGTTTGTCGATTTGTCGCAGGCTACCATGAGGCCCGTGTCGAGTGGCCACATTTCAGGCCCTCATGTAGAGGTGGCCGTGGAGTGGGTGAGCCAGGCACTAGGCAGGCCCAAAGTGACTAATGGATACCTTAATCTCACCGCTAATGAAAATGCCACCCACCCAGTAGGGCTGACACGCACTTGTGGTCTAACATATCATCTATCCCTCCTGGTGCTGCTGATTATCCGTGATTACTGCTTGTAGCTGCATGCAGTATGCATGACGCCAATAGACACCCTCCTTTATGCCCCACACAGGCTGTAGGGGCGGCACGTCGCGTGTCCATCCCCTCAGGCAGCACGACCACCCTACAGCTAAAGCTAAAGCCAACTGCTCCCATAGTCCCTACAGCAGCTTCAGTTCAACCTCAAGAGCAGCTCTCCCACGTTTCCACAGCTCCAGTCATGGGTGCCTCCCAGGTCCATTACTCTCCCCCATTTTAGACGCAGCCCAACTCTCCCAAACTACATCTTTTAACTTCCCTTTAGGTTCAAATAGAAAGTGTTTTTCTTTCCTCTCTCACTCGAAGTCGAATATCTTACTGAAACATCTTGAGACCAGGTCCTCTGATTCTGTTCATAAATATATGACCTTTTAATTTACGTTCTCTGTAATATCAAACATTATCATCCACATCATCCATCAACCATCCTGACCAATCCCCTAGCTCCATATTCGGATATCGGTCACAACTGTTGCACTTTCATAAAAGCCAGTCTTCTCCTTCTAACCCGAGGAATCAGACATACATAAAGCATCTCTGAGTAGAGGCCCATCGCCAAACAATGTTACTCATCAACGTATAGCTACCCAAGTGCCTACCTGTAGTCCAATCCCCTCCCACATATTCCTCATCAGCAAGGCCCCTACATAACTATCCTTGATGCTTATACCCATGTACCCTCAGCCACCACTGTCCACCCTGCTCATCCCAATCCCTCGGCATGTCCTTCTCCATGGTATCAGGAATGCCTCTATAGGCGTTACCCTTAGTCCGTCCCACCCACATGCCTACCCTCTGCCGTTACATCATACTGCTTCTTCCCACAATTGTATACGTCGTCGGCAGCAGTCATAAATCACGGCCACACTAATGAGGGGCAGGGTGATTAGCGGAGAGTCCGCCTGGTGGTGCTGGGAGCGGCGGCTGATGAGACCCATATGTTGAGGTGGGGCTCTAAATGGCGGGGTGGGGACCTGGGGGGTGTGGGGTAAGGAGGGAGGGTGGGGGAGGTAGGGGACATCGGGGTGAGGGCGGTCGGCTTGCCGGCCTCTTCTCACCTGTCGGCCGGCGAGCTTCACCTCTCTGACGGCCCTTCTCACGACAGCCGTGCTACTCTGCACGCGATTGCATGTGGCTGCTGTCACCTCGTCACATTGACAGGCGCCGCATCTAGCGCTCGACAATCGCCGCTGAGCTATCAATGAAGCAGGCAACAGGTAGACCGAGGGACCTTCACGAGGGGGTGGGTGGTGAGTGCGAACCGATAGCTTGTGAATAGCACTTTAGGAAACACGCCTAATGACGTGCAAGAAGTGGGTGTGAAACACGTGATACACGACAGAGCTCCACGTCAAAGCTTGTAAAAGTAAAGTACAAGACCAGCAGGGATTTTAGGATGCGTGTAAAGGGTTGTTTAAATCCACTAAATTATAGCTTTAATGAATTATGGAAAGTTTAATCTTCTACAAATGAGCCTTGGTGAAAATATAGATGATTGAAAAAATGTTATCAATATTACCCACTTTAAACTAATTATTATATTATGAACGTAAACGCTCCACATACTTGTGTCATGAGTAGTATATGGAAAGTATATAGATAGAAATTAGTTAGTTTATACTGGAGTTTATCATGCTATACGCACTATTTGCCTACTAGTCAAAAGGGTTGCTGTGATAAGTGATTTGTTAATGGGCATGGATCTTCTATGATGACCATTATTAAAGGTAGGTTATAAAACAATTCCTGTCTATAAACTGGGGTCCCGGACTCGGCCACACGTGTATGAACCACTTGGTTTCTTGTAAAGATCTTGTGCGGTATCTTTCCAGCCCAGTGTCAAGGTTGAACAGATAGATAAACATGTGGTTATATTTAAATATACCTTCACTGGCAATGTCACAGATTCTGGATGTTGTGGAAGGAACTACACCCTACAGCGTCTGAAGAAGCTGACATAGTGGTCTGCACCACATTATTAAAAGACTGACTACACACAGTAATAGACAGAGATGTAAGGCCACACCTGGTTTCTTTTTACATTTCAACAATTTTTAATGAAATTGTTGACATTTTAACAATTCTTGATGAAATTGTTGACTAGCTATCTAGACAAATGTGACAAAACGTGGTATAAGGTGACATTAGGGGAAAGCCCCCTCATTTAAGTTCATGTCTTCAGCTACAGTTTGGTGCTTTGATTGTTACGATATTCCAAAGGGTTGTCAAGAACTGACTTCCCAAACATGGGATGGTAGGGATATACAGAAATTCAGAATAGATTGTAGCTCTGGTAGATATTTAGATATTTCTGTATAATTCATGTAAATTATCATATTAGAAATGTGAGTTATATGATATATTTTTAGATTTAGAAGGAATAATGGTACTCGGTTTTCAGAAGATATTCAGAAACTTTAGAAACTCATTAGCCCAAGCTGTTGGACAGTCTCTGTCTTTAGGAACTTATAGTATAGTATAGTATTCATTTATTTATACTGAGTAAGATACAGAGGCCGCGGGCCCGGATTATGTACTTCCCAGTACACCTTGATGGTATTAGGTGAAAAATTATATAGTCTTAAATTATGTAAAGTTACAGAATGTATTTGTTTGTTTACGCCTAGTCAATGCATAAACATTGAGCGGACGTAAACAAACTTAGCCTAGAGGCTTTAGTAGTAAATGTAGTAAATATGTAGCAATATAGTATAAGGTAAATGGGAGTGGCGCAAGCCAGTCCGGATTACCAGGGGGTTTTGGGTGAATATTTTAGGGAAGGGGGGGTGGGTGTTTTAATTAGGGTAATAAGGGAAAAAAAGGGGGGGAGTTGGTGGGGTGGGGGGGATGAAGGATGGGGTTTGTGGGGGGCAGAAGAGAGGGCCGGGGGAGAGAAATATAGAAAAAGGGGGGGGTAAGTGAGAATTTTGGGGTGGGAGGGAGAAGGTCTCCAGATTAGTGGGTGGTGTTGGGGGTGGGGGGGTAGACGAGACTAGTGGATATACGACCAATAATGAGTGGGTTTGTTCTCTATGTGAGGGGGGGGAGTGTCGTGTTTCAACCTGCAGCTGTATACAATAGGCTAGCAATTTTATATACTTATGTATCATATCATGTCCTAATTAGGCATCATTAACTTTGGGAGGGCATCAACTTTAGCCCGGTACATCTTCTTATTGGCAATTTGAAATTTTGCCAAGTCGTCTATTATCCTCATAGATATATCCAGATTGTTCCATGTGTCAGCAAGTCTATATCTATAGCTTTTCCTATATGCATTATTCCATACTCTATCAACTGTCACTAATTTGGCATCATGGTTTCTAGTTCTGATGTTTCTCCTGTCTATATTCTCATCCCTCATGGCAAAATCAAAGGCATTTTTCCTCATGTGCATGTCCCTCCTGTCTGCCAATTTTCCTAATTTCAGATGACTATGCATTTTGTCAACATTTTTTGTAGCTAATTTGCGACAAACACTCTTAACTCCACGATTAAATGTGGTTTGTAAAGAATTCAAACTATAAATAGGGGCTGTTTTATAGAAGCAGTCACCATACTCACAGGCAGGTAATATCATATTTATTAGTACCTTAGAGGCTGCTTTTTCATCTAGCTTACCTCTTATTTTTCCTAACATTAAAACCTTATGACCAGTATTTCTTTTCAATTGGCTAATATGTTGCTTAAAAGTTAATTCCTTGTCCAGAATAAAGCCGAAATACTTATAACTTACCGACCCCCCCCCCTGGTGTGTGTTGGCTCAGGACTAATTTTTGAGTATGTTTCCCCAAGAGAGCCTTGAACCATCAACCCTAGAATGTAGAGGCTTGCAGCTGACTGACTGAGCTAACAAGGTAAGCGTGAGCATGGTCTATTGATGAGATAGTCAATGGTTCATGACCATATTTTAGAATGTTCCATTTGGATATTATTTTGGATATTCATTTCCTAAGTTATCATAGAAATTATAATGATAACCCACTCTGATATTTTGATATATTACAGTATGGATGTGTCCCCAACCTATGACCAAGTTTGGTGAGTCCATACACCATTCTTCACAAATAACATATCATTAGGACAGACCTTTTTCATTTTCGATGTAAAGATGCACGTTCTGTGGAAAGCTGCAGTATCAATATGGCTCGGTCAATAACTACCATATTTGGGTTGCGCATCGATTATATGTATTGTAAATGACCTATAAGAAGTCTCAAGGGGTTTACATACGATTTTGGGGAACTAGGAATTACCCTTAACATTATCAAACCAATTTTGCAATGCATATTCAATTGACAACTAAAACCTTTCCTGCATCAACCACACCCTAACCCCACCGTCTTCTCACCTCGCTAATTCAACCATCAACCCAGCCCCCATCCTCGGTCCTGACGTTTATGACGCCCAACCACCAGCTACTGTTTTTAACCACTTAGGGTTGGCCTGGACGTCACGAAGCTCCCAACAAAGACCACAGGCGTTCATCCTAACTGAGCCTTAGACGGTGTGCAGGGGGGGGAGTAGGAGGTGGGGAGGTGCAAGAGGTGGGAGCTCAGTGCGTTATCTAATCATAGTGATGAGAAGGGAATGGGGACAGCGTTTAAGTGCACTGGGGGGCCTAACGAGGTGAAATTGCCTACAGGGGCCGCTGTTTTTAGTCCATTTCCCTTTCCTCTCTTTGTCATTATGGCACAAAGAATATCCCTTCTCCTACATTGCCAGTAGGAAGAAGAAGACCTAAAAATAGAACTGTATGTCAGAAAATGTCTAATATTGATGCTGACTTTAAGATATACATTCATAACATCCGTATTCTGGATATCCTGAACTTGACGATAATTGAAAGAGTAGATACTTCTAGCTGCATTTCAAATCTGATTTCAATATAGCTGTAGTTGACCCAATAGTCAGATCTATTGGCTTGACTACACATTATCACTTCCCTCTACATTTTCCAGTATACAAATACTGACCAAAGAGGGATGGGTCCTCCAGGGAGCTCCTCCAGAGAGAACCAACACCTCCTTACCACTCAGGACATTGTCTCCAGCTTGATGCTCCTACCGTATAGCACCTGGAGGCACCATTACCACAAACCACCAGTAACACTACACCTGGGCACTCCCCCACCTGCCTGGTCCTTAAGATGAAACTTCACCCTGAGGCCATCACACCCTGTCCCTGTCACCCTGGAGATGGCCTCTAGGCCCTGGTGTGAGAGGATTCTCCAGGCAGAACAAAGGTGCTTTACCCTAGTCCTGAATGCACCTGTGGTCGGCGGCAACTGGATCCCAGCACTAGGATCAGGTGTCCACTCCTGTGTGTGCTGAGGTCATGATGGGGTAGGGCTGTGGTTGCTCACCATGGAAACCAGGTGTGGATTCACCCCAGGCCATACCCTAAAGGTGACACTATCACATGTCCATTTTGTCCAACTATGTGGTTAATCGAGCCAAGTGGAAAGCTATTAGTGATCAGGGCAAGACATGCATTGACTATTTCTTAGCTATTGTGACACAGTTATGTTGGTATTTCCAATGGTTCATAAAGCCTATCCTTACAGATTCAGTATTGATCAGTTCGTCATATCATTTCTATTGCAATTAGGGTAAACCGCCCTTTAGTGGCCCTCTACATGACAAGTACCTGGAGTGGCCAACCTATACATCTTTATTTACACTAGTCTCTATGGTTATTTTTACTAGATATATTAATATAGCTCTGAAAGAAGAAACAATTATTTACCAATATCACTGTTTATATTATACATAGAGTAGCCATAGTGTTTTCTACAGAGTGCCAAACATGACATGTCTATGTGAGATGTCATCCTCTTTTCATTGATAGCTTTCAGGAAAAAGACTTTGTATATAGCTCAACAGTATACCTATCGTTTTTGAGTAAGATCCGAATTGCTACCCTATTATCTACACATATTATCTTTATGTTAACGTCCCATCTTCATTATCAATTAGGTAGTTTTACGGATTGATTATCACCACTATAGGAGTACCTAAAATGGCACATGGACTCGATTATGAGTGGCCCACCAACAGTATAGTATATGCTATGATATGCTAGGTTATGAACAAGTACCAAGGTGTTTGGTGAGATCTATTCTCAGATCGAATACAAAAACAAGGAATGGTCCCCTATAAACTGACCCCCAGAAGCAGGATTTGCCAGATGCCAAGGGTTGACAGAACAGAAGGCAGCCCCCAAGAAGGCAAGATAGGAGAGGAGACATAAAACGAATCCGTAAGTTTCCGATTAGAAATATCAATGTGGATGAGACTCTATTTCACTATAATTCTAATGGAACATAACATTGTAATCACATATACAGAATTACAGATCCATAAACAGTGTTTTACAGAGTAGACCATTCAAGGTACAAGTGGGCCAGTCACGATACCTATTCATAGCATTCCAAAACGTGCCCCAATGACAAGTGCTGCATACTTCATGCAGATTGGATCACTCTTTCCACAGGTAATCTGTTATCAAAGTCAGTCTTCTAGTTTCAGCTGCTCCACAGGGCCACCCATTGGCGGTTTACCCCATATGGTATTTGTATAAATATACCGGAATGCAGAAAGGGTCTTGTAATCTGCTCAGAATGAAATAAAGTGGATAATCAATCAATCAATATTTATGTATACTCATGACAGGTGTTGAATTTCATCAGGAGCAAAAGCCAGCATTTTAAGCGGAGACGGATGCTTGAAGATCTGAATGAGTAACGTCGCCAAATGATAACATAAATAGGCTCAACAAGGGGCAAGAAATCATGAACTCTATTTGAAAGCCCATATTGTGATGAACAAATATCATGTCATTGCTCTATATCGCATCAGGCCCACCATTCACTATAGAAACAATCAATATTGAATACGTATGTAGGAGTTTACCCCGGATCCAAAATCGCATGTCTTTTTGTAACAATCATAGAAATGACAACAAAGATCGGTCTCTTTCTCCTCCCATCACCCTCCATTTCCAGGGTTTCCGCATTAGAGACAATTTAAGAAAATAAAACCAGAATTCCGCCTTTGTCCCAGTTCCGTGGCCTGGGTCATTACCAAAGTATACGAGCGGGTGGGCCCCACAATGAACATATCATTAGCCAGGAGGCCGGTACCTGGATTATTCCACCCACTGCATGCGAACCGCCAATAGGGGCTGATTTAGTCCATGGGGACGCCTTGTGTGAGGCATGGGGCCCCCAGCCAGCCTTACAATCCACCACTTGCCTTGTTTACCGGTCAGATGAAAAACTCTCAATTTGGACCTTTCAAAAACCAGCACGGCCAATGATTCCGGAGTCTATTAGCAATGCAAAAAGGCATAGGGGGTTTGACGAGTGAGGGCTCGGCATGCGAGCCGTCAGAGAGTCGGGCACAAGGAACGTGCCGTACTCATAACGAGCCTGAGTCAAGTTCATTTGGTGCGATCACACTGTTGTAGCATCAATCACACAAAAAAACACCCCCTCCTCTCTCTGCCACAATCCCGCCTACTGACCCTCCACTCTATCACTCCCACTACTCTCACACAGAGAACCTCAAACCCACCACAACCACCACTGAAACTTGTCAGGCCTGATTGTACATGTCAGATTATAGCAACGTTGCCATTTGTCTCTAATGAAACAACTGTTGTCCATGGGCCCATGCTTTAAATATGATAAAAACGACGGCGTTTATTATCTAATAGCATGCATATAACTGTTATACACAACAAGAACTGTTGAAAACCTTACAAACAATCAACGCTGCCATAAAATGATAAGCTGGTATTTTCAACAGTGTACATGGTAGACAGCATATCGAATATTATATTTATGTGTGGACGTCATCATGTAATACGTAATGCTTAATTTTATCCATATTATGCCATAGATGAACCAATTCCACATTCCCACAGGTGGTATGTTTGCATTCCGCGTGCATATTGTAATCCTCATGATACATAATCATTCACTTAATGTAGTGACACTCTATGTTGTGTTCATCTCATTATTGAAGTATTACCAAACATATTTTACAACAGAGAAATTAAACCAACAATCTTTTTTAGATTAAGTAGTGGGAGTCTTATGTGGCCTAGTTTGTGTGGGTTGGTGTTGACCTTGTGGTCACTCTCTGACCGAGAGGCAAATGGCTGCTGGCTGTCTAGGTACCCTGATGGATGGTCAGTGAGCACGTCCCCCAGACCTCTACTGAAGGATAAATCAGTGTACTTACTGAAATGTTAACGTTTAGAATGTGCACTGCAAACCTATTGCATTGAAGTACACCAAGGCCTGGTGGAACTTGCTGCAAATGAAATTACAGGTTAGTATAGACATGACATATTTTATGATACAAGTTGATTCGGTTTACACTATAAAATATATTATTTCCTTCTCTGTGAGTTAGATTACGATTTTCATGGAGATTTTAATGCTACAATCATGATGATTATGTTCTGGTGAAATAAATGTGGCACTATACCGTGGATGTATTGTACATGTATTTGATATAACACAGAAACACAAAGCATGTTAGACTACAGCCAACAACTAGAGAGGGAACTAGATCCATGATGTACAGTAACTGACCAGGAACCTAGGTCTGGCTACCCCTACCCCCGCCCGCCAACTCTCCAGCGCCTGACCGGTCACTGCCCACCACCCCTGCACCCCCCCCCCCACCACCACCATCCTTGGGTCGGCCATGTTGTAGGGCGGGTGATTACTTCTCTGACAGCTGACGGATTAGAACAATCACACTCATTTCCCGTGCTTGTTAGTGGGGCTGGCCCACGCCCTGCCCGGCCACTGCCCGACCTCTGAGCCGTGCTCCAGGGTGACCGCCATGCACTGGACGTGGGCCACCCTAACCCTGCCGCTGCTGCTGAGAAATTGAATCACAATGTACCTTGCTATTTATCTCCTGTAGCTGTATGCATACAGGTTATAATTTGGACATATACCACGATAGTTGCCTTCAGGGCTTGGCGATTATTGTGGGATAGTGATATACCGTAGTGGCTTGAATAAGCGCACCTGCGCTGATTAATTTCGATGGTACCGTTTACCCTGCGCTTATACAAGACCTGCGTTTATTCAAAATACAAAAATGGCCTAAAATTTAATTTCAATACCCTCATTTACCCTGCGCTTATTCAAGACCTGCGCTTATTTGAGACCCCTGCGCTTATTCAAGCCACTACGGTAGGTATGCTGCGTGCTATATCTTCATGATTCTCACTAACGCATATGCGATGTAGACTTAGCTATGGTTTCATCGGCATTCCCAGTGTATTTTCAGAGAAAATGGTGTATGGGAACAGGAAGGGGCTAAGGGGCTGAGGCCTACCGAAAAATGATAAGTTTCCTACAATCCTAGTAAATAGCGCTATGTGCATGGTAGTGCAATGTACGTGCCCGAAAACAATAAGCATTTCCCTATGCTACTATGATCCTATGTGGAAGGGCATTTGAAGTGGATGTGTCTGAGGAGAATGGGCATTTACCTATATTACTAGATGAAGGGGCAGCACTGTATGCGCCAGCGAGCAGTAGCCATTTCCTTAAACTACTATGGTACTATGAGAGGGGATTTGAAATCTATGTGCCTGAAAACAAAAGACATTTACCTATACTACTACAATACCATATTCATGAAGGGACAGCACTGCCTCAGAACAATAGCAATTTCCATATACTACTATATATGATCGTATGTGAAAAAGTATTTGCAATACATGTCGCTGAGTACTGTCATTATTGTCGATTACTTCTGCTATTGTCTGATGTGGCATTTGCAATACAACTGTCTAAAATAGTGACCAGTTTCATATACATGTACTACTCTGATACCAGGTGAAAAGGGTTTTGCAATGTATGTGTCTGAGAACAATTACCATTTCCATCTACTACTATAATCACTGTAAGCGAAGGGCAGGTGCCTGAAAAGAGTGGCCATTTTCAAATACTACTATGCTGCTACGGAAAAGGACCTTTGCAATGTATGCGCCTGAGAACAACTACCATGTCCGTCTACTACTATAGTATTACACTGTCAGCGAAGGGCAGGCGCCTGAAACAAGTGGCCATTTTCAAATACTACTATGCTGCAATGGGAAAGGACCTTCGCCATGTGAGTGCCTGAGAACAATGACCATTTCCCTCTGATTCTATGGTACCGCATTATATGTGAAAAGGCATTCGGTATGGATGTGCATGGACATTGACCAGTGTCATAAACTACTTATACATTGTGTACGGGGCATGTCGGTCCCTATTCATATGGATTGTGGTATTAATATTACCTTTGCAAATTTCCAGGCAGAAATTTTAGAATAAACAAGGACAAACTCTTGATAAATACATAGACAGAGGTCCACGATGATCAGTCTGAATGACAGGTTTCTCCACGAGTGGTACCTTGGGTCATATCAGCCGAGATGGAGCCGAGTATGATATGATCAAAGGTATCACAAGTGGAGAAACCAGGAATTCAGACTGATTAGAGTGGATCTCTGTGTTTATTTCATGTAATTATTCACAAATTATACTTTAAAACATTTAATGGTTGGTTTCATAGCTGTTTTAGTGATGTCGTCATGGAGAAACATCCCCATGAAGAATGAGCATCAGTTTCTCCACGGGGGTGTGGAGAACGGTCATTCTAGTACTTAAGCATAGTATAACTTTGATTCTCCACATGAAATAAGTATGAGGTAGAAATGCATCGGAATAGGGTAGGATCACGAGGATACAATGTAGAAGCCTACCCTCTGCCAGCCTCTAACACGTTGTAACCAGAGCGGGTAGCGGCGTCGTCGTCGTCGAAAGGGGCCAAATATTGTCGCGGCAGCGCGCGTCATAAATCAGAGCGTCATGCACGTGGGATTTGCCGGGATGATTAATTAAGATGATTACAGTAATTACGGGCATCGATATTATAAACACAAGGCGTTCTCGGCAGATCCATCGTGGGTGCGCCGAGCCGCTCTGACACTTGCTCATAAATCTGGCGGGCAGGTCCTGGCGGCGAGCTGCTCCTAACGACCTCAGCCCCCTCCGCCGCCCTGTAATACGACCTGCTCCTGTTACTCACAGGAGGAGAGCCACCCCTCCTCCCTCCTCCAGCAGGAAGCCCTCATCCCAGCCGACACGTAAAACGCATCCTCCAGGCGCTAAGCCTGCCCACACAGGAGCATACTCATGCAAACACAGGGCTGAACAGGCACAATGTAGGGGCCTGGGAGGGAGGGGGGTGGGCTAAAGTACAAAGTAAAGCGAGCTGCTCATGTGCCCCAGGCACAAACCCCTCCTCCAGTAACACACCTCGTAAGAAACATTCAGGAGCTACTCTCACGTGCACCAGCACCAACTGGGGGACGCGCCATTCATTTCCGATTTTGGGTTCCGGAAGAGTATTTTTATTTACTTATTTATCGGTCCATTCATTTAATTCGTCCCCCCTGCGTTGTGCTCGCGATGACAATCGCTCCTCTCTTCTTTCCTTCAGGACTGGAAAAAAAGATAACTCAAACTTGTGTAGATGTAGAGGTTTGGGTGGTCGGGTGGGTTTTATGAGAGGGTGAGGTGCTGCAAGGGAGATGTAACCATGGCCTTGGGGACTGAACACACGAGCCCACGGCGAGCACGCCCGATTCCCGGTCGTTTCTGTTAATTGTTTCCGTTGTCGTTTTCTATTCGAGAAATTGTCCAGGAAATCAGACAAAGGATGGTAATTGGCGGCTTGGGTGGCTGCGGCCTGCTGCTGGGGGCTGGTGGTGGTTGCTGGTGGCTTTTTGTTGTGGGAGACTGAGGGAAATACAGAAGGGTACTAAGGTAGACCACAGCTAGCGTTGTCTCCATTGTATTGCCACTATCATATGACAGGCATGGGGCACAGGTATCATGTTGAAGCAAGCCGCTGGGATCCAGTTAGACCCACTTAAAATGGGCTATCAACATCAATCATGCCTACCATGATGGGGAGGATGTGTCAGCAGAACAGTTATCTGATACTTATGTTGCCCTTTTTCCTGCAGCTATTCTCTGTGTCCATGATGCGTCCTTTGTCTACAGCCTTAGTTGTCTGTGGGATTCTCGTATGCCCTGAAAAAGTAAACTCGTCTCCAGACTCGTCTAAGTGACTGTCATAAAATAAACGAGTCAAAAGTTGTCTAACGTATCAGGTTACCATCCCACAAAAAGAATCTGGAGCTGGCAAATGTCGGGTTTTGGGCTGGCACATACCAAGTGGGTCTTCTATCTCCAGCTAGAAGACCCGCTTCCTTGTCACTTAGACAAGTTTTTGACTCGTTTATTTTAAAACCGTCACTTTGAAGAGTCTGGAGACAAGTTTATTTTTTGAGTGTGCTAAGGCTAGGTTTTACCAATTGGTGCCCTGTCACATTGCCACAGTTCTAAAAGCTTCATAGACCGTCAAAGCCATTGAAGCCAGACCATATGGTTGAGATTGATAACCGTGATTATCTGAACAGGGTACTTCACGTTTTCACTCCAGTGCGTTCCTATTTGTCAGCACAGATTGTTCATTGTATAGCAGTTATCAGTTAATCATCAAACGATTGCTGTCTGTGGTCTTAGGCCATTTACACCTAATACTGGTCAATGGGGGAGAAGTTACCTGTGTGTGCAGCTGTAGAGAACACAATGTAGCGGTGGCTAATATACATCCTTTGACGTCCATTTGTCTATAGAACGCATGACGTAACGTGACGCTATGACGTAAAAACCCAGATTGGACCAGGAAGCCATAACGAGGCTATCTAGCGGTGTTTGTCTTTGTCCCTGCACCTTTAATTCACTTTTCCACTGAAGTACTTCTTTTCATCAGTCGGTGCGATCTGGGAGAGATTGTGGCGCAGTGGTGGTGAAGCCAGAAGAAGGTCTGATTGTAATTAAACTTGGGTAGAGATTGGGGTTTTGGTGGATGTCTGATTCGTGCACAGGAGAGGTAATGCATAGGTGTTGGTGTTTGTAAATAGCAGAGAAAGGGAGAAGGTGAGTGGATCTAGGAAGGGATGGGGGAGGGGGTGGTAGGTTGTGTTGAGGAGGGTAGAGTTAGGGGGTGACAGGCAGCAAGGAGAGAACACCACCCGTCTATGGCTTCTCTGCTGCTTCCGCCATGGCCAGCAGTGGGGCCAAGGCCAGGACACTCACAAACCCCCACCGGGCGAAAACCTCTCCAGCCTGTGCTCCCTCTCCACCTTCCCTAAAGCCCTAACCTGGCCTTTCTGCGCACCCTGGAGTTAATGCGGGGACGCATTGTGGAGCAGTGAATGGCTGCTCCCGCCCGCTGATCTGATAAAACGCGCGTAACCCCAACCGGCTAGTTATGGCGACCCACTGCTTCCGCCGCCAGCCGTCCACCGGGCCACCGCCCTCCCCCTCCCATCCCCACCTCCACATCCGCCACAGAAGAACCGGCGCCAATTCAATAAGGCACCGGAGGAACACTGGAGGCACTCGGCTAGCAACGGCGCCTAATTCCCGACCAGCTCCGGGTTATGATCGAATTTGTGGTCGGCTTACAGGAGGCAAATTGAATAGAAGATTCCTCCGGTGAAGATTGTGCCGGCGCTTTGTGGGCGGGCAGAGTGGGCCGTGTAGTTTTAATGGGGAGAGGTCAGCTATTCTCGGGTGAAGGCCGCGCACCACCGACCACAGTGAGCTGTGGTCACAGACAGGGAAGGGAACAGGTATACATGTAGTTATACCGGGAAGTATACAGGAGATGCACAAGGTGTTGGAGGTCCCATAGTTGTGAACATGGTCTATGTTCACTATGAAGGGTGGAAAATGCTTTTTGTATATAATACAGTCACTGATGGACCTCCATACAAGGGAGGGTAAACCCCCACCCCACAGGTCTAGGATTTTTGGGGAGGAAGACATGCACCCTCCCTGTTCCTCCTCCCCTGGCATAGCATGTGGCTCAATGTCACAATGTCCTCTGTAAGAAGTATATAGAAATGGAGGTTTTCAACCGGAGTGGTTCGGATGGCAGTAGGTTCACCGTAAATACAGGCCTTGAGTCGGACACTTGAACTTGTTTAGTTAATCATGTTGTTCACTGTTGGTAGGAATGACACTAAATGTGTAATGTTATACTCTCAAAGAGTACTCAGCATGCGTGAATATATGCAGATTCACAGGCAACAACTCAGAGAATCTAAAACTATATACATGTATACTATTGTAGGATTTGCCACACATGTATGCTATTGTAGGATTTCTCACACTGAGTGCCCTGGTAAAAGAACCCTTTGTTCTTAAAATGCTCTTTATTGACACTGAATAAGCTTCCTGAGCAGATCGATGCCATTGCAAATATTCTAAATCATAAAAACCCATCTGGATTTCTGAACCGGTGTCAAAATATTTGACCGGGATTTGGCGGCGTTGACCTCATTGGCCAGGGAAAAAAGTCGACGCGACACAGCACTTCCGGTGGGTCAGATGGGCGGGGTCAGATGAGCCAAGGTCACGTGGGCGAGATGAGGAGACATGAGCCTGAGTAAAAACCGCGGATCGCCTTCATAACCGATCGCCGACCCGCACCGGAAAGATTGTCGCGGCAATCAATTTGTTAGGATTTGGCGGCGGGCCGAAACACTGACCAATATCCGGTTGCGGTGGGCGGTGCGGCGACGATGGCGGAGGTAGGGATGCTGGGGTTGGGGAGGGTGGGGATGGGTGGGGAGAGGGTCACAATTAGGCCGCACCAAAGCGGACATTTTCCGGGATCCACAAGCCATCAGTCACCGGGGGATCAGGGAGGTCCGACAGTAGGTGCAATGATCTCTTCGAGCTAGTGTATGGGGCTGTATATATGGATATAGTGAAGTGGATGCAGGGGATATACCGATTAAAATATCATTGTGATAATATAATAAAACCTATAAAACCTTGATTCCCAAAGTCAGATTTATAACTTAATCACATGTTAGTCACATTCCCATTCCGACCCTAGCAAGAATCATTCGGATCCAAGGAATTTGAAAACGGCATACTCCAGGTAATATACCTTCATCATGGTGTATAATGCTCTGATGAAAACTCATAGATCATTAATGTGTGGCTTTTTCACGAAAAGAAGGGGGATATTCACTACTTTTAAGGCTATAGAAACTACTGTAGATAGCCTACACACCCCTCTCAGATTGACGATTGGTACAACCTGTAATCATGAAAGTGACAAGACCAGGATTTGAACTCTTAGTCTATAGATGCTCTGCCCATTCTGTTCAAAGCGTTATACTTATACCATCATTTCATTTCCCTCCATTCTTTGGTCACCGAATCCATGTCAACATAAACCTTGATAGTGAGAAAAAAGGTCACCTTGAGCTACATATTGAACAGTGGCTCTCTACATTCAAATACAAGGTTGGCCTTTAGTTACAAATAAGCCTCGGTCGGTGCTTTGTGTGTGCATTTTTTGATGGACCCAACACCCGATGGGTCTGACAAAATTAGTTGAGATTCCCGGAGGACCAAGAGAGATCAACTATCTGACCTGACGTGGACACTGCTCGGGCAGACCTGGAAGGACTTTCAACTGTATCACGCCTCACACATCCCTCACCAGCTTGATTTTTGCCAACTCACCCCAAAGGTGACCAGAGGTGGGCAGGGTGTGTTGGCTCATGGGGGCCGACTTATGAACAGATCCCTCCCCCCCCCCCCAACCTCACTCCCAGGGGATCAAGCTGCGTGTGAAAGCGGACCTGATAGTCTGCGCAGCCGCAATCCGCAGGTTCCCATCAAGCAAACTGACCCAGTGTGTCCATCGCCGAACACCAGCGGAAGTGGAAAGTAGTGGCGCCATCTTTAATTTGGTGCCATAGCCAGTAGATGTCGCCTGAGCCCTAGTGATCCACCCTGGTGGCCGGGTTGGGAAGCTTTGATAGGGAGTGGGTCATTGGTCCTGAAATGAAGGTTAGATATCACGCGTATAGGTCCAAATCTGTACAAATCTTCCGAATTTCTGCATGGTGTGTACCTTCCCATTATATCCAGCCATTGTACATAACATCTTCAGCAACTCCAGAGAGCTATAGTTCATGAAACATGTCTCTACATTCCATGTCATTTTACAAACATTCACTGGTGATTGAGGGAGCACCGGGAGTTTGTCATATCATGGGATCTGCGGGCTGTAGTTTCGTTTTCGGTAACTTCCCCTAAAGGTTCAGTGCGTTGGTCTTTATGCATTGTAAATTTTGTAACAAAACCAAACATTCGTAAAAGTTCCAAGAATTGCCAAATCAAGCACGATCTATGTAACACCTTCTTTCACCTTTAACAATAACGTAGCAATGTCTACATAGATTGTTCTATTGAAATTTACCATCGCGACTGGAGTTTTAGCATTGCAGCCTGAGCAATGATGAACCATCCCCTATAGAGGGCCTGGCACTGATAACGTGTAACCAATCTGGGCTGCGTTACGCGATCCCCATGTGGTCGCATGTCGCTCCCCCTCGGTTTGCAATTAGGGCCTATCAATAATGAGTATTCCTAGCCTCGCCGTTGGGGGGCGCCATGATCACAGACCCATCATGGCGGCGGCTCTGACGTGCCATATGCCCCATTACACCTATCAAGGCTGCAAACAAGGCCCTCCTGCCCACTACCGGCCCCCTGGCTTGACGCATGCGCTGTCCGAGCGGCGGGCTGGGTGATAAATGGCGCGCTAATTTGCTAACATGTTTGACCAGTAATAAGCGGGTTGCATGACGCAGCATATAATCCCGACGCTAACTGCATCTTCTCCTTTGCGTACTATGCGCATGCACAAGGCATCGGAAGTTGTCATTACTGGCATTTCTAAGGAGGTTCCCAAGTCCTATGGGGAATAGTTGAAGAAGGTAAAAGGGAGAGGGAGGCAAACAGAAGGAGAACAGTGCAGGATATGATTATTGTGTCAGACCCGGGGTGTCAGACTAAGGCCAATTAAGAAACATCGCTGTGGATTGAATACACATGAATTAAGTCCCATAATATAGAGGAGTAGCAATATCATATTCATATCCTTTGGATGAATAAAAAAAATGTAAGTCCATTTTTGGTATGTGTATTGACTTTTTGGGGTATCAATACCCGTTGAAGGTTTCTTTAAAAAATCACTATGTGCAATGAGGAAATATATGTTACTGGAAAGTTCATGATATCAAATATTGATAATGACCCCTTATCCTAGGCTGAACACTGATGTCTATGTGTATACTTGACGTTTATGCTCTAATGGACGGTTTATCAAAACATGGTAACATCCCAGTAAACACGCTACGTAGATCCAACGTAGCTCATAAGTTTGTCTAGGTTTTTCTCAAACCAATGGTCTGAATTATGTTTGTATGGAAGGTTTGTCAACGTCAAAACGTTAAGGTTTACTTACGTTCAGCAAACGTTTACGTCTGATTTACGTCATATAGATGTAGATAAACGTAGTGAATCTACGTCATACAGAGGTTAAATTACGTAGAAAGGTACTCTAAGGATTTGCATTAGTCAAACAGGAGGATGTGGGTTCGAACCCCAGTAGTAACTACCAAGTTATGCAATTATACTCAGTCTTGTTACCCTAGTCCTGGCGATAATGGCCTTATACTACACCATCCGGGTAGGGTTGCTTGTTCACAAATAGCCATCTAATATCTATGTAGCTAATACCTATATCAATTAGGTGAGCTATTACATGTGGACCTTGTGCATCTTGTTTACCTGGACCCAGCCTGACCCCTACCTTCATCCCCACGACGTGCTTCAGTAGCTACATGTATATCTTTTATCAGATAATTACTGTACCATGCAGGAACTGCACCTCCATTCAGCAGGTGCCCCGTTAGCTCATAGAGGAGAGCATGGGACTTTGGATCAGGAGATAGTGAGTTCGAATCCACACAAGGGCTTATGTATCTATGATTTTCCGGCTTCATAAGTATGGCTTCATAAGTATATTGTATAAATTACATTAAACACCAGAATATATTTTTGATTAATTTTGGGGTTCAATGACGGGTTTTATTGGAAGGACCTCTGTAGTTGATCTAAAGCCATATCCTTCTGCTTCACTTGGTATTAATTTACGTGGAAAAAACGTAAATTATAGTTGCAGGTCTGTAAGTGGCAAATAAACCTTAACGTTTCGACGTTTATAAACCTTGTAAAATTACGTAGTTCAGACCCCAAATGAACGTAGATTTACGTCTGAGCTACGTAATTGTGTTTACTGGGATGCCTATTATACAGCAATAGTCTACAGGATAAAGTTGAGTATAATAGGAACTGACAAGAATGTCACGAAGTCAAAAAATATCTTGAATGTTGGGTATGTCATACATGACATGTCATGCAAGGGGATTATATTACACATCACAACTGTACATTTAAATCCCACCTCCAGGTGCTAAACAGATGTAGATCATCACGTGAGGGGCCCTCTCTGACAGGCAGTGAGAGGCTACTCCCCTCCAGATCCTGCACTGGGCCAGTTTGGTATGGATCAACAGTGACACATCTCAGCAGGTGGTGGCACAATTACAAGACAAATACTAATCCGCTTTATACGTTTTTCTGTTAACCTTTCCAGTTCCGGCCATCGGTACCAGGTGGCGCAGTGGTCGATACCAGAGAGAGGCTGATACGAAAAGGAGGCTGGCAAAGTGCCTACTGGCGCCCGCGTGTTGCGAAACAAATGTGGAAATGAAAACAGTATTGGGAATGGAGGTGCTTTGGGGGTGGGAGAGCAGGGTGGGTTTTTGGATGTTTTTCAACCTTCTCGCAGTGCAGTGGCAGAAAATCTGGGTGGCTTTAGGCGTCACGATAAAGCACTTAAATTGGCGATATCAGTAGGAGCCCAGAACTGTATGCAGCCTCTCGGGGGGTGGTCGAGCTAGGGCATGCGGTCCTCATTTCCCACCCAGACCTGAAGATCAAAACATAAAGTTGATGTCTTTTCCCATGAGCAGCTCAGAGATAAAAACCCACTCTGCTCTTCCCATCAACCCTCTGAAGATGCATCTCTTCATCACCGCCAATGTGAGTCAAAGTGCATATCAATCTGGGGGAGGGAACCCACGCGATGCATTTTCTTTCCCACTTGCACACGCGTAAAAGTTATAGTCCCTACAAGAGGTACAAGAAATAGAATTATGACCCCGGCCGGCTTCCGCGACCGAACAACCGCTGGCAAACGGATGAGCTTCCGCCGCACTCACGCACCTTGGACTAATTTACCAAATCCCAGCCAGCTGCTTGGCAGACGGGATCCTCGGCGGGCTCAGCATTGCCCATGAGGTTCCAATTAACGCTCGCCATCTTGAACCTTCTTACATGTGCAATTGACTAGCAACGTGGTCATTCTCTCACCGCCAGAGCATAAATCATGCACCTGTATCACTACCCCCACCAGCGATTCCGTGTTTGCCATTATAGCCAGAGAGAGACACACACAAGCGATGAAGGCACACATTCTACCCCCCCCCCCCCATCCCTGCAAACGGAGAGAAAAAAGAAAGAAAGAAAGAAAGAATGAAAAAAAGAAGGAAAGAACGAAAGAAAGAGAAAGACGCTGTCATGTTAGATCATTTGTGTTGGATCAAAATAGAAACAATATTTTCAATTTTGGTAAATTTCCAGCTATACTGTTGGAGGCACGGAATCAAATAATGTACATTGTATATGGCTTTGATAATTGAAATACATTATAAACTAAACGCAGAGCTACATTCAAAGGTATACATGAAATCCATAACTAAATTATAATGTACTGGTAGTCAAAGTAAAAACGTTGAAAACAGTTCTTTTGTTAACAAGACATTATGACTGCCTAATCCTGTAGAAACCTTTTCCCTTGCTGCACTTTGGGCAGCAGTTGGTTCAGAGGGTCCGGAAATGAAGGCAGCCGCAGACGGATTTGTGTGGATGATTGCACAGGAAATTACCGCATGGTGCTCGGGCCCTGTCCACCAGGCAGGCGTATATCCAAAATTCTGTTTGATTCTATCGTGTGTTTTTTTTCTGTTTTCTTTCCCTTTCCCAGAACTACAAAGTCCAAGAGCAGGCGCGGCGTAATCGTGCTTTGTTGTGAGCTGGCGGCTAATGAAAGTTGCTTCTTTCTTCTGTGATGTTTTATTGGGGTCTGTGCTCCGCATTAGGCTGACAAACACAGGGTCTTCCCGCCAGCCGCCAACCTTCTTGCTCGTTTCGGGGCAGACGACATTGCCCTGAATCCATTTCTGATTCGCGCGGCTTGGTCGGCATAAAAGGCAGATCCTTGTTTGAGATAGTGCTTCTCCATACATCGGCCAATTTGTGATCAGCAGAGGGATTGCAATAATGATCAGGAGGGGATGCGGCAGGTTAGGCATGCAGAGGGCATCATATGGGTAGGGGAGGAGGTAGTTTGGAGGGTAGGGGGCTTATCAAAGGGATGGCGACCCAACTGAAGTATCCCGCCTCAGCCCGGGTGGGCCTGAATCTCTGCGATCCCTAGATCTCTACGAGGCCTGCACTGTCACTTGGACAAAGCCGGGACGGCCATATTGGCGGCCGATTTGAGGAAGATGGATCACTGTGAGGGCCTAAAACAAAAGAAGCATTCAAGAGGCTCATGTCAGGCCGTCCCCACGCTCTGCGGGCTCATTGAGGCCGCACTGGGCGAATGACGCGCCCTTTTGGCGCGGATTTCGGCGATCGTCTGCTCGCCGTCATGTCACCGTCAGGGATGATTGATTTGGCGTGCTAAAACAGCACGAGGAGTTAGCAAACTACACCACCCTCTCCGCCTCCTCTTCCACGCGTAATTTTCATCCCCTGCAAAACACGATTTGTTTGTGTTGGAGGCTTTTTTAATCTTAAGACTTGATCGACATGAAACGCAAATACTTTTATCTGCCGTCTTTGAAGTTGTCTGTCTCCAAACAATGGCGGCAAGCCCGTGTACAGCACTTCAGCGGTACTTGTCAATATCTCCAAATCGCCTAGATTTAATGGCTCCTGATTTGAGTAGGCAACTTTGGTTTGTTTGAGGACTTGTTTATAGAGGGAAATGCAATATTTTAATAGGCGGGTCATGAAATCATATTGCGGTGTTTGAATTTATTGATCCTGTATAGGATTATGACATGGTCTGTCACTAATAGGTCTTCCTCCATTTGTTGTTGGAGTTCAACATGCATGAATTAACCTATTCAAAGAATCAACTTTTTTCACTAGAATGAATGATGAATATTAAAAACCAACACATGTAGAGTGGTCGAAAAGTATTATTTCCTGTATTTAATGAAAAACTGACTTCCCCATTTCCCTGGTTTGGCATCAGAAATGATATCTGTCAATGGTCATAAATAGTGCGATTCTGTTTCCGATAGGAAATGGTGACCTTAGATGAGACTGTAAGAACCATCAGTGACCTAACCAGGGAGACAGGGTATAGAGGGATGACAGGTATGGGGAAGGAAACATCATTTCTGGCAAGCTCTGACAATATTGTCCTCTACTTAAATGGAATGGTTAATATTTGAGGGGAAATGAAAATGTTAACGGAATCCCAGCGCGTCCATATATGGGCCAATACGAGGCTACTTGTCCTAGTAGGAGATGAATTGTAGCCGTGTTGAGGGTGAATGGGCAGGTGTCGCTTCTAATGACCACTATAACATTTATTTGGATCCAGCCAAATCAAAACACTGGTGGGTTGGTTAGGGAAATGGTACATTGGTAGGCCAATGACTTTTATTTCTGAACATATTATTATTCAATTAAAAGTACACTCAAAAAGTAAACTTGTCTCCAGACTCTTCCTAGTGACTGTCATAAAATAAATGAGTCAAAAACTCATCCAAGTGACAAGGAAGTGGGTGTTCTAGCTAGGGATAGAAGACCCAAATGGCATGTGCCAGCCTAAAACCCGACATTTGCCAGCTCCAGATTCTATTTGTGGGATGGTAACCTGATAGGTTAGACAACTTTTGACTCGTTTATTTCATGACAGTCACTTAGACGAGTCTAGAGACAAGTTTACTTTTTCAGTGTAGTATTCCTTGCCAACCTCAGAGGTAGAGCATACAGAATGATCGCTGGAGGTGAGTGATTGTTGGGGCGCATTGTGGGTTGTACATGTGGGTTCAGGGGTGGCAGCTGGGGGGACGGTGCACACTGGAGACCTGTAGGGTTCAGGAGGACATGTCTCCAGCCTCTGCCTCACCCTACCCCCTTCCCCATGTGACGGTCAGGGGGTAGGCCTGCTGGCCAACACAAGGTCAGGCCTGGATTGCAGCAGTCTTTGAAACACTAATTATTGCTGCTGGTTATTGCGTCTGTCCCTAGCACACACGCCCACGTCCTCCCTCCCCTCCTCCAGTCCCTCTCTCCTCCTGTGAGGAATGACCAGGGTGGCCGGACGGGTCTTGGCCGGCCACATTCCTGTTGGCCGTCACCGGTTGCCAAGGTCGCTGACTCTCTGACTAATTCCGGGTTCATACAGAGGCTAGTCTCTACCTCTCCTGGACGACGATCACCAGAAGCCATCCCAACCAGCTGCCGCCGACTCCAACAGCCGCCATCTTGTCCAGTATAGCCACTGTCCGCGCTCTGAAGCACCTTTACAACATAAATCAGAAGTGGGTTTAGTCGAATTGAGAGAAAACAGAGAGAGAGAGAGAGAGAGAGAGAGAGAGAGAGAGAGAGAGAGAGAGAGAGAGAGAAACAGGATCAAAAGGCATGCACAGGATAAAGAGCCGATGGTTTCAGTGGGTGGGTGTCAGTGGCAAGATGCACACATGAATGGCAGAATTGCATGGCCGTGGCTGGAGAAGGGTTTGGTGTAGTGGGCGTTGGCATTTGCCTGAACAGGAGATCAGACCTTGTTCCCCTCTGCGGGGTCCTTGTCCGGAACCCTGGTCCGAAACAATAAAACAGCGGGCCCACTGATTGCCGACAATCCATCTTGCCGGTGAGCGATAATGGCGGAAGTGGCTTTGTTACCCGGGGCTACCGTGCGGTGGCGCGCCGGTAGCGCTTCCTATTGGGAAGTGACCGCAAGGTCGGAGGGGTTGTGGTGAGGGGTGGATGTCACTGGGGGGGGGGGGGGGGGGTGGAAGTCGCAGGGACGGAGACACCAGATCCCTGCATGTCCAGCCTGCAGGGAGTGTGTGCACCCAGCCTCCAGGCGGCTTTCACATAGGAGGAAGAGACCAGTAGAGTTGGGGCATCAGCTCCCCTATCCCTCTACTGATGCTGAGTCTGATGTGACATGAAGGACTTTATCAATCACCTGTCGGCCTCGGCACCAGCCGCGCCAGGACGTATCAGCGTCACCCCTACCTGTTGGTTCTCTGGAGGGTTCACAGCACTCACTGCAGGCCTCCAGGGTCCGGCTGTGGCCGCATGCATAACAAACAGAAAGTGCCCCTGAATCATCTGTCCTTACTAGGGTTGAATCACCACCAAGCAATCATCCATGCCTGCCCATCTATCCCTTTCTCCCCTGTCGTCTCTTAATATCCTTCCCCAACACAGAAAAGATGCAGAGTCAAAAGGGAGTCCAGGCGTGCCTCCAGAACAACTCTTTTTTTCTGACTCTCTTGACGAAGGGAGTCATTATCTCACTCTCTTCCGAGGGAGTTGTGTGACTCCCCATAAGAGACCACTGGTTTTGCCTCCAAAACTACTCCCTTTTATAACTCCCATCACAATTCTAATTTCTATCTCCTTTCCTTCTATATAACCATTTCTTTCATTGTTACTATATTTTACCGGTGCACGGCCTAACTGTAATTCTTTTGTGAAATTCAACGTGACATTAAAATGTTAATGCTACATTTTTTATTTGTATTAATATAGCTATTGATGTCACAAATTATGTGGATCAAGAGATCTGAGCATACAGAATAATACCATTTATGTACATGTATCATGCTACCACTTAGGGAGTGCTCATTTTTTAACAACAGGGGGGGTGGTGGATTTGGGGGGGGGTTAGAAAATTTGGACCCCTTGACCGGGGGGAGTAAAAAATTTGGACCCCTCTTGGGGGGGGTGAAAAAAATTCAACCTGTTTTGAGGGAAAAAGCCCGCGCGTTACTATGCTACAAAGGGGCGCGAACGAGCGCGGGGGGGGGGGGTAAAAAATTTCGACCCCTCTAGCGGGGTGGTGAAAAAATTTCGCACGCTCCGCGCGAAATCTCACCACCCCCCCCTGTTGTTAAAAAATGAGCACTCCCTTAGTGGGACAAATCATAACTGTTTCACTCCCTTATGCATTCAGCGACTCCCTTGAGTAGTTGAGGCCACATGTGACATCCTCAACTGACATTGAATCCATGAATTTATAGGAAAATGTGTCAGGGATATTGACTCTGATTAAAAAAGGAGTAAGATGACTTCTAAATATCTATGCTAGATGGCACTACAATCATTCTACTGTATAGTGCCACCGAGTGTGTTTCATATAGTCTTGTTAACTAAACTCACTTCCGTGACTTCCGTGAGTTCAGGCACTCAAAACTTTAAGACTATCAGTCAGGATTTTGAAACTATCTCGCAGTTTTGAGATCATCTAGCCTAACATTCCATCCCCCTCCCTTCCCCTTCCAGTTGCCTTTGACCCTTCTTACTCCCTCTCAAGGCTAGGCCAAAAAAAAGGTGTGTTTCAGGCAACATGGTCAGAATTTCTAGGGTAGGTAGGTCGGTTTATTTTTTATTTTTTTATATAACATAGAGAGAACCAGGAATGAGTCGCGAATTGACAAATCGAGTCGCGACTCACCAGAATGATTCAATAATTCTTCTATTGACTAGGAATATCAAGAAGTTATTGCATATAAGTAAATATGCAACATATACAGGTTTATCAGAAATTGGTCGTGGAAGATCATTTTGTATCTTAATAAGGACCTACCGGGTAATAAAAAATTTTTTAAAAAAAAATCCTCTTAAAAAGCCATTTTCTGAAGTCAATCAATTATTCAGGCCTCTGAGGTCACTGGGAGCTTGTTTTTCTTGAAAGAATTTGTAAAAATTGAGAAAAATAAACAATAAAATCAACAAAAAAAAAATCTCCAAAATTGGGAAAAAAATGCTAGTGTCGGCCCTTTTTTGAATCCAGGGTCGGGTTGCCTGAAACACACCTTTTTTTTTTTGGCCCTAGATGGAATGACATCCCTTACCCCACCTCACCCACGTTGAAAATAAGCTGCCTACGCCCCTATTAATTCACAAATTAGCAACATAACCTATCCATACTACTGGTATATGGTCAGAGAAATGGTAAACAGCTCTTGAGTGTGCTCACTATGTTACAACACGTTTTCGTTCGTGCATGCAGATAGCGCTATATAATTTGAGTCTCACAGGGACACCGCAACACCCGTCTATACTTACTATTTACACAGCCCCCTAGGCCCTAAGTGCGTGGGTAAATATTGTTACAACACCATCAAGCCCTCAAACACTACCTGAATCCAAATGTTTTGACTCTAGGCGTGGAGAGTAATTGAGCAGTGCTATAATCTCGAAATATTTTCTTCGACTAGAGGCCCACGGATATCTAATTTCGTTTATTGCATTGTTGTCAGATTTTCTGCAATGATATACATTTTCTCTGTGTTATATATATATATATATATATATATTCATATGTGTAGTTCTGACAAGATTATACCGTGTGTTTAGCTTAGTTGCTTTGACTATGTACATTATGTGCATATACTTGCCATATACTTGCCAGAGATACAATAATTATGGTTTGATTATGGACCATATACATTGGACAGCATGATGCTTATCATCATGGGTCTTATGTGCACGATCGGCTTTAAACTACATTTTATACAGTTGAAGTTCATGGGAGGTCATAAAAAGGCAGTTACAAGCGGTTTGACAAGTCAACCTATTACAAAGCCCAATATGCCATAGGCAAATTAGTATACTAGAACTACCAAATCTGCTTAAAGGTGATCATGTTTTCTGTGCTTTGTAGCCCATGTGTGTCCGGTCAGGGCATGCAACCTGATCCAGCCCCAGGACATAGGGCTAATTGCCTTATCACAGGCTCCGTGTTAACATGCTGTGGGCTATCACCATATACCATAACAGTACAAGTTCAAAGGGTGAGTATGCCACATAGATAAGCTACACGTCTCTCGTACATTGTATATATGCCTCGTTTAGCCGTGGACGTTTTATTCTCCTCCCTAGCTAGAGTTGTGCGTTTTATATACATTTTGAAGTGAAATATGTACATTGCCGTTTACTATAACATTTCATATAGATTTGATACAGAATGTTCCCAGAAATTGCTAGCTTGAGCAAATAACACTTAGAACCCAGTATAAAAAGTAAATGTTTCCACATGTATGTCAGTGTTATATGTCCACACTCGACTCCTCTCCAGTGGCTTGAGGCTACCTTGGAGTAAACTTGACTGGTGCTATACTATTAGAAGGCGGTCCCAGACGTTGGGTCGCGGCTCTTATGTTTTGGTTGTGAGAGCAGTGCTTTGGCAAGCCACACGCCCGTTAATCTTAATCATACGGCCAGTAGCCAGAGAGGCGAGATCAAGGAGTTGATAGGCAAATACTGCGATTGTAATTCGTGTACATATCAACCAAGGTGACCCACAGCAAGAGGTGGGTCCTTTATTGAAGGGGGCCACCAAGGTGGTTTGGTTTTCTATACAAATGGATTGCATCGTATCTAATCTGTATGTAATTTACTAGAAATATGTATATCTATAACAGAACAATTTTCACCATGAAGGATACAAATAATATGGGTATTGAACAAAGTCAATGATAATGATTTATGAGTAATATAAATCAGATGGAATATAGGGTCCACTTGTATCATTCCATCCTTGTCCCCCACATGTATTCTAGTGACCACAGCACTTTAATGAGAGTAAGCTGGACATTCCTAACGGGGCAAGAAGAGTGCCAGGATCCCTACGTCACACAAAACACCCCCAACCGTTTCCTCCAGCGTGGGACCACACCACCTGTACAACATAAACCCACAGGAGGGCCCCGAGGAGGTCCAGCAAGCAACGTCCACCTGCTCCCGTATACAGTCACATACACCTATATCCCCACACCTCCAGTACTCTCCCCTAGGGATACCTGCTGTGAAAAGACCATTCTCCAGGGCTAGGTTCACCTGTGACTGTACACCACCCCGCCGTGGGGTGCCCAGGTCCTCCAGCAAGGTGTGCATAGGGCCACTGTGTCCCTCCTCCAGGTTGTGAACGTGCCCCCTCCCAGGAGAGGTTAACCAGTGTCGATGAAGATCCCGGATACTATAGTCCAGCCCACGGAGGAGGACTCCAGGATGTTCATCTCTGTCCGCTATGGGGAGAATGAGACGTTGCTATGTAACCCCTCCTGTGCCATAGTCAACCTCATCTCCAGCATCAAGAGGCGGACCGGATACGGAAATACAGACATGATGCTAGAGCTCTCCGATGAGACAGGTAAATTCTCACCAAAGGTATAAAGACTAAGAGATCTAGTCCTGTAGAGGGAATGGCCTGGTCTCACATCAAGGTACAGCATATTGTTGTTTGGAGGCAATTAATCATTCCCAACGTAGTTTACACTAGAGAAGGAGACTAGTATAGTGGTAGTACTTTGAGTACACACTGTAATGGAATATTAGTTAAATCTAGGCTGTAGCCCTACTCAACAATGACAAGTGTTCAACTTGGATTGGAGGGAGGTTCAGTGTCCCTAGATACCGTAGTATTTAACATAGGTGTTGCATCGCAAATGAAGGGTGGGTGTCCTGTTCATTATTAATGTGGGTTTGTGTACCATTTAATATAATTACGTGGGCCCTTATAAACCAATCCAACGTTATATTGCTATCACTATCAATAGCTATGCGGTATCTAGGTAATGCAGGAGGAATCACTCTATGCTAATAGCATAATTTATAGATGCGATTCCTTTGTTTTGAAATGAGAAATGATATCAATGTGTGTCTATATGCTATTCTGTGGCTTGCTTTTAGAATATGAGATACTGTGTACGGTAGCTGTGGTCACTGACTGTTTGGCAATACCAAATATAGAAGGGGAAGAAAGGCACTAAGCCTTTTTAAGTGCTCCATGGTTGTGGCCTGGAGCAAATAAATACTGGCTGCCGTGTTTATAGAACAACAGCAGGTGCCTGCTATAGTGGGGGAAACGCTGCTTGTGAAATCAGAGAGCACATGTTTTCCTTTAGGGTAAGAGAGGTAGGGAGTGAGTCATGGTACATATTGTAGTTTGGTCGACAACAACGAGCCTGATAATGTACTACATGCATGGGTCAATTCCAAGATAAGATAATTGTACTTCATGTTTGTGCCTAACAACTGTGGTATCTATATGTGTTTCTATGTGATGAAAGAATGCCTAAATAACCTGCTAAATTTATGCAATAATGTAACAATGCAGCACCCATTTTGTTACAGGTCGAATTTGATTTGAGAAATGTCATGTTAGAAACCATGTTTAATATAATGGTATATTATATCTACTGTTTGGCAAATAGATATAGTTGTAAAACCGACATAGTCGAAGGCTGGCCAGCAGGTTCACAGGACCCATACCGACCGAACTTGGTATGACATCTGGTAGCAGTCCAACAATTATACCATACAATCATCCCATATAATTACATAAACCTTAAGATGTTCTGATTATGATATGCATATTATTATGTATCGATCTAACATTTTACTATATACCTAGTTAGCCATGTTGCAAAGTGGTTCTTCAAGTCTCACACGAAGCTTACTCAAAACAGGCTTACACTAGTTCAGCTGCACTTACAGAACAAAAGGACCATCTACCAAAGTGGCATAAGCATGCTTTGGCAAAAGGTAGTGGACATTTTAACACCCCTCTTTATGATAAGGTCAGTGCGTAACAGTGGTTAAAAGGGATCGGCCGCGATATATTTGAACCCTGCTAGGGGGAGGGGGGTAGACCTTGTGAGGGAGCCAACAAATATTGGTGTACTTATGCACAAGTCCCCTGCCCCCCCCCCCCAGCTTGTTACAAAATGACCACTCCCTAAATGTAGCAATACATGGTCGGTGAATCTCCTACCAAGACGGCTTCTCGGTTTGGCTCTTGAATGTATTTTTTATATATGTGGGAGCCTGTTTCAGAGAGAATTTAGGGACTGGGCCCACCAGTGTATACATGCTCAATACTACTGTATTCCCATTCATCATAAGTCCCCATTCAAAATATACTACATTGTATGTGGTAAGAGTAGGCAGATTAAAGGTGACCTATTCAAGGGATTGGCTTGACCGGTCAGGCTTGGATTATGCTCATGCTGACCAAGAGAGCTACTTTAATTATAGACTTATATGCAATATACATCAGTTGGACTTAATACCACCTATTTGAAGTACCTTATACCCTCGGCTTAAACATGGATCGTAAGGTGAACTGTAAACAGTTGCAACTAGTTAATGTATGGGCACAGTATAAGCTGCTGTAGATTCGGGGGGGGGGGGAAACACTAGGTGTCTGACATAGACATATGTGTATCTAAAATCGATATCTATTCATTCTCACGTTTTCATGAATAAAAGAAGAACAATGGCTATATCTGTACGCCAGATGTAAGAAAACATGTTTGCACTTCTTGTGCCGTGTTAATGGCCATGCTAAGTGTCCAAGGACTGGATCCCTTACTCTACCACATTTCACATCATGCTCAATGCATGACTGGAGGTCTATGGTTCCCTTGATCTATTCAGACACCTAGGTTCAATTAGTATCCCCTGTTGACTCCATTAATCATTTTAAGTACCCACCCACCCACTAATACTGACTGAGTGAACTTGTAGCTATAGTCAGTTCATACAACTCGATCAACCATATGTATATATATAGCTAAAGTTCCTGTGTTGGCAATGGGACGTGTATGTGGTCGTTATTCTGACATCCATCATTCAACATAAAGGCACATTGGTATTTGTCTATGTGTCATAAATATGTGAATCTTACAAAGAATCATACGGTAATCATGTCTACTGTGGAACATAATGATATAATATCTCAATTGAATAGAATTGGATTGAATCTGAAAATTAGTTCATGACAGTCATGCACCAACGTTACATGAACATGTTACCAGGTATTTATTCAGTTCACAATAACTACTGTGGAGCACCAACTGGGTACTCTCCTTACTGTCCATGGACAGTCTCTATAACAAGGAGGTGAGGAACATTAATAACAGCATACATCTAACTGAAGACCTCTTCCAGGAAGACAACTTAACGTTTCGAGAAAACGGTCCATCCTAATATAAGTTTATATTTAAGTGGAAACCCCTGCTATGCTATGAGTTCCCAACTTTTGACAAAAGAAATTCTTGCAATTGATTTCAAGCAAGAAAGTATTCTGTAGAGGTGTACCTCTTACAAGTCCCCAGATTCATCAGCCAACGTCGAAGTAGACTTAGGGCTGAAACCCCATATTGACATATGTCAAGACCATTAGAATTGGATTTCGCGGAAGGAGAATTGATGATAAGAATCCTTAGATGTAGATCTGATGCGGCGTTCTTGTTACCTAGGCAATCAGATGAAGTCCTAGGGGAGAGGGTATATTTTCCTGGCCTAAGGTGTGTGTCGCATCTGCTTATCATCCTTAAGATGGTAGCGTTCTTGGCGGATGTAACAGGTGGTGGGGGGGGGGGGGGTTGTTTTATTGTATATATCAACAATGATATATTTTGATCCCAATTGCCTCCAGTCAGTTTATAGAGGTCAACCAGGCATCAGCAGCTGGGCCATATGTACCAGCATTGTGTTTTAAGGGCACGGATTCCGGGATTGACTGTTCATGTATCCTAATCATATTCTAAACAGATTTGTCCTTGTATATGGACATACTGGTATATTGAGCTACTATGCCCAAACCTAAAACAGTATTAAGTTAACAAATAATTATAGTCAACATAAATGGTAGCCTGCAATATTGCCACACAATATATAGCATGAACCACTACAACTACGTTTAAGCCGACATTAAAGGTCCGTATGTATCAAACAAAATTAATGGTCATATAAATGTGAAATCATATATTCTGTAACTTCAGTCTTAAAACGTCACCCCCCTGGACATCAACCAAATCGGCCCAAAAGTATTTTCTTGATTTTGCAATTAACACCTGGACTGTGGGGTTCGCATAACTATGACGCCCAAAAGGATAAACAGAGAAGCATATGGGCAAGGGGATGAATCAGGAGGGTATGGAATAGTTATATTGAATTATGTTTGGTCTAGGAAGATGGGGTCCCCCTGCCATTCATGTATGTACCCTGTTTAAAGTAAAAGATCATCTTGCGCCACAAGCAAACGGCTGAATATGGAGGGGATGGATGTCCTAGGGGGTAAACGTCACAAGGTGCTGGGCGTTCTCCTCCCCCCCCCTGGAACTCCCCCCCCCCCCAGGAATTCTCCCCCCAGGATTTCTTTCCCCCTGGAAATCTCCCATCCTGGAACTCTCCCCTCTCCGAATCCCCCCCCCTCCAGTGTCAGGCACATGGGGACGAACCTGCCAAGTTCTGCCACCCACTTTACCTGTAATCTTAAAACACCCACTTTTCTGGTAATCTTAATCAGTTTCCCGGCCTATGCTCTAGATGGCACCACTGTAAGTTGGTTACATTGATGTATATATCGGGGGTTCTGTCCCCTCAGCCCCTTTTTCTTTTAACAGAACTATAACCGAACCCACTCTAAAGGATAGAGGAAAGGACATTCAGACTTGGGGGGGATTCCGGGGGGGGGGGGAATTCCAGGGTGGGAGATTTCCAGGGTAGATGTCTAAGGGGGTGGATGTCCGAGGGTGTAGATGGCAAGTGGATAGATGACCGGGGTGTTGTCCACGGGGTAGCCATCCTGTCACTCAAATAGTTCATTCATATGATTGTTTGTAGATTTTCTTCTTCATTCTAAAAGAGACAGCTTACTAATGCACTACTCGTGACTGGCTGTGAACGGTTACTTTAGTTTCCAAACGTGCATTTCCACAAAGGTGTGGCTTACTTTAGGTCTTTTGTGCTTTTTACATGAGGGACTGAGGGATCTACATGTAGTCAATTAACAACTAAAGTGAGTCGAATTTCAGCTTCAGTTCAGAAACCCCGCGTGATCTTGTGCGGTCTTGTGTGAGCTGAAAAATATTAAAGATGGGTTAGGAGCTAACGTATTTTTTATAAGTACCAGAATGAGTACCACACACTTCCAATAGATATTATAAACACAAAGACATAATAATTTATTATGTGTATCTAAACAAATGTCTGCAATGGTTGCAGGGGACCAAACAGCTCACACTGTGCACGTTTCGAGTGCACTGTTTCAGGCTTGGAATAAGTTCACACGACTTTACTGCATGGCTTTTTTTAGTGGGATGAATGCCATTCTTGGAAGTTTTAGTCAGGGAATGTGCCGTTACGTAATAACTAAACATTTTAAAGTTCCCACGGGCATTATAACTTCAGAGTTCAGGAAACCAAATAAAACAACACCAAAATAGAAAGTTTTCTGTTTAAAAGTATTTCTTTGATCCAGATTGCCACAGGCTAAAGAGTGAGATGGGCAATCGCAGAAAGTAGCCAGAATTCGATATTTTGCTTGCAGCTGCCGGAAAAGGTTACCCTCCCCCTCCCCACGTTGAGGCAAGTGCGACATGTCGCTGGCGGCGTGTCGCCGATGCCGCGACCGAGCGGCGACAGTCGCGCGTCCTCTCGAATTTGCCGCCTGATGGCGCCACGAATGGCGGCACAAAGAGTAGCCTAATTGATTGGAGGAAGCCGGGCAGAAAACGCGCGGCCGATGAGTGGCGACAGTATACAGTGTAGTACACCCACCCCTACCATATAGAGATAGAGACAGAGGCAGAGACACAGGATGAGAGGTTGTGGGTGGGGCTGAAAAAGAACAGCGCCCGGGGGCGGACTATAGGAAGAAAGGGATAAGTGTCAGAGTCCGTTTATTCGCTTCATTACCGCTGCACAATCGGCCGCTCTCGGGGTGTACTTTGGGCGTATTGATCAGCCGGCATTAATAAAGCATATAGTCTTTCCTGGCTGTCGGAACCTGTCAAGCCCTGGCCGATGGCCGCGCGGTAATTTGGCCGGCGAGGTTGGCTCTGGGCGGCGTCCGTTGTCAGCCATGGCCGTCACACAGGGTGGAGGGATGGAGAAGGGGTAGAGATGGGGAAGCACACACGGGTTCAAACCTGAAACACTGCCTATATAGTTCCTGGTTTTCCCGTTAGAGAACACGTGCCTCACACCCACTCCCACCCACACCCACCCACACCCACCCACACCCTCCCACCAAAAGAGAGCACCACATGGCTATTTGATGAGCGCCTGTGGAATTATGGGAAACCCGAGACCAGAGGTTTCAAAGGGGCGACCTCAGGGTTGATGGCTATATTATAGGTTGTTCACAGAAAGAAATGTTACATTCTGCGAGTTCAGCCCGAGGGGAAAAGACACTGTATCATTTATGTGAGGAATTGTTCATATCGTGTATCCCTATATAGAGTGATCAGACATCAAAGCCTCCAAAGCATATAGGGTTTCATGCATAGTTCCAGGTAAACTCTTTACCCATGTTGGTTGGTGGATACTGGCTTTACATTAACATCGTTTCAACTGTGCCAGATTGCATTGGGGAAATGAAGGGGGGATACTTATTGTCACTAGATATCTCATGCATGTCATCTGGTAGTGTGCTTGTTCAATAAAGCTGTATATTGATTTTATGTCTGGTTTAGCATATATAATTATGTTGCATTCCCACATACATACCATACATGACTCAATACGATTTGATGTATAATATATCATATGATATATAATACATTGATCCACTTACTTCCCTGACTGTACACAACCTGATGGGTGTTGGCTCCTGGTTTTGCCATAGCTTGTGTCCCCATGCAGGCAGTGAGTAATGCCAGCTATTACCAGTTAAGGTCCTACATAAAAGCCACCCTACGGCCCTTACTGATTAGCATACCCACATCACCCAAGGTGTCCAGGCCGCCCATAACGCCTGGCCTCATCAGGGATCAAACGCCTTTAATGAAGGCATAAATCCAAGGATAATCCACCATAGGAGCTGGTTAATATTTTCCCAATTGCCAATTGGAGGGGAGCAGCTCGAGGCAGGCAGGGTGTTGGGGCTGAGTCGTTAAGGGTCGTTCCCGGTGCAAACACCTTGTTGGGGCAACATAGTTGAGCGATGGAGATAGCTGTGGCGGCCTGGCAGTGCCATGTTAGAGTCCACTTATTCGGCTATCGTTGTCGTGGGCAGCGGGCCCTGTACGTGATGGGACTGGCCAATGGGGTCAGCCAAATGGATGACCACTGCTCAAGTCGGCCTTAGGGGGTTAGTGGCAGGCAGGCTGGGGGGACTGCAGGGGATGCAAGTTGAGTATGATGGAAGCCTGAGGATTTGTTGGGAAAGAAGGAAGTATATATCAGAGATTGATGTATATGGAGCCAATGAGATCATTTCTATAAGGAATACCTAAGATAAACATAGATTCTTGATTATGTTTCCAAATCACACACAATTACACGGGGTTTTCTCTACAGGGATCAAACGCCTTTAATGAAGGCATAAATCCAAGGATATTCCACCATAGGAGCTGATGTATATATCTGCACATAGTACGTGCATGACCTTAACAACCATAACACATACATGAACACACAATGCGTAACAAGGTACCCAGCAAATTAGTTTGACTTAGTTTCTGGAACGTGCACTTTGTGTGACTGTTGTCCTATGGAACTAATTGGCACAATATGTAGGGCGTTCAGGCAATTTTTATATAGCACAGGAGAGTTGCATTTTTTGTGCAGGATAGATAGATGGGATCTTAACTAAGAGATTTCTGAAGGAGTTGTACATCTAGCACTAATAGAACATGGTTAAATTGATTTTTCTTTGTAAAAAGTAAGGTGTTTTGGGATGACAAAAGGGTCCCCTTTGAGTGTATTTGACTCTGCAGTGGATTGGGTCAGAAATAGCCCTCCCCTGCTACAGTGGAAGTGGTGGGGATCCAGGTGCAGTGGAGGGTGACTTACATAGGGAATGTACTAGTTCTCAGCAGAGGTAGATCCACATAAGTGTGAATTCGCTGGCTATTTCTTTTTCAATCACTTTGGAATTGAGATATTATATAGTAAACATACATGGGCTTTTAATGTATATACCCACACATTTAGGCTACCCCATTGGAAAGGTAATTCTAAGATTTTAAGATCATATTTTGCTGTGAATCAAGCCATGGGAGTCCGATCAAAATGTGGGATATATCTAAATGTAGGCCTATATCTTAGCATTCTATTGCAATCTATCCTAAATTCACTTTTCAAGTAGCCTCTGGCGAAATTACATTCTACTACAGAGTGTTTCTAGGGGAGCTATCAATAATTAGTACCATAATGTGGGCCTACACACACTCCCCAGTTCTTACTTACTTCTTCATGTAAAACTACAAATAAAAATGTACAAATCCTTGAGGCAATCACACAGTGTGTAGAACGAAACCATGGCTTTCCAGTGATATGAACAAATCGGGTTTTATTTGAGGTAATTAGGCCTAAGTGAGAGTTTACTGTAAAGTGAATGGCTATTAGCAGAATGTCTGCGCCGTGGCAGGGCGGCCTGAATGGCCTACAATATGACACCATACCCCATAGGATAAGAAGTGGCACATACTCACCCATATTCACACAAATTCACACATATTCACACAGCATCATGTACTATGGCACAAAAATGTTTCCAACCATATTGTTTCACTTTTTAGATTTTTTGGAAAAAGAAAGGAAAGTCTGTTTAGTTTGTAATACTCATTACATTTAGAAGTTGGCATAGGGCACCATGGCAGAAATCTGTTAGTGCACTCCCTGCTGTATATGGGCATACTATCTCATTCAACAAGATTCCTACCATGGTAGTGTAGGCCTGATGAAGTTGTGTACAATTCATGCCAATTATCAGCTGTATACACATGTTACAAAAGGTCAGACCTTTATCCAAACAAGATTACCAGAGGAAAGGTGTCTGTGGTCTGTCCCTCTTAATGCCGCTTTAATCAAATCATATGGTGTGTTTTTCAATCACTAATGGAACTTGATAGAATTAGAGGTGTATAGCTAGTTCTAAGTTGCATTGACAACATGTTATTATGGTTATAAACAATGAAAATGATTCTATTTCACCCATGAGAATAACAAGGAACAACAAAGATGACACCTGGTGTCAAAACCATGCACTATTCCAACCTGACAAAGTGATAATGGTTATGTTTGAAGATGTGTGAGTGTGTGCCAGAAGGGAAACTAGGTGACACTGCATCACACAAATACCTGTTATGTGTGACACCAGGTGTCATCAAAGTTGATTGTACCCCTTTTCCTGATTAAAGAGAATGATTTTATTTAGCTATAAGTACCTAAACAGGGTCCCAATGTATTGTGATTCAGACAATGCACCTGTCCTTCTATTAACATTCATTATGTATATAAATGGATGCCATATCATTTTACTGAAAGCAGCATTAAGAGGTCCAGATGCTAGACACCTTTCCTCTGGTCATCATGTTTGGATGAAAGCCTGGCTATCTCCTGCTCCTCATGTGAACTCTAATGTTGATGGTTATAATGGTACATATATATTCATCAGCCCTATGTTGAAATGCTAGGAACATTTTGGTTTAGGGCATTATATATTTTGTAATTTGGTGTGAATAAGCTTTTTAAAAATCTGTCAGAACTGTGTGAATCTGTTCCATGGAACACTGTGTCAGTGTGTGTGAGTCTGTTACACAAAATGCACGAAATGAGCACACAGTTCCAGGGGTAAAGCAGGGTGAAACAATCTGGAACTAATTTGCTGGGTAACGACCAATAAACTGTCATTTTACAATTTCATTCAGGTAAATATAGAGTAGTCAAAGAGCCGAAAATGACCCTAGACTCCAGTCGACTAGCCAATTGATACTTTGCTTATCACGTACTACTTATTTACTTGTACTACTTGTTTTCATATACTACTTGTCTATTTTCCAGGTTTGGTGAAGGATCTGGACCACCACAAATATGACTACGCCACAAAGTTCCTCAGCACACACAACACCTACATCCTCCTGGAGAAGCAGTTGGTGCACTCTGGAGGAGACCTGGACGGTGACATGTCCATCACAGATACTGAGGGTGGCGCGGTCACGCCGTGCCCACCCCAGTACAACTATGTGCCACTGCTGGAGAACTGTGCTGAGCATTTCCCAGGTTTCAAACTCCATGTGGCACAGACAGAGATAAAGAAGAAGAAGTCCCGCAGCCAGAGCAAGAGCCCCAGCCCAGCAGGCATGAGGCCTACTAAGACAGCCAAGGGCAAACCAACCCTGAACAGGACGCCGTCCAAGCGGAGGTGATCACCATAGATGGGAGCTGTGTGCAGTGGTGTGCTTAAGTCAAGAAGGGATTTGGGTTCTATTTGGTTATCATGGGCAGGTTAAGGTTGATAAAATATGCAGGTGGATATTTTCAGATCTGGAACAAGTCCTAGCACATGTGTAGTTAATTTTACATCACAATAGGGCCCATGTCTTTTGTGGACTTATTCATAGGTATAATCTCAGGATGTACATAATATAATCTACATATACACGACCTTTGAGAAGAGCCATACTTTCCATCTATCTCTAGCAATATATGACCATACTAATAGTTGAATATGAGTACAGAAGACTTGGGAGATGAGTGTTAATTAAGTCAGATGTCCTAATTAATATTCTATAAGATAAGGTCCACACACTAAATGACAAAACGGCACTGGTGCCACTGTATATACAATATCATAAGGCTCAGCACGAAATATATTTTGCACTATTGTACATACACACACATCACAAATGTCAGAATTTTATCTTTATTGTTCAGTATGTTATGTTGATCTATCTTTGCTGTGAGATGTAAGTATCTAATGTTCTTCACATGCCAAAGCACGATAGATTAAATGTGATAATTATTGTCGTATTGTGTCTTCATGTAGTATCCTGTAGTCTTTCCTAATTATAATAGTGAACAGAAACCTATATGTCTTACATAGAAACTAATGCTAACACATCTGTGGATCTAACACTGTATGTTCCTGACTCAATATTCCCAATCCTTGCTCTCTTTGTTATACAGATCATCATTTCTTCAGACGTAGATTGCAGTAGATTCTGAAGCTTTCACCTGTGGGTGTGGGTATGAACCTTCCTTTGCTACCCCAGACCTACCTTACCCCATTGACATGTACATAATCACAACCAATAATAACCCAGTGGACGCTACCCCGTCTCCAACATCCATTCATGAGGTTAGTCCTCTTGGACAAAATCAAGGCTGTGGCTTCCACACTCCCTCTAACACCCTCCAGGCAGTGCAGAGTGGGGTTAACATATACAAACCAAAACTGACGATGTGGGTGCTAATGAGTGACGGTCCTTGACTAAAGCCTACCTATCCATGTCGTAAAGGATTACCAATTTCTCTGGTCTGGACAGCTCGTCACTCAGCAATCCGAACTGAAGCCGCAGAAGCCACATCGTCGAATCAGCGTCGAAGCCACAGTGAACTGGACTCCTACCATATAGCCTGTGGTAGAGATGATACTATTTGACCAGTGAAGGAAGGCTGACCAGACTTAGAGAATCCCATTGTTTGATCCCCGCCATTTCTTGCTTATCCCTTATCTATAGAAATATATGTGGCGATAGCCCCATCGAGTACTAAAGGCAAAATGGATACTGGTTTCTAAGTGCCTAAATTATAGCATACTCAATGTCAAGTATGAGCTTCTCCTGTTGGTTCAGATAGGTCATTTTCAAATTAGACACTCCATATTGGTAATGTAGCAGTGTAGATACTTAAAATGTACAGTTTCCACAAGAAAAAGATCATGTAATATGAAGCTTATCGCCGTTTTAGGTGAAGCATATCTCCTACCATAATTATATTTCTTTATGTCGGTAGAAAACAACATGAGATGGAATTTAAGTTAAACACTTTGAGTTAAGATTCTATATAGATATCTTTCTTTGTATTTATGCACTGAAGTGCTAACGCAATAACCGATCCGTATGTACGGAGTGACCCGTGCAAATAACATGTTGATGTTTAATCATTGTTTGTATATTATAGAAAGAGTTTCTCTCTCTTTGCTTTACGATCCACACATCTATTGCATATGGATTATATATGCCAATTAATATATCATTGTATAGCATTATTTTATAAATTTGCTAGGAATGCAGCAATATGTTTGTAATGTACTGTGTACCTGTGTATACTATTCTAAATTACAGAAAGAGAATAAAGATGTATAGCTTGTTTGTCAATTCAGAAGGCCTCACATGAAAATGTTTTCTTTAAGAAATACCAGTACAAAAGGGGAAGGACAAAGGGTACAATGTACCTCACAGCACAGAAAGGTAAATGTAAACGGGAAGACAGCACATACCGTACACATACAAAAGGGTTCCTCAAATTAGACCAACTTTGAACATCCTTTCATTCCCCTAGTTTTGCCTGCTGGCTTTAAATTTGATGAAGATCCAGAGTGGAAAGGGCCAGGCCTAATGGTCTCTTGTTAGTAGTCAGGATCATCCACACGGGGATTAGTGTAAATCTGGGAGGCAAGTCACACGTGAGAACCGCGGTCAATTCCAGGGCCTGGCACTAGTGGCAAACCAAGTGTAAGTGAAGCTGCCTTATCGTGTTACCCTACAAGCGGAAGTCACTCAAATCCCCACGCGCACGCGCACTTAACCAGGCGTGCCACCGATGGATAATGAAAGAAAGGGAGGCACTGTCGATAGCGGCGGATTAAAAACGATCAGAGCAGAAGGAATCAAAACGATTCCGTTGTGAGGTGATTTATCTGAGCCCGCATCCTGTGAGAGGCCGGGAGTTCTGACAAACATAAATTCACACTGGAGGAGGTGGACGTCAGGGGGTGGGAGGAGTAAGACGCTGGCTGTCCTCACATCTGGGTGAGCTGCTCAGAGCAGGTAGCCATCTGATACACTTTGATCTGCTCCTATTAGACTACATAAAGCTTCACAACGTCTATCTTACATGGCACCCCTCTCTGATGCAGGTTACTAATTCACAACATTGGTTTTGATTCATGGCTTCATGGTTCCTTTTATCAGGACCATAGGCTTAGTACAAGAAACGATAATATATTTGAAGTGTATGGGATTGCATATTCGATGTCATTTCACCAGGCATATACATGCAAGATATGAATATATTATAATGGGTAGACCTTTATGTAGACCTTTATGTAGACAAAATAGCCCTATGGTACAATATCAATCTTAATTTTAAAGTGAATGGTTGAAAATAAAAGAATAGGTTGCCGAACATTCATAAAATCTGTTTTTTGTTGTTTTGCTCCCAGTCATGATTCTGAATACCCAACACAGTACTCGCCATTGCACTTTTGTTAATGAACCCTGTGCGGCTGTGTTTTCTCGTTTGGGACCTGTGCTAAACACTACCTCTAGCCGTGCTAGAAAGGCGTGCTCCTCTTTGACCAGGGCCTGGATGATATTTACGATGTCCCCCGGCCCTCCCTCCCACTTTTCCGAGTGATTTAGCCGCCAATCCGATCTCATGCGTCTCACACTTCACTGCTCGCCCAATGGCTCGAAACACTTTCAACAAAATGGTGGCGCAGTGAAATAAAGACCGGAGGCTTGGTTTATGAGCGATGGGGAAAACAATGGCCACAACACGCCCTTCCCAGCTCGATGAGAGAACACAGGAACAGGTTGGGGAGACACTGGAGTGGTGCTGGGGGCTCTCCTATATTTTGTGTATATAGTGGTTATAGCTTCCATATAGGGAGGCTTGCACTGTTAGAAGTTAATGTAGCTGAGCAGTAAAATCTACAGTATATACTAGGGCATTAGTGCACATGGGCAGTAGAATAAACTATTCGTTTACAGTATTTAAAAGGACATATTATTGGTTTCTCAATTAACAGTGTGGCACTCAATGATGTAATCATGCATGGTGTGGGAATCAGTTGGCTGTTGATAAAGTAATACACGTTAGCATTTTGATAAAATCCACTTCCTAAACTGCCTGAGTGCGTGGATATACATGCATGAATGGTGTAATCTATAGCCTCACATATTGTGAGAGAAACTAACGGCTGTGTCTCACAAGATCTGGCGAATGTGAGCGTCTTTGACTGGGTGCCATCTCTGACCGGCTTGGTAGAAAACAGTTTATTTAGGGGAGATGCAGATATGTGGATCAACAAGGGAAAAGGGACCTCCGCGGGGGATTTTTAGTACCAACTTTGGCCACCAGGGGGCTCAATATAGCCAACAATGTTCAAAATATCATGAAAATTGTTCTATACTACTTTTTGATGGAGAATACAATAAGCCACTTTAGAAAATTCCAACTTTAGTGAAAACCGTCCATATTTGGAATGTAAAAAGAACGTTTTGGGGCCTTGATTGGTGTTTTTGCACTTGTTTGGTTGCCATGGAAACATAATTTTCATTCTAAATTGAATTTTTAAAGAAATTAATGATTATAGGCCCCACAAAGATTTCCATGCTGAAAACGGAATATAAATCCCATTTTAAGATTAAAAGCTGTGACCAAATGTTTGAAAAAGTTTGGAAATTTGGAAATTTTCATAATTAAGCTAATTAGATAGAGATATCTCTAAAACAAAGAAAGATAGAGCTTATTGGCATTTGAGATTACACAGTGCCCACACATATTCAAGGAGCCAGTTCTCATGATCAAAAACTAGAAGTGGTACCTGCTAATGAAATATATCACTGGAAAGCTCATGACCTCAATTTTATAATTGAGTTTAACCTTTGGAGGACCCTTTTCCCTCAACTGGCCACATATATAAAATGGGTTATCAATTACTAATTTAAAGTGTTATAACATCCATGCCGATATGACACAAAGCAGCGACCATCTTGGACCTGCGAACTCAAATCTAGATAATTGCAACTCTCAGTACAGACAGGTTGTAAAATCCCAGTGGGCCAAACTCTTCACACTGCTCTGAGAGCAAACTTTGTTCTTGGTCTGTATATCGACTCTCCGACTAAACCCCTCGTTCTGTGTGAGAACCCCACATGCCAGCTTGTCACCCAGCTCCTCCAGTACCTATAGACAGACACCTTCTGCCCCTCCAGCAGGCCAGCCCCTCCCACCCTCACAGCCGTCACAACAATTCCACCCGACGCCGACTTTAATCAATGCTTGTTGGCTGTAAAATGAATAGAATGGAAACTATTGGCAGGAATTAGCCCCTGGCCGGGCTCTGGCGATTAGGCAGCGTCTGTGGCGGGTCAGGCGGGCGTTAGGCTCGGGTTAGGCCTGCTCAGGCTCGATCAGCCTCAACCACGGATGGCTGCACTCAGAATAGTGCCTGACAAGCGATGATGGCGCCGCCAAGTGCTGATGGCAAATGGGGCAAATGGAGACGGCCACGGAGGCGGGTAATTGCGTTAGGACAGGAGCCTCAAACAAAAGCTGTGGCCGAGCTGTTTGGATAAAGACTGTGTGTAGGAAGGCATTACCGCGAGCTGCTCTTGTGTCCTCGGACGGTGACTAGCAGGGTGCATTGTCAGGGGGAGGCGGCAATGTGAGCAGTAATCAAGTGAACTCAGCCATTAGTTGTTGTGGATCACGACCGTGTCCATGTGGTCATCCTTTTAGATGGAAACTAGTTTCCTCATAAAAGTTATTCTGAGGAATATGGTTGAAAATGTAGAATTACTATTTGGTGTGTATAGGTCCGGGTATAGGTTTATAGCTATAATGGAAATTATTACCACCAATATCACTTTCAACAATCTCTCTTATCTGATGTTGGTAGTGAAGGAGTTACACCACTAACATGATAATTTCTTCCTGTTTAAAGTTCTCCTCGTAGTGAACCAGAAGTTACAGATTGATCAACTGCCAGTAATATCATTAAACTTTCAGGAGCAGATAGTTCCATTTGGCAAAAAAAGATTGACCCTGGGAAAGTTAATTCTGGGCAGAGGCTTTGGGGCTGAGGGATGGAAAGCTGAGCGACTCGTTTTAATTTGTGCCTTTTAGGTTTTTGTAAGGTGAGCTGCTCGGTGAGTATTGGGGGGAGGTTGAGCTGCTCCTCCCCTAACCTGGCCCCTGAGGGCTCTCCCTCCAGACGGGCCTGATTCACCCTGGAGAAGGGGGAAATACGGTTAGAGATAACACAGGCGCACTTTGTCTAAATGGTTATGATTCACAGAATTAGGTTAGAGTAAATCTAGTTATAACTGCTCGGTCGGCGCCCGATTTGCCTATTGGTTTGTAATAGAATTTATCGCGCCGGCAGAAACAGGGGACGAGTTGGGGGCTGCATACAATTACATCAGGTTGAGCGTGGCTTACTCAGGGGTCCCGGGGTCAATGATAATCGCTCGGCCTCCCGGCGGGGCATAAGCCGCTGGGGGCAGCAGGGGCTCCCCGGACTGGCCGTAGCTTGAGGACATGCCCCCAAAGGTCACCAGCAATGGCCGCAGATGGCACTGGTCACTTGGAGATATCTGTAACCGTAGATACCACATGGGGCCTTTGCAGAGAGAATGCACTTACATCAGGTTCCAACTTGGCCTGTAAGTTTGGAGGCTGATTCCGCCAGAAGTGCCCAGTTCTTGGGACGCCATGGCGGATAATAGATGCCAGACCATTCCCAAGCTCCACCAACTACCATTTTCACAAAATGAGCCGCCATCTGGAGGCAATGGAAATTGGGAGTGCAGGGGGGCAGTAGGCCTTATACCCTACCATTAGCCTGGCCCGGCCAACTTTTTAAAATGGACACGGGGCCCAATTTCCCGCCGTCCCCCAGCCACCAATGACGGCCTGCATCGGCGGCGCCATCTGCAATTTGCCCCGTCGGACGCCCGGACGTCGCCTGACCCCTGCCCCGCGAGATGGCGTGGCTGGTGCCAGACACCAATCACGTCTGACCTCTCGTGACCTCTCGCCATCAGAGGTCGCCACATTGGCTTCCGGCTTGCGTGGCATTATGGGATGGGCGGCCGGCGATATTGTTGTCGGCGCGTTTCGGGCGACGGGAGGCGGCAATCCCGGCCATATGGGCGTCGGAGCGGGCAGCCATGGCTACCCTCCTGCCGACCAGGAACAAGCCATGGACGTGCGGCGGCCGCCATTTTAGGTCACATGACACAAGGACGCGCCACGTGACGTAGGGCAGCGTCCGGTGCTGGCTAGTCGAGGCGACAAGAGACAAAGGCTCATGTTTGGGGTGGGGGGATGGCTCTGTGGGTGATTGGGGGCCGTAAACATGGACAACTGGCATGGTGATTAGACCTTTAATGGCCGCATGGTGCTTTAATGCATACTAAGCCCTTCATCGGCATAAAGCATTTTCGGTAAATAACTCACCAATGCTGCATTCAAGCATCATGCCGACCCTATGCAATTGATATCATCCCGGAGGGAAGATGCGTGAGTGCCGCCGTGGCAAGTAGTTTCCACCAAGGCTGCAATCATGCATCATGACGACAAAGGACATGGCAACACTTGCGCACCTTTATAAAAAGGGTTACGGGGTGTGTAAGGTGGGCTCTAATCTACATCCAGGTTCCTGTATGGCAAACCGGCCTGGACTTTGTGGTTTAGGGAGTGTTCATTTATTAGTTACAGTGGGGGCGGTGGGTTTTGGGGGGGCGCAAAAATTTCCGACCCCTCCTGAGGGGGGGGGCGTAAAAAATTCTGACCCCTCTTAAGGGGGGCGTAAAAATTTAAGCCCCTTTTTAGCAAAAAAGCCCGCGCGTTACTATAGTTCAAAGGGGGAGGGGCGAAAAATAGTCACCGCCTTCGGCGAGGGGGGGCACAAAACGCTCCACGCGCTCCTGAAATATTTTCGCCCCTGCACGTGAAATCTCACCACGCCCCCCCTGTAATTGATAAATGAACACTCCCTTAATCAGCTATATCTGCGTCACGGTATGAAAGGCGGTTCTCCTATAAAGTATGATTTGCTCGCATATATATCATGTATAAAGAGTTGCTGTTCTAGAGATACAGAGCCTCATAACCATTCAAGGGTCGCATAGTTTTACTGTATGTAGCCTTTGTCGCCATAATGTATGAATGAAGCTCTAGCGACCAGTGCTGAAGTTAGCATGGCTGGAAAAGCATGGCGACACCATTGAAGAGGGTGAAGAATCTCAGGGACAAATATCCCAATACATAGATGTAGATATGGGTGTCATACGCACTGCTGTTATGTAACCATATATATAAGGGTACACACTCAGAAAAGTCAGCGTCATTGTCGCTGAAACAACCCTCATGTGAAAGTCAGGCACTGCCTGACTTTCAGGTGAGGGTGGTTTCAACGACAATGACGCTGACTTTTCTGAGTGTGTAGGTGATAAGGGACCGAGTAGGCCTATGTTTCTATGAATGGTTCACTTTTTGAAAATCTCAATGAGGACTGATTCATTTAGTATCTCAATGATGTACTGACTATACGTTTATAATATTTCTAACTATCCATGATGTTTTCTTGTCATGTGTATGTACACTAGAATCTCATGAGTGGTTATACGGATCAATGAATATATCCGTGTGCCTCATATATTGAAACGTATGTAAGCATTGTCGTTGTATGTACTTACCTGGCATAAATGTGTTCTTGTGCCACCTTGAAAGGAAAACAGATCTAGAACTAAATTAATTTAATACAGATATGTATACACTTCTAGCTGCACCAGTAGAACATGTTCTTAAAGCGGATTTTATACTGGTAATGACCACATACCAAGCTTGGAAACATAGCTCAGATAATGAATGATTCAACCCGTAGAATGGACAAAAATACCACAGGTCGGTCGCAGTCAACACCAGGCTTCCAATCTCAAGAAAGCAGAGTGGAGCAATTAGACAAGTTCACGATCCAAGTTACAATCAGGCAAGACTACATCTGTCCCTTTCATTGCACACAGGGCATTGGGCAGATAACTGACCAGGTCGTGAATGGAGGTGGAGGTAGGGAGCAGGGCTTCTTGTGGTGGTTTTGGCTTATTACCGGCCTGCCGTTACCACGTAACGGTTACCCAGGTAACAGACATCCCCAGGCTGATCCATCACGGGCCGGTACCCAGCGGCACACACGGCAAACTCCCATCCCGACCACTAACAAGTTACGGAAGCCCACGTGATCGGTCACGTGAGCGGTCATGTGATGGATCTGGGGCTGACCGGCCCGCCTGGCGCCATCTAGTGGTCACTAGGTGGTGCTACCATTAAGGGGGCTGCTGAGTATGGGGGGTTGGAGGGTTAATGTGTTCTGTGTGGGTATCTTTGTATGTGTGTACTGGAGGAAAGGGGGTTAATGTTATTGTAATACAAGTTGTATGTACATATGTATATTACATTATTGGTATCCAAAGGTATATGGGCTCATGACAGATGTGTATAATTATTTCCTGTTACAATATCATTGGGGGTTATACGACGACTGCAAAGTATTACTAAAGCATGCATCGAGGATGTAATTTGTGTAGATTTAAACTGCCATAACTCACAACTCTGACTAGACAATAACCATTGTAAAGGTATTATTCCTGGAATGGCTCCAAGGAATAACTAAGCACAACAGGCGAACAAGACAAAGTCTGCCTTTACACAGTCAACCCAAATAAACCATGGCCCAGCTTCTGATTTCAGGCATCTGTGTTGTTGTCTGATCTGTATCAGAAGTAATCAAGAGATGGAAAAAAGGGGGAAAGTGTCCTGGGCGTCCTTTAGCCGGGGGCCCCACACACACATTCCCTTACTAATAGTGCCGTGTTTGCCTGTACGCCACCTAATTTATTGCCCTAAATGATCCTCCCACTGTCTCATGTTGCCGTATGGAATCACGTTCTTCTCTATAGCCCCAGCAATTGCTCGTCTTTGCGGGGGGAAACAAGGCAATCCACGCACACAAAGACAGTAATAATGACTAATTTTCCTTTATCAATCACTTGTTGGTAATGCAATAAGGGCGCAAGACTCGCCCGGGGGATGTGTGTGCCGTGGATGTGTTTAGCCTACGCCGCAGGTGCTTTGGGGGTTGGATTCCCCACCATCCTGGCACACACCAGAGCCCCTGCCACCCCATCCTCCTGCCTACCTCCCTCTCCCCCTGCCTCACTCCCTACCCCAAGTCTCTCCCTCCCATCAGCTGCGCTACAGGCAAATCCATCCGGCCTTCCGGTGAGGTTTTTCTCTTACATCTTAGTTTTTATTATTTCAGAGCAATTACAGTTGAGCTTCAGTTCTATTTTTTAAAGGAGGCAACTATCAAACCGTTTTTGTGCTCGACATCAAGCCAGGGTGCATATAGTTATGAGTCTTGCTGATATGAACCATAGGCTTAACTGAAGAACAAGGCGTTAGTATGCATTGTGTAATATGTAATACGTCAAGGACGAAGAGTCAACTCATCAGCATCTGTACAATATGTCTTGTGCTGACCAATCAAGGACATCAATGCATTTCCTGCAAGTCGGACTGTACACATGCATTCAGTGGTAGGAATAGCTCGGTAAGTAGTATAGACATTTCCCCCTACCACAGGCTTCATCCGACCACTAAGATGCAGTTCTGATATGTAACTGCACATGCACATTATGAGGAAATTAACATCCGCCCCCGTCTCTCAACCCCAGCTTGATATACTGAAAATAGACAATGAGATTATGTTTCTTCAGATAGGTCTATTAGTGTAGCGGTTTGGCTCTTCTTGGGGCAATTGTTTATCGACAGGACACACAAAATATGTTACATTACATCCAAATAGTATCCCGTGCACACCACATCTACTTCCTACAAATAGCATGGACGGGCATATAACGTAGTAATTTGAATAAGCGCAGGGCTAGTATAAGTGCAGGGTAAATTATGGTATTGAGATGGAAATTTAGGTCATTTTGTATCTTCAATGAGCGCATGTCTTGTATAAGCGCAGGGCAAATAGTACACTGTTTACAGTTAGATATAGCTGAGCAGTAGAATCTACTGTAGTTTTACACTACATGTATATACTACGATGTACAGTATGTACACGGGCATTATACTGTTGGCTTATAGTATAAAAATGACGTTTCTTTTTCGTTCCGCTATTTACAGTGTACCATCGGAATTTATAATCGCAGGTGCACTTATTCAAGCCACTACTATACATACCCTAGACATGAATATCGAATAATATTCTGTTGAACCGTAAAGACCCGAACTTGCCCACACCATATCATAGTATTGCTTTTAGTCGGCTTCAATATCAAAATAGTGTAGTAAGTAGTACAGTCAAATGTCACTCTGCCTCTGGCATTTTAAAATCAGACCAATGTCTACTCAGAATGGATTTCATTGTGGCGTGTTCGCCGTTGAGTGTAATGTATACTGGGGTCTACAGTAGGCTACTACTCTAGTTTTAATTCAATAATTTCCAAGAACTCACACAGTGTAACTTAACTTTGAGTATATATTATAGGCGGGCACTCTGATGTTAAATATAATGTCGAAGAAACACGTAAAATCTACAGGCCCCAGTGTAAAATAGTGCCTTGAGCACATAGGGGTCAGTGCAAGGTTCCATGGTCAGCTAGGAGTTCCAATCAATATTGGTGATTGATCTTAGGCTTGGTTCCTTCCTCCAGCCCCCAAGCCAGCCCCCTGTCCTCTACCCTACCCCTTCCTGTAGGGCCGCCCAGGAGGCGGGGGGCTGGTGTCAGGAGCATGGGAACCCTAGCCACCTCCACCAGGAGTCTGCTGACGTGCTGGAGGACGCGCCCCCTGTCGGCGAGTGGCTGAAGTGACAGGGATTACCCAGAAGGCCTAGCGGGGGCGCTGTGTTATATTAGTCACACCGACATGGCGTGGGGTGGTGTGGGTGTGAGAGCCTGCCTCTACTTTAACCCTTTTTTAGAATCTCTGGAATAAGCGCTTGTAGCTAAACACGTTCCATCTAGGGTTTGTTCTTAGAAATAAGCATATTATAGCAATGGGAGCTATGTGCTTAGTGTATTGTCTGTAATACATCACCATATGAATTATGATATGCAGATATGGTCAGTAAAATCAGGAAATCATATGATTTAGGAAAATGTATTATCATAGTTTAAAGCAAATATCTTAAGTGGAGAAAGTGGAAAGTTCTACAAAAGTAGGAAACGTGGAGTCTGAAATGTATGGAAAGATGCATGTCCATTGGATTGGCTGTAACTATTTGATTTGAAATTATCACATTATATAATCCAAGTGTACGCAGGCGGGAATCTTAATTCACTATAGTAGTGTATGGTGGGGATACAGTACCATGTGACTAGATGTGTTCAAACGTACCCCTGTACTTCCAGGAGGCTCCAAACTGGTCTGAGTACCAGTAGTGAGTGTGAGTAGTATACGAAAATGAACGTATTCCTCGGGCTGTCTGAGAACATGGACAGGACATGCAGTATGGCACATGGCCTGTCTCCATTGCAATTAGCGTCAGTATTGACAGTCTGTAAACATGGTAATCAATGGGATCAATGTTAGGTCAGCAGTGTACATAGGCTATCCTGGTGTATTGAGTCCTTAGGATGAGATAAAATGCACAATTTGTAGTAGGCTTAACACTGGACGCATCTGATCTTTGTTCTCTGTGTTGTGCATTTTTGTCTCTGCTTCCCAATGTTCCCATATTGCTTTTATTATGCATTCACACCATCAGATTTGGGGCCGCCCACGGGTCAGCGTCGGGGTCAGGCGGTGACCGGACAGCCGACCTCTGCGGCCGGGGTGAGGCCGCTTGGGCCCGGGGCGGCGGGGCGGGCCGGGAGCGGGTCGGGGCAGGGCCGGGTCCCCGGGGGGTAGGGGAGGGGGGAGAGCTCACCACACCGCTACATCATGCCAATCGGCCGGCCCGGGGGCCAGCTGCCCGGCTAAAGGCCACCGGTCGGCAGCCGGAGATGGGGTCACAGCTCCCTGACCTCGGCCGCTTTGACCGCGCCCAGCAGCGGAACCGGGCCTTTCTTGGCGCGCCACGCAAGTGATTTATATGAACTTCTCCTGTTGGTTAGGGCGAGGGGTGGGGACAGGGGAGCGCGGGCAGGGGGTGGTCAGGGGGAAAGGGGTTAGGCTGAGGCACTCACTGCCCCCACGGGTGCCTTGGTTGGGGTAGGGCACTGAACAGCCTCGGGCTAGATTATATCCGCCGCCCTTTGTCCCCGCGTCCTGCGATCTGTGGCCCACAAAATAAAAACAGCCGAGCGGCAAGGGGCCATCTTGCCGTCAAGGGGCACGGCCGATGGTCAATCCGTAATTAATGGGTCAATTACGAGTGTCAATTTGTGCGATAGGCGCCCGGTGAGCAGGTCGGCCCGGGTTGTTTGACCTCCTGCTCGGTGAGCAGATCAGTGAGCAGCTCAGGGTGATATCATGGAGTACCCCTACCCAATAAAACCTCATCTTTGTCCAAACACTTTAAGCACGTGCTGAGGGTGGGGGGCTCAGACCCCTCAGGTCAGCCAGGGCCAGTGCAGACATAGGCCGATCCTGACTCTATTGGTTGATCCTCCCCCATCTGAGCTGCTCCCCTCCCTGAGCTGCTCAACGACTGACCGCGGTGACACTGGTCGTGAATGATGACTGCTCGCCTGTCCGCCGACATGGTCCGCAAAAACCACATCAGCATCAGTCAACCAGAGACCCATTGGTGGCAGCCCAGTCACAGCAGTCTGTGTAGAGTGAGGCAGCCATACTACCCAAATCAAAGACAAACAACACAGAGCATTCCTTTATGCTAAACAAATTTACACGGATTGACGGATCCCCTTTGTTGTTGTTGACTACTCCCCCCATGTCCCTTTCAAATCATTAAAGGAAAACAGATTCATATAGTAGGAAAACAATTTTGACATTTATAATGTATATCTATATACAAAATGTAGTCAGAACCTAAAACACATATAATACTCAAGCTATAGTCCTTGCATTGGACACCATATGTCATATGCTACCAGGAAATCTCCCATCCTAAAAAACAGTGAACAGTTCAATGTGAGTCCATGATACTCCTTTTAAGCGATGGGAGCCTTTCTCTCTTTAGAAACGACCACGTTTTCACCTAGAAATACTGTGGTAACGAGCACGTTTGGGTGTCCAGTATTTTTATATTTCTTACATATTAGTATATCCCAGATAGGTAAACGAGTATACCTCACGATTATGATTGTATTTCTGCACTTATGGAAATTCTCTCAGAAAACCACTTTTACCCACGATAACCAAAGAGAAACAGGCTCCAGACTGCCTAATATCCACGTGAATCTGAAAGCCAAACTTCTCCTCTTGCGAGTCTTTCTAATTTAATCATAATATATACCCATACTATAGTGTTCATACAAAAATGCTCCAAAGTTTTCCCTTTTGAAGCTGACATAGACAAATGTCTCTGTTTTCAATATCCAGCTCTTTTCATGGGCCCTTATTGGGGGAAGTTGGTTGAGACAGAGCAGTAAATCACGCTGAAAAGGGAAGGTCATTTTAGAAGTACCCCAGTTATAGGGCCGAGTTAGTATGGGTCAGGGTCCCCTCTGCCTTGGCCTTCTGGTACTGATAGTATGGCTTATAGCACCCGATGTGTACCCTTCCAATCAGTGGCTACCGACCCCTGCCCCTGTAGGGCCCTGTCGGCGGCACGGGGGACCTCCTGGGCTCTATTAGATATCACCCCCTGGCCCGGGACCATAGATCAGATGACCAGCGGTGTTGACCAGGCCCGCCGGTGCCCTGCCCTTTGGTCGGTGGCCACTGTTAGCATTGACCGCCTGTGGGCGCATTACCCTGCCCCATGACTTTTATGTGTGTCCCCAGTGACCCCGCCCGTCCGCCCAGGAGGAGGTGGGTAGGCACTGGTTCATTGTCCTCCGGGTGTGTGGCGCCCGACACCTGAGCAGGGCGCCGACACGCGCCGACAACCCTCCAGTGGTCAGTCTCACTCTTCTCTCTCTCCTCCACTCCCCTGTGTTTGTTGTGGTGGGAACTGACCGCCCCGCTTAGTGCAAACGGATCCGCACCCAGGGACGGCAGGCCACAAAGCAGCCTAACCCCATAAAGCACTGCCCCCTCCCCACAACACCTCCAGAGCCGGAACGGGCAGCCAGGGAAAATCACCAACTATCACCACCAACCCCACGCCAGCTCCTGTGAGGGCCATTTTTACTGTCCCCGGCTAAGGGAGATAATCAATGAACTCATTTTCCCAGGTATCAGTATGAATCACCTCCTCCCCACACTCCCTATCTAACTCCTGCCCCTCCGAGTCAATATAGACCTCTCTCTTGCCGTACCAAACCTCCTTCCACGTTACACCCCGGGTCCTCAGCTTGTGGTGAGAACAAACAAAAAAGGGCCGAGTTCTTCTTCCCGTACATCTTCCCAAGCAAAGGGTACCCTACCCGAGCCGGCCAAGCCTTAGAGGGCGGCGGAGGACGGTGAAGCGCATGTAGAGGGAGTTGGGAGGACGTGGGGGGTTATAAGGGGGTTGCGGTGGTGAGTTGACTGAGCGTAATAGGAATTCCTCACATTCTCCGACCTTTGCAGAAGCCACCCATCAGAGAGGCAAACAGACGTACCTGAGGATGTGAGCCCCTATAACTGTCCCCGATCCCATAAGACTGATGTCCCTTTGTGCACTGACCGCTACCCTCCAACCACCCCCCCCCCCGCCTCAACCCCAATGAGGAATGGTTTGCTGACCGCCATCTCCCCCTCCCAGCAGTAAAACTTAACCAGTGAGAGCCCAGGGGGAAACCAAGGCTAGAGCACGGCGATGTAGGACACTGCCACCTAAAGGCATGTAATACCGTGTTGTTATTGGCAGCGGTTAAAGCACCAGTATTGCATTGTTTCGTGTATTCATTTATTTATCTTGATTCATTCATTCATCTTGATATTTCCCATAGCTTTGCATGATATGCAGCGTAAGTAGGCGACTACCAATATAAATAAACGTCAAACTGAATTTCTGAACGGGAATATGCATACATATGTATTTATACATGTTTTGAGCATACATATAAACTATAAGCTAAGCTGATCTGAAAGCCATGAACAGAAATATTTAAACAAACCTGACATTATTCTAGTTAATTCAGTTTGGACACTCGCTAATGTTTATGATCTGTGAGCCAACATAGTGTTTTGACTGATTATGCAAAGCACAGGAAGATGACAGCAAGACGTCAAAGTTACTGATGAAGCTGATATACTTTCGGTTTTTGATCAGGATCCTGTCTCATTAGCATGGGCTTTTTGAATATTGTAATTTTCTTCTCCTGAAGTGAGAATGTCACGCAGACGAGGAAGTTCATGTTTTTCGCATGTATCAAAGTGAGAAAAGCTTTGATAACCGCACTATAAATTACCAGCATATCTAAAGGAGGCATTTATTACCACCCAGGGTTTTTATGTAAGGCACAGCGTTGCGGCTAACCAATGAAACATGGCGGGCGAGGGCTGTGACTGGAATGCCAAATCTTTGTTGAGTTCTGATAAGGAGATCATTGTGCAATCAGTGCAGGAAATAAGCCGCAGTTATCTGTGGGATCGACACTACTTTGAGCAGGTCCGAGCAGCTCGCCCATTCCAAACACGTGTGAATACAGCGCCGACGAATAATGGAACAGCGCTGTCAGTTCTGCTTCGATAACCCTAGGCATAGAGCCCCGTGTAGCCGGCGGCCTTTATCGGTGAGATAACACCACAGGATCGCATCCTTTAGTCATGTTACATGCAATGTAAGGAGCTAATCTCACCTAGGATCAAGGTCACTGCATTTAGACAGCCGGCTCCGATGTTCCTGCATTATTATTCTGAATAGATCCAACTCCCAAGACAGTTGGCTTTTACCTAAAGGGCCCTGCGCTGATTTTTGCCCGCTTCGTCTCTATAGCGGCATTTATTTGAAGGGGACGATAACAAGTGATCTGAATGTATTCTGTGACAGGCCTTGGTCGGCAGGTGTTAGAACAGAGGAATGTAAGCCATCTAGGTATTTGTCAGAACTTAAATGGACTTCCTACAACAGCTGTACAAAGGACGCAGCCCATTCGTGGTGGACTTTAGTTCTGCTTTCTCTCACCACAGGGCGCACCCTCCCAAAGGTCAGGTGAGAGCTCCTCCGTCTCAGACTAATACGATACTAGTAGTTCTCACTACAGAAGATCTGCAGAACTGTGGTGAAGTAACTGAGGTTGTAGACAGCTGGTAGACGGAATGCATACACTGAAAGTACCACGAGAAGGAATCTAGTTTTCTATGGAACAATTCCACATCATGTTGCTTGTGTATGTATAAAGATAGATATAGAATGTATTGGGGAAACTGTATAGGTCATAGTAAAGCCATGCTGTAAACAGAATTAATATACAGAGGCGTAGGAAGCAAATCGTCATTGGGGGGGCCAGGGGGGCTCACTCCAACCAACTTTTAATACTGGCCTTTATGCCTTATGTATCATATACACGCTTATATTTGATTGTATAGAAATGTAGTATTTGACCCCCTTTAGTTCTGATTGGGGGTCCCAGGCCCCTCTGCCCCCACTTTTCCCTATGTGGGAGAGGTAAAAACTGGAAATAGTATAATTATATTACAGGTCTTGACAAATTTTGGGGGGGCCCAAACATATTCAGGCCCCCACTGCTCAGTGATTGGGGGGGGGGGGGGCGGGCCCCCCTGGCCCCCCCTTTTCCTACGCCACTGATATATATATTTAACAATTACTTAACATCTGGTCAAAAAGACTAGATACACAATTTAAGTGAAACACATGCAGAACAGTATTGGTTAGGGTTGAAAGTCCTACATAAGGACATCAGTGTGAAGCATGGGTACAGGTTAGGGTTATATGAGATAAGGGGACAGAACACATCGTCACGAAGTCACCAGCACTTGGTCAGGCAACGCAGGTCAAGGAAAGACCTATGTAGCTAGAGGGTTACATTTAAGGGAGCAACTCTGATAAGGGTATACAACCAAACTAAAGGAAACAGCAGTGACTGTTATGGGAGACGTCTATAGGTATGGGCGGTACAGACATGCATTTGGATATAGGGAAGTACAAGTGTGTGAATTATGATGGATGACACATATGGTAGGAGGTGTAGCAAGCCATATGGTAACAAGAGTATGGAGCTGCGCAGGGGCAGAGAACATTCACAATTGACGCCATAGGCTAGACAGCGGGTGTCGGGTTTTAATGACAGGTGTGATATATTGCTATATGGAAACTGGCAGGAAAAGGTGACATGGGGTGGGTTATAAACTTGTGTATGTCCCCCAAGTTGAATAAGGAAGGTTTAGAAGGCTGGTTTATGTATTGTAGCAAAACGATACGACAAACTCCAGCAATCATGATAACTTCGTGAATGCTTCATTTCCTTTCCGTGCTGTCGGCCTTAGTCTAAACCACGTCTAAACCTTATATACAATTAACTCGGCGTACGTCTCTGACTTCCTATATCCGAACACCGATATCTCCTCCGACTTCTGTTTATTGATGTCAATACATTACCCCCACATCTGTTTTACATTGTATTGTCGCTATAATATGGAATGGGTTGGGTAGGGGGAGAGTAGCATTGTTCTGTTTGGTACATCTTGCAAGCTTCTCATCGGTTGGGTTGGGACGTCAGGTTTAGCATCCTTCTCAAAGTGGGTTACATGCCACAGTATATGTTAGGTGGGTTAGCAGAATGCAACATATACTGGTTAAACGAAGAGGAGCAAATCAGGACCAAGGAGAGTGCGATGTCACACATGGGGTCAAAGTATGTGGAGCAGGAACGCGGAGGCAAGGGGGCGAGCAGCTCGGGGCGTGGGGGACGAGCAGTAGGGGGAGCAATCAGTAAGGGTGGCGGCGGCAGTGACGAATCGCACGTGTAGGTTGATAGCGCACATGGCAGGGTATTATCGATCCCTCGTTAGGCCCCCGTGCCCCCTCACCCCATACACGACGGCCCGAGCCCTCAGTCATTAATACGGCCGGCTACCCTAAAGCTACAACCCACCACCACGGCCACTCTAATCTGACCTAATGTCTAATGCTATCAGGCCGCGTGTTTGGGTCCTGACACCCGCCACCCCTAATCCTAACAGCCCCAAAACAGTCTCCCTCAGCTCTCCAAAAAGATGAAGCATAACAAAAACAGTCACGACTTGACATGAAAGTACCATTTCCTTTATGAAGCGCGCTCATGGCCCATTGGTCAGTAGTGTGTCATATTAGCTGCCTGGGTCGGCAGGGGGCGGGTCGGGGCGCTGACCGCTCACCCCCGGGGGTCAGCGCCTATGTCAAGGATCCTCCAGAATCTGTCGCCCTCATCAAATCATATCCTGATCCCTAGCTCTCCACTCCCCTCCAAGTAAAAACTCACCCACCCGTCCGTCAATACACACACGTTTTTCTAATTTGCTAATTTCCGAGTGCTGCTCAGAAGCGGTAGGCTTATCCCTGTGCCGTCCACCTCTTGGGTTGTCCTGGGTCGGTCGGTCGGCACCCGGAAAGGGTTCCTGTGTCGACCTACCGGAGCGGACTGCGTCCGGCGGGGAAGGCGCCATCATGCGTGCGCCCCATCCCGGCTCCGGCCGCAGTGCTAGTCAGCCTAAATCTGTCCTCGTGGCGATCAGGGTCATTCGCCGCTTAACCCCTGGCTTTTCTATGTGCCAGAGCCGGTATAGAGATGGCCCGGCTAAGCCTAATCCCTATTAATGCCACTGACCCCCTCCAGGGCTTTGTAAAAAGCGCCGCGGCGCAGGGTGGGGGGCTCAGGCGGGGGCTTAGAAAGGATCAGGCGTGGCCATGCAGATGCCTCTGATACGGACTCAAATGAATTCTGCCGGAAAGATCTACACTCTAGGCCCGGTAGGCGCCCGCTTGGTGGCAGCATCGTCGGCGGGCGGGTAGTATAAGCAGCCCTTGTAAACCAGGCTTAAAAATAGGCCGCGCCTAACAAGACGGAAAGAACCCCTTATCTCCTGGGAATAAAAACAGAACAGAACAATGTAAAAGTATGTTAGGCATCCTTGGTTTCTATATAGCTCTGCAGATGAAGTACATATTGCTGCTTCCAAAAATAAGGGGTTTGACTTAGTGGGTGCGTGGACATATTTGAAAGACACCAATAAACAACCCTCCATCGGTCAACACTCCCCCCCCCCCCCTGATATTGTTATAATTGTATCACTCCCTTAGCCTGAGACGCAGTCCGAATTCATATACTACTTACAACATACACATCGCACACAGATGAGAGGGGATGGGACCGTTGCACATGACAAGTCTAGGCACATATATTTTCCTTACAGAAATTCATTTGAAAGATGTCAAGACGCATCTTAACCGTAAACATGTCAATGAAACAATGGCATGCTAGTCAGTGGGACTTTGTAGAGTAAGTCGTACCGGGATGATGCTCTAGAAACAATTGGCCACTTTGAAACTAGCCCCATAACTACTGTCCCCTGGACAATGGGTTCTCTCAGTGTAGGGTAGATTCAGCATAAGTCGACCCTTCCCGTCACAGTTTTCCATGACCTTTAGCAGATGCTTTATTGTATTAAGTTAAACCACTATTGGATCATATCCGTCATACCAGACATTGGGGGATAATCCAGGGGTCTCAATTGATCGTGTTTGATAATTTAATCAACAATATTATATATAGATTATTGCCCTTATATTTGGAAATCGCATATGGTCTATCTTGACTTAATGTCGACCAAAGTTAACCTAGAGTCGACCACTCTTATCTCAAACAAAACAATATGAATGATTTTAAATTCATATTTAGATTAACTGGATTTACTCAATAGAATAATGTTAGATTCATGCAGGTTCATTATTTTCTCATTATGGATGCATTTTCTTAGACTTTGGAGCCTTTGAAATGTAAGCATAAAGGTAGCATTCCTTACAGAATAACCATTGTTATAGGGGTAATACTAACACCTTGCAGACTGAGGTCGTCTTATGGTGAAATTCTGGTCAGGTCATGGTGAAATTGGTAGGTGCTAGCTTATGAGCCCAACCATTTTAGAATTTGGATGTTTTATTACAAGAAAACATGATACATGTTTAAAAGATGTGTATCCATTCATTTAAAATCACAATTAGTATATAAATCGACTAAAATGTATAATTGTTTAGCAACAAAGTCAAATATTTATGAAGAATTTACATTTTGTCTGTGGTCAAAATGGGTCATACACCTTCGCTTCTGCAATATGTATTTATATTGATAAAATGATATTGGTGAAAAATAAGGAAGTTATGGGGACAATTAACACTTCAACTTCAACTTCAAATAGCATCTGTACCCCCATATAGCACAGTACAGTGGCAATATGGTGCTGTAGGTGGTCGACTTATGATAGGTGGTCGGAAATAGGTGAGCTTACCCTACCAAGCATCTATGATACAAATCTAGCACCCATATTCATAATCGTTGTAATCTGCTGACTCCATATGTTTATATTAGAAAAATGCTGAAGATGTAGTCGTAGTTCTTGGATATGGCAGCTTAATACCCAGTGACATATGCATGGATGGGTCTCACGCCGATGCTGAAACAGGAAGGATCTCCATAGGGTGAGATTTCATGGGCGGGGTTCTCTATAAACATACATTGGATTAATATAGCCTTATTCACTGGGATAAGGTTGTATCAATGTCAACTTTGTGGGTAATGTTGGTCCTATGAGTGTGTACTACACCAATGTACATCAACACTAAAACTTCTATGGTTCAAGTATTTTGTTAAACTAGAGGGGATTGGGGCACGCCAAATGTATACATGTCTCTAATTCATATTTCAATGTCACAAAAGAACGAAAGCAGATTTAAATACATATTTTTTATTAAGTTAATACATCGTGAAATAATGTATTATACATACCAGTACATAACGACCACGATAACATAAATATTAACAATATTATATGATTTTTGTACTGGGATTATGACAATTCTTGTTCATTGATTGCTGAATATGCAAAACATTGTTCCTTTTGCTTCACTCAAGCTTCATAATATGATATGGATATAGAAATGGCAGTACACGTTTTCATGTAAATCATACGAGGCACCTCTACAAGTTACCAAAACTATATGGCACACCATTAAGTTACTCCATATTTAAGTAAACCAGGCACCACGGGGCCTTGCTATGATGGAGAGACAAGGTAAGTGGCGAATTGGCTTGGCTGGTTATTACATTTGACATGTTGGTCTAGCAGTAACTAGAGGAGGGCTGTTGGCGGCGCGGCCAGGCTTCATGAAGACTATGTTCTCCGGGAAGTGATCCATCAGCATAATGCCCTTGTCTTGGTTAACGTCCAACTCGTCTATGAAGCCAAACCAGTATATCACCAGACCGGGGCCGAACCTGGCAGGGTAAACAAGAGGACAGGTTAGCGACGGCTGGGGGTATCGTGCATGGTTAGATTTTAAGTATAATACATACATAGATACATGATGGTGGGAATGGGATGTACATAAACATGTGAAACAGGTGCATCCTAGCCAGGGCTGATTAACTGAAGTAGACTATTTGTAGGCAGGGCTATAGGCTCAAATAACAAATCTATATTACATTAGGATGATCTGACAATGTAGGTTAACTATGGTATTTGTCTCATATCTGGACCTTTTCTCATACAGATCGTATGGGGCAAAGTTAGGATAGTTGTGTTCTGCCAGGTAGAGTTGGGTTACCAAAATATGCATTTTGTCTGGCAGACAGAATGTGTAGCACACCAGGCAAGGTCTCCTGTTTAATGCTATCTTGATGATTAAGTGCAGTCGTTTGCACTAACGCAGCGCAGTAATTGTTGAAAATAATATCTATGATAGCTACGAGTGGGAGGCAGATAGCCAAATGGCAAGGGGAGAGCGAAGCTATTTCAAGACAACATACACATCTGGAATTAAGACGCCATTTTATTTTTTTATGACAAACTGCTGGTGATTCCCTTATGACACGTATCTTTAGTTCATCTCCCTGTACAAACATACCTTGACTTAGTAAATGATGTTGTATGTGTTTAGACAACTACCAGCGGACATAATAATATACGGTGTATTATATTCATTCTAGTGTACGTTTACGATTGGAGGGGTTCAGAATCCATCGATGTGATCAATGGACCCTGGTCTGTCAATCATAACGCTATATACAACTTGTTCAGGCAACCTATCAGAGCACTACACCCCACTATCCAAGGAAAGGTGTTTACACTATCATAGGCATGAACCCACTCAACAGCTATCCTTACATCAACATCCTACAGGAGTACCCTTTCATCTAACTCGGCCCCTGGTGACGGGCCCTGAGCAGCTCTGAGTCGGAGGGCCATGGCCCCCAGTGTGATCACAGCTAAGGGCTGCGGTGTGGTATGAGCGATATGTCTGTGGCTGCTGGGTAGTGAGGAGGTTCCCAGGGGAGGGGATGGGTGAGCAGCTCCGAGCAGCTCACAGACAAAGCCTGCAGCACGTGTTCAGACACTCGTACAGGGGCCGGGATAAATGCGGGCCATTTTTCTTGGGAGTGGGAATGATAGATGGTGAGGGCGAGCAGCTGGGGCCAGCAGTGCGAGCTGCTCGCCGACATCAGATGGGCAGATGAGCAGCTCAGCGTTAGGGACCCTGCTGGTGTCTGCTCTCTCTGTGTGAGCTATGAGAGACTATCTGAGTTATCATGTATTATCAGCAGACAGAGGGTAGGTGCCAGGAAGGCCAGTGATCAGATAACAGGGGTGATCCTGACCCCCATCTATCCTCCTACTCCCAACCTCCATACACCTCACCCCATACCAGGACATCCACATCAGAGTGTCCATGCCGACTGTCACATTGGTAGTAGAGTGGACTGTGCTGGTTATGAAAGTACCCACTCCATATCCTGTGCCTGTGCTTACACCAGGCACTCACCCTTATCACCCATACCCTGTAGATGACCATGTAGATCCTTATCTAGCCGCTGGAGGTGAGTTATTGTCACTTCCGATGATGGTAATCACTGCCTCCATGGCTTATCAAAACGATTCAAACTTTCGCTGAGGATGATCATACTTGTGTGAGCAACTCACTTGTCGCAGTGTTGAGGTATGGGGCAGTGATAGGATCTTCTCACTAAGTACTTGAAACTCCCACTACTCCAGAATCCCTGACATGGCTACTGCAATCATGTCCAAGCTTGGAGGTGGAGGTGTTGGATGAAAGGCATTGGGATCAGCGATGGCTAATGTAGTGGGAGACAGAGGCATGGGAGATGCCCAAGCTTCCAACTCTTTGGTTCTAACTTTGAGGCTTGTTTTCCTGCATAAAGGAAACTTACCACGGGGATATCTCATACTCTAATAGGCCACTCCATTCGCATGTCTGTGCGTCTAGAGAATGTACCGAGACCTGAATTATCAGGGACATGGCAGGAGAGTGTGTAAAGGGAATTTCACTTTTACTAGGACCTCCATTAACTGGCAAATGCAATGTGGCCACACGACCAAATCGCCATAAAGCCCATAAAGGGGCCTCGCCCCTCCTGATAACATCTTGCTGCAGAGAAAGCACTCGAGGTCAGAACCAATTATCTGAAATAGGGCCAGGCAGCGTGAAATTTAATGAAAGTTTAACCCGGAGGAGGGCTTATGTGGGATTTACTCTGCGGGCGGGGACCAGGTCGGCGGCCGGGTCGTTGAGGGTGTGGAGGGGGGGGGGGTGACTGTCACTGCTACTGGACAAGCCTGGTCACCTACAGTTAGGCACATTAGGCAAATGTTATGCACTGGGAACATTTTCAGGTTAATAGGGTGAAAGAAGTTGAAAATGTAATGTAAAATGTATTAATTGCTGAAGTAATACGTTAATGATAATATTTGGGTCACATACAAACCATTATATCACGAGCTTGCTTCGGTCATATTTAATTCACTGACATGTGAAAGTATTATTGGGTATTATTGGACATGTGGAAGTATTATTATGTATGTATGTCTAATCAATAAGTCCATACCAGTCAATATTCATGTTCTATGAATTAATACTTGCTGCGTTATTAACATTTCCAAAACAGGTTGAGATCAACTGGTCCTGCAATTTTAAACGCTCAACACAGTTCAGTGGGATGTGTAAAAGTGGGCCTTTTTCACTTCCAAAACAGAGCGTGGTTTTATGGAATAAAGAAGAATTAATTTTGAAAAAGAGAAGGCGATTTTAAGTGGAGCAAAACCGTTGAAGGTGTGGAGAGGAAAAAGATGTGTTCACAAATAAGCCACATCCCCTGGGGTAATAACCTAATTTGAATCCTACCTCAAATGAACTTCAACATGATACAATAGCCTCCTGAATCTATATATCTCCAAAATGAATACAGTAATCAAACATCTGTATTCCTTCCTAATCATCTTCCAAATACATTTTTAAAACAGGGTTTTTGACATCAACATTTTCTTTTTTCACATACAAGTCGACCGTGCGCAGTAGCTCTTAATACAATTAACCTGATGAGCAAGAGGATAAGGATAAGTATAGCTTCTTCTACATTTCCGTGTCCTACAGTACTCATTGCCCCCGCCCCCCCCCCCCTTTGCCCGTCAGTGCGCGGTGCGGACGGCACGTGCGGGGCGCGTGCGGCCCGACTACCTGTCTGTCCACCTGTCAGGGGGTCGGGTCAGTTAGCAGACTGGACGATGGTCAGTCTAGACGGTCCGGATTAGGCCGCACCACACAGCCCTACTGTACACAATGCAACTCACACAGCAGCAAAAAGATGTTAGGGTAATATAATATCCATTTTCTCTACCTGCACTTACTATCTTTTTTGAAATCATAGTTGGCCTCTTTTTGTGTGCTTCAATATATGTGGACATTATATAAATCTACAGTGGGTCTTCTACACAATCTTCATACTTGGAATGATGGCTCTGTGTGAATTGCTTATATGTATTATCTTCAACCGGGAACCTCCCTAATCGTTTCTATGGTCATATATAAGTATAGCTAACTGGGTCTTGATTATTACGTATGGATAGCAGTAATACTTTAATATAACCTACGAGAGTTGCTCTGGTTGTCTAGATACAACCACACTGAGTTACCCAACCAGTCCCAACTCTATTTTCTTAAACAAGCCATGATGGGTTTAAACTAATTAACCATTTCGCTTGTTTATTACAGTGATACTCTTATTGAGCGTTCGAATAACAGTATGTACGTAGTATATGGGATCAAATATTGTGATACACATTAGAAGCAAATATCATATACTTAATCGTATATGGAATCAAATATAGTGATACACATTAGAAGCAAATACCACATGCTTATTCATGGTGACATAACCTAATCCAATTACACTTTAGTCAATCGTGGATACATCATAATATAATCTATTCGAGGTTTACACTAATAGCAATCCAATGATAAATCTGCTAAAATATCATCGATATAGTGATCACACTTAAGTGCTACATTCCTTCTTTAACAACAAATGGATGGAAACAGGTATTCATCTTCCTGTCCCTTCAAGATAGATAGTCTAAGTGCTACCCTGCACAGAATCAATCACTGCCACTAATAAAATCGTCAACAAAAGATCAGGAGCTCAAATGACCGTCATAAAATCGTCACTGATCATGTATCACTGGGTGATTGGACGTGCAGGGGTTTAGTGACCACTAATTAGTTCAAACTCCAAGGTGCCCCATGATTATGGTAATTGTAATTCCTCCCCTGATATTATTATTTAAACAGAAGGTCGGCCTTGATGGGTTTATACTAATTAACCATTACAGGGGGGTTATTTATCATGACTACTTACATACTCTGTTAACCGTGTGTAAGTAGTATATGGAGATAACAGCATGTGCGTAGCATATGGGAATAAACATGTGTACGTAGTACGGTATATTGAAATGAGCGCGTATTAGTAGTACTTAACCCACAGTTTACCATGGTTATTTTGACATACATTCAATTACTCGTAGGGTATCTACTACATAGAAAGGACAATATGCAAGTAGTAGATGGATATGACAATACATGCATATTGAAATAACCTTATGTAAGTAGGCTAGTGTATGAGAATTACAATATGAAAATGTCAATAGTACATGGAAATGACTGCGTGCGTAAGTAGTATATGGAAATGACAGTATGTAAGTAGCATATGGAAAAGACAGTGTGTAAGTAGCATATGGAAAAGACAGTGTGTAGACGGTATATGGAAATGACTGCGTGTGCAAGTAGTATATGGAAATGGCAGTATGTCAGTAGTATACAGAAATGACCATATGCAGATAGTGTGTGGAAATGACAAAAAGTAGTAGGTGTGGAAATGACAAAAAGTAGAAGTATATGGAAATGACCCAATGTGTAAGTAGTATATGGAAATGAGTAAGTACATGTAGTATTATACAGTTGACAGTGTACAAGTGTTTTATGCAAATGGAGGTGTGTAAGTAGTATATGGAAATGGCAGTACTTAAGCAGTAGACGTATATGGACATGAAGGTATGTAAGTAGGATATGGAAATAAAGGTATGTGGCAGGCACCTAATTGAATTTCATCTACAGAAAGGAAACCATAGTCATGTTTGTCCTTACACGCCTTTAGTTTAGGTGTTCTTTGATGTTATTATCTAAAACAGGAATTATTTGTTGAGTGCACTGTTAACTCTTTTTGGTATGTCTTTGATCATTTAGTACATGTAGTTCTACTGCCCTCAAATATCCTGGCGTGGACCATAAACCAAATAGGGAAAATCCAATCGGCCTTTACAGGTAGTATTCATCAGTAATCTTTGAAGTCGTGATGAGACCTACAACCACAAGGCAATTACCTGTGGTCAGTTAGCAGGAGTGGTCACTTCCTCCCCGCCTGCTCTGCCCTGGAGATGGTCAGTGCTGGGCACGTCCGCCCGCCTTCAGCTGTCCTCCCACCGGTGCCGCACTGACCACTAGGGCCAATCACCCCGGCCAGGTGATGGTCAGTTAAATGCCAGTGGACAAATGCCAGCATCATTTGGCGGGCGCCGTTTGTCGGTCTGTGCTAGCGGGGTCCGACCTAGGCCGGCTAATCCCAATTAGTGGGGCCCATAGGGAATAGGGGAACCAAGGGTGTGTGCCCAGGAGGAGAGATGAGGGAGGGAGGGGGACTGGGGTCGGGGTGGGAGGGGGTAGCGGCCCCCCTGGGCTCATTACGCGCCCCTCCTGCTGCACAATGGCCGGGTACTAATCACGGGCCCGGCCCGCCTGACCTGGCCGCCCAAATCCCCGTCAGCTGCCCGCCGCCCACAAATAACCCAATTTGGGCCGCGCCGAGGTGGCGGGCGGCGGCGGGGAGCGGCCGTTATCGGGCCACCTCATCACCTCCGAGCTGCTCGCCCACCTGCCCGCCCCTCCCACTCCTCCTGCCTCCCCAGCCGGCAGCAGCAGGGACCCAGCCCCCTCTGTGCCCTCACTCCATCACCTGCAGCCGCTAACACCTTATACTCCTCCTGCTTCCTTTCTCTGCTCCTCCTGTAGCTTCAAAACTCCCCCTTATACCTCCTTTACAAGAGGTAGCTCGCGTCACCCTTGGGGAGCGATTGTCGGCGGGCAGGGCTGGGGTCGGGGTCCCCCTGCCCGGGTCCCGGCGGGGGTCATAAGGCTGGCGGCCTAAGACGACTTAATCTGGGATTAGCGTGAGACGGGCGTCCCCCAGATCCTGGAGGAGCCATCAGGACACGGGCTCAGGGGGCGCCTGGGGACCCAGCCACTCTGTGAGCAGCTCCTCGTGCTACGACACGAGCAAGAGTGAGCAACTCTAAGGGAGTGAGCAGCTCTGATAAGGGCCAAGCAATCGGCAAAGGAATCAGGTCTACTCTCTGGTTTAAATAATGGTGAGTGAATAGCGCTAATCATGCCCCCTCCTTCCTTCCTTCCTTCCTTCCGCCGTCCTGTGTGGGTCTCCCCTTCTGCAGTCAGTCAACTCAGACTATGAAGCTAAATTAATCAACATCATATTGATTACAAATGTAAAGCCTGCGATAAAATTGGGTATATATGGCCAAAAAGTAAACTCTGCGATACTAGGGGGTATATAATTATTTCCAAATACCTGCCGACTAGTAGCCAGGGTGCATTACAATTTTCAAATAACATGTAGTCAGTAGCGTATTATGCTACTGACTCTATAATGGAATATGCCTGACTTAAGAATGACCAGTCATGGGAAGCTCAAGACAAGAACGTGGGCTTGGATTTGATTGGGGGCAAGTACATGGAAAAGGGCATTTCATGGGTTTCTGTCTGACTCCTATTAGTGTATAATGACGTCTGACCCTAAGTCATTTATAGCTTGCACCTGGATTTGCAGCCTACCTGTTAATCCAGGGGCAAAATATGCATAGGATATCTATAGAGGAAGCTGACAAACAGCGAACTGAGTCAGACATCCGGCAGACATTCATGCTAACTTTACCCCAAGCCATATCCATACAACTTACACGGGATGAACCCTGGTAGACACATTGGAACTTACTTTCAAAACAGACAAACATGTCAAGTATGACTCCTGTTTGAGTCTACAGCGGTAATAGAGTAGGCAGAATCTATGTCTATTCATGGTGAGAATGAGACATTAGAGTAATAAGAACCGCGACATATGTCACAGTGCTAGGACATCACAATACATGCAATAGCAGGGAATGAAGTAAATTCACCTGGTTAAGTTTAACGTGATACTAAAGTGATACAGAGAAGAACATAACTTTGACGTTTAGTTTTTTTCTAGAAAGCGATACATGTGGTAGGTCCCTCGGAGAACAGCCTTCAGTGAATGACATCAACTTTTCAAATGACAACTGCGTAGCTGCAAATGTGACTTGCAGCTCCTATTATGATCCGATCCCATATCAATACACCTCACTCCGATACGTAGAACGGAGGTAATCAGAAAGGTGCCTTGTGGATCGTGCAGCTAAATGCATACATGTAGGGAAACCTCCAACTGACATACAAGACTGTACACCTCAACCCATCCATTCATCTACCTCTAGGATGAGCAGACAAAATGGAGAGTTAGGAGTTGTATCTTTCACTGTCTTCACTAACATCTATCACATGTAAATGACCCATGCTTGCTCACCTACCCACCTTGGTACTTGTGCGCAAGGCAGTAGGGGGGGGGGGGTGATGGGGGATATTAGTCTTGTGGAAAAGTAGGAAATTAGGACTGTCATTTTTCACTGTTTTACCCTAGGTACCTAATAGATGGAGGGCTTACCTGAGCCTAGCACAGGAACAACCGCTATAGCTCCAACTAACCCTCTCACTACCAGGAGTTCAACCTTGGTGCGGGTAGTTCACGTGCATGGGGTCTGATGGGAACCCTCCCCCCTCCTATAACCTTACCATACCCCCCCCCCTCCCACCACACCTGAATCAGCATTGTTTGTGATGTGGGGTCGGGCGGCTTCCGGTGGGGAGATGGCAGTGGTTTGATACATCGTGCCGGTGTCGGATGTGACTCCCGGGTGTCGGCGCCTCCTCCACGGTGCGGCTCCATCCTGGGGCTTCCTGTGGCCTGTCACCAGGGGGGTGGCCATACATACACGTTAATGGGCAGGTATGGACGGGGCGCGCGCCCAACGTCAACAAGCGCCGCCCAGGGCGGAGGTAGCACGCAGCCACGGCCAAAAACAGGCATTCCGCCGCCTCATAAGGTTACCTTGATTTAGGCGGTAAGGGAGACATTTTTGCTGAGTTTTGAGAAGGAAACTGCAGTTTTCCCGCCGCATAATGATTATCGTGTATCATGTATCATGGCGGAGGGAGAGGGGGGTAGGTGTTTGTTCTGTCGCCGACACTGGTAACTTGTGATGGGAAGTTGTGCCGTAACTCTAAACCCGTAATCGTTATGGAAATTAGGAAAGTTTTCATTTGTTACCTCCAAAAGTTACATTTGGCGTGATGATACATTTTTTAGCAGAGCAAGATACGGAATTTTACCTGCAATAGCCATCAGCTTCAAATCTTTGCCAGGTATAACTGAGATAACAATACTAAACTAATATGTGATCCACAGAGATGTATATATATATATACTAACTTTAACTAACTTTACACTAGCCTGTATGACTTTCTGGTAAGATACAAACTACTTAATGTTGTAACAACACCATCAAACTATACTAGACACGTGTTTAAAAAGTGCCGGATACTTTCGTAGATGCATACCTATAGTCACCATAGTAGAGCAGTTGTCCAGTTCGGAGCTTATGCATGTTCAGCACATTAAATCTAAGTTTGGTAGCAGTGAAATAGAAGTATGCTGGACACTGCGGCAGGACAGGTTATAGGTAGGGACTGACACAGTAGTAGGGGTGTGGGGGCGCCGTGAGAGCCCACCTGGTGTGGACCTTACCCAACACAGGTGTCGAGAAGAGCAGGGCCGCTCCTTGCAGAGAACAAATATTGTCTGTTTAAATTAGCTGACACGTAGCTTTCAAAGGGTGCCGTGATCAATCACAATAAATAAGCAATGTCTTGTCACGGCCTCCCCCCATCCATCACCCCGAGCAGCGGCCCACCAGGCGGGTCGCATCTGGCCTCCTGGGTGCGGCGCCACCACCAGCACCACCACCCCTGTCACCACCGGCACCACCACCAGGGTGCCCCTCCCCCCCACACACACACCTATACACCAGCAACAGCCACCACTACCACCTGGCACGTTGGATCCCTGGTTCCACCCACCCCGGGGTACCATACACAGGTCTGATCCCGTCAAGTGACAAGAGAGTATGAGATCAAAGAACTGTAGTTGCTGCCCCCCCCCCCCCCCCCACCAAAGTATTCTTGTGTGGCCGTAAGAAAAGCTTTAGTGATGAGTTTTTTTTTGTCTGTGTCTGAGTTCAGATGGCATGCTGTATGTATATGAAGACTTAATGATGGGAACGCTAGTTTATCCTTTGTCATATATATACTGATTCCGCGCCTCTCTATATGATGGATTCAACTAGTATAAAGAAGGTCAGAAGGTCATACTACCCCGGTATACATAGTACGATTGCAACATTACATCTTTACCTGTAACCTCCCCACCCCAATCGAACAGGTAATGATTAAACCTTCACTATTTAGACGTAGGTATACCTATATAGCTGACCAACACTAAGGGTACAATAGGTTAAGTAGGAACACAAGTCAAAAAGATATACGTTCCAAATGGTCTCGTTGGACAGCACTGGCCAGCCTTACCGATCTTTCTCATATGATTCCAAAATACATGTGTGACGATAATATTACTGTTTCAGTGAACCAAATGCAAGCTGGCTATACGATGATAATGCTATGATTAAAATAAAATAATATATGATATCTCTTAGACTTAGACAGCATATTTCAGCAATGATTCTTATATTTGACACAATAGTGAATCCTGATGAAAAACCCCACTTCCTTATACTGCTCAAACATTCAAACACTCAACTTTCCCACAGAATGCCCTCTCTCTGAAAGGGTTAGGTGGATGCTGTCAGAATTCAGGACCTCATGAATTTTCCCCACCGATTTATCTTGATCTTGAAAGTTGTGATGGTATAATATTACACAGCCAACAAAAGACAAAAACGTAAGCCGACGTGGCAAAGAAGAACCTCAGGGTGGATTACCCTCCTGTCAAACTAAAGGTCTCAAACGGGGTTAAAACGGAAAAATAAAAGGATAAGGAAGGAGGACAGGTCACCCCCAAATCCACTTGTGATGATGGTGAGATTAAACAATAAAAAGTGGTTGGGCGGGGTTAGGGCGTGGAGGAGGGAGGGTATGGGAGGGGTGTGGAGACAGGTAAGGAGTCTGAGAGGCGATGGGCGGTGAGGGGGGGTGATGGAGGGTTAGGGTAATGAGCACACCTGTCTGAGGTGATACAGGTCAGCCCACCTGGCCATTAGGCCATCATAACAGTAGCAGCCAGGGGCTGGGCGCCCAGTAATCGGGCCTGACACGGCATACTTTAATCTGCCAGCATGGCCACACGGCTGGGGGCTAATTGAGGCTTATGACGGCGCGCCCACGTCACGGATATCAAGTGTAATCAGGTGTTTAAATCAACCTCCTCATCGTTTGTCTTGATCACCTGTTTAAGCGGTCCGGCCCCTGACTTCATTAATTTGTCAGCTGACGACGGGACGGGACCCCCGGCCTGCCCGTGTTTGGGTGATCCATCAGGTCCCCACACCCCTCTCTACCTACCAGCCACCCCTCTACCCCCCCCTCCACTCCCCACAAACACCAACGCCTTGTGATACCACCCCCCCCCCCCCCCATCCATGGTCCTAACGCCCTCCCTCTTTCATACTTAAATATCTCCTTGACGTTCAATGCCTGCATGGGACTTCTTTGATGGTGACTGGAGTGGGCATTGAGTACGGGTAAACTGGGGAGTACTAGAGAGTAAGGTATGCGGTATCTTGGTACGTTGACAGATGGACAAGTTGAGAGGGTATATTGGAGGTATAGCTGTCCAGGAGTAGGTAGGGTAAGTCAGGGTGGGGGTAATGTAAGCTATAGGATAAGAGTGCCATGGCAACCTCCCATCTATTTTTTTCCAGAAGCTTCTGCGAATCAAAGTCAATTTAAGAACACATATAGATACCAGTAGATACCGTTGGACAAATCATCATATTAATATATGGAACTGATATAGGCATATCCTTTTTGAGAAGTAAAATGTTAAAAACATCCATACGATTAGAGCAAACGGCAACAGACAATTGGAAGGGCAACCTGACTAGGTAGGTCACATTAAAGGTAATGCCCTATAACCTGGAATAGAGAGTTGGATGTCAGGTGACAAGAGCCAGAAGCCCCCTATACTCTATACATAGACCCTCAGACCTCAACCATTGGACACCATATGAGCTACATGGGAGCTAAATGGGGGCTATGTGGACAGGACCAAGACACACTCCTCCTGCCCCCTGTCCTCATGGTAATCTTCATCACGCAGGAGGACCACTGAGAGCCCACACTGGAGGGGCTGGGGTGTATCAGGCGAGACGGAGATGCAGCTCCTGGAGGACCATTCCTCCAGACACCAGGGTGGGGTATGACGGATAGCAGGGCGGTCAGAGGTGGGGGTGAACGCGGCCGCCTGCTCCGGGCATGTCCCAGCACGCAACAATATAGATGGGGGCGTCCTCCGGGCGGCTCTAGGCGCTCCTCCAGTGTGGGGTAAACCCCTCCAGCCCAAAGTATGTAATGGGCGCCAGGCACGACACACCCTATGCACATACTGAGTTCCGACTCTCACCACACAGACCCAACTGGTATCGTATATGAGGTACACAGGGGTATCATCACTGCTGGCCCATAGAAGGGAGGAAGGGGCCCCCAATAATGAGAGGGGCCATATATAAGTCTACATAAGATACCATTCCCTAAAATTGAAATGAAAAAACAAAAAAACAATAAAAACAAAATCATATCCCCCCCCCCCCAAAAAAAAGAAGAAATGTGCTTACTACACGCCTGGCAGTACACAAAAATGAGAATTGAGTACACCAAATTCTAACATAATTTGGCACATATCATACAGTTATGGATTACCGTGCATTTGGTGGATACAGGTACACCGTGTTGAGATTCTGAGATCATGTTCTGTACGAGAGGTTGCTTTCAGTAGGGCTGGGGTGAGATTGGTGGTGATTTGGGGCTGGGGTGAGTATGGTGGGTCAGCTTGGATCCCAATTTCTCCCTTGCCCTTCTCACATGTCTGTGACCGCCACCCTGCTCTTCCCTCCTCCCCACCAACCCGATGGTGCATGTAAACCTCATTTGGCGCTAGGCAGGACGGCCGTGACCTGGGCAGGGTGGGAGGGTGGGGCGGTGTTAGGGCCGGGATTTGTTAGCGGCGGTGGCGAACTTGTCTTCATCAGGCCTCGCCCAGATAGAGTCGCTGTCATCGGGCCGGACCGGGCGCCGACCCCGAGCCAATCCCGGCCGGGCCCTGCCGCCTCTGGCCCCGGCCTGGCCCCCGCCCCTAATTGGATTTAGAAGGCTAGAGTTGAGTGTAGGCCGGCTCGGCTTCTGGCCCCATCTCGTCTCTCCATCACGCCCTTTCCATACGGCCATCTATCATCCATCGGAGCCCAGAGTCCTCTCTCCCTGCCTACCCCCTCGTGCCGTCCCATCTCTTGTCCCTGCAGAATGAGCCAGCCGAAATCTCACCCCACACTCTGGGGCCATCAGATTATGGAGGTTGTGTGGGTGGGGGTCGGGGGTAGAAATTGAAAAGAGTGGGATGAGGGGGCCGAGCCATGCAGAGCACAGCCTGCTAGATTAGGATGACCGACTTGTGTTGGAACTCGTTGGGAAAGGTGTGATGTTCTGACAAAGTATTGGGATACAGGGAAGTAGTATATAGAAATGTGAGTAAGGTCTGTAGGCTGCAGGATGAATACCTTCCGTAGGGTGAAGGTAGGGCAGGGGGGCTACCACTACTATCCTTACCCACACTGGCCCTCACGGCGGCATAAAACCCACAGCAAACTAACAGAATAACACCCTTGCCGTCGGCGCCGCCGCGCGTTAGTGTTACGACTCCTGTGTGAGGCATTGATCTAACCCCCTAGCGCCCGATGTCCCCACTGAAATGCCTTAACAGCCGACCATAACGTTGACCAGTAGTGACCACTGTTGACCGGCGCCTTCCCAGTCCACATCACTTGACAGCCTCCCCTGGTGACGCCCCCTCAGACGTCACCACCATTCTGCGCTATTCTTACCCCACAAAGTACTCCTCAACCTGCTCCCCTATACGCCTCAACATGCTCCTCTTGTGAGCTGCTCACCATTCATCGAGCTCTGACGTCCAAATATTATTGCCTTCAGACCAATCCCTTCCATGTGTCCTGAAAGGATGCACCACCTGGACAATGATAAGAGTCCATCCTAAGAAGCGGGGAATTGGGAATTGGGTGTAGGCCTATACAGCAAGAGGATCACATGGGATGTACAGCAATGCTTGAGTGGGAATGGTACCTTGGTGAAGAGAACCTATGTGGGGCATTGGGTGTACAGCAAGAGGATTAAGTGGGAATGGGAGCTTGGTGAGAAGAACGTGTGTAGGGCATTGTAGCAAGAGGATTCAGAGACAACATGAGCTTGGTGAGAAGAATCTGTGAGTGCCATTGGGTGTACAGCAAGAGGATTGAGTGGGAATGGGAGCTTGGTGATTAATTAGGCCAAATAAAATACAAAGTGTGTTTCAGGTTAACCGACCCTACCTAGTATAACAGGACAAACCTAGACATTTTTATCCAATTCTGAAAAGATATTTCATTTTGGGGCTATTTCAGAGTCAATTTGACACTCCACGAGTCGAGGCTTTCGTCAGGGGGTTGGCACTGATGTTTGGGAGTCAATTTATGGGTAACTGTGAGGCCAAAAGAAAGAAAATACGGCCTAGCTACCCTAGATTTTTACACCATGTAACCTCAAACACCTTGTATCTTTTTGGCCTTGGGACCTGTGGGCATTGGGTGTACAACAAGAGGATTGAGGGGGGTTGGAAGTAATAGTATGGTGAGGAGAACCTGTGTGGGGCATTGGGTGTACAGCAAGAGGATGTAGTTGGAATGGGACCTTGGTGAAGAGAATCTGTGTGGGGCATTGGGTGTACAGCAAGAGGATGGAGTGGGAATGGCAGCTTGGTGAGAAGAACCTGTGTGGGGCATTGGGTGTACAGCAAGAGGATTGAGTGGGAATGGGAGCTTAATTGGTGAGAGGAACCTGTGTGGAGCATTGGGCGTACAGCAAGAGGATGGAGTGGGAATGGGAGCTTGGTGAGAGGAACCTGTGTGGAGCATTGGGCGTACAGCAAGAGGATGGAGTGGGAATGGGAGCTTGGTGAGAGGAACCTGTGTGGAGCCTTGGGCGTACAGCAAGAGGATGGAGTGGGAATGGGATCTTGGTGAGAAAAACCTGTGTGGAGCATTGGCATGATTGGGTGTACAAAAACAGTAAATCATAGACTCTGGGGCAGGATGGCACAATCGAGAAGGAGGGGGGTAATTCACACGAAGCATTGGGGGGGGGGGGAGGACGGAAAAGACAGATGAGAAAGGCGAGGAGTACATGGCTTTTAGTAAAATATGATGGGAAAAGCGTAAAGATAAAGCATGGTCTCATCTTAATGTCCGTCGGAATCATGGGAAAAGGGTCCCGAGGGACCAAAAAAAGGTATTCACACGAGAGGGTCTACTTGACAAGGCTAATCATATGATAGGATATTTCAGCTAAGACACTTTGCTACCTTTCTGGTAGGGTAGTCACCACAGAAATTCTCTGATTGCATACACTTATGAAATAGTATTTAACCGTAGGGTCCGAGAGGATATGAGCATATGACAGCCTTTTTCACAACTAAAGTCTATGAAGGTCTATGGAATAATATTTCACGTCCGAATGTGGGAAGGTATATACGTATGAAACAGTATTTGAAACCGGAGAGTCCGAGAATGCTTGTATGCATAAAATATAGTCTGGACAAGCATAGCGATGTAGATATGTAGACTATATGGAGAATATATACAAGGTCCACATGCACATTCATTAATATTAATGTCCCAGGTGAAACAGATAGACTGGTACAGACTGAAAGGGTAAAATATAGGATGGCTGGGAAAATAAACTAAAGGTGCAGGCAATGGCAAGATGAGAGGAGGACAGAGTATGGAAGATGAGGTGACGCCTATAGGTGAGGGTGGAGTTGTACCGTCGACGTCCTGGGTGAGATTGGAGTTGTCAGTATGGCCTACTACAGCTGGCAGGGGGCAAACAGAAGCCAGAGAAGCCCCCTGCGTCCTCCCCACCTTGTAGGTAGGTGCCAGTTGTGTTACACCTAGACAGGCCTCAATATGAGTCACGCCCCCATACCTCCTCCCCAAACACTGCAGCCTGCAGCCGACCCTGACAGCAGAGGACGGCAGCAATACGGGAACAATGCCCGCCCTGGAGCCAGGTGTCGGCCGGCGTTAGGCCTCCGTCAGCCTGGACATGGCCTTGGTACTTGGTCCGCTTCTCACCCCCGGGAGCCGCAAACAACAAATCCCATTGCCAACCTCACCATTGTGATTGCCTACAGCGGCCTGACCAGCTATACGGGTGATTGTGGGGTGTGGGGAGATTCCTGCCCTGCAGCAGTTGCTGTACTTGTAAATAGGGTCACTTGGGGGTTGGGTGGGAGGCGTGGGAGGGTTTGGGACATAAGCAGGATTAACTGAGGCCCGTCCTCCTGGGGGTGTCCAGCATTGGGGGTGTGTAACAGGTGTCTCCTGGGTACCTCCACACAAAGCACCAATACCACAGGTTCTTGTCAATTCAAATTAGCTGGAAATTCAAATATGTATGAGTGCCAGCATTGCCCCACAAACAGGGGGCAATCATCAAAGGCATATATTACGTTGATAACTGGTGATATAAACTACAAAAAGAACAAAGGGTAGTAGAAGAAATGTACAGGCTATGTATTTGCAGGCTAAGCACGCTAAAATAAAGGGCTCGTACAGCACATACGAAGGAATTACCTGTCATATCTTAAATCTTAAAAGAACTTCACCCACATGAAGAAAGGAAGAGCAAGAAGGCTGTTTTACATTTTAAACATTTAATCAAAGGAAAGAAGGTCATACCTGCAGGTATTAGGAATCACGACATATAAAATATATGGGCCGCCTTTGCGAAAGTAAGAGTGACACTAGTCTTTGGGCAATCTAATTGTTAGAAGAAGCCGCGCTGAAGACACTTCGTGATTGCATGACTGGGAGAGAGAGAATCAAAGAGGAATGCCCGGCAAAGTTCCGTAACCCCTTTCAAAGGCGCACACACAATAACATGGTTTACATCGAAATGCACCGACTGTTCAAACCACATATACCGCACGCCGAGGCGGGCTGAATTGCTTTGAAAGGTAGCAAACTAGGATCCATCACAAAGGCTGTAACCCCAGCCAGGCCTGTAATCACCACGTCATACCAGCCAAAGGCCGCCAACAAAGGGTGGGCTTTCTTCTCAATTTCCCATGCCCACTCTTTGCCTAGACTGTCACACGACAAGGCATGTCAGAAAACGCCGATTTGAAATACCATTAGGAAACATTTTATTTGTCATGTAAAATGGGCGCCATCATGCCCCTGGTTTGGTGCTGTGGGTGTGTTGGTGTGTGTGGGTAAGGGGGGCGTGTGGCAGAAGTGAGTAGCTCCAGGACTCGCCATGAGCTGCTCCTCCCTAAACTCGAGCTGCTCCATCCCTCACTTCCAGCATGCCATCGACTCATAGCACCCGAATTGACGGCACAAATAACTCACAAAGCCACACACGCAACCCACCGCCCGTGCGAAAGTATAATAAGGAATCCTTCCTCCAAAAAGGATCAGATTTCAAACTTTCTTAACTAGACTGATATTTGAATTCACTCAGACATGCTCAGTGTATGTCAACCGATATGGGATGGTATTATCTTATTTTCATGAAGTTAGAGATGTTCTTTCTAAGGCCATTTTTCTTTATACAATCCATTGGTATAGAACGATCTTAGTTGATAAACAAATCTATTCATGTTTGCTACTGTAGTTAAGAACTTATTTTGCTCAATCTACACTTAAAGCTCTCAGAAACACGGGCATCACTTACGAGATTAGCCAGAGCGGATTAAATGGATTATGCAGCAATGGGTTTTCACAGATATGGCTATTGAAGCTGGTAATTCAAGTTTCCTGAGCTACAAGCATGAATGAAGACTGTCAATGTATTGTGCCCGGATTAGGTGTCATCCTTCTCCTCTATTCTTTCCCAGACCAATCTAGCAAGTCAACAGTCCACCAGTAATAACAAGCCAAGGCTTATGAAATTACAAACCAGGCCCCATTATTCTTTAATGATGGAAGCCTCCACAGGTTTGAACACCTCCCATCAGTAGAAAAGGAAAACCCCATATGACGAATGCAAATTTAATAGCCTCAGAATATTTTTGCCTTTTGCAAGAGGAAAAGGGCCTCAAATGCAATGAAACAGATCATGATATATGGCATCCAACTGCTTTCCGCAGGTTTGAGGGTGTTCCACTAGCAGCACAAAGGCCCCTTTCGGCAGGCCCTGACTAACTGCAGGAGCAGCTCACACAAACAGCTTATTGCGGTATGGGGAGTGGGAGCAGCTCGCTCTGCTGAGTACCTCACTGTATGGGGGCGGCGGCTGCCACCGTTTTGCCGCACGCAACCAAATTAAACGGCGTGCTTTGATTGTGATGACTTTTTAATGAGATGTGCCGGCCCCCACCTATTGATGTATCGAGAGGCTGTGGCGGCAAAGTCGCCCGTCCCCCCTGGAGGCTGATGGCTACTGGAGAGGCTCTTCCTCCCGGGTGGGAACAGGAGAGGGGTGCGTGTCAAGAGGCGGGATGTCAGGCTGGGGAGGGGTGGTCTGACAGCGGGGTGAGGACACAGGGGCCGCCTGCTGGCACGTCAACCCCCCATCAGTCTTCTCCAGCACCCCAGCCCTCCCCTTCCTGCTCCCCTCCTACCCCCTCTTCCTGGCGGTACTACCTCGTTAGTCCCCACTCCAGACGCAATGCTCTCAGGCCAATTCCCCAACCAGGAAACACAAGCCTCTGTCTACTATCAAATATACATGCACCCCTTTTAAAAATTGGAAGAAAATGAAACAATTGCGTTTTCCCAGCATATATATATATATATATAGCAAGTCGTACTCTGTTGAAATGTTATTCCTTAAAGCCCGGAGGAGGTATGGTATACACATGCCTGCAGTGAACCATGGAGGAGCTACTCACGAGCGTAGCGCCCCTGGTGGATAGCACTGAGCAGCTCACTTGAATCTCCCCTCTCTATCAATCTCAGGGTCTGACGGGGAGAAGGCGGTGGCCCCGTAGGAACAAGGAAAAAGGAGCCACACACGCAGAAAGCATCATCTTGCATGTCAGATATAAAAGACATTTCCATTTTAATCACGAGGCTTCGGATGACATAATGGTTCTAATTAACCAAATTATTTTCTCGGCTGGTGATTTATGCTACATGCCGAGCGGGAATTATGAGACAAATGAAGAATCTAGCCCCAGTTTTCCCGGAGGCAGACAAAAAAGCCCCTAAATGACTTGCATTATTAGTAATGTTTACCTAGTGAATTGACAGGGCGGCCGATTGCTCAGCGCTCATTACCCGCCGTTAAATACCATGCATCGACATCCACAGTCATTTGTGGGAGGGAAAACATCCAGCCTGGATGTTTTTGTTCCCCTATTTGTGTGAGATATACAAGGGATGACAATTACGGCCTGTTTCTCACACAGAACCATTTCCTACAAGCATGCCTTATAATAGCATAACCCCGCCCCCCACCCCCATAATCAGGACTAGGTGGATGGCGGGTGTTGAAGTTGGTAATTATGCCTCAACTTACTTTAGTTACTATTTACGGTATTCTTCTAGGATTCCAAACTAAGATATACCTATTGAATCAGGGTAATTTCAAACATTCGTATGTGGAATTGTAAATATGCATATATAGACGTATGTAATACCAAACACACATGTCTAGACATACCACTCCCTAGTAGACATTAAAGTAGGAAATCTTAAGAATTTGGTCAATTTTATGTAGGGATCTGTGACATAATTGTAGTGAAAAAGTAGAAATTGCTTCAAAATTAGGAAAGGTAGCATCTCTGCATGTCTGTCTTACTTCCTGAACCAAAATACATGTAGTATAGATGACGTCTTGAAGATATATCCGCCTAAATGTAATTATTTCTATCATGGAAACTCAATTCATGACTATATATCAATATCAACTAAGTAGCACAGTAGCACCCATCATATATTGTATCCATGGCCATGTATACATGTATTCTCGCTTATATACATCCCTTCACCTCCACCAAAACCAAACTACGCTTCTCTACCATTTCCCTACCCATCCCAAGCCTATCCCCCAAGCCTAACATCTGAGGTCATTGTACCCCAGCCAATCCCCTCCAGTAGCCTCTGCCCACCCTGGAGGCCCATCAAGAGAAGCCCTGACGAGGGACATGCAGCCCGGGTGGGAGGGTGTGGTGTAAGTGTGACGTGGAAGCCAGCATCTATTATGCTGTGGCATCATCGTCACTCTTTCATGTGTCACTGTGCATCATTTCTGTGCGTGCGGCCACCATGGCCGATAACGGCATCGTTAAGCCTTGCCTGCCAGGGGTCAGCTCACCCATACCAACCCTACTCTCCTCCAGCACCTCACCATGGCCTTATCATACCATGGTGGTATTGGGAGGGTGAGGGTTGGGGAAATGGTTGGGTATCCATTCAAAAGGATCGCCCTGCTCCAAGACCATGTTCAACTCTACCTTAGCTTGCTAAGCGGCAGGATTCATCGTCTGTTCAATTGTGACATTTGGTCACTACTATTACGAGGATAAGCTTAGTATATAATCATGTTGGATGGTTGGGAAATGCATATATATTATACTTTAAAAAAAATATATATATAAAGGAGGCGTTAACAATAAACTCTCGACCCCCCATGGATATATGGCCCACAGCACCATACTAGATTGTGTCGGCGGCCACATGTGCTATATACCGCCTACAAAAGCCATCCTGTGACAGATGTTAAGGCGTCAATGTACCTCTATACAATCATATACATCTTTAACACTGAACCTGACAAGTCGTCAATGCAGGCAGATTTCATATCTTCATCAGCTTGTTGTCAAATTTTCCATTTGTTGATAAGACCTGCATGTCTACACGATAAGAGGATGTTAAACTAGGCGCCCCAGGCTAGACCCTTTCTAACCTTTGTTAGGCATGTGCTCAACTTCAACGAGGTGAAATCGTTGTTCTATTGAACACCAAAATGTTTCTGATCTGAATCTTCTCCTCATAGCGATTAGGCTTTTAGCAATATGGCCTTGAGTTTGCATTGTAAATGAACAAACACAAATGATATAAAGGGCAATAACATACACAGAGAAAATTATCAGAGTCAACTTAACTCTTTTAGCAGAGTTGAAACTCTATCGCCAGAATGACTCTCCCTTTGACTCTCTTTAATAGGTAAGAGAGTCAAACTATATTTGACTCTCTTCTGGAATGGAGTTAAAGCATATTTGACTCGCTGTACAAGGAGTCAAAACCTGTTTGACACCCTTTAAATCAGAGTCAAAGTAGGGTCGACTCCTTAAAAGTGGAGAGTTAAACCATCATTGACTCTCCCCTCTGGAAGAGGAGAAGCAAGGATTCTGTTGGGATACCCAGGGAACCTCTCAAGTTATGAATAATGAAAGGTAGAAAACAATATTCATCAAGTTAGACTCAGGCACGATAAGACTGATGCAAGTGGCCATTTTAAGTCTGTCATCTTTGCCATCCATGTTTAGTTTATACCTTCAGGAACTGTTGTTACATGCTTATAGTTATTCTAATACTGCAAGTAAGGTGTCTCCAGTTAAATATTTCATTTTCTATCTTAATTTTACACATTCAAAGGGAAACCTCTATACATTAGGAAACTACATTTAAATACCTTCCTTCTTATACATTCATCAACTAATTGACACATTTGCCTCAATTGCAGTTAAGCAAAGTGTATCCTACATTGGAGGGAATTCTCTCTATAATATATACTGCTGCCATCTAGTGTCAACACCCAGCTATTTCGCAAGTGGCACCACCTGGTGGTAATCACAAAATACACACATAAGAGTCAAACTCATGTTGACTCTTGTGAAGAGTCAATGTGAGTTTGACTCTGCTGCTGACAGAGTTAAACCCAACTTAACTCTGCAGTGCAAGGGAGTCGATAGTGATAAAAGAGTCAAATAGGGATTGACACCTTACATTAGTAGAGTCAAATGAGCTTGTAAAAGAGTTAAACCCAGTTTAACCCTGACAAGGGAGTTATCATGACTCTGATAATTTTCTCTGTGTACGTGTTTTATTGCTGTTCAGGGACACACTATATATGAATGTTAGGCATCGGAACTGTAAATAGTGACCCCATGATTTTTATGGTTCACATATAGAGCCAGACCCCCCCCCCCCCTCCCCCCTTTGCAGTCTGTGAATGAAAGCAGTTTGGGCAGAGTCACGATCACACAGGGGATGACGGATTATGAGGTGTGACGTGCCCTCTTTGTGGTTTCTGCAGGCCGGCTGTCATTTCCACTTTTGGCGGGAGTTTTCCCACAAAACACACGAGCTTCCTGTACAAATGTCGTCTGGTGGCCGCGCCCCACCCGACCTAATGCTAACCAAACAGGTCGGTGACGTCCACGACGTCAACGTCAACCTACCTACGTCCATCTAATTCTATTTCGCGTGACGGCCACGAGGTGGCGGTAGGGCCAGCGCATGCGCAGTTGTTTACCGACCCGGGCAAAAGAGCAGCAGTGGAATTCGGCGGCACTGGGCGGCATCATGATGAACCGGGGGTTGGAGGGTGGGGGGAGGGGAGGGGCTGGAGGAAGCTGACATGGGGGTTTGACGCAGGGGGACTCCCTGACCCCGACCTGCATGGCGGGATCCCCATGATGGAAAGGGCAAACGCCGCGGCCCACATCGCCCGTGCCCGTGTCAAATTAAAAAGAGAGACGACCTTGCAAATTTGTCAGGTCTTCTTTGAGCATGCACCGATTTAATTAAGCCGACATTCGTTATCGCCTGATCAAACCGCGAGATGAAAAAGTAAAGTCCGGCTTGGTCAGCCCGGCGGCGGGGCACGCTTGATTAGGCGTCCATTTGTCAGCACTAACCACATAGTTTTGTGTGCCCCACCCCAGCTCTGTATGCCTCCCTCCTAGTGCTCTCAACAAGTAGGCCAAGCCTGCCAGGTGATTTGTTCTACTTTAGTCAGCTCGGCGCCGGGCCAAATTGATCATTTGTTCTGGCTGAACAAATGTTTCATGCTACTTAGGCCATGAATTATGATCTATGCGCGCGCTCGATTGCCGATGCATTTCTGTAATTGAAATGTGGGGGTAAATCGCAGTGGCTCACGGCCAAACGGCCGGTCTGGGAGTTGGCAACGGTCGTGGGCGCGCGCTACATCTCCATAGCAACAAAAGCTATGGTTTTCATCTCAATCCGGCAATCATCATCCGTCCCAGAACGACCAGGTAAAAGTGCCGCGCCGACGAGCTACACACATAAAGATTTCACGTCGCCCTCGTCTTTATTGGCCACCGGTGGCCCATCTGTTTCAATACGGCGCGCATAGCAGGGTTGAAATGTCAAGACAATACTGCAATATGTTCTTTTAGCGTTGGTCTGGGCCCATGCATGCGCAAGAGCCTTGTCATATCAGGGGGAGCGACCCGTTTCTCGGCTCACACGCCCAAGCCAATACTCTAACCAGGCCTGTAGTATTTGCGTTGGTTCACTGGGAGGCCTACACTTGCAGGTGGCCGAGATGGATGGGTATTGCAATGTAAATATTTCCTTATTTTAAGTTTAAAAGGATAGAAACCCGGGATAGAAAATAAAGAATATACAAAAGGCACAAAGAAAATACTTTACAGACGGTGAGTCTGACTAGCACAAATTGCCTTAATAATTGCATGAACACAGCAGTCCTTAATACAGCCAACCTCCTTAGATGGGGACTTCATAATAAGGGTCCAATTATAGAAATGGAAGAATGAGCGGGAAACACAGACAGAGAGTGCTGTACTCACAACCTTTCAGCTCAAAGTAGGTTGGCGACTCAGCAAGAGCTAGAAAAATACCCACTGGTAGAAGATTGCAGGAAGGAGGTTTCTTGGAGCTACTGCTGGTGGCTAGTGGGTCGGGGGGGGGGGGGGGGGGTAGTGGAGCATGCATGGGGAGAAAGGCCATTTTACGTCGGTGGCCGCCGCTAATAGAAAGCGGACGGAATCCGGTGGCGAGTTTGTCCACAAAAAGACCCGGTGGTTTTACGACAAATCAATTTAGCAGCTTCTGACACAAATGCGCACTCGGGGATTCAGCCAGGGGCCGCCCTGCCCCGACCAGGAGACTGTGGACCCTGTGAGCTGCTCACCCCACAGCCCCCGAGCTGCTCAGCTGAGCTTCCAAGAGTCATTCTAAGAAGCTGTTTCCAAACAATGCATTGGGCGGAGAGGTGCGAGCTCATTCGGCGCTGGGGATATGGGGAGGGTAGGACACAGGCCGGGCTGGGTGAGCGGGTATTTGGAGTAATTAGTGTGGTTATGGGGTAGCCCTACGTGACGCACCCCCCCCCCCCCGGTGAGCTGCTCCTCCTCCAGTAGCAGCTAAGATGATGGTCAGAGGGAGGCGAGCAGCTCCCCAGCTGTAATGGGTGTAATTGGCGGCGCTAACGTCAGGGGCGTGACAGCACGGCGAGCTGCTCCGAGCTGCTCATCCAACCACTCCGCGATATGGAGCCACTCGGGGACCCTCTTTAATTCGCCTAGATTGGGTAGGGAAGTGAAGGTAACACAAAAAAATAGTACCTTTCTAGACTGTAGGGTAGACGAGAGAATAGCTCGGATAATATTATACATTGAGGACAGCCACACATTTGGACATTAAGGTAAAAATACATTATGCGATCATAAAGGTGGTAAATACCTTAAATATGATCAAATGGTCAGGCTCGAGAACTAATGTGATATGATGAAGAAAAGAAGAGAAGATTTTCCAATGACATGCCTAAGTAAAAGAAACAGTTTTTAGACAGTGGGGGCTTATTGTGCAAAACCTGAGTAACCATATAACATAAACCTTACTGTGCATTGTATACAGTATATCAGGTGTCCCAATATGGTGGTGGTGAAGAAGGGGGCCCAGCTACCTGTCCTATGGCAGACAGTACACGTCGTCTACATAACCCACAGTGCTCAGGTAACACCAGGCAGGTAGGAGGTGTCACTGTCAGAACCCTGTTTACCACCTGTCCACTGTCAGGTGGAGGGACGAGTCACCTAGACGCCCATCCCATCCCACCAGCTGCAATCTTCTCACCGCATGCTACACACTGCCACCATTGGACGATTCTGATTTTGCACCCTCTGGGTATAACATTGTATTCAATCTTGATCTTGAATGCAGTTTTGATGATATATCGTTAAAGGCCAGATGTGAAATAGACTTACAATTCAAAAAGACATACATGAAGCTATCATAAGCTGCCAAACAGATAGCTGAATATCAACAGCCTCAATTCTATATAGGACATTACAAAACTTAATACAGAAATCCCAGGGGAAATATAGGAATTCCTACAGAAGTGGCAGTTTTGCTGTTTAGTGTCTATGTATACTGGTATTGCAGATATGTCTACGAACTTATTCAATGGCATATTTCTTGAAGATAAAGGAAGATAGGCAGATTTATATGGGCTGGACTGTTTATGTGGTGAGATAACTATTACAAAAGAGAAACACATAAGCATTGAGTACATGCTTTAGCAACACGAAAAAGCAGACACCCACCACTATTTCTCTGCAGGGCATAATAAGCTGGCCAATACCACTACCACCACTACTAACTCCTCCAGGGCGGACTCCTCTAGGCTTTCCGCAGCAGAATCCTACTCCTGCCTGGAGGAGGGAAGCATGCGGGAGGAATGGCAGTTGGAAGATGAGGTGAGATAGGCGGTGTCCCGCCTTATCATGTCCGACAGGTGTTATCAGGTGTTATCGGGCCAGGTAGGGCCACGTGCCCGGCCGCCGCCAGCGCCGCATGGTGGGAGGTCGGGGCGGCCAGGTATCGGGGCGCCCAGATAGGGCCAGGTGATATGAGGACGAGGTATCTAACCTGGGGTCGGGCTCCAGCCTTAGATCCTGGACAATTTGGATTATGGAAATAAATAAAAAGAAATAGCGGTCCCTGGAATTGCTGGTGTATTCTGGGTCCATCATTTACCACTGTGAGGATTTGTGAGGATATATATATGTACCACTATATCCAATACACTCTTGTTATAGCTTACTCATTTTTCAGTATATCTGATATACTGAGTGACATTTGTCATCATAAGAATGATTTTATTCACGGTGAAATTTAACATCCAAATTATCAATGTTAAATAATCATTGACCACGCACTGCAAAATCCTGCTACCATCAAAACACCATCGTCAATGATGGCGACCCTGCTCGGGAGGAGGGTCGCTATGTGCCTGTAAGTGAGTATCATAAGTGGTTCATCAGAAGTAGATGCGAATATTAAGCTGAACAATCCAAATGACGACAGCAACAGTTAATGCATTCCTTATCAACCTTTCTATGTTATGTTTGGTGATAACCTTCTTTCCCAGCCAGCGGCCACCATGGACGGTCCAGCGGTCTCCCTATGCAAAGGGATGACCACAGAACTTGTTTACCTGTCAAAACAGGATCCCTGCATGAACCCAGGGAGTTGGAATTTGGGTCAATACTGCGAATTTTGACTTCAATACTGTTTATCACGATATAACCATTAATAAGATGTTAATAAAAGAGGATTGTGTTATATACTCTATTGCATTTCTAGGCAGCATCCTCCAGCACAGAAGAAGTCAGATATACATTTACTCCCCAATCCCCTCCTGACCGTCAATCAGTGTCCATGGCATCCCAAGGCCCCAGGCCGCTCCAGGGAGCGGTCCTGCCTCCATGTGATCTCTGTACCTCCTGGGTGGAAGCACTGTACAGCACTGGGTGGGGGGCCTGGAGGAGCTGTAAGCAGCAAATAGCACACCTGGACGGTTATCACCTGTCTGACGCCTCCAGGGCGCCGAGATAGGGGCTGTGGTGTAGGTTGTGGTGCGGAGATAAGAAGAAGGCATTCTGAGCCGACTTTTTGACTGTGTTAGCGATAGACGCAATCAACGCCATGAGGGCGGCTGTACATCACCGTAATTGAGCTGAGGCCAGGGTGAATATACCTCACCATGCTTGTGGTAGAGCGAGCTCTATACATGGTTTAACCCTTTACGGACAGCATAGTGATATTATGTGCTATACTCTTGGTCGTCATGATGCATAAATGCAGCGCTGGCGAAGAACTCACTAGTATTGCATTCAAGCATCATGATGACCAAACAGGATTGATTTATACTCTCCCAAAATATCGACATGGTGCATTGATGCAGGCCTGGTGAGCTACCCACCAGGTTTAAAGAGCTTGAAGTTAACATTACATTTAATTCAGTGGAGATCAACAACAAAAGTTATTATTTCAGATTAGAAACGCGGTCACGTTTACTATTTCTGAAATGATTTCATATTTCTATTTCAACACATGAGTTATACCATAATGTATTTTGTAAGCATAAATCTTGTTTGTAATGTGTTACTACACATCATGTGTCGAGAAAAGACAGACCTATGATTGATTCAAGGCGTTTTGTGTTAAACCAAGGCGGGGGGGGGGGGGGGGGAGTATATGTGTAAAACTGTAACTGAATACAAATCTGGTGGTACTCCTAGACATGATTCCTAGACTGCCTTTCACAGTCCAGTATTGTGGTGGGCAAAGACAGATTTACAGAAGCAAGAATTGGAAGGTGCATTATCAGTTACCATAGCGTTATCAAAACGATGATTAACACTTCTGACCATAATTAAATGATAGTAAGAATGCTAACCAAAGGCAATACACCAATATACACACTAATATCTATTGCCTACGATACTTCCATAATCGTGTCTTGCATCAATCAAGGGCCCACAACAGTGAGAGGTGCTTATCAGATTGCTCACTAGGTGGAAGCACCGGCCGGCATGGTACCGCCCACAACCTTTACAGACAAAAGACGTGCTTTGGATGTTGGTGACATGTCATGGGACATCTCAGTGAAGCTTAGATAAAGATATATAATGGACGTCACACTAGCCTGGTGGTTATACATAGATAATACCAATCATATATCCTAGGCCATAGTGCCATCACAGGGAAATTATTCGCTGGGATGATGTTGACATCCCAGGCCCTTCCCAGTAAAGCTACACAAATAGACGAGTGGCAGAATGGATTGGTTGTTGGTGATAATAGCAATTCTATTTCTTTAAAAAAAAACACGTCGAAATCAGTTCATAAATCCAAGGTTTTGTTATTCAAAGTCAACTACCCAGTAACCTAACACATGGTGTGAGTTAGACATAGCCACGAATAATACCTATCTGTTGGAGCTGCTCTCTTGGTCGGGGTCACCTGGTGAGGGTAGGAGGGTCTAGTGAAGGGCCCTCTAGATGTGTTTGGTGATGCCCAGGGCGCGTCCCCTACCACCTCGGCCACCGATCCGTTGTCTAGGCCGGCCTCCCGGGTACCCGGCCCCGGCCAAGTGATGGAAGGGCTATCTTTCCACGTGGAAGGGCACGGCAGGGGGCCCGGGGAGCAGCAGGGACCCCATTGCCAACATTGGCCCAATCTCCTCCTATGCATTAGTGAGATTAGTCACTGGGAGCTTCCCGGCAGCGCCACTTTGCGTTATGGATATTGACTTTATAACACGTAACGCCGCTACAACTGCCGCACACTCACAACACATCAAACCGTAAACAACAAAGGGAGTAAAAATGGGTCAAGAAAATCGTCACTGTCAGTTCCCACTCTAACCGTTTTCGGTTTGAAAGATAATACTAGTTAAAACCCCTGAATCTAACTAACAATGACAGACTGGGGCAAATTCCTGCTTTGTTGGTTTTAAGTGGGGTGCTGGTGCTCAGGCTGTGGGGGCCCTTTAGGCACGAGTCGGCAGGCCTGGAGCAATGGGATCAGGGCGTGTTTTGACACTTGGGCGTAGCTGGAGCAGCTCCCTGTGGAGGAGTGAGCAGTGACACGGGCGAGCAGCTCACGTGGAAACCTTATCACATGTTACACCCAGTTACTGTGGTCAGCGCGCCCGGCCCACGACAGGCCACCAACTCCAGGGGAAAACATACACGGTCCCTCCATTGGGGCCTAATGTGAAAAGTCCCGGCCTAGGTCTCAGCTGATTACCCTGAGAGCTTATCGGCCTATTAATGCTGACATGGTAGATATGCTCTGAGCATATCACTGCTGCCGAGCCCATCGCTGGAACCTAATCGTATTGCCATGTTTCCTTCCAAGGTCATTCCATTTTCCATTCACCAACGTAGAGATAACGACTGAGCTAGGTTTGAGTAAGTGCCTGGACATTCCCCGGCCTAACAGCCACTGCCACTGACCGAGGTAAATATGATTGTATGGAGCGATGACTATCGGAAACAGGGAGTATACAACCATGAAATGCTATATAGTTTGAAAGGGAAATGATGCATTGAGTTAGAAAACACAAATATATTGTACCATTACCAGAAAGAGTACGCTAGCGCATGTATACCCATCCACTAATGACAAGTTCACGACTTGCTCACGGGGCAATGTTAAAGTTAGTATTTCAGCGTGGCCTATATAATTTGGCGGTTTGCTCTAGAGAGTAAAGTGATGGCTCAGCTAGGGTTTTGGGGGTGGGTGGTCACTCTGACACCTCCCCCTCCAACTCCAACCCCCAGAGCTGATCCTCAGCGGTCAGTAGGCGTCCAGGGAGAGGCCTGATTGCTATCAGGGCACCCTCGGATCAGATTATCCAGCGCTAATCCCGACATGGGCGCCTCTGTGGGCGTGGAAGATGTGATTGGGATGACCACTGGGAGTAGAGTGACCACTGGGACCAGGGGGCTCAGGGTGAGAGCTGGCCGAGTGTGGCTGACCATTGGGGTCATGGGAGTTAGGGTGTGAGGTGTGGCGGGGCTGATCAGTGCCTTGACCATCGGGGTGTGGGATTTTGGCTGTAAAATTTGAGATTTGAGTGGGGTGGGTGGTAATTAGCAAGGGGTGAGCAATTTTTGTCGGGGTGGAATTCCTGTAAGGAGTGACTACTATGCACGTTGTAGCCAGGAGCACATGCTTGCCATCTAAATCACAAGACAGTGTTATAACAAGATGGTTGAAAAGTGAGTATGTGTTCAGAGGCGCACAAACAAGTGGTCATCTGCAGTAAGCAGTCCACATGCACTTTAACCACCCAGGCAATGAGATGGAGATAAAGTTTAGGACACAGTACAGAGAATCACTATGGATTAAGTATGGACAATCTTCTATACAGATGGCGTATGGCCTAGGTATTGCAGATTTGAATGAGTTCAAGGGTTTGGGGAAAATCGGAAGGCTTAAAGTACTGTGGAGACAGTTGGTTGATTTCGCAACCGCTTTGGGGTTATGACTCCAGCTAACAAATATTCAGTGTGATTATATCAAACCCCAAAAGTTCTACCGATACCGTGCTGCTTGAAGCTAATCTGTGGATGGCTCCCATAGTCCTCGAGAAATATGAGAAAAAGTATGATGGCTGTACCCACCTATACTAAAATAACATTTACGAGACAATTATTTATATTCAAACTGAAATCTGATTCATGTGTCATATACACCATAATATATGCCTACATGGATTGCTCCCTTGGGCCCTTAGTCAGGTTTTCCTGGCATTGGGGGTGCCCGTGTCGTGATAAAAAGAATCCTGAGGGTAGGTTAAATGTTCTGAGAGGGAGACCTTTAATGTGATAACCGGTCCCGGCCTTTGCTGGGGTCAGTGGCCGCTACCAGGGGCAGGAATCCCGGCGGCCTCCAGCCTCCAGCCGTGTGTTTGCTCCGGCCGAGCAGCTCACGAGCAGCTCCATACTGATCCAACTACAATATCTGGTGGGTTGTTTTTAATGATAGCCCACCCCCTCCCTTTCCCCAATACCACTACCACCACTACACAAGATAAGGCCGCAACAACAGGAGCATAATGCGAAACACAGATAGCCCAGCCAGCCATGATATCACGCTCCCCGCCGACCTGATAAGCGCGTGTATAGCTCGTAATCGGCTGGCAGTGTTTCGCATCCTTGCTCAGGCCCAAAAGAGGAGTGGCTCATTTTTCTGCTGGTGGCCAGCTCAATGCTATCTCCGCCACACCCCACTCCACCCCGCACTATCAGACTGGCGCCCTACACCATTCAGAGCCACTCATTAAATTCAATTCAACTTTGATTAAAATTCCGATCTCAGATCACTACAGTGCGATATGCGCCTGGATCGATGAAGAACCGGGAACAAAGGTAGAAGAACGACCAAAAACAAACAATTTTGTCCAATCAACACCGACATAACTCAGGAGCTGGTGGGCGAGCCGGTATTGTGTTTCAGTATGGGTATGCAGTGCCTTATCAGTGCCGTATCATATGCCTACGGCTGAGTTATCATTGATAACAGTCCCTCTCTGACTGTTATCTGGCGGCATCTCTGGCTGTTGGCGGCCATGCTGGGCGCTGCCATTGCTCCCTGATTACAGACGTTTGTTGCCGCATCAGTCACAGTAATTGCCGCTCAGGCTGAACGTCGAGCTGCTCATCTATGCGACCTACAAGTGCGCCAACCGCTCACAGCTGCTCACAGCTCGATTACACCCCAATAATGGCAGTGCGATGCATATTCAACTGTGCAGATAAGATTTACTTTTTAGCCTGGCATTCACTTGTTTATCTGCCAGAGCTATCTCCATAAATGACACTTGAGAGGGCCCGATTACAAAGGGTAATTGGAATTAGCATTGTCAAATAAAAGTGAAAATAACAGTGAGGTTGGACTGTCAGAGAGAATCATGAACTGCTGGAGTCGGGTGTTTTTCCCAGCAGTACCGTCAATTGAAGTTATTACATTTCATTAGTCAAATCACTTTACTCTCCACACATTGCTTCCTGCAAATAAGTGCCATTTCCATACACTACTTACAGCGCGTTCCTCCTAGAAGGGCATTAAGCATGACCGGATTTCAACTGAAAGACCTTAATGAACCCTCCCATAGACGTGTGATATAACTTTAACATCCATGTATAACTATAAGCAAGGCATGTCTTCCCAGATGGATGCAATACATTGTATCGCGGAAGGATGCAGCCAGATTTGAAGGTGGAGGCAGGGGGGGGGGGGGATGGGGGACATCATTCAAGAAGGCAGCGCCAGTATAATATGGACACCATATTGGTCCAGGTACTCCATTTGCAAACCATACGGATGTATGGGGATATCCAGTTGCCAATATCGCCAATACCAGTCATGTATAATTCAGTGCGGCCCATTATAGAAGAACCCCAAATTGGTCGTTATATACCCTACCCCACCAGTACCACTAGCAGGGGGAGGCACGCGGGTACTCTGGGGGCAGTGTAGCGCGACGTTCATTAGTGGGGCTGTGGGCGGGTTGGGTGGCTCTAATACCCCGGTGTCGGGTGACGTATAGGGCGACCATCCCACCCCGCCCACTGGGATCACTTTCTGTGATCTCCTCCGGCCCAGATAGAGGACTGTCATCTGACGGCGCTACCAGGGCCGGCGGCGCCTTCAAGACGTCGGGGATCAGATTGTATCAAGCTGCCAGCCTTGCGTGTCGGCTATAAATAAGTCAGGAGCAGCTCGCGGCCGCTCGCCCAGGCCAGTGCCGGTCTATTGGAATCTGCTCTGTCAGCCTAAATCACCATTACCATAAATACAATTGGTGCGGCGCACGGCCTGCTTCTGCTCACACCCCGTGCCCGAGCAGCTCACGAGCAGCTCGCTCACAGTGACCGGCATAACGACTCACATTAGGCCCTGACACGGGGCACTGGGAGCTGCTCATCGAGCTGCTCTCTTTGCTGTATTGGGTGCCTATGGGGAACCACAACCTGCTCATCTTGATATAAGCTGGGCTTCTCAATGGGCTGCTCATGGACATGTCATACATACTCATATAAACACTTAGCGGTTGGGTAAGACATATGAATTCAGGTTTATCAATCTACATGTCCAGGGGAAGGGGCCTGCTAAGGGGTACTGCTAAGTACTCTGAAGGCATTGTACAATTTCTCTACATCGCGACATGCAAGGGTTACATGTATCCTGATTTACTAAACTGACATATGTGCTTTGAAATTGTCCAGCGGCTTCTAGCCTCCTCCCCCCCCCCCCCCCACCCCCGTATCAACATTCCCAAATGAGAAGTTCAGGGTCCTGGACATCATTATCCAGGGTTCAATCATTACCAGTAATAACCAGTGGGCAGCTAATGACACAGTGGGTGTAGTGCCCTGGTTAATGGCAGTTAATGAGAGCAGTCTAGCCTGTTCAGCAGCAGGAGCCAGCCCACTCTGATGGACACCTGGCTAATTGAGTTACAGACAAGGGTAGACTAGGTGTCGGTGTATAGCCCTTTAAATCCTTGATCTTCATGAAGCATGAATGCAGCGCTGGCGGGTAACTCGGCCGTGCTGCATCCATACATCATGCTGCCCAAAAGAGGTTGATACAATCGTGCACTATGCTGCCCTTAAAGGGACACATGACCATATGATGGGTGCTTGTGAGGTTTAGTGTAAAAGTGAGGGTTTGGTCTGGACCCTGACGGGTACTGTCTGTTATCACATCACACTCTAACCGATCATTCTATAAAGGTTACTCTATATCTGAGGAGTGTAATGTTATCTGCCATTACAATTGCAGGCAGGCTGGATTCCTAGTCCTCTCTCAACATACACTACAATTAAATCGGGGAGTGCATTACACCACCTCAGGAATGGCATCAATCCAAAGGGCTGCACATTGGAGTATTTTACCAAAAGCAAAAGCGATGGTCTTCACTTGTCATCAAAGATCATTTCCCATTTAAGAGCTGCTCATTGCCTGTCTGTCCACCGGTGGTCGGCGTGTGGACGGGCCGGCCCAGGAGGAGGAGCTGCTCGGGTCCCACGAGCTGCTCCCGAGCAGCTCCCACACAGGGCCTAAATAGCAGTCGTTAGGTGGTGGGCACATCCATTACGTGCGTAATGCGGCCGCTAGACAGGCCACGGCCGACCCGCGGCCACCGGGACATGCCGGCCCGCGTCCCCGGAGGGGCTCCCGACCGGGGAGTCAGGGGGGCGAGCTGCTCCCCCAGGTACAACTCATCATCAGCTCGCAGCGCCGCACAGCGGGACGCAGTGACAGCACTGGCCGCGCCCCTGATTTGTCAGGGCCACACCAACGCAACACGGCCGGCCTGGTCGGCTATGTCCAAACACCAAACTGTAGCAGTGGGAGTGTGACAATCTCAAAGTCCAACAAGCTGCATGTGTACTGTAGAGACTCCACCTGGGCATTCTCCCACCTCAGGGTCCATGCTTGTAGTCCTACTCAGGCTGACCACCCACTCCTGTATATATATACATGTCGATGAAGCTGATGGTACCTTTGTACATTTTGTATTTCTGTTCAATCACAGGGATGACTATGTCTATAAGTATGTGCAGTACCTGTGTGGGAGTATTTGGGGAGGAATTAGAGAAGGTTTCTTTTCCTATCTGAGGGGAAATCTCTAGTGTCACTGCAGCTGTTGTCTTGTCTGTAAGTGTTAGGTGTTTTACAGTGGCACCGGGACAGCAACAACCCCTACACTTACAATAACCATCACTTGTCATCCTGCCAACAGGGATGATATCAAACAATACAGACATGAGTCACTATCGACCCCACTGTCTGTGTATTGTATATAAAGTAGGCCCTATGGCGGCGGGGGCTGAGAATGCCTCTTTATCAATGCAGCAAGCAGATGCTTCCTTTAAGCTGTTCTGCCTCCTTTGACACACAAGACACTATGGCCATGTTTTATACTTGTCACAGATTGAGACTTCTTCAGGGACACAGATTACTTCCTCATGGTCTTCCTCTATCCAAGAACTAAGGCATAGGAATTTAAGTGGTCTCATTGGTAGAATTCAGAAGTAGTTGTCTCATAGACAGGACATCTACTAATCTATAAATAAACAGAAATAGCAAATTTCAAATCAAAGACATCATTACACTGGCATATGCTATTCACACCACTGCCACTTTCATACAGTACATCATTGATACGTTGCCTACGACCTGGCCTTAATTATGCAAACCTTACAGCACTAACAGCTTTAAATTCACTGGCATTTATAAATTCTACTTATTACACCACTAACATTTCAAAATACTGCTTTTTACACCAATGACATTTCTGTATACTACTCACACCAGTGAAACGGTCATATACTACTCTCAAATGGCACTTTCATATACTACTTACATCACAGCCACTATCATATACTACTTATACCACGGCATCTATCATTGACACTTCCATATACTACTCACACGTTCATATATCACTCACACCACTGACACTTTCATATACTACTCACACGTTCATATACCACTCACACCACTGACACTTTCATATACTACTCACACGTTCATATATCACTCACACCACTGACACTTTCATATACTACTCACACGTTCATATATCACTCACACCACTGACACTTTCATATACTACTCACACGTTCATATATCACTGACACCACTAATACTTTCATATACTACTCACACGTTCATATATCACTCACACCACTGACACTTTCATATACTACTCACACTATTGCTACTATCATTTTTCTACTTACACCACTGCCATTTCCTCATAGTACTCGCATTGACTTTGTTGGTCTATCATTCCTGGTTCAGAACTTCAGAGACTATAGACTATAACTACTTGCTGGGTGCCAGTTCATGCAGAGAGACACTTAAACCCTAAAAGGAGATTAGGCCTTATACTCTTCCAGTACGGACCCTAGCGGTCTTTGGGTAAGGAGGGAAACCAGTGGGAATCTCATCAGTAAATAGGAAGGTGCCTGGCAGACACCCCCCCCCCCCCCAACAACACACCCACACACATCGTCCCTCCTCCCTCCACCTTCCTGCAGGGTAGCACTAGCACCTCAGGGGCTTCACTTTATTGCGCCGGCCATCCATCCGGCCACTCTCCATCCCTAATTAAACAATCTGCCTCACAATGCCTGCCCAGCACAACGCCCAGGTCGCGCGATTACCGCGCGTACCAGAGACGCGGGAGGCGGCGGTGGCGACCGGGGGTGGGACATTTGGTGGGTTTCGGGAGGGGGCCGCAGCGCGCGGCGGCGCCGCCCATGTCAGGGTGAATCACGTCATGCCGCACAATGAAGCGTGACAGGGTGACGCGGACGGCGACACCACGCGTCATCCGCCGCGCGTATCCATTGCTGGCCGCCCCATATTAATTGATGTGAAATCAATCATGGACGACCTGAGTAGCGGAGGCAGGGAGGGTGGGGGGTACTGGAGGAGGTGGGTGGGGGGGGGGGGGGAGGGGCAAGACGGAGCTGTCTCAGCACTGACCTGACACCATGTCGGGTGTGGCCCCTGATCCACTCTGTCCTCAATCATTCTGCTTTCCTCCATGGCCGAGGGCGGAGGGACACAGGGCCCTAAGGACCTGCTGTGTCATTCCTCAACAGGCCCTCCTGTATTGCTATACACCCCCTCCCCCCACACACACACACGCCCAAGTGCTGACACCTCACAGACTGGCAGGTCACATGGATGGTCGGGGCTGGGCTCACATGGCACTGATAGGGGTTGACAAGACTTGTGATAAACAAAGGGTGACTATTCGTAATATTTGACTCGGAAAGGACAGTCCAACCAGTTTCACAGGTCATGGGAGTGTTCTAGTACTCGGCTTGCCAGCTTAATGTGTCAAATAGTCCAAATCTAAAGGCCTGAAACGAGCCAAAGGAAGAGGACGGAATGAATTATAAAAACATATCTAATCTCAGCCACACAAGCTCACCCTTGCTTTTGACGTGTAGTGTTGACGATAAATGTACTGCTCATACCACTGACACTGGCATATAAGACTTACATGAGGGCCACTTTTTTATATACTACTCAGAATACTTCTTAAATAACACCAGTAACATTTTCAAATCACTGCCACTTTCATATACTACTTACATCACTGTCACTTCCATATACTACTTACACAACTGTCACTTCCATATACTACTTACACAACTGTCACTTCCATATACTCACACCACTTCCACTTTCATTTACTACTTACACCACTGTCACTTCCATATACTACTTACACAACTGTCACTTCCATATACTACTCACACCACTACCACTTTCATATACTACTTACACCACTGTCACTTCCATATACTACTTACACAACTGTCACTTCCATATACTACTCACACCACTGTCACTTCCATTTACTACTGACATCACTGCCACTTTCATATACTACTTACACCACTGTCACTTCCATATACTACTCACACCACTGTCACTTCCATTTACTACTGACATCACTGCCACTTCCATATACTACTCACACCACTGTCACTTCCATATACTACTAACACCACTGTCACTTCCATATACTACTTACACCACTGTCACTTCCATATATGCTAGTCACACCAGTGTCACTTTCATATATACTACTCACATAAGTGACATTTTCTTAAACTACTTACATCACAGTCACCTCCATATACTACTACTAACACCACTGACACATTTTATATACTACTTCTGGTTTTGTGGACGTTTGATTTGATGTAAATGCTACCAAGCAATTATCGATAATATTATACTGATGAAGTAGGGTAAGGTAAGGTAATAGAAGGAAGAGATGCTAGAGAAGAGGTCAAGGGGTGACATGATGTAGGCAGATAGACAGGGAGGGCACCAATGGAGAAGGAAGATGGAGGGTAGGCAAAGGGTTGACACTGGCATGGTGGGAAGGGGTCATGGTGCCATCCTCACAGGTCAGGAGGTGGGCGCGAATACTTGGATGAACAGGAGGAAACTTAAGGTGGAGTGCCCCTTCCTCCTCCAGTCCCTGACCACAGCGTAATCCCCACCCTGGAGGCTGGTGGTGGTGGTGGTGGTGGTGGTGGTGGCACCAGGAGGGTTGATCCACCGGTTGATCCGGGGGTGCCCCACCCTGGAGGCGGCGCCGTGGGACGACACAGAGGAGCGATGGCGCCATTATCACCTATTTGTTGTGACGCTGTCTGATCGTCTTGGCGCCGGCAGCTCACCTATCAGTTGCAATTACGCGGCTCCTCGGGCGCCCCAAGGCACGCCCAAAACAAGGCGGAGGCCGGCGCGTAATGTACACGGTTAATTTAGATGAATGGGTCAGCGCGCGCACCTTAATACAGGCTAATCCAAGCCTGATGAAAGTGGCCCGGCGACGACGGCCAATGATGGGCTCTCTAAATTACCCCGTAAAGAGAGCTCGACTGGAGAGCTCCCAGTTGTAAAAACAAAACACATTAGGAGGCCGGGGCAGGACGTGAGTGGGGCGCCAGGTGGGTCGGGGGTAGAGGGCGGCCTCCTCCGGGCCTAATTACCTCATCCTCCAAACCAGGCATGATGAAATCATTAGGCAAATGAAAGGTGGAAACATCTACGATTTGAGAAATCATTAAAGGAGTTGGGGCCTGGGGGGCTTAGGTCGGGGAGGTGACTGGTTCGTTAAGGTGGAGTATGTGCGGGGTGGAGGGGGGCTATAGAGAACCCTGCATAGATCGGGTGAGACGTCCTAGCAGGTTAACGTCAGAGAGCAGGAGCAACACGGGGAATAGCACATCACATGGCATGGGTCCTAGACGTACTTATGGCGCATGCACCTTGCTGGGAATACATATACATGTATAGGGGAAAATAACACGGAGTAGGGAATGAGCGACTGATTCTATCGCACAGAAAAATGAAAAATGATTACCGGTAATCAGTCAGTCAGTATAAAAGATCATGACTTTTATTATTTTTCACCCCCTTGTTTATACTATCATGTTGTATCATTATAACGTGCTGTTTTATAATCTCTACCATTCATTAATGCACGACCATAAGCTCAATACACATAATAGCCTCCCAGTGGTTCCCCAATGGTGGAACCTGCTCTGTGCAAACACTCGGCTGACCACAACCTCCTGGCAGCAGGAGTACCCGTTTGCTCGGACTGACCACTGTCCAGTCAGGACTGGGAGGGTGTAGGGGAGGGGTAGGCATGCAGGGGGTGGCGTCCGATGTTCAATCTGTGGTCGGCAGGGCGCGGCGATGACTTACACACCTCCGTCACGAACCCCTGCCGCGCATGACGTGCCGGGACGTAATTGGGTCCGACAATGGGCGTGCTACGTCCCAGGGCGCCAAATGGCTCCCGTGCCCTCCAATTTAGGGCCCCGCGGCGGCCGGCCGTAACCTTGCACCCGGGCGCCCGCCGCGGGAGTATCTGCATTCAAAAGTTATTGCCGCTCTTTGTATGGCGGCCATTGGGAGGCATCTTTTTAGCGCGGCGCCGGGGTCCCGCTGGAACCATCAGCGCCCAGGACGGGGTGAGGTGAGAGCCGCGTCTTGAGCGCCGCGTCACCTGTGGCCCTGGCACAAGGGACAGGGTGATAATGGCCCTGGCACTGTTTGGTAATCACGGCTAGAGGGGTAGGCTGTATAACCACCAGACGCTCACTGGTCAAATGGCCACCGTCCACACTGAGCTTCAGTGAGCTGCCTGGTAACAGCCACTCAATGTTTCTGTCAGCTGATTGGTCACAGAAGGACTGGTTTTAGCCACCTATAACTTGTTACAGCCAACCAGAGTTACAGCCAACTGTAACTGCTTACAGCCACCCAAAGTTACAGCCTACTGTAACTGGTTACAGCCACCCAAAGCTACAACTAACTGTAGCTGGTTACAGCCACCCAAAGTTACAGCCAACTGTAATTGGTTACAGCCAACCAGCGTTACAGCCTACTGTAACTGGTTACAGCCACCCAAAGCTACAGCCTACTGTAACTGGTTACAGCCACCCAAAGCTACAACTAACTGTAACTGGTTACAGCCACCCAAAGCTACAGCCTGCTTTAAGTGGTAACAGCCAGCCAAAGTTACAGCCTACTTTATCTGGTTAAGGCACCAATGTTACAGCCAACTGTAACTGGTTACAGCCCCCTAAAGTAAAGGCCAGCTAACCGGTTACAACTATATTAAGTTTCAACCAGTTTTTAACTGGTTACAGGCACTTTAAGTATGAGCCAACTGACAAGTTACAGCCACCTAAATTTTCAACCAGCTGACTGGACTGGTTACACCCACTTTAAATTACAGCTGACTGGCAAGTCAAAGCTACTAAACTTTACTACCGTAACTCAAGGTTTAAGTAACTAAACTGTGCGACCAAATATCCAGTCACCAAGGTTCTAGACCATCGGCGGCCAGATAAGCTTTAGCACTACTCCAGGTCAGAACAACATACATTTACTTCAGCTTTTGGGTGATAAATCTGTATATTCCTGGGGGAGGCATGTGTAGTTTTAGCCTCCATCCTGATAAAGGCCATGTTACGTCTTGGACATTTGTTCAGCGACAGCCAGTTCTGTTTTATAGATAGTTGGCAGCTACAGTGTTGCCACAAGCCTATTGACCAGCACAGTGCTGACACTGACATAGAGTCTTTGCTATTTGTACTTATTTGTCATGGAGCAGTTCCAGAAACGGGTGAACCACACCTTAGCTGACTGACGTTATGCGTCACACAAACCACAATATACCCATTGACCATTGGGTTCGAGCCATTTCTAAGAAAGTTGTACCTGCACTAGATACCTTAACTACCTACTGACTACAATAAATTAACCACCGACCTAATACCTGCTGCATGGGCACTCGATGTTGCATCAATTTATGAGCCATACAATAAAATTCTCACGTTTAAGCCTAATCCACATATCAACCGCAGCACTTTGACAAATCCGATAAGCCGCACAGTAAGTCTGAAAATAATAACACTAGCAAAACTCCCGTTTAGCCCCACTCTACAGCTTCTTTGTGGGGATACGGTAGTCCATATGCGTTGCCCACTGCCTGTTTAAGACTCAACGCCAGCCATGCGACTAACTTCCAGTCAATGTCAACTAACAAGTTACTGAACACTCTCCCTCGTCACCGCCGCCTCAATGGAGTTTGGGCATATAAAATGGGGGTATACCCAGGGTATAAGCTCTGTAACATGTGGTCAAGAAACTGGGTATAGGCCTGTTACAGGCGTTTGTGGCCGAGGCGTAATTGCCTGGCCTAGCTAACACACAGTGTGTAAGTAGTATGTACAATCTGAGAATGTACTCAGGCCATGAGCTGTGAACCATCTGTATTATTATGTCGTCAATACAGTGTGTAAGTAGCATGTACAATCTGAGAATGTACTGATAGGCTATCTGTATTATGATGTAGTCAATGCAGTACTTTTTACATCACGAGTTAGGCACTGTTTGCAGTAGGAGCCCAGTGAGTTATGTTACAGCTGTTAAGTATGGGATCCATCTATTACTGTTATCCGCCCCCATGAGATATAGCTTACCTATAAAGACCGTCGTATCACACTTGGATAAAAAAAAACATATCAAACATAAATGGTAAAAACTGTTTTGAAACATGTTTATTAGTCCTTAATGACAGAATAGCTATATAGACAATTCCAGAGAGAAAAATCTAGAAGTCGAAACACTTCATAGGAATGCAACTAGAAGTAGGAGTGGTCGATTGTAAGATAGTACAATTTGTAGGGATTTGTGTCAACCTAGCCATGTGTGCAATAAAGCCTTCAGAGTTTTTCTGAATACACATACTTTTAAATCACATCTGGCCCATACTAGATAGTTCTTGGACTTGGGACAAATAAGGCATATTAGAACACGAAGACTAGCTCTTAAGAAGACAACCGGTAAGGGGGTCTGGGAAGTTTTCCTCGGGCATTTCTCTCGCATTACTGCAGAGGTTGGGGGCAGGGGTGACAGGGGGAGTGACAGGTGGCTGTAGGGCTGGACAGTGCCAAGGCAGGGTGGCCCATTAGTTTGACCTGCAGATCCACACTGACACTTGATCACTTCCCTGACCTGTGGCCGCACTGTCACCACCTCAATGGTCTCTGGCTGGACTCCTGACACAGGCGTCAGGACACTGGACTTGTCCCAGCCTCAGCCCTCCTCCTGCTCCCTAACCCCCTCTATACCCCATGCCTGCTCCTCCAGTACCCCCTGCAGCGTCATCTAGCCTCATACATCAACGCGGGGACGCCCGTTGACACCTACATTGGCCACGTGCCGATATGCCCGCCCGGCGTGTCACCACCGGACACTGACAGTGACACTGACCCCGCTCCTCCTGCCCTGACCCCTCCTCCTCCCGGTGCCTACCTCTCCTCCCTGTGCCCTTTACCCCTTTAACGCCCGCATAATGCATTAATGCCTTATGCCCTTTATCATCATGGTACATAAATGCAGCACTGACGAGTAACTCCATGCATCAATACGATTCTATGGGGTTGCAGGTTAGTACACTCCTGAAGTAGATTCGCCAGGGCTGCATTAATGCATCATGGCGACAAACGGTTTAGTATTCTGCGGGCCTTGCAGGGTTGCTTGTAGTGGTGGGGAGCAGAGTGCCGGGGCAGCAGGAGGAGGAGGAGGTGGCCGGCCCCGCAGGTGTACAATCTCAGCGGTGCGGGGCGGGGTGAGAGGGCGGCTCACCTGTGACACGGCGTCTTGATTAATCCCCGCCTGGCTCGGCTCACCGCTCCCCTGCCCGGCCCTAATAACCCGCTCCCGGCGCCGTTTAGCCCGCCTAATCCGCCACCGCCTACACACAGCAGACACCCCGCGCCCCGTAATCCGCCGCGCCCCCCGCCACCAGTCACCAGGGGGCGCCTCCAGGGTCAGCCTCCTCACCGGAAGTCAGCAGGCCCTTAGCTCTGAGGGGGTCGGGGAGCGGGGGTTGTGGGGACAAATACCCGTTATTATTAAAGGGAAGTGAGTATGGGGAGGGAGGGTGGTTGTATGGTTGGGTGGGATGGGTTTGGGATTTGTGCACGGAGAGACTGCGTGTTGTGGTTGGATTAGCCACAAAGAGGAGGTCATACACAGAGAGGGGGAGGGGGAGGGGATGTCCAGGCCCAAAGCACCTTGCTAAAAGTCACAACTTTGGTACTACTTGCAAATACTTGGGAGTAGGAGAGTAGGGGATATCTCTTTGGGTGGCTTATATCAGGTTTACTTTAAATAGTTGAAGGCCGTTCACAAAACATCATTGTATCAGTCCTTGTACGTCTGACCTAAAGTCAAATGTGTATACACCACACTATTTCGTGTTTTGTTGGATATAATTACCTCTTACAAACTGTGTTATATGATAATTTGTCACAGCCGAAAGATATTCTAAGATTATTTCAATGCATACGTGAAAGAGCCTTCAAAAGAAGAGGAATACATGACGTCAACTAAAGCCTGCACAGGGAAATTTTTCCCATTTTGTAATACTACTTACGAATAGGTGGTTATGTTTTGAAGATAAATCAATTAAATGTGTGCGCTCAGGCTGGCAGCACACACACTTAAGTAATTACTCACGGCATATTTATTATACCCGTGACCTAGCCTTAGCTCTGACGTGGGTTTTCTTACAATTGTGTGTACATTTTTCTATATTAATCATATCACATTAATATAACTTTGTGTTACCTTTGTTACATCATGCATATGGCGCCCCTTACCATAAGGTATTGTAATGTGAATGGAGAATACATAGATATCCAGCATGGTTAGGATGATTAAATTGCTAGGTGATGATATGGGGTGATGATGCGCAATAACATATCTCAGTGATCTAACACAAAGGATATTAACCCATTTCCCTCAACCAAAGCCTACACTACCGGGTAATTATCTATTCGTAATAAATCTATTTCAATAAACAGGGGCGACATCATAGTGTATATGAATTAAATAAACACAAAATATGAACTATGGGGATAAGATACAATAGAAACATCTAACAAGACAGCATAGTGGCTTAATGCAGTATGCCCTTTGTCGTCATGATGCATGAATTTCATACTGATGAGTAACTCGCCAGTGCGGCATTCAAACATTATGCCAACTATACGTGGTTGAAACCCTTCCTAAGCTGCTAAGCGTCGGCATGATGCATGAATGCTGCCCTGGCGAGTAACTTGCCAGCGCTGCATTCAAGCAGCATGAGAACCATATGGATCGGTATGATGATGAGTTACTTTCCTGGGCTACCTCTATGCATCATGAAGACCAAGGGCATAACAGATTAAAGCAGTATGGGGGCCCTTAAAGCGTTAATATCAAAGTACACATAGGGACCCACCTGTTCCAGTAGCTCCAGAACTGGTCCTTGAGGTAGGTTCGGTGGCTGTCCTCATCCCCAAAGGAGGCCTTGCTCTCTACCCAGTTCACCACGTGGCCGTCCACAGCTGCATACCGAGAGAGGAGGTGACGCAGAGGTTAACCCTTTAAGGTCCGCATAGCGCTTTAATGTGCTATGCCGTTTGTCTTCATGATGCATGGATGCAGCCCTGGAAAGTAACTAGCCAGGGCTGCATTCATGCATCACGCCGATTCTTCAGGAGTGTTTCCACACCATAGGGTCGGTTTGATACTTGAATGCAGCACTGGTGAGTTACTCGCTAGGCATTCATGCATCATGACGACAGAGGGGCACAGCACATTAAAGGGTTAAAAGAGCTAGGCGGCCACTCCCCTGAGACTGGCCGTAAATAAGACACTACACACACTCTGGGCACTCAGTCTCAGTCCACAATTACCGGTCTCAGTTAGCCAGGGGCAGCTAAGGCAAAGCCATTCTTCTACATAAGGGTATTCTTCTTCATTTCTACTCTATTTAACATTTTAGGAGTATACAAAGTAGGGGCTCTCTAAAGAGGGTTTTACAGTCCGTGAGATTTGCAAGTCGGAACGTACATATATTACAGGTACATATACATATATCCACGTTGGATACATATATGAAGGGCATTATACATTATACAGAAGAGAAATGTTTTCAGGGTTTGTGTATTGCAAAGTACTAAGCATGTTTATATCATCATTATGGACGGTTTGTTTAAACACATGATATTTTACGTACGTTGCTGGATTCAATATATAAGTTTTGTTCAGAATGGTGCACCCTTTAAGGGCCGCAAACCTCATATTGTCGTCATGATGCATGAATACAGCCCTGGCAAGGAACTCGCCAGGCCTGCATCCATGCATCATGACGACCTCAGGAATAATAACATGTTTTATGCTATCTCACCTATGGGTACTTCCAGCTTGAAGTCAGGGGTCTTGTCATAACCACGGACCCTCATCTGGTCCTCATCTGTAAGGAATGTGGACGTTACCTTTAAAATTCACCTTTAATCTATCTTAACTTAATTTCACAATTACGATCAAAGAAAATGTACTTTTAACACCCCTGAAGCCAATCATGTTACTCAAATGGGATACAGATCTCTCCGCATATTGATTGACATTTTTACCATCGATCTCATGAATGATAATTTAGTTAAATGGTCACAATTTCTGTTCTAATATTGGGGTACATATCATTTACAAAATCTTCAATTCTATGGAAAGGTTGACGCTGGACGTTTGCCTATGGCCCCTCCCCTCTCATGTCCAGCAATTGACCATTTATAATCTTCAAATGAAATCTGTGGACGTGATAATGATAGACAATCTTCAAAACATACTTACATTGTATTTCAAAATGTTATTGTTGAATATAACGTTTGTGGTTTGATCAGATATCATATATAATCTCACACTCTTACTGTATCAATACAGATATATTTACGCTCAATCAGATCCCACATAACATGTACTCCAGAGTAGGCAGAAAAAAAACCTGGGAGTACACCAGTGATTCCGAACCAGTGCTGGAGACCACGTTTACACTCCCCTTGCTGACCTCCCATTTTTCACTCCCCCTGTTCACATACCCAAAATAGTTTCCTCTTGTTCATTTCGCCCATGTTCAACCCCCAATTTTAATCCCTCTTTGTTCTTTCTCCCTTGTTTTAACTATACGATTGTTACCCCCCCCCCCGGCCCACATTCACTCCCTTGCTTTCACGTCCCATGTGTTCACTTTATCTACCTGCATCCCCATACCGATTTCTTCACTTCCCGAAAATACTTCACCTTCTTGGAGCTTTAGAAAACATTTGCTAAAAAGATCATTTTAACCTGCACGTTACAAATTGATATAGCTATGGTTTTACATACAGCAGATGGTAAACATATCCCCGTAAATAACCCCGAGTTAAATACAAAAGTAGAAGTACTTAATCAAAATGAGTTGTCATTACTCGTTGCTTCTATTCCTGTTATCCATCTTAGATACCTAACTGTAGTTATAAAAAGAACGACGAGCAATTAACAGATGAAGACACTAGAAAGAGGATTTACTAAAGGCATGTGTAACACCTACCTAGACCAGCGATGCCCAGTTCGTCCAGCTTTCTTTGTAGTAGAAATTCATGCTCGTGTCCTATTGAGCTATGGAATGGTTAGGGAATTTAACTCAAACTGAATCATCCGTGACACACGGTTGAGAGAACTTAAGAGTATAGACTGGAGTGGACTACATGTCCACACTTGACACATTCAGGTCCGATTGTATAGGACTGCCTCTATCTTTCCTAATCTTTCTTGGCATAATTTGAAGCTGTCCAGTGCATGTATTTCCGGCTGTGGGATAACTAACACCAAGACTCCTGCTATATATATTCACTTCTAGGACTATTGGCCCAGCACCTTAATACTTTCCATGAGCCTACACAATAAAAGCCTGTCAAAACCTGTCAAAACTCACAAGAAACCTTAAATTCACCAAATGTAGTGTCGCATCAATACCTGTTTGGATACTCAGTCCGACAGGTAGTTGTCACGAAGGTGCCGATTTATTTCAAATAAGAGATGTTAATGCCACATTTTTTAAAGTTATGGATACTGATTCCTCCCTCACGGATACTGATTAAGATATCACAAATCCTGACAACTAGTACCGGTCTATTCTTTATAATGGGTGATCATCATCCTATTTAAAGGTCAGTAACCCAGATTTAAAACCTGGATTTCAGTCAATACCCAGACGTACACACTGTTTATCTGCATATAAGTCAAAGATTCAGGCATAGAACTGGGTTTTGCAGAAAGATACAACCACTTCTTCTTATCAGTGGTGGTATTCAAAATCGTATTGAATGGCACCCCTCCAGAGACCAAGAACAAGCTTTCTATTAATGTTGGATTATTTTTTCCGTGGATCTGCACAAATCAAGGGGTCACCCTTCTCGCCTCAAAATTCCAAATGTTCTAAAAAAGAGTCTTGCAAAATTTCCATTATGATGGATTAGAATTGTATATTAGGAATTATACGGCAAGGATACTGTTTGATGCTGTCCACGAGAGGTCCGTACACATCATCAGTCAACACACACTGCAAGGGGAAATCACAACAGAGAATATAATAGTCACATTTCAACAAAATACTTTAGTTCGCATCAGCATAAAGGCCAAAAACATTGTTCTTTATTAAGCTGGCATTTTAATGCTATAGGCGTGTGGCTGGATGAATTATCAACCAATGAGATAATTCCCTGGGCTCCACTGCGGAATTCTTAGGGGGCATTATGCAACAGCCTGTACCCATTGTGATTGCTGTATTAGTGCTTATCTCGCTGGTTACCAGATCAAGCAATGATGCCCCCTACTAAGGAACCTGCAACCTCGGTATAGAATACTGTACATATGTACATGTCGAGATTTGAGGAAGAGGAGCCCGAAATGTTGAGCAAGCAAGTCATATTACTTTTGTCTGTAACAACTGCCTAATGCAATGAAGCCGAATTCTCTGTATATAATTCTTCGTGTAGAGTGTTTCGGTGTGTGGAGGTTCTTCTTACCATTACATGTAAAAAAATATATTTAACGAATATTTAATATGGTTTAAATTCCACGTACCAGTTGCACCTCGTGGGCTAGGTGTGGATCCTCTATCAATGATGTGTCCTTCATCATCTGTGTCAGGACACTTTTGGTTGGTGCTGCCATGAAAGAATAGGAGACATTATATACTATTGGCGATTGATAAAATTATTTTATCTGAGTTTAGTCTGCGTCCTGCATATATTCTTTTAATGTGAATATAATTCAGCTATCCTACATAGACTCAGAGGCATTTATTATTATATCTAATCTTCGTGAGAGTAGTACCAGTAATATCTAGCGTCGATTTCCCTTGTAGTAGCTACATATTCTATATGATTAAAGTAATAAAATGATGTTCTAAAACAACCACTCTGAATTTCGACAATATTGGCATAGAGGATTTTAGGCCTATTATTCACGAAAAAACAACTCGTCTCATTAACCCTGGAGGAACCCATTAACCGGTAGTCACAGTGATACAGCCCCTTTAGTACAAATGTAGTACATGCCGCAGTACGCCACAGACGCGTGAGGCGGCAGCATGGCCGTTATTTGGTAGTTTCCATCATACACACAAGATGGAGAGAGCATCGACACTGCGCTCACTGGGTTCTCTTTTGTTACTAGTACTGGCTTCATTAGATTTATTCCATTAAGATATATTTTCTTGTACATAATTTTGGAATTCGATAAAGGATTCTAAATACTATGATACTCTATGATGGTCACATGATTTCTCTCTGGTAATCATCGACACTGCGACATCTTTAATACTTGGACTACAACATGGTGTCATGGTACTATGCTGTCTTAATAAAAACCAAACATGCATCGATTGGTAAACATTGAAACGTAAAAAAAAAAGTATTACCAGGTTCTCCTGCATTTCGTGTTCTCTGGAGGTGACATTCCAGTATCATCCGCGCAAGGAGAGAAGGTGACAATCCAATCTACAAGTGAGATGATATCGACACGATGCATTTTGGACAAAGGAACAGTACTGAACACAGTATTTAGTCCAAGGAAATTGTAATAGCACAACAACAATAATAGGGCAACAATAAGAACTACCCGCATTAAAATGTCGGCGTTATCAGGATGGAATTTGTCATAGAAAATAAAAGCTGGAATACAGGCAATTGGTTATGGTTTGCCTTTTACATTATTACTGGTATGGAGCTTTTTTACTATGCAAGGTAGGGCATGACTTCTACAGCAGGTGGTGCCACCATTGTCTGCAACCTAGCCTACTTCTGCCAATGCTAGGTGGCAGCACTGCTGTATAGGGCTATCAATGGCTATCAAAACTTGTGAAGTTGTGCTATGGTCAAACTATCGTCCCTATTTTTTATCTACCCTTTCGTAAAATGTGATTGAAACTGCCTTCCAGGATTTCTTATTTTCCAAACCTATCACCTGTTCAAATTAGATTCGTTTCCCATGGGAAGGTACTCTCATTTAGAAACCTTGCGAATAACAAAAGGATTTAATCAATACATTTAACATTAAACGAGAAATGACTTACGTCATCTGCTATTTTAAGGAGCACATGTTCTCCTCCGTCTTTAACTAAATCCTGATACCTGCAACGAGATTTGATAAAACACCCTTAACAAATATTCACTTTCATGTGAATATTGCACGGAGAAAACATGTACGGTATAAAAGCCAGCAGTGGTGTCAAGAATATCCACTCTTTGTTACCATCTTAGACGGTTAACACATGTAATGCATGCTATCTAAAGAGTTATATACCTGTACCAGCCGCATATTTTACAATCGATCTTTTGGAAAATTATAATTGAAAGTAAACACATATCGATAATTAATCAGATGTCGAGCACTTTATCCTGTACTAACCTTTGATATATTCTCTCCCTTGATTTCGCTGTATGAAGCTTGTGGTGACATTTCTTCGTCTTTTTCTGTTGCAAAAAAGAAAGACATAAGACGTTCTATTTTGGTAGAAGTCAGAATATTTAAAGTTCTAAACAACTACCTGGTATAGGCCTACCTGTCCAGTCTACGTGTTTCTTATATTGAGATATAATGAACACAATATGATATGTGTTTCTAGTAATCTATTTGTAACAGAACAAAGTGTGCCCTTTACACACAATATAATATACATTTATTATTCTATATAACCTCAGCTACCGGTAGTAAATAATAATTAGCAATTCCTTATATTTTAATGTCAAGCAAGTTTGTCTGTGATTGTTATGGGTATTTTAGAAATACCGGTATGTGGAATAGGGTACAGGTTACAATGTGAATACACCTTCTTTAATATTAAATACTCTTACCTGATACTCCTGTGAATATATACTTCCTAGAGTTCGCTGTGAGATACTACAATAAATAAAAATAATTGTAAATCAATACTGAATGCAATTGATGATTCTTTAAAGTAATTTTATTGCAGTAACCAAGTCCTTTACCGGTGTCTCCACCAGTTTAACCTTGACACATATATCTTCACACCTTAAACATATCTATGTTGTAGTATGTGAGTTTATTTTATAAGCTGGACTAAATTCGGTTTATTAGGCCAAAAGAAAGTTGTGTGTCAAGTAACATTATGAAAAAAGCAAGGGAGGGGATACTGGGACCTGCAAGTCAAACTACCGGTACTGTAATGTTTGGTAGAAATTTAAAGCTGCATCTGATTCACGTACACGCTGTGGCTCTAATAATTATGACACCCTTTATGCAATCGCTCTTGAAAGAGAAAAAAAACTTGAATTTCTTTTTGAATGAAAACAAAATTTGCCTCAAAAATAATTAGGGTCGGCCCTTTTTTGCTAGGTAAGGTCGGGTCACCGGAAACATGGTTTTTATTTCTATTGGCGTTATAATAGAAAACATATACATCTATATAAAGGTTATGAACAATGAACCACTTCCAGTATTATCATATCTCCCAGGTTCTCTGGTTAAATCATAAATCTACATCAAATTGATCAATGGGGCCATTGTATTCACCATTGAAATAAGCTACTGACCATTCATTGGTTATTTTAAAAACAGGGGTTGTGCAGATCTATATTAACACTACTAATGCACAAGTGGTTTTTTCTTGCTGAAATTTGTTTGACCCACTTCAAGCCACAGAAGGGCTCAACATAACTTTTGGCCCCCTCCCCCCCCCCAACAGAATTCAGAACTTTTTTGAACACCCCATGCTGTTAGAAAATGAGCAAATACTGTCAGGTATTGTACGTTCAACCAAACTCTAGACCTGACTTGAAGAACATGAGTTGTGTTACTGTTGATATGGCAGATCTGTATTCATCCTCATTTTATAGGTTTGAGCAAAAAGTCAGCAAAAAGTTTGATATTGTGTCTGGATTGATTGGAATGGCCCTGCATACATACGTTAAACTATTCAAATAAACAATACCGTAATCTGTATCATCCTTCATCTCTGGGGCTGGGGCCTAGGCTGGGATAGCAGGGACTGCAGACTTTTGGAAATTTTGAAGATCTAGAATTGAAATAGTGCATGCTATTGCCTGTTTTTACAAATGGCTGGTATCCAGACCGGACTGCTAACCCATGTCCGTTTTTGTTTTGAAATGTAGCCTACAGACGTGATGTGTTTTCAGTCTGGTCCGCCCTGTTATAGCAGCAAAAACTATAAACTAGCCTGTTGAAAATATGCGTCTTACTGGCAAATTTGGGAGTTCCCTTGGAACCAGGAATATGTAGCAACAACAGTGCAGGGATGTTGGAAGCAACTTGACTTCTGGGGGGCGGGGGGCAAAGCCAAACTGAACAAAGCTCAGGACTGTGGGCGAACCTGAGTGTTGGAAGCGATGAATTGTGTAACAACCAGGAGGTTCCCGGGGCATGGTTTCCCATAGTACGATACTCGTCCCCAAACCTCATTCAGCGTTTGGGTACAACATACATGTGGACCGGAATCAGAGACCCTTGTCAGCGCTTCCGACCCTTTACTTTCATGTCGCGTGGCGATCAGACAGCCTCAGTCTCTGGTTCGAGGGTCAGAGTATTGTAAGGACTCATGCACAGTTACCATAGTAACCAATATCAAGTGTGACCAATACCCCTCCCCCCCCCTCCCCACAAGACTCCTACATGTAAAAGGACACTAGTCTGTATGTTGAAGTATTGCTAGATAGGTAAGACTGGTGTGTGAATGTTAGTGTTAAGTGTTTGGCAGTTTAAGAGGTGTTGTAGATAAACTAAAGATAAAGTTTAGAGAATTCATGTTATAGTTAAGATTTTGAACGAGCGAAATTTAATGCGAGGTCTTATCTCTACACTATCCTCCCTAGAGCGGACATGCAGGAAGATCAGTTGAAAAGTTGATGTAGATCTACTCTGTCTCTAGGAAAAAAATAAAAATGTATTGAACTTGAACTTGAACTTGAACCCCTGCAAATGATTAGGCCTAACCCAAATGCCATGTCCAATGATTCAAGGGAGTGTTCATTTATTATTTACGGGGGGGGGGGAATGTCCAACCTCTCCTGAGGTTGGGGAGAAAAATTCTGACCCCTCTATCAGGCGCCGTTAGTGCCAACCCCCTACGCGTAACTTTTTGAAACGTTTTTATTTTATCCTGGTTACATGTATCAGTTTGACTGTTCGACCACTATACAACCAGCTTCGACCACTATACCAGTAACTTTTAAGTTACGCGTAACTATCACGTAGCTCGTTATATACATTTAAACAATAAGTATCGACTAGATTCTTCAAGATGAATCGGGAAATATGTTATTTTGTTCATAGTTTATCCATTTAAAGGACCCAAAACGGCAAAAGTATTTAGATTAGGGGAAACATAAAACATTGACCACGGCCCAAGCTGGCCCCTCCACACGGGACATGTTGTTGCATCAACAACCGAGTATTTTTCTTGAATTTGAAATTACATGTGCCCTGTCAACTATTGTAAGTTTCCCCGATCCAACACTTAGACATTTAGTATCCTATTTGCTCATATTTGTATAGACAGAGTGATTTATTCACTTTAAATCTCTAGAAATTAAAATATCGGCCGCCGTTGCTATAATTTAGTTACGCGTAGCTACATAAGTCACGTGATCGATATGGTGGTCTCTGATTGGCGAAGTAGGGCTGCGCGTAACTTAAAAGCTACGCGTAGGGGGTTGGCACTAACGGCGCCTGATACCCCTCTTGAGGGGGGGGCATAAAAATTTAAAAACCTGCGCTTTAGGCCTACTATAGTTCAAAGGGGGGGGGGACGAAAAATTTTCAGCGTCTTTGGTGACGGGGGCGTGAAACGTTATAAAAATATGAGCGCTCTCGAGGGGGGGGGGCGGAAAAAATTCTGCGCCTCCGTGTGAAATCTCACCATCCTCCCTGTAATTAATAAATGAACACTCCCCCAATCATGGCCAATGTGGCTCCAGATGGGTCTAGCAACCTGGGCTGTTTTCCAGGTATTAAACCTGGCGACCTGGTACAATAAATTATAATAAGCAAACTGGTGACTTTTTGAAAAGTCTGACTATAGCATAAAATGATAAATGGACAGTCTCTGGGAGGCACTTCAGTGGATGTCTCTGTCATAGTGTGTCAGTGTCTGTCTCTTGACTTCAAGTCTTGAAGTGAGTGAGTGCAGTGCAGAGCTTGTTGGAATGCTTCAAACCATACAGCGGGTTGATGTAACTTGTAAGTTTGGAAACAATCCAGAGCGGGAACCGAGTCCGAGGTATCTACTCACTCAGGGTACTGTTTTCCTATGTGTTTGAGGCAGTCTCGCGTACCATATGAGTTGATCAACTCCACAATTTCGGTATATGTTGACATCTTCATGTTTAGGCCTTTTCTTACAATTGTTTGGCGACTTATTTCGAGAAATCACACTGACAAATTTGGGATTGTTCGTATTTGGCGGCCATCACAGATTTCCGGTGTCCATCGGAATAATTTCCCCAAAAGAAGTTGGTCTTGTTCACAGATCAGACGCTAGGCGTCAGCAGCAGGTGCGCGTTTGGTACGCGGTTTTCCCGCGCAGGGGAGTTACTGTCGGGCAAACAGAATCAATCCAAAGGCCAACTGCTGAGCAGCACCATTCCAACACCTGGATCGATAACACGCTGGTAGGTATTAATTAACACACTTGTGGATACCAATTCCCACCTCAAACAGCCTTGGCATGTATAGGCCCACTGGGATGTACTGTAGGCTACAGTGTAGGCTTGTAGACAGGCCCAGACCAGGCCCAGGGGCTTCACTAGCTTACAGTATAGAACAGAGGAGGTACACGGTGATCTGACATCTGTTGGTGAAAAGTGAATTAAAACAACTAGGCCTAGCTAGGGACCAAACCATGATAGGTCATGCATAATTCAACCATAAGGCCCACTGTAATACTGCATAGAGTGGGTTACAGTGAGACAAGGGGCACAGTGAGACAGAGGGCCTGGGGCCTCTGGATTTAGGGTTATAGCCAAAAATAATTTATTGTAGATAATATAAGCTACAAATAACTTTCTTTTTTTTTTCAAACAGGAAAAATTTGCTCACTACAAGTAGGTTTTCGATGATTTAGGCCACATTTTTTGAAAAAGTAATTTCAGAATTTTACGACGAAGCTTGTCGTCATGGCAACCAAAAGGAATTTTGGTAAATTTTCCCATAATTATGAAGTGCACGAATGTACTTTACAAAATTATCATTTTGGATAAATTTTATATGGACCCATAAATTTGTGACATCGAATTGTGGATTAGATGGGATGATCGGGCACAGTGAAACAAACCAGTAGATTGGCTGGGTCACGGGGCACAATGAGACTGCTAATATAGCATGGGCATTTCGAGAAATTGCAACCTGAGGAAAATTTTAAGTGAATAACTATCAAAAAGTGTTATTCTTAAGTTTTAAAGTTAAAAAATATGGTTTAAGTTAGATTTTTCATATATTCACATAATTACATGATCTATCACAGTGTACCATAACACTTTCTCACTGTGCCCCACCTAGCGTCTCAATGTGCCCCCTGATTTTTCATAGCTCGGCACAGTGAGACAATATTTTGTTTTGACCATAGGTCGAACCCCACTGATCACAGTAATTATGTCCCAAACTCCAAAAAGAGTGCAAATGATGCACTTTAGAATGTTGACATTAAAACATTTGTTTAATTCAGAGTTCAGGCCCTATGGAGAAAATAAACTTTTCTGTCTCACTGTAATCTCCCCTACACCCCTAGGAGGTGGTTATAATCTATTTTAGAGCTCTTTTCCTCTTTGAGAGCCTGGGTATCTAGCAGGATCCGTACCCACAACCTCAGAACTATTGAGCCTGACAGCTAACCAACTGCTCCACCATGACTCATGCAATGATACTAATCACCCAATAGTATAATTATGTAGGCCTACTGCTTTTACCTTTTGAGACCAATGAGTAACGTTATTAAAAACTTTGAGGGGTTTGTACCCCATTTGATCTGATCCCAACTAGAAGTACCCTGTACCCTAGCAGCAGAACCACACAGCCACATGCTTTTGGTCCTGTTAACTAAGGCCTACATGGTGGTGAAGCATTGTCCCATTAGACAAAGTTAGGAGTGCTGTTTAGTTGGTGCTGCTGTCTTTTCTTGAAATATTAGAATAGCCAAATACATTTTTTTTAAAGTATATCAGGCATATCAAAACTTCTGCTCGGCATGGGATTTGTACCCAGCTTCTGGAAGTCCAAACCCGATATACCATGTACTCAAGGACCTTGACCACTGAGTCTGGCTGTGGGGTTTGGTTCATGGTTAGTATAATATATATGAGGTTGTATCAGGATGAGGGTACACTCTTCAAGCATATGCTAGCTATGATTATTGTATTTCTATGAGAACACACAGAGAAAATGTTTGATGATAATATGACCTCCTAGGAGGGTTATACAGGATATCCTCCTAGGCCACATGTCTGGAAAAAGAGCTGTAATCAGGCTATTATACATAATCAATCTATGCAAGCAGGCTGTATGTCAGATATACTCCTGGTGTCTAGAGTCAATATCATTGATATAAGCCTCGGCCTTTGGCCGCTTACTGCTAACAGAGTACAAATGTTACACTTATAATTATGACATCGACAGGTAGGCCCCTATTTCCAATTCGAGGTTAGGCCCTATGGACATGACATTGATTCAGGCATGACATTTGCTTTTCTAAAACCCTAAAGTTATACTTTGAATATATCCTACACGCTTATTTGTGGAGGTATAATTCCTCCCATGGCCAGGTGCATAAGCGCTCATTAGTTGTTGTTTTGTCTTTGCCACAGAATACAACAGAGAAACTACTTAATCACCACAAGCAATGTCTAAGGCTACATTGTACTCGGCCTGGTTCTGCCCATTTGCACAGAGAGCATGGATTGCCCTTGTGCACAAAGGAGTACCATTTGACCTTGTAGAACAAGACCCTTACGACAAGAGTCCCCAATGGTTGGCAATCAACCCACGTGGGCTGGTCCCAGCTATTCACCATAACGGAGAGACAGTGGCCGAGTCTAGTATCTGCATAGAGTATGTGGATGAAGCATGGCCTCAAGAGCCGTCCCTCCTACCAAAGGAGCCACTTAACAGGGCCCATGTAAGAATGTGGGGTGACTTCATCTCCAAGAAGGTAGTTCCTCATTACTATGCACTTCTGATGAAGGAGACCCAAGAAGAACGCCAACAAGCCAAAGCCTCCTATCTCAAAGGTCTGGAGGAATTGACCAAGGCCAAATCCAACGAAGGTCCCTTCTTCATGGGGGAGAACTTTGGCTATGTTGATATTATGGTTGTGCCTTATTTGATTAGGTCAGTGGTATTAAAGGAGTATCGTAGTTTTGAGCTTCCACAAGATCCTACCTTCGTCAATCTTCAGAAATGGAAGGATGCAATGATGGAATTGGACAGTGTTAAGCAGACCATGCCAAATGTTCAGGATTTGGTTGACAAATATAGGCGCTATACAGACGGAACTGCGGAGACAGAAGTGGCCGATGCAATAAGGCGAGGCACTGGCCTTCCCTAGTGGAGATATATTTTCTGTTATTGATATGACATATTGCCAAATAAAACGATTAAATCTGTCAGCAATGTGTCTTTCATTGCTTGGGTAATAGCGATTGTACTTTCTAACTACCTTGAGTTTTACACCCAACCCAAAACAGAGTTTTCATAGTGTGTAGTTTTGTGATGAATAGAATAGCCAAGATTCGAATTATAAACACCTGAAAAGTGAGAAATGCTGATGATGACCACCATTTATATAGGATATGTACTCAAAACACCAAAAAGGGAAAAAAAACTCTACTTTTCTTATATTGTTCTGTAGAAAAAATTATAACTGAGGTTCCAGTGTTTTCTATCCTCATATTACACATTGCCATTGAGAATATTATGCCACCTAGTCAGACATTAGAAGCAATCTGTGAGGCAAAAATGAGCCATCAGTCTGAGATAATAAAAATAACTGGGCATCGATCACTATTAGTGGGGCGGCATAGCTGATCCAATGTGCATTTTTTCAAGAAGCTACCAAACTTCCCTCAGACATTGGCTAATATATATTGATCAATTCGCAAGAAATAGGCCACCTAGATCTGGCACAGGAAAAGTGTTGCGGCCATCTTTCAAAATGGCTGTCGTCGGGTTGGCTACTACTCTTCCAAATGGCATAAGTATATAAATATGTAATGTCTCTGTCTATTACTACATAAAAATATAGCTCAGGTATGACCATTATGATATACAGAAATGTACTGAGTCGAGGTCAAGGTCATTTGCCAAGGTCAAGAGTCCCAAATATGGTAATTCTCAATGAAAAAGTTGGTGCAATAGCTCAGTATACCAGTAATGCAATTGACCAGGTATAATCTGATGACAAATGATCATGTGGTTTTAATCCAATATCAGCTATGATAGCAAAGGGGCAAGGGTAAAAGATTATGGTGAGGGAAGGTGATATAGGCTAGGATACTTACTGTGTAGCTGTACTCACATTGATTTCTTTAAGGTACATAAGGGCACCCATTGAATTACATAAGCACTCATAGAATTGCAGAGGTACCCATAGACTTGCATAGGCACGGTTGGCATTGCATAAGCACCAATGGAATTGTATAGGCACAAATGGAATTGTATAGGCACACATGGAATTGCATAAGCACCAAAGGAATTGCATAGGCACCAATGGAATTGCATAGGCACCAATATAATTGCATAAGCACCAATGGAATTGCATAGGTACCCATGGAATTGCATAGGCATTAGCAGAATTGCATAGGCACCTTTCAGCAGCAAGAGAGGCAGTTGGGAGTGTGGCAGTGGTGAGAGTGGCAGGGTAGCACAATGTAAGTGCATAAGCACCAATGGAATTGTTTAGGCACCTTTGGAATTGTGTAGACATCAATGGAATTGTATAGGCACCAACATAAATGCATAGGCACCAATGGACAGTGATAGAATTGCATAGGCACCCATGGAATTGCCTAATCATTAGGCCTGTACATTAGAAATTCGCCTTTTGAATTTGCAGATCCTCATACTTCCCTTCTGGCATTAGCAAGGTACCAAATAAAAGCAACTTTTGCCTGCCTCTGTTAGCACAGTCCAGAGCACGGAGTATCACAGGGCAGCACAGGGTGGCACAGGAAAGCAAGTAGAAGCACAGGGTACTACATTGCAGCACAGCCCAGTGGACACAGAACTTTGAATCAACATTAATGTATTGATAAATCATCATTAATGGGGGTTCAATGTTGAACAGAATTTTGTGCCCACTGGGAGGGTAATACAGGAGGGCATAGGGCACCTTAAGGCAGGACAGGGCAGCACAGGGCAGCTTAAGGCAGGACAAGGCAGCACAGGGCAGTACGGGGCAGCTTAAGGCAGGACAGGGCAATACAGAGCAGCTTAAGGCAGGACAGTGTGGCACAGGGCAGCTTAAGGCAGGACAGGGTGGCACATGGCAGGACAGGATGGCACAGGATACATACACCTAGTCAGTAGTAAGAGATCGGCGGAGATTAGGGGGAAGTTCTCTACATCACAGTGGTTAAGAGGGGGCGACGGGGATCCATAGAGCAAGGGGTAGGATAAGTGTTGTAACAGAGATGATATACCAGAAATCGTAATTTGTTATACACAATGAACTCTTAGTAAATATAGCTAGGATACATGCAATATGTAGTTAAATACTATTGGCCTGATTAAATGCAAACAATTAGCCTAATTATGTAACCTAACAATGGCTGCACAATAAGGCCTTGACATATAACACTCATTCTGTTACAAAGATAATGCTTTATTCACAAAATATACTATTCTAAACTGTGGCATACAGTGAAAACCCATCAGTGTGATGGATTCCAATTCCATCAGACTCTGACAGAGTAGTAACTGGTTCATCAAATTTACATAATAAATATTATAGCCTCATATCTGATATTAGGGGCAAGGGATTTTGTATATCATACGTCCCCATCTATATATATTCTTCTCACAGAAAACAAAGTAATAAAGTAGTAGAATAGCATACCTTTTCCTTAGAACTATGACCTTGAAAAATGACCTTGACCTTGGATAAACCATCTTGCTCTATCAGCATCATTAGTGGGACATTGCAACAATAGCCATGTGTCATAATAGACAAATCAGTTTGATATTATCAAAGGTGTGATCATTTAAACATGCATTTGATCTTCATCAAATTTTCAGAACTACTAATTTTAAAAAAAGGGGGCCCATCGCTACTTATAGCCTAGATCCTAATTGCCTATTTCTTGTAAATGACTCCTTACATACTTGTCTACCTCTCGGCAAAGGATGGAAATTTCTTGAGAAAATGCACAAGATCCCCCTAAATGGCAGCTATGCCGCCCCGCTATATAGAGAAACAAAGAGCCAGAGAATCGATGTCCAGTAATACTAAGGCCAAAAAAAAAGGTTTGTTTCGGGTCACCCGACCGACCCCATCTAAACAGGGCCGACCCTACGTTTTTTTATGCAATTTTGAAGAATCTTTTATGTTTTTATACATTTTTGGGGTCATTTTAGGTTTACACAATTTTGGAATTTTTTTCCCCATTTTTACACTTTTTTTGGGTCAATTTTAGAGGGAAATTTTAAAAAAAAGTTTAAAAAAAGAAAAGAAATCCGACCTACCGACCCTTGTGTTTCTCCCCATGTTACCTGAAACAAAACTTTTTTTTAAATTTGGCCTTATAAGCATGCGAATGGATCAAGTGATCAAATAGCTTTGATGTGCTGGCCTTGTCTCAGACAAAGCGTTAAATGTCAACAGCGCCCTTTTTACTTTGAGCTTTGCACTGGATACATCCACAACACAAAACAGCGTTTTCATAATATGTAGTTTATTATATTTCCAATGTTAACAATATGAAAGAAAGTAGCTTTATTGCTGGTGGCATTTATTCACTTTCTCACACTCTGGAAATTTGGAACTCATCTCCCTTTATTATCAGTTGTGCCCATTGGTAAAGTAGATACACACCCGATCACTGCCATTCACTCACAATGAATTAAATGGAATATTATTATTACCTACCTGCTTAATCTGTTAATACATAGCTTAGTATTTTCATACCCTTTCAAAGTCATTTCACCAAGAACACACACATAGTAGATTGTTAATCAACCTGGCACATATAACCCATGATTTCTTTACCATGTGACACAATCTACATGGATGTTATAAGTTCCATAAACTAGCATCTGGTAAAAGGAATAAACGCATGTTATCAACTACACTTTATATCAACCAAAGAAAACTGACAGTGTCATTTATTACCTCCAAGTCCAGCTTTGTCTCTCACCTTATTTCCGTTTCCTATCAATCATACATGAATTTTCATATAACTATATACCGATGAACTAATAAATAGCCATTCTTTATTAATGAGACACACAACTGTATAGCTTCGTATATGTTAGAGGTCATGCTGGAAGAATAACCTGTAAATGAATGTTTATTATTCACTGGGAAAATCTTTCAGTTGAATATACCAGGTATCATACAAATATAACAACACAGATAACCTCCTAGCTAAACCCTTTTAAAGCTGTCAGGATATAAATCATTCAAATTAGGATGACCCATACTTTATATACATCTTACTGGATTGGTATCTCTTACTATACGGGATACTATAGTCAGTGTATTTGTGATTGCCCTGGTATGTTTTTCTATACAGAGTTTCTAAGATATTGGCACCATGCACCAGCTCTTCAATACATTTCGAGATATTTGTGAATGATTTCCAGATGATCTTCACTCATAATAGATTAGATGTTGGTATCCCTAAATCAAATAAAACATCAATAAGACACTTAATATACACACATCAATGAAAGTGAGGTCTTGAGCAGTGTAATTAACAACTAGGTTACACTGACCAAGCCCCGAAAAAATAACAGGAATCTGCGTTTGTTTCATCCAAAATGACAAATATGCATCATCATTACTGTACATATACATGTAAAACAAGATACCATTCTGAATATTCCCCATTACAACATCCAATCAGGGTTGAGTATAAGAGTTAAGTAGTTATCCGCTCACATAATATATAGTTCCTGTCACACACACCCTCTCTCTATCCTTTGCATTCTGCTACTTATATCTTCTAACACACTACCTGAATCAATAAAGAGGTCTACCAGTTAATGTTATGGTCATTATATGGTATACCTGTAATAGTTACTCATAGAAAAATACTAGCGCGTAGGTGTTCCCTACTAGACTACATCACAACCTATACTGTTACCTACCAGCGCTGAATATTACCATCTACTTGTGAGACATGTTACTGACCCTACCACTATAATATATCCACGTTTTAGTATTAAGTAGTATATGCCGGGGGAATGTTCACGAAGAGAAAAGGAACATTCTCAATTCTAAAATAAACACATCTCCTGCTGGCCAGTACCTTCGGAGAAGCAAGTCTATCCTAACAGCAATTGTGGGGCACTCTTCATGAGATACATAATCAAGATACATGGGAATAGGTTTGCATTCCAGGGCTAGATCCTGGTTAGAGATTAGGGATTGAAGCACCCTCAGCCGCACAGAATATGAGCTCAAGTATATATGAGTATATAAGACGCTTTCTGTGCAATAGAATTATTTCTTTTCCCTCTTCAATAGTATTGGACATTAGTATAGTATTAAGGCTTCTTAGTAAAAATTAATCATGGCTTTGTGTACATAACCTAGCTATTTGTCTGCTTCTCTATATATTGTCTTTCTAGTTTACTAACCTTCATTTGAATTAGAATATGTTCCACTAAGGAGGATGGCAGTGGTCTATAACCCCTTACCTCTAATTTATGTAGTTTATTATATGCAATTAATATCATATGAAGTATACTGATACCACAACAAATATAGTTGTTATTTACATGCAATTTGTACAGTTATTACATGTCCAGAAAATGAAGATAAATAGGGATATACCTCGACTAAGTAGTAGGCTGTACCTACTTCCTGCGAAAACATAACAAACTCCTTTACTCAACACACTAGACGGAGTCGAACTTATACACTAGTAATGTAGGGTATAATCATGTATGTTCAGAAATACATGAGAGCTTCTCTGAATCACAGATAATACAGTAGTGACTGAGATTGGAAACTTCATCACAAAACAGGTTGAACCTAAACATTTTACTGTCTACATTCAATGACTAGAAGTTGAACACCCATCACAATGTTCAAATGATATACCGCAGTCTACCTTCTTGATCATGAGTGATACTTTCCTAGTTGCACTGGCCTACCTGAAGGTTACCCTTTATGATTCTAAGACTACCAATAGGTATTACAGTCTACTGATAGGTTGTGTTTTGAATGTAGGGATATCATTTGGAAGTGTTACAAATATGTTCATTTTCCTCATAGACATGCGCAATCCTTTCAGCACTGACGGAAGTCATTTGACAACCGAGGATTACGTCATCCTAAGGTTACATTATCATAGGGATTCGGACCTATGATCATATATGACATTATACCCTTATGCATATGAACAAGGTCACATTAAAATTCCCAACATGTAAGGTAGTATACTAGTATGCAGAATTATCAATCGACAATTCCAATAAAATCATATTGACATAAATGGTAGACTACCTAGATCTTTTACCCAGATGATTAACGTTAGTATGCAATGGTTAATTAAAGACCATAATCCACCTCACAAATATTTGCCATCTTACGACAACTAAGAGTATAGGTATGATTTCCATAATGACATAAATATAAAATACTTTCTGACTATACAGAGTGAAAGAGCCTTATTATAGTTGGTCAACAGAGTGATCCAGCGGTCTGAGATGGCCGGAAATTGAGCACTTTTCAAGGTCATGGGTTGACCTCGCAATTGGATCATTCCTGCACTTGTTATATATCTGAGACAAATCAAGAATAGGCATTATAATATATAGTCCATATAACAACGAAACATGACCCCAGCCTCTTAGTTGGTCCATATGACCGCCTGTTAAGTTCTTATGATGTACAATAATCTCAACCCATTAATTTACAAAGATAATCTATAAGCAAGGAAAGTGTTTTGGACAGATTCAATTTACGAAGGCAAATTGTCCATAGGGCGTTTGAAAGTGTGTATGGCCCCTCTATGTTTAAAGGAAATACTCGTTTGTTAAATCATACTTTATTTAATTATGTAACCATTGGCATAACAACCTTCCAACATTATGTAGGACGGGTATAGGGATTAAACACCATATCAAATGGTTTAACAGTAACAATAGAGATTGGTCCTATCATAGTGTAAACTCTCAAGAGCATACCAGTCACGTCATACAGATGCACATTATATTTGTATTTCTTAAGCCATACCCCTCAACAAGCCTTCACATTTATACAATCTTTAATAATCAATCAGTGTACTTGACTCCATTTACAGTGCTAACCAGTCGTAACAGCTTTTCAGTCAGTTATTGTGAATAAGGCCAGTCAGCATCATACACACTATATATTCATAGTTAAAACTGAACCTCTTCTTTAATCTACATGATGTGTACAGCAAACATCAGGGCCGACAGTTCTTTATTTTAACATTTAGAAACGTTTATAAATGCAATTACCTTACTGAACAGATACGTTAAATATGTATAATCATTATTGAAAAGAACACAGATGTTTATAGCAAAAGGACAACTTACACAGAGGGCTAACTATGTAATATAATTTACTTACTGAACAGATACTTTAAATATAATCATTGTTGAAGGAAAACACAGGTGTATATTATATCAAAAGGACAAAATACATAGAGACTAAACTCCTCCTATACTCCATACTACGTCCCAGTTCATTTTTCCTTTAACTGGAAATAAAATCAAACTTACTCGATGGACACCATGAATAATAACCAGATTAATAAACTAATAATAAAACGCCATTCATTGGGGGTGAATTAAAACCATTTATATTGAGCACAAGTCCTACTTCGACCTTGGCGATTGGTCAGAAAAGTCCGTCATAGAAAGCTCATAAAGATGATACCATAAGCGTATATGATGAGGTCATACAACAAGTACTTCTATTACTATGCTACTACTTTACAGTCCATATACGTGTCATGATTATCCACAGGGAAGGTTGCTCTAGTTGGTTATTACAGTTACTCGCTGCACATGGGAGGGTTGACGTAACCAAAGACGTTAAACTCTATCATGATGGAGAAGACCAGGAAGACCGCATAACAGGAGAGGCAGATAAGACCAAGTTTCTTATCTAGTTTCCAACCACCAATCTGGATTGCCACAATCTGAAAAAGGTAGCACAGTACACAGTTAGGCTTTACACTCATGGTTATACTAATTATTGTGTGAGGGATACGTCCACATTGAAAGATTGTCTGCATGACGCGTGGTAACAGGGCTGCGTTCATGCATCATATCGACCCTTCAGGAGTGTATCAGCTCCGTACGGTCAGCATGATCCTTGAATGCATTCATGCATCATGACGATAAAGAGCCTACTGCATTGATTGACTAACACCTCAAAAACATCACTTTAGAAACAGAAACAAAGGTACAAAAACAGAAATATCAACTTAATTCATGTATTGCCTTTGATTTTGATTATAATTAGTATCCCCTCCAAACAGAACTTGGGAATTGAATGTTCGCAACTGGGTAGAATCCGGGTAGGTCACAATGACACAAGAAAGGCACAGGAATTGAATGTTAGTAACTGGGTAGAATCCGGGTAGGTCACAATGACACAAGAAAGGCATGAGATATTCCCAAGAATTGTGAACATATCCTTATTACAATCAGAACTTGGGAATCGAACGTCCGCAACTGGGTAGAATTCTACCCAGTTGCGAACGTTCAATTACTGTGCCTTTCTTGTGTCATTGTGACCTACCCGGATTCTACCCGGTTGCGAACGTTCAATTCCCAAGTTCTGATTGTAATAAGGACATGTTCACAATTCTTGGGAATATCTTGTGTCTTTCTTGTGTCATTGTGACCTACCGGGATTCTACCCAGTTGCGAACATTCAATTCCCAAGTTATGTTTGATATAAATAACATGGAATTTCACATAACATGACACAGTCAAAAGCTGTTCACATAGTCTCGTGCCAGATACATGCAGATACGGGATCCCGATTTGTGACTCAAGAACCGCACAAGTTCTGCCTGAGATCTTGTTTGCAGGGTCGTGTTATCAAGCCCATATGGCTAGGTATTACGAGAGAAAACTACCGATACATGGCTCATGTTTTAACACCAGTGGAATGATACATTGATACCTACTGTAATGATACTTTGTTATAAGTGAGATACTTACTGTAATGATCACCGTAAGGAAGAGCAGGATTACAGAGAAGACCATGCCGTTACTGTTAATGTGCACCTACAAACAAGAAAAACAAAATTCTTATTATGTCTAGCAGGAAACTTTACAAAGCACAGCAAATCTTAAAAGTATGCTTTGTTAAGGCCACTTAAGAAAATGTTGTTTCTCATCACTCGACAGTGAGAAATATGACTATCGAGTGTGTTTTTTATTTTTTATTTTTTATGTTTTATTGGGACTTAAAATATATAGGGAAATTAGGACTTTTCGCACAATTTTCACATTTTAGTAGTTAAGAGTTTAATGATACATAAAAGAAATTTCTCTGAATCATGAAAATTATGATGCGCGCGGTGATGAGAAACAATTTTTTTTGATTGGTCTAAATATTATTTTTATCTAACTCATTAGCATAGCTGAAAAGCTTTAAAACTGTCAGTATCAGTAGTGTTGGTATAATGAACTCCCAGGCTTTTTGTAACTCTCACTTTAGTGCCAAACCTGTACTTGACAGCTCCTGCAAGAACTGCAATAGCTGCTGTGTACTGGAAATGACAGCTAATGGGAAAAACAGACATGCTTAACTAGCCTCGGGGACATCTCTAAGTTAACCAATCCAGAAAGTAGTCGTTGCTTAATTCATAGATTTAAATTTACTGTTAATACCACTGCATTTGCTATTGTTATAACCGCTCCTCCTCCGCTACTTTATTGATTATTATCTTATAAATATAGTTCAAAACTATACGTTAAGGACATAGATATATATACATGAGCTTCGGGTATCGAGATCCTATTAAGGGGGCACAATAGGGTAGATCCAGTAGCACAGTTAATGATGTTTATTTTAGTGTAAACATGTCAAAACAACATATATTTCATATGGTTACGAAATATATAATGCCTTCATCAAATTCCTTCCATTATTTGGCGTTGCTATGGCTGTAGAATCTGCACGGAACAAATCTTTTTTTTTTAGCTTCTTTTCATTAGAACAGCACTGTGGGATTCTCAGTTCTTATGATTTAAATTGGTATTTGGTGTGATAACAGAGGGCAGTTTTTCTTCTTTTAGTGATATCTCAATTATTAAGGTCTACAGAGCCTTTCAAAGATGCATGGTTACCAAAAAATGGTGTTTTTTTAGAAAAAAAAAAGCAAAAAAGTACTGTTTTTTTGGTAACCATGCAATTTTGAACAGCTCTGTAGAGCTTAATAATTGAAATATCAATAAAGGAAAAAAATCTGCCCTCCATTATCACACCAAATGCCCATTTCATTCCTTGGAATTGAAAACTATACCATATTTCGATACCATAGTGCTGTTCTAATGAAAAGAAGCTAAAAAGGAACGTTTTTGTTCCATTCACATTCAACAGCCATAGCAACGGCAAATAATGCAAAATATTTGATGAAGACATTTTGTATGGTCATAACCATATCGTCACCTCAGTATACAAAGGTCGTAAGTGAAAAATGCATGTTCTGAGATATAAGCAAAATAAGAAAAACCACTGTACTCTTCATGCTATACATATTTTACTACTTTTTAAATAGATGGCACAACACCACACAAAGTCTCCTACATAAATACTGTAATAGATAAAAACAAGTTATATGAAAAATTCTTCGCCTGTTCACCTAATTTCTTAGTAACTATGGCAAAAAACAGGGAGAAATCAGGTGACTTACGACCTTTGTATACTGAAATGCATGTATTTTTCATTCAGTATACAATGGTCGTAAGTGATTTCTTAAATTCAAAACTATAATTAAGCCTTAAAAAGGTATATGAATGCAATGTTATTGGACCCCAGTGGTCACAATACAAACTACTTTATTTTTACCTATTACTATTACATAAAAATAGAATGCAAGTGGTGCTGTTGCCTAGCAACAGCGACATTTTCTGCAAAAATGAGCAATTTCAGCCATTTCCCCCCATATATTCATCCCCTTAATGCATCAAAATGATCCTATTTTTGAAAAAAGATGTGCATGGCCATATACAATCGCCATTACTTAAAACTATTAGATAAAATTGAACAAAACATATTTTTTTATTAAAAAATATATTTGAAATAATATTTTCACATCACTTACGACCTTTGTATACTGAGAAAAAATGTATTTTATCAGTTACGACCTCTGTATACTACGCTATAGCTTTCAGAAAAATGGTCAAATTCGAAAAATTCGAAAAATTGTTGAAAAATCATTGGATAAAGAAAAATTTAAAATAATAAAAAAAAAATCGTTTTTTTCCACTTACGACCTTTGTATACTGAGGCGACGATATATAATATGGGTAATTTAAACATGTTTATACTAATATAAACATCATAAACTATTCTACTGGATTTACCCTATTGTGCCCCCTTAATATGCGTAGTTTAGCTTTAAGATTAGCATGGGAGTAGAGATTCAATATACCTGCACAATGAGCAACTGTAACAATTTAATAATTCAAGGGGCATTACTGAAATAACATACACATCGTCACTACCGCTAATTCTCAATGTCTTAGAAGTTAAATAAACTAGGTATATTTACCGCTGAGCCTGGGTTTACACAGGCTGTCATTAAGAACCAGGGTAAGGCCAACCCGACGAGTACGTCAAAGACGTTACTGCCGATGGTGTTAGAGACGGCCATGTCACCCTGTCCTTGACGTGCCACCATGACGGAGGCCATGGCGTCAGGTACACTGGTGCCCGCCGCCAGAAAGGTGATGCCCATGATGGAGTCGGGGATGCCCAGGGTGAAACCAATGAGCACCACCTAATGTTAAACATATGGCAATAAAGTTAACCCTTTCAAGCTGCATGGCGCTAAAAGATGACATTTCTCGTCATGATGCACCAATGCAGCCCCAGAGAGTAATTCGCCGGTGCCGTATTGGTGCATCAAGCCGACCCTTCGGGAGTGTCTGAACCCCATAGGGTTGTCATGATGCTTGAATGCTGCAGGGCTGCATTTATGCATCATGGCGACCAAGGGCATGATGCATTAAGGCATCATACCATACTTAAAGGATTAAGGACGGCATGATGCTTCAATGCTTTATCAAGTTTATGTCATGATTTATGGTCATGTTGTATATCACCGCAGCGTTGATGAGTAACTCAGCGGCACTGCATTATTGCATCATGCCGGCATTTCGGGAGTGTATCAACTCCATAGGCTCTTTGAGTTATTCGCCAGTGCTGCATGCATACATCATACCGACATAATGGAGAGGAAATCCGAATATCTAGTATCATGGTCTTTTCCCTAACATCGAAACTACCCAGACCATAAAACTATATGTACGGTATATAAAATGTGCATCTAACTTCTAAGGTGCATTAAATGCTGAGGTGGACACAGGTGGTGAGTCGACTTACCATCCAGACCATGACATAGGAGAAAGCAGCGATCCACACTATAGACATTCCAAAGGTTACCATGAACCACCTGTCCCATCTGGAAGCACAAACATGTGTATCTTTAGACGGTCGTTCAACACATTCATATTACAGCTAAACCATCTTGTGTGTTTGTTTAATTTGTTATTCGTTTATTTATCCTGGAATGTATAGAGCCAGGCTCTGTTTACAATCCAGCCAATGTGTACCACCTTTCTACCCCAGCTTGATAATTATGTACTACACTACCAATAGTAGGCCCCTACTATCCTTTACAGATAAAAGTAGTTTATCATATTTTCTACTCTAGATGTACAAAATAAGATGCGTATAGCTTTAATATATACTTTAAATCAGTAGCGTAGAAAATAACATTTCCTTAGTACGGAACAGGAGAGCAAATATTTCATTTGAGAGGGGGGGGGCTGCCTCTGTTCGAGACTGTTCACTTTATGAGTACATTTCCGGGTACATTTATATTACATTAATCCTGTGTCTGAGTGTGTTATAGAAGGTTTCTGGGGCACAGTTTAGTATGTCACATCGATTTGGCATAGTCAGCAGCCACCGTGGCCCAATGGATAAGGCATCGGCCTCCTAAGCCGGTAGACCACAAATTACAATGAGTAACCAGTGGTCTATGTGAGTGAGCCGGGGATTGCGGGTTCGAGTCCCGCCGGTGGTTCAGGCTTTTTCATTGTAGTATTGAATGTCAAGTGCTGATAAATTGGAAGTTGAACTTACCTTGGTAAATTGCATTCGGGTACAGTATAGTACAGCAGGACGTTAATTGGGAGCAGGAAGGCCCACTTGACGCGGGCTATATAGCCCTCCTCTACAATGATGGCCAAAAGAAATATGATCAGTCAACTATCAATTTCCAATCTACTGTAACAGAAATACAAATATGTTGGCTTTGATGAAATGAATATATATAATCACCATTGATCATCGCTTTTGGCTAGTAGGGAGGACACTGACCTGAGCTTGGAATTCTCCTCCATTGATTCATAGGTTCGGGATCCTCGACAAGATCAATGCTGAATAGAGAGATTGTATAGATTACAACGTGTACAATGTATGAACTATTAGAAATTCAGTACTTTGTGTCCATGTCTAGGTAGAATAGTGTGTTTTCACAATACCGAATCATTAAAAGTATATGGCCATTTCAGAAAATATTAACCATGATATAATGTGTATGGACCTTGCTGCATTAACTGCTACCACAACTGCTTTTAATGATATCAAACGTATAAAATGGCATTGCACTGCCACACATAATTTAAGGTATAAATGTCAATTTTAAATTACCACCACGTCTAAATGGTATTGTTACTAATTAGCAGATTAGCCATTTATGGTCGGCATGGTGTTTGAATGCAGCACCAGAGAGTTATTATCCATGGCTGCATTCATGCATCATGACAACGAATGGCATAATGCCAGTAATAGTACATTACAGCATTACTGCTTACTTTTGCTTGTTGGCGTTGCTGTAGGAGTCGGGCACACTGCCATACACGTACATGGCCTGCTGCTCCCTCCTCATGAACACTGGATCCCGCAGCAGTTTGCGTCTCTGTGGGAGTAAGGAGCACACATGGAGGTAAGGCCAAAAAAAAAAGAAGGTTTGTTTCAGGTAACATGGGCAGAAAATGTAGGGTCGGTAGGTCGGATTTTTTTTTTTAACTTGAAAGTACTTTCCGGCCGGTCCGAAGACCCTAAAATTCACCCAAAAAGGGTAAAAATACGGAAATTTCTTCAAAATTGCATAAGAAAACGTAGGGTCGGCCCTGTTTTGATAGGGTCGGTCGGGTGACCTGAAACAAACCTTTTTTTTCTAGGCCTAACATAAAATACATACAAGCTAGATCCTGGCCGGCTACCCAGCTGACAAAAAAACACGTTATTTTACGTCAAAATAACGTTCGAAAACTTTATATAACGTTATGCCATAGTAAGGAGCTTTAGAAAAACACTATATATTGTATAACGTTTTTTTCATGTTTACTGGGTATACATGTACAAAGGCACGCCTAATCAGTGGTATAGTTTGTAGCTGTGGTCCTTGAAGTTGTGGGCGCTGCTTATCAACAGCCATGGAGCCATTTATCAGCTTGTAAATCTTAATATAAACGAAATTTAAAGAAAAAAGAATAAAAAAGTATGCATTTGGCACAATTTGCTGTCTTGGACAATATTTCCTTTTTGGGAGTGGTTTCTATTATATCTGCTTTTAATGTTTTATTGAATATTTTGGAATGATACAAAATGATGATGATGAAAGTATGATATTTTCATTGTATATAAAGAACCTTTCCCTACCTCACACATTATTATAAGTACTGCAGACCGGAAGCGGGTCTTTGGCCGGAAGCCCCTCATCTTCATAAACCGGAAGCATGCGTCCTCGAAGGAGACCCTAGTGTTAGGAATAGTATGTTTAATGATATAATTTGTAGCATGTTTTCTTTTACAAAAGCCAGCTTGCTCTTGACTCATCCGCGTAGTGTATAATCCTAACATAGTAGTAGGGCTGCTTAATTTAGTACTTTTATTTTAATAGCTTATCTGGCTATATTAACTACAACGTTAATATACCAATATGATACAATTCTGAAGAGTTTTATTCTATAACCAGGCTGGCACCTCGTATGTACATGCCTACTTGGGTTGGACATGGACTCACTTGCGTGTAGATTTGAGAACGTAGTCATCGACTGGTATAACCTTGGAGGTACCATGTCCTCCAGGACCCATTGGGCGCGGTCCGTTCGTGGAGGGGGGTGCACCAGACTGATACCCCCCTGTATGCTCTGCCGGCTCATTGGAGAACATCTCTGTAACAGTGGTGCCATCTAGTGAATCGAATCCAAAGAGAGGGAGAGAAGAGGAAGAGGAAGGGAAGAAAAAAGAGAAGAAAGAAAAAACATGCAATTCGTAAGTTGGGGGTGAAAAAAATGCATTTGGAACAAGAACAAAGCGGAGAGCAGACAGTGTTGCAGCACTGAAGCCTTAAATGTGGAGCTTGCGGAACCTAATTAATTAAATCCTTGATGAAGGGATTTTTGGATAAGGGAAATAGCGATAGAATTAAACTCATGCCTTCCAGGTAATTTATAGATAAGGGGTTTGCAGGAAATGAGCGGTAAAATATTAACTCTATGTTATCTAGTTGGGACATGTTTCCCTGTTCAGGCTGCAATCGTGACTTTAAAAAATGGCTTATTACTTTTATTCTATCAGCATTCACCCAATACACGCGTACGTGTTGATAATCATGATTCACAGAAAAATTGAAATATCCTTAACAGAGGGCCATTAAATGATTTGGCCACGTCAGCAAAACGGATCGCATCAGGAGGCTGTAGTTTCTAATGGAACACACCATGATGATAAAACTATATTCTTAAGCTTTATACGCCTTACTCTAGTCATTGGTTGCCTGTACATGTATTTGCAAAACAAGGCATTAACTCTAACTCTGCATGCTAGCCACTAAAATGTATATTAATTAACAGGGGTTAAGTGCAGCATACGCCGGGAGAAAGTGCCATAATGAACACCAAGTCCATTGACATGCAGCTACAGGAGTGAAACATCAGTGGGTGAACTTATCAAATATAGGTTATTTGTATGAGGAGGGAAACTTAACGATAGGGAAAACTAGTCATTGTTAAATTAATTTCTTAGGTAAGAAAGTATTGCTGATATAATGAGAACATGTATATATATATATATATATATATATATATATATATATATATATATATATATATATATATATATATATATATATATATATATATATGAATATAATGCATGTACATCTGTTAATCTTAACACAGTCATTATCATCTAGCGGCTTATTAGCTGCATATTCTATTCTATTATAGGCTAGTGCTAGTATACCGATGTAGTACACAATATATAAAGCTATAATTATAATATTTTTAGATCTTTAATCTCTTTGTAGGATACCATTTTCCTATTTGTTGAAATAATATAACTGTTACCTACAAATTCAACCTCTACAGTGCAGTGGTGGACTAGCTCCACCCCAATGGCTGGAAACACTACATAGGTTGCAGTACTTCACACATGTCATGCAGGAGATCTACATTAATTCTGATCCATGTCTCCAGGAGGTCTTAAAGCAAGCTAACCCATACCTAAATACCAACACATATCTAGTAGCTACACCACCTTAATGTCTATTGCAGTTCACAACACAGTTATATGTATGAACCTGACAAATGCAGACCACTTGACTTTTTTCACCAGCGCCTAATATATATATATATATATATATATATATATATATATATATATATATATATATATATATATATATATATATATATACACCCAGCTAACGAAAAAACGTTATTTTACGTCAAAATAACGTTCCAAAATTTCATATAACGTTATGCCATAGTAAGGAGCCTTAGAGAAACGTTATTTAACGTTATATAACGTTATAAAATGTTGTATAACGTTTTTTGTTTACTGGGTATTAGCTGCACGACTAGATCTGTTTGCCCATTTCTGAAACTTGACTTGTATTACAATTCCTTTGGAGACCTATTCGTGTGGCTTTTCTATGTGCATTGTGTTAACTATTATACTAAGAAAATTTCCAGGTATGCCTGGGCGCTGAGCCCCTTTCAGTCAGAGAGGCAGCTAGATACGGACTACCGGTAGCTGGGGAGGGAGTGAGTGAGGGGGGGGGGGATCCTACCGTAGTTGTTGCCACCGTAGAATTTGCCCTTCTCGGCGCCTGTGATGATCTTGCTGGCATCTTCTGCCACGGCATGTGTGAAGAGGTGAACACGTGGTGTGATCCACGCCTGGATGATAGGGTTGAACCTGGACACAGACAAGAGCAGTCAAGTGTAAAGTCATGAGATGATTTTACTCATGATGTGTGAACGCATCACCAGCTATATGTGACATGGTCTGAGAAAAAAGGCCTCTGAGACAGTGCACCCTGCAAGAAGGTCCCTTTTCGCAGATCGTGTATACACTGTAAAAATATTCTGTTGAATATACGGAGAATCAATGCAAAACTTTACGGTGGATCATCGTAAATGTGATTACGGTGAGGCAATGTTAAGTCAACCAATTTTACTGTGAATATCTGTAATCCAGTACAGTGAAACACAGTTTATTCATTTACGGTGAAGCTATGTCTTGTAAAAATATTCCGTTGAATATGCAGAGAATCAATGTAAAATTTTACGGTGGATCATCATTATATATATTATTACAGTGGGGCAATGTAAAATCGATCAGTTTTACTTTGAATATCCGTAATTCAGCACAGTGAAACACAGTTTATTTATTTTACGGTGAAGCTTCGTTTAATTGATGTTTAGTTTTATTACACCAGGTGGCAGTTTGGTTTATGATGAGATTTTCATGGATGCTAAGAACACCATTTTTGTGGTAATAAGAAAAATATATAGATAAACAGCTGTAAGGTTTGCTCTGTAGCCATCCTAGAGTGACTTCTTCTTCTCATGGAGTGGCATTACAAAGTGTCATGAAGCATTTTATAAGGCTCTCATAGACTGATTCCAAATGATTAGGCCTGAAGTCTTGACACTAAGATGCTATTGCTGATTGGACATGGTACCAAATTGGCATGGAACCATATTGGTGCCTCTAGATGGGTAGCCACAATTTTGACCGTGTCGCCGTGTCGGATTTAAGCAAAAGGGCCGTGTCACTGTGTCGAATTTTAGCTATATAAGAACTTAGAGAAAAATCCCTGTGGGTCGATTTTTACCCCCAACTTTCCTGTGTCTGTCGATTTTTAAAAGGGCCTAAAACGGCTGTGTCGCCGTGTCGCCCGTGTCGTTTTTTACCCATGTAGAGGCACATATTGAGCACAGAGTTAGGTATTGGTGGATAAATGGACGGAAAAATACTGGGATAAATGAGGTAAATATTGTTAAAACTATTGTTTAGGCACTGTATTAAAATCACAGTGATGTTCTGTGTTTTGTTGGATTAATGGTGATTCACTGGCAACACTGGGTGCCGGACTTTCACCGTTATAATTACGGAGAATTTGAAATGACGGTGACCGTTATTTTTACGGTGAAAGTCCGGCACCCAGTGTTGCCAGTGAATCTCCGTTATTTTAACGGACATTTTTTTACAGTGTAGTGACTCGCTGGTGCTTCATATAATTATGCATCATGCCTCCCTATGGGGTTGCTGCACTCCTAAAGGGTCGCCATGATGCACCAAAGCAGCCCCGACGACCAACACATAAACCATAAAGACATTATAATTAAAGGGTTATGGTTTAGAAAGTCTCTAGTTTCATACACAATCAAATGTTGATATTGGTTATAGTGTCGTTTCCCTCACGTTTCACTTTTGACAATCATTACAATCAAGGTAGAACTACACTCTGTATCTTATCATAAATAATATAGGGTCCTATGTGTATCTACTATTGCCTACAATACCAGAATACTGCCAGGTATATGCTGCATAATTATCAAAATGAGTTCTATACAGCGCTATTCCGTTTAAATAATGCATTTTAAAATCAATTCAATTTAACATGCAATGCCTTGATAAAATTACGTGTTATTCGGGATGCCAATGAGAGAATACACAGGTTTAAACTGAGCAGCATGCTTGACTGGTAGGTGTAGGTGTTCATGGTATACATTACCTAACACCTACGCCGATCAGTCTCGCATGCTGGTTAGTTTAAGCCTGTGGAGAAATAACACATGCATGAACTACATAGTAATACAGTCATGTACATCAGTTTTCTATCACAAATGCTGAAAAGTAGAAAACGCTGGACCTTTAAAACTGGGTCATACTCACTTCATAACTAATATGTAGAAGACATAGACGATGAGCATTAGTGTCGCCTCGTACCACGTAACTTGTGTATCAGCGATGGACTAGACATATGGAGGAAACAGTGAAGTAATTGAAACATAATCCACATCACAGTTTATAGTGTAATCATAGGCGCAATGTACCCACTGATGTGTTTCATATAGCACATTATCAGACTGTCTTACAATGACTGTGGGAAGTACGGGCTTTCTGTTTTCGTTATTGATCGGTTATACACCCTAAATACAATTAAAAAATCGGAAATATGTGAAATAGGTACAGTATAATGCACGACAGAAATCTCGTTCTATAACGCAGGTGGGGACGAGACGCCACCCATTTTACCTGTAATCTTAAAATGCCCACTTCTCTGGTAATTTTAATCAGTTTCCATGCTTATCCTCTAGATGGCACCACTGTAAGTTGGTAACATTGCTGTATTTAATGGGGGCTTTGCCCCAGCACCGCCCTTTTCTTTCTCTCTTTTTTTTCCATTTTTCTATTCTTTCACTGTAACAGAACTATAACATATGAAATCATGAGTAATCATCGAACTGCTTGAATCAAGTATCATAAACATCAAGCCCAAAGGGCTAGAAAGTGTATAAGAGTTGATTAAGAATGTTGTGGCCCCATACAGCGTCACCTACTATACCGGCAAAGTATATTGTCTGGTGAATATTAACATCTGAATATGAATCATAATTGCATAAGCATCATAACATCAAAGCACATGTAAAAGGATTTGTCCAGGGAGAAAGCGTCGCAAGATGCTAGCGTTCAATAAAAGATTCAATTCAATTCAACCGAACCCAACTATACCTACAGACTTGCAAACTTACAGTGGTGCCATCTAGAGAAGAGGGGGGAATCATTAAGATTACCGGGAAAATGGATTTTTAAGATTACAGGTAGAGTGGGTGGCGTCTAGTCACTTGGCGGGTTCGTCCCTTGTTGCGTATTATATTGGTTGGTAGAATCTTTGTTTCATAATAATCATATTGAAGTCAGCAAGTGGCACGCATTGTCGGATACTTATTAAAGCTGATATTCATTAAGCATTTTGTGTAGTATCTGATAGTTATACTTAAAAGAGCGTTTATGTAATAATTATACTCACCGCTATGAGCATTATAACCGATAACACATAGAAAAGGGAGTCTCTCATAAGTGGGTACCACGTCAGAGGTACTGCCTGCAAGTAAACATAAAATACTTATAGCCACATTACACCAGTGATGTGTACATATATACAATTAACGTGGAAAAGGACTTTAGGTCTGTAAGTAATATACATATGGTGTAATTACCTATGTCCAGTTGACTACCCCCATAATAATATATAGCCCCTACTCCTAAGGTAGCAAATGAGAGAATAAGGACGTGTATATTTCCAGGAAGGCTTTAATCAAGAATTATTGCATGATGAGAGGGATAGATCAGTGATCAGTCCTTGCTATTAGTATACAATGACGCACACGCATGACAGTTGGTCTATACTAATAAGGTACTATACTCTGTAAGGATAATCATTATTGGAAGTATTATCTTCTTCTAATGTGGACTCACAATATACACCGTCGGCCTTTCTTTACTTATCCTCTTATTCAACCCTGACAATAACGTTCTACATTATACCCTTGCAGATTATAATCATTGTTCTGGATCATAAAGGGAATATTTGGCATTAGGTAATTCATCTCTATTGTTATAAATCACATATTCAGATTTTTCTAGTGATTATATTAGACACTTTTTTTTCTCAATTTATTCTACAGATATGATACTGAGCATAAATTTGTTTTGTACTGCTAATGACAAGACATTATATTGCACTAGTTGATCTTATCCTGCATTTTCAAAGAGAGGACGGTTATACTTACAGACCCATTGCTCAGTAAAACTAAGGGATGACCTACATACTGTGTAAAACCCAGAAGCCCTCTCACTGAGTAGGATGAAGGAGGGTGGGTCTGACCAACTCTTTAATCTTTTACATGTTTGTATATCAAAAGTAGATGATTTATCATTAGAACTCATGGCAAACGTCATATCTGGCACCAATATGAAGGTGGCATCAATCAGGGCCTGTGTCTGAATATGGCGTTCATCACTGTACATCATTGGGACGGCCCACCCTGTCAGCCATTTACATGTCTCCTCTCCCATACATCACTTTGAAGCCGTCCACTACATGTGACTTGCCACCCGAAAATCAATACTCGGTGTTGGCAACTGCGACGCCTGAGGCGCCGAGCTTTCAATACAGTGAACACATCTGACACCGCCAACAGTGGGGGTGTCATTTTAGCTTTCTGTTACATTTGTGTGGTCAGAAGGCGAATATATAGAGGGCCTTTGTAGGTGAATATAGGACTATATACACACGTATTATATATCTGTGCACATACTGGGACATAAACATGTATAGATCACTTAGAAGTATACTCTATAAATGCAGTCCAAAGAAAAAAACTATGAAAAGATATGTCTTTTGGAAGGCAGAAAGATAGATCCACTATGTAGGCTTATGAATGTAGGTCTATTGTAGAGAGGTGTGCCGACTAAACACTCTTGATAGACAGAGTAGCTCACCCGGAAGTGGTCACCAGCGGATATTGCACCGAGCTGCATCCGGCTGAGCAATGCATTTCGGGATGGTGCTCAGAGAGGGGTTGCTGGGAGGTCAGGACTATGTCCAATCATACCAATGGATATGCGCCAGCCTGTTCTAAGCATGTTGGCCACTTGAATGAGCAATTCTGGCCAATGTTTCTTGTGTGGGGCCCCTTCTGAGCTGCTCCTACATCCATATCTATGCTATCTTATTACATACACAACCAATCAGACTTGGTGTGCCTAGTACTGTTGCCACTTGGTTTCCTTTTTATTCCATCCCTTTGCCCCCCCACCCACCATGCCCCTGTAAACACCAAAGTACCTTCATAGAAATCGTGTCTTTTGCTCTTGCTTTAAGAGCAGCTCGTTGGTGTTATCAGTGCACTGTGCAGGTCCCTAGTTGGAGGTAGTAGCGAAGGCAATCCAACTAAACTAACTCAAAGCTCACAGAAATATCTGACCACTCCTCTGCAATCTTAACGACAGAACATTGAGCAGGGTATTCGGAAACCTGGTTAATGATCTGAAACTGAGAGATCTATGGCAATATTTTGTATTGCGTCCAGACACCACATACGTGCGTCATTCATTTTACCCTAAATACACCGTTATACCCCTTCATTTTCAGGTCTCTGAACACCATGTCCACACTGGTGGGCTTTCTTCTTTCGACCTGGAATAATTCGCTGAGTGCCAATTGACCCCTGAGGATGACTTTCCGAACATGCCCTTCTGTATTGGGCAGGGAAATCAATAGGCTGTTACTGGTGGAGGCGAGAGGTCCCACTAAAAAAGTGGCCAGGCCAGAATAGTGGATATATCCGAAGCCGTCTACGACATGTGACTTCCCACCCTGAAATCAATACCCGATGTTGACACACAGGCATGAAAGGGGAGAGGACTCAAGTCAAGTGCCACGAGACCTTCAGTGCTGAACCCTTGCTGTCCTTACTACAAGCGTCGGAATCAGAGAAACCACTCAGTCTTCATCAAAAAGTAGGAAATCCTGCAATTTTGGTCAATTTCTTTGCAGGAAATCAACCTTATTCCATGCAGAAATAGCCAACAAGTAGGAATTCCTACAAAAGTAGGAAAAGTGGCATATCCGCGGGCTTTATTTACGGCGGTAGAGGTTTAATAGAATTTTCTAAACTGTTTATTTGGATTCCCCTAATATTTGGAGAATTTAAAGTGGCACTGCTGATTGCTATACAATTCATGGATTTTTGGAATTTCTGTTTGAATTGTGCGTAATGCTTCAACCCCAAATCCTCAATAAGGAATGGGGGGGGGGGGGGTAAACAACAAATAATATATTTGATAAGTCTCCCTTACCAGTGTGTCGTTATGAATAAGTTTAGATATACCGTAGCCAAATCATAAGTTTAAAGGCGGAACGCTTGCTGACCCTCCAGTAACACTGGGAACTGAGCGAGGACCGGCACTCTGGGCATTTATACAGGAGGTCGAGCTTGAAGGCACCAACACATCTCGTCTATATATTTAGTAGAGTGCATTATTCTTTATAGGGAGGATTGTCGTCAATAGAAACGCCGCTTGTGATAAGATGAGAAAAATTCAACCTCACACTCTGACTAATAAGCTGCACTTCCCCAACTGCCGCCAACAGGGTGCTGTAGACCACCAGAGTGCTACCTACCATTCCAACACAGTAATGTCGTGTGGCCAAGAATCTACACCGTACTGGTTGCCGATGTGAGGGAGAGGCTAGATCTGGGAGGTGAGACTCCTTCGTCTGTCCCCGTGCCAATTCACCCCCGCCTATGTCTGTAGGGCAATTGGAAAGGCAGGAGAGTGGTGGGTAGAGGCCCTGGCCTATGTCATTGGCCCTCCCCGGTGGCCCAAGGGTGGCTTACCTACTGATGGATTGCCACCTGGCTTTCAGACCCTGGAGATGCCGGTGAAGAGGTTGGTGTGAATACGCTGGCTTTAACCCTGTCACATGTATCCAGTGCCTGGACGTGGAGGATAGCGCATCGCCACAGGAGTATAAATACGAGAGTGGTCATTTTTAACAACAGGGGAATTTCTTTTAGTCCCCAATGCGGATTGAAATGTGACTGTGACTGACCCCTTTGAGATGGTAATGAGCAGGTATTTCCATATAAAAGAGGTGAAATTTATTTGATCCCCCCTCAAGAGAGGTACAAATTCCTTTGGACCCCAATCTCAAGGGCTCCAAATTACTCCCCCAAATCCGCCCCCCCCCCTTTGTTAAAAAAGACCACTCCCTACGCACAGGTATTTCATAAACTGCGTCTATCGCAGGCTAGTCACCTGCTCATGTACAAGCAATACCGCATATTATATATGGCGTTAAGCAAAAGACGCCAAACATTCTCCGAGTATTATCCCTGGAAGTAGGCTGCTCATTGGCATAGGCAGTTGGGAGGGGTGCCCCTCCTGTCCCAAGTAAGCCTGGAAAAGCCACCACCTGCCCACATCAGCTGTTTTAGGCCAATAAAGACTAACTGCGACCCCCCCCCTCCCCGCCTCCTGTCTACCACCCTGTGAGGATTTATGTCCAGACAGATGACCTTGCTGATCAATCATATGGCACCCTAGTCTGTCTAATCACCAGAGTACGCCAGAGCCTGCACCTCTCCATCCAGGAACCCACCCCCCGGACCCCCCCCCCCCCGAATTCCTCGTGTGTTATTCTCCTCTAATGGAAATCCACCCCCACCCACCCCTCGCATACACACCTCCTTCTATTGGATTAAATGAGCGTTGGTTAGTTGTCTTAGCATACTCTTCAAGTATAAACTTTCAGTTTATGTCATTATGCATTGCAAAGAAAGAACGATAAGATAACCCCATATCTCATATTCACCACTGAGGGTTATTTCACCCGCTTTGCCTTGTGAGGTAACCCTTATTGGTGAATAGTTTTAGTATTCTATGACATTTAGGCCTATTTTATGTAACTATAAGCTTCATAAATCAAAGAACAAATTCAAGTCGCAAAAGAAATTCTGTTTATTCTGTTTAGTTGCAATTTGTTTAGAACATTGCATCTACCTAAGTTGAGAATCATTTTAGTCAGTTCTTAAATCCGGCTATATATAATGGTAATTAACGATTTCTTCTCGGTGCTCGATTCAATATCCGCAGGTGACCACTTCTGACTGTTTTCTACGTTAATATAATTCTCATATGAAAAATATACACTATACTCTTGTGGGTTCTTCAATGTGGTCTCATACTTTTATTAGCATCTATATTTAACGACAATTGATGCTCATTGGTAATTAAGTTTAGCAGAACACCTGCGTTAAGGCAATACTCATTTATTTGTTACAGGGACTCTCTCTATCAGATGTCCTTGGGAGATACTATAAGTTAATAACGGCATTTGGTGCCTTAATAGGCCTGAGGCACTTTAGAATTGACATCTCTAAAACAAACTGAGTTGATTTCCTACACATTATACTGATGAGAATCAGTTAAATTCATTGAAATAGATGCATCGTGTATTACCTTGGGTATAATATTGTAAGGGAGTGGCATTCATTTTTTAACAAGAAGGTTAGTTGACGGCCGTGCGTGTTGGACACAATTCCTTCCGCCCAATTTGTCAGCAGTGTTTTCGCCCCATCCCTAGAGAGATCTAACTTGGTTTGGTTCCCCCGCTGCAAATCCCTGCTCCAACGTTGTTGAAAAATGACCCCTCCCTAGTAGGCCTACAAACAATTTAGGACGAGTGGGGACCTTTCTCAAGGTGCAATGGGGAAATCGTTTTTAAGAGATATTACTGTTCCTCTTTACTTAGCAACTGACAACGGTGAGCTATACCCCATTTAAAAAATGAAATAATGATGAACTGTTGGTCATCAGGATTCTAGGGCGTCGGAATGGGTCAGGGGTCTCACTTGGGGGGGGGGCTGTATGATTTTATAGGAGGGCAGCCCGCCCCACCCACACACACAGAAAAGTGAGAGTCATTGTCGCTAAAACTACCCTCACCTGAGGGCTGGAGTAACTGAGTTACACCCAGGCTGACTTATTACGTGCTGCGCCCTCCTGCCCACATCCGTCCGAACCCCAGAGGTATATATAGGCAGTCAGTTTAGTGCAGGAAATGAAAGACCCAGAGATATATGGCAGCCTCACTAATGTCCACAGGCACATCACTGCCTGTATACTAGTAGAGCCTATAGGGTACGCTGGCCAGCTTCCGCTTCCAGCTATAAACACTGACAATACCCACTAACAATAGATGCCTACAAGAGGGTTAGTTAACACACTTTGACTGATTGTGGCTAGCACTTCGAGGGATATCACAAAATATACATATCAAATTTCAAGTAGATCGTAGAAGTCTCAGCTGTTCCATATGACATACCAAAACCACTGAACCTATAGATTCTGAAAATTGTATACCTGCTGGCCAATGTTAGAAGGCAGGCAATGAAAACAAAGTTGGTCATGAAATACACTACAACAAGTACATTCTGACTAACACTGCCTTTTAGTTCCGCCTGACGCCACCAGGATTGCAGCAGCAGCTCATGGGAGAGGGCAGGTGTATGCCCAGGCAGTTGGTGAGTGGGAGCCACTATCTATGGGTGACTCGTACCACGCAGGGGAGACCTATAAATAGCTGCTACATCAGAGATAAAAGTGAGTGCATCTGACTCAAACCATCGATCATGACAAGCACCTTCTATGGGTTCAAACATAAAAGACCTCCACTCGATTCATCCCATTGTCAATGACACGGGGGAGTCAGACACCGGTTACTCATAATGTACTTACTCAAAATCATACATGTGCAGCATAATTATATACATCCTCTCCTCCCAAATATTTCAAAACAAAAATCCCATGCCGATTACCCAAAGATCTTCGTGTAGACCAGATAATGTAAATGAAATCGTCTATAATTGTTAGTGTACACTATGCCAGATGCCTTGGATGATGATTTATTGGTCTATAGGCAATAACATCACCTTGGCACGCCCCACCATCTGGTCGCTGTGGTAGGCGTAAATAGTACCGGTAAGGGAGGGTTGCGTGAGAGTCAAAGACATACTGGTAGTGATGCATAAAGGGTGGCCAGACACGGCATTCAATGCTTGCCAAATAGGGTTCTATTTGTGAATTGAGCGGGATCTAATTGCAGGCTATGTGTGGCTGTAAGTGTAAGGCCTTGGTCTGGCAATCTCTATGCTTAGAAACTTAGTGAGTAGTGCCTTACCTAGTTAGTCTTATTTTTTGTCTCCCTATACGCCCAATCCAGGTTAGCCAGGTCAGTCAATACCAATTAACCCACCTTAGTCTTTTAATTTCCAGGAACAATAGGAATAGTTCAATATGACCAACCCAGTTAGTCGATATGAATAACTCAGTTAGTCAAAATAACTAACTCAGTTAAGCGCTGATTCTACCAACGCGACGTGACGGATCCGTCAACTTCCCCGTTCTCTCCGTCCGTCAACGGATTGGTCAAATCTGTCCAAATCGGACGGATCCGTCCAGTTTCTGCTTCCACTGGTTCCGTCCGTCGATCCGTCACATTTTGGTGAATCCGTCAAGCGACGAAAATATCAAAAAATTTAGATATTCCCGTCACCTGACGGATCCGCCAAAATAGTGACAGATCCGTCACGCGTTGACAGACGGATTTCCATTTTTCTGCTTCCACCGATCCGTCCATTGACGGATCCGTCGACGGACGGACCGGTGGAAGCCATTCTGACGGATCCGTCACACTTTTGGCGGGCTGATGACGGGGAAAATGGCCTCCACCAACCCGTCAATTGACGGATCCATTCAAAAGGTGGACGGATCCGTCCAAAAGGTGGACGGATCCGTCCAAAAAGTGGACGGATCCGTCCAAAAAGTGGACGGATCCGTCATGTCGCGTTGGTGGAATCAGCACTTTAGTCAACATGACTTGCCTTGTCAGTCATATTTTGTTTGGAATCATGGATGTAATTGTATAATCTCGAGTGGAAACATTAACTCATAACCAGCAACCTCCTGAAAGCACATTGAAATGCGTCACATCACATTTACAACCCATGAGGAAAGTTATTCCATGATTGCTACAAAGCAGCATATGTGTGCATCTTAACACAGAGCAGCCGACAGGCATATAAAACCACTATTTATCATATGGCTATGCCAAAAAAGCAGCATTTGTAGAAGTGTAGATCTATGCATATTCACTTATCACAGAACAAGTGTTCATGTTTCTAGAAGAACATCCTCAGATGGTTATCTATTACATATGGTATATTTCTGTTAACTTTAATGTAAGTTTAAATAGTAAAATCTCAAATATATAAAGTAACTAAACATTACAGTTATCTAAACATGTATATACCGCTTATAATTGAAGACCTCCTGAAAAAGTCTTCTTATAGACTAGGTTGCCATCTGATGTGTAATTTATGAAATCTAATAGGAGTTAGACAATCAGCCATTTCCGAGTATCAGGTCGTCAATTCGACAAATGCCTGAGTACTTTACAACCTAAATGACCAATGCCCCTGTGACCAACCTGGGTTAGGGACTAGTGACTAACGTAGCAACCCTACATAATATCAGTGTGGTATGACGAGAACATCCCTGTTGGGGGAGGAGTAAAGTACTACCCCAATAGGTCGAGTAACATATACTGATTGTTTCAATTTATATGGGAGGTGTGGTTGGCAAACAAACTACTTGCAGGTAGGGTAACTCTGATTCAGCCAGTTCAATGTATTGACCCTGGTGTGGCTATCATGGTGAGGTTACCTGACCATGTGTAGAGGCTGTGTTTGCCCACACTGTGACGTAGCAGACCTGTATATGTAACTCGACCTATACGATTGTGCCTTCCCTGCTCCCAATACCAAGTGGATAACGCAGGTGTGGAATAAAAGTCAAGAGGTGACCAAACCATTAAGCTGTACAGCACTGACTCCGGAAAGGTGCTTTCTCAACACACACAGAAAAGTGAGAGTCATTGTCGCTAAAACTACCCTCCCCCAGGCACTGCCTGACTCTCAGGTGAGGGTAGTTTTAGCGACAATGACTCTCACTGTTCTGAGGGTGAAGGCCTAATTATCGGTCATCAATAGTAAATGGATAGAGAAATAGTGAATGTCATATAGTCTCACAACTAAATGTGATATCATAAATATGAGATTCGATAGACTATACGCGCAGCATATGAATTAATTGAGTCATTAATATTGTTCAACGCCCACGTTCTGCAATCTATCTCGAGGCCATTAAAACTTCAGCACTGCCTTTCCTAGAATGCCCTATCCATTCTGAAATATACCTTGTTACTTCTTGGCACACTGATTAAACATTTAAGGACTTTGGCGTTATGCAATTTAATGCACTATGGCCTTTGCCTTTATGGTGCATGAATGCAACCCTGGCCAGTGCTGCAACTGACTGGCCAGTGCTGTTTTCACGCATAGAGTCCTAAAGGGAATTAAAGTACTATGCGGACCTTAAAGGGTTAATCACCACCAGTACATCCTGTCCGGCATCTGGTTGCAACTTTTGCAACAACTTTTATCCACCCACTTAAATAATTCTGTTAGGTATGATTATTAATCAGTAGGTAAGATAAAATTATTTATTGTGAAATACGACCAAAAGAGCAGCCTGACTGTCCAGACGAAGGTATCAGCAGAACCAGTGAGGTAAAATGAGATTAAACCAAGGCGTCACAGAACCCTTATCTCTGCAGATGACTAGTCACACTCCATCTACAAGAAGAAGTTATTGGAGAGGACAAATTTATAATTAATTTATTCCAACTTGGAATGAACTAGACGGTCCCGTGGTATTATGTATACGATATTACCATGTCTGTGGGCCGCCACGTTGTACCACTACCAGTATATAAATCTTGACTCTTGGTATCAAATGAATATCTGTAGTAGGGGACGTTGCAATGAATAAAGCATTCGGATACCTAAAGCTAACCTTTTTATGAGAGTACATAACTCATCCAAGAAATGCTCAGATAGAATTGGGTGATATCACGGAGGGCATTGACCTTACGCTAATGGCAGCCGTAATTCACATCGTTCTTGAGTGCCATATGGACATTGTATACCGAGCGTCTAATGTGGCACTGGAGAAAAGACATATATATAGGAACTACGAAAGAAACACAGATGAATGTGGACGGGTATGCCCTGGTCAGGCCCCTGGAGGAGGTCCTAAGTGACCTTCCTTATAGTATGTGCAGGCCCTGTGATTACTAGCAGATACAGACAGGCTATATGGGTACACAGAGGTTGCTGACCAGTGAAGGTACAGACCAATCCCACTGGTCGGCGACTGCTCTCAATACACTGCACCCCAAGGCACCCTTCATCCCAGCCCAATGGTGGGCGGACTAGGGGCGTATATGGAGGTGGAGGAGTGCACAGGGAGGTCGGTCCCTGTAATGATTCTCTTTACAGCCCTGGAGCGAAGAGCCAGGATATAAGGGCAGAGGAGGTGCTCACAAGGAGTGTATTTTATATGCCCTCCACAGAGAAATAAGGGGGACCTCGATGTGTCTTTGTGTTGCATACTATCCTTTTACGATACAAAGATGGCATTGGGCCTGACCAGTAGATGGGAGACGAGCAGTGCGGGTGCCTAGAGAGTGAAACCCTGACTATGAATGATGATTATCAAGGAGAGATAGATTGATGAATAAAAGGTACGCATTATCTGTAATTCCACCTATTCAGAAGAGCCGAGTCAATGCAGTAGGGGGCTCTTCACTGGAGGCCGATCGCCTTTTCGCCGTATAGTTAGACTGATGGGTAGGTTTTATTCCTGGTGAAGGAGGATGTAGGAGGAGGTATGGTGGCCGTTACGGTGGCCGGTCTGGAGGAGGGCAGAAAGAGGGCTTGGGTGTGAAGGAGAAATAGTCATGGATCAGTAACGATCCCATTGTCAGGAAATCAATATTGGACCCAGAATGGCTTCTTGATAGTCCTGCTTGAGGAGGCAGGCATCTGCTCGTCCCAAGAGCCTACTCTCCCTCTGCAGGCCCTTTCCTCTGTGCCCTCTTAAACCTCAACAGAAACCTTTCCCACCTCATCTATATAGCTTCTCCTTGCTCTCCCATGCAGTAGTTCACCACTCCCTTCCTGCCTTATAATCCCCAGAACCCTCCCATATCTATCCTACTCCAATCATCTAAGCTATTTCCTCGTCGTCTTATTTACCCACATCCCTATCCTACCACCGCTCTGTTCCATACTCACACCATCTCATCCCATCCCAGTCCCAAGTGTCTCATTGTTATTAGCACATGCCTATAGAATCGCACCTTAAGGACTATTAACCTTTAAGGGCGGCATTTCGCTAAAATGCAGCATTTGTCGCCGTTATGTACCAATGCAGCAGGTAACTCGCCGGCGCTGCATTTGTACATCTTACTGACACTTTGGGGCTGTATCAACACTGTGGGGTCGCCATGATGCTTGAATGCAACCCTGGCGAGTCACTAAGCAGGCCTGCATTTGTGCATCATGACGACCAAGGGGATATTGCATTGTTACATTATGCATCTCTTATAGGGCTATTAATGCAGGCTATGTTCAGGGTGGTTGTGGTGAAGGTCACTAGGTCTATCAGTGCAATCTCACCCCTCTGTGTGACTACAGATGATGTTAGCACTGCAGGTCACGCACATTCCTACAATACACATGTAAATAGCTACCTCGTGTAATTAGACTGGACCCATAGGTATTTCATTATGTGCATAATGCGCCAGTCTAACAATCCAAGGAAGTGTAGTTGAAAATCCCCACATCTCACGTGTATATGGTGTGATGAATATCGCCTATTTCAGAATTTGAGAATTGCAGCCTTTATTATCGGCAGATACCTTCTACCTATATTGTAATGAATGTATCCCTCATGTAATTGAGTTCCAATATACTGATTGTAAGACATATAACAGTCATATTACGTTACAACAGTATGACATCCTGAGTGACTGTTTACTTCTACCCTCCCCTAATAATGTCTATTCTGTGATTGACGTAATAGCCAACATTCTAACATATTATGCCTCCATAGGGAATCTGTAGATTCCCTGTAAGACTTACCTCACTGACTAGGACGCCGCAGATGCCGACAACAAAGAGGATATTGAAGACAGCTGATCCGACAATAGTTCCAACGCCCACGTCTCCTTTTGCAATAAACACACCTGAAGGGAAAGCACAAACATAGAGAACTCATTATCGTGTTGTATTTGGTTAGTGTTCCTTGCCTATCACATGTGAGCAATCTATAGATGCAAAACATAACGTTAGTTGCATAGCTATTGTCAAAAGGGAGATTTCTGATGAAAGTCTAGTTAATTGAGTGTGGAAAGAGAGCGCTGTCTGGAAAGGGATTGTCTATTTTCTGCTGAGTTGGCATTAAATCTTCACAGTAGACACATGCGAAAGGTTGACTGTTGTTTAAAAATGTAGAATCTAATGGATTTAACTGAAGTATTTTTTATATACGTAAGTATTGAGAAAAGTAGCAATGATAGTTACATTAATGTGGACAGTCAAAGCGTGGGAGCTCAGCCAAATGGTCAATTAGACAAAATCCTCAGTCAGTAGTGTTCAAAGAGGGAAAGTGGTGGATAAATAGCCATTTAAAGGTGCCTCAATGCATCCTTAAACTAGGGGGTGTTATCAGGCTGGAACAGGTGGATGTGGGAATAGGGCAGCTTAGGGAATACAAAATGGTCCGTTCCTCACATGGCATTCGATAGCACATGGAGCGGCTCAAAGGACACAGAAGAGATCGCAGAACACAAAGCAACATACAGGACAGAGTACAACATACAGGACAGAGCACAATATACAGGACAGAGTGCAACATATAGTTCAATGTACAACATATATAGGGCACAGTACAGCATCAAGGACACAGGACAACATAATGACAAAGTACACGAAGCAGTTCACATGACACACTACATGCTCACTATTCTGCTCACAGTACACAGAGAGCAGCTCACCAGGCTGCTCACAGTACGCAGAGAGTAGCTCACCAGTATGCTCACAGTACACAGAGAGCAGCTCACCAGGCTGCTCACAGTACGCAGAGAGTAGCTCACCAGTATGCTCACAGTACACAGAGAGCAGCTCACCAGGCTGCTCACAGTACGCAGAGAGTAGCTCACCAGTATGCTCACAGTACACAGAGAGCAGCTCACCAGTATGCTCACAGTACGCAGAGAGTAGCTCACCAGTATGCTCACAGTACACAGAGAGCAGCTCAGCAGGCTGCTCACAGTACGCAGAGAGCAGCTCAAAGAACGCAAAATTCACAACACTCACCTATAATGGATGTGAATAGTTCAGGGGCTGAGCTACCAGCAGCCATGAAAGTGGCTCCGGCCACATCGGCGCTCAGATCCAATTTCTGAAGTAGAAGAACAAGCTCTTATAATGGCTTCCACATTCGATTAAAATGGACTTCTAATATTATGGTTTTGTTTTAGATATGATGTTGTCAGAAGAGGTCACATGAGGCCAAGGTCATATAGTTCTGGAGCCCTTTTTCTTATATCAACGGTCACATGGAAATCTTGCGAAGAGAATCCTATATTATAAATAAAGCTTGTGAGACTCAGTAGGTAAATTCATATTGTTACGATAACTAACGTAGAGGGACCTAATACAGCCCCTATAATACAGCTAGCTGATTGAAGAACTAATTGGCCATACATCGGCCCTCTCGGTAATCGGGTATTTCTTGAAGTTATGGTCGAGAAGATCCTACTTTATGGACATCAGGCGTGCCTGTTATATGGTATGGACCCCCTAGAGGCTAGAAGAAGAGAATAGATTGGTCAATGTTGGCTATTTATAAGCACACCCCGGTGGCAGGCCTGACGCCATGCAGTATCCTATTTCACGACCCCCCTATCAGCACCTTTGGTCCCCGATTGTTACTTGATACTGCTAATGGAAATTGCTATTTTGAATGCCGTAAACTGTCCATGAAAATCAATACAGCCTCATCAAACATGAGTCAGCGTGCAGGCATAAAACAAGTGTTGATCTTGGTGAATAACTGTTTCTGATTTTAGTATGAGCTCCAATAAAGTGTTAAATTCTACTACGGGGCCAGGGCAAAAGATGTTTCGGGTTCAGATATATTAAATAGGATAGGAGTAAGAAAAATAGATATTTCAGTCGGCTCTGTTGAAATAGGGTGAATTTGGTTACCTGGAACCTAACATTCACTATACTCCACGTAGATGCCATTGTTTGTAGACCTACCTATCGACCTAACATATTTAACAAAAAATATACATTTTATGATCTGATTCCACAGTAGTTCCCTCCGTATTCCACCTTGCTAACTGCTATATGACATTAGTGCTTTGCACTATATATAATGCTCATGTAATACACTTTAACATTGTGTTATACGTTTACTCACATAGCAAATCTTCTCTAGTGAAGCAACAAAGTAGATGTCACAGACAACGGCCAGGGCGGTGAACATGTAGATGACCATAATGAAGTGAAGGATGATGGCCCCGTTCGCCCTCTGCTCGGGGGTGAAGGCATCTGTAGGGAACTCATGGTATGCTGCAACCAATAGAGATAACTGTGGTTAGGATCGGATATGTATTAATGTTGTTAGTTTATCTTGAACGGTATGCCTCATGTCATTGTTGACGGAAATACTATTTAAGGAATTCAGACAGGAGGACATCTTGGATGACTTCGCCACATAATAAGCACAGGGATGAAACCAATCTCAAAAGAAACTTGATCTGTTTTTAAATTGAGGCCCCTGAATATAGGTCCTCTATAGTTAAGCATAGGTCTACGCAATAATAAAGAACTTGAAAACAAGGAAACACTTGAAGACTTTCATCCCTGTAAAGCAAAAACGTTGTTGCAAGACAAAGGAGTGCTCCTCCGGTGTCAACGCTTATCTACAAGACCATCCATTCTCTAGAGTTGTTTACTTGTGGAGGGGAGGAAACGATTGCTTTGGCAATTAGCTATAATCAACTATGTATGACGTGACGGACGGTAACGTGACCAATGATAACGTGCACATAAAGTAATCTAAGACGCACGAAAAGAACCCATTGTATCCTGTATCGATTAGTATGGCGGGTTTTATCTGTTTCATGAATAACTTAGTCTGTATTTAGAAACAATTGCAGCTTATAAACGGAGGATTAGTCCATTAGATATAGTATTGTGTGGAGAGGGCCCCTAGGGGGAGTCTGTGATACGTGTACGATAACTTCAAGTTATCGGATAAGTGTTTGATTTCTGAGACTATATGAGTGTTTCTATACTCATTCCGACCTCCCCAATGCTAGCGTATCTATTTCAATCAGGTAATCTTCACCTCCAATTTCCAATTCCAATTTAGAATCACTTAACTGAGCTGTGCAGAAGAAACTACTATAGTTTTACAATACATACTGCGGTATTAGTGTGCATGGGCAGTAGAATCTACTGTTGATTTATAGTACAAAAGGATGAATTTCTGGGTACTCCTAAGGGGTGACTCCAACAACGACCATCCATCCGTCCATCCACAAAATCCACTTCCACTAAGGTCCATCCGTCCATCACATACTGGATTGATGGACGGAATGGACGGATGGATCAATTCCGTCCATCACAGATGGGCCTACATGACCAGAAAATGGACGGATTCTGTAGAAAAATGGACGGACGGAAATATCAAAAAAGTTCCCGTCCGTCTACATTTCCATCAGAACGGAATTTTCCATCCATATGTGATGGACGGAATGGACAGATTGATGGACGGAATGGACAGATTGATGGACGGAATGGACGGATTGATTGATGGATTAATGGACGGAAACGGAAAGTGATCCGTCAGTCCATTCCGTCCATCAATCCGTCCAGTTAGTGATCGACGGAACGGATGGACGGACCTTGGTGGAAGTTGGTTTTGTCCATCCGTCCATTAAATACGTCCAGATCCCTGCTTTTTTGGACGGATTTTATGGACGGATAGATAGACGGTCGTTGGTGTAGGCACCCCTTTAGCATCTGCAGTGCATATACACGTACATGTACAAGTATTACCTTACTTAATTACCAAATCAATGGGGCTCCTCGAGTGACCTGTCAAAGTGTGCAACTTGATGGTCTTATACAGGAGGTTAATTCTTAACCACTTAACCTGTACCTGCAGTGGAACCTGTACTTCTAGCCCTTGGCGTACCTGTAACCGTACATGTTCCCTAGTCCAGCGGACGCGTTAGTACAACAGCTTGCTGATGTCTCTACCATTCCTTATTCACTCACACTCTATAAGCATAGGTGGCTAATGTAATAGTGGTTGTATTGATAGCGGCAAATAAGATGTACTCGTTCATATCAGCCAGGACGGAATGTAAAGACAAAGAAACTTAGAGTGAAGATAATTTTGTTGTTAAAAATGCCACACGCTGAGTATGGCTATGTGAATTTGTAAGTAGTGTCGGGGACTGGTACTTTTCTACAGGCAGATAATATGGCCATGTGAGTCTGTCAGTAGTATACGGAAATGGTACATATCCACAGGTAGATGTATGGCCATATGAGTGTGTTTATAAGTAGTATAGGGAAATGGTACTTTGCAACAGGTAGATGTATGACCATGTGAGTCTGTAAGTAGTATAGGGTAATGGTACTTTGCAACAGGTAGACATATGACCAAGTGAGCCTGTAAGTAGTATAGGGCAATGGTACTTTGCGACAGCAGATGTATGACCATGTGAGTGTGTAAGTAGTATAGGGTAATGGTACTTCGCAACAGGTAGATGTATGACCATGAGTGTCTGTAAGTAGTATAGGGTAATGGGCCTTTGTCACGGGTAGATGTATGATCGTGTGAGTGTGTGAGTAGTATAGGGTAATGGTACTTTGCAACAGGTAGACGTATGACCAAGTGAGTCTGTAAGTAGTATAGGGTAATGGTACTTTGCGACAGCAGATGTATGACCGTTTAAGTAGTATAAGAAAATAGCAGCTTGTCACAGACAGCTGCTTTAGTATGTACACATATATTGCCATGACATTCTGTAGGTAGGACTATTCAGCATACGGGCACAATATAAGCCAATTCCAGATTATAGAGCCATTATCAGTCAACTGTGAGGCAGAATTTGATATATCAATACTGTCTTAATCTTCAGTCAGATAGAAAAGAGAAAAAATCCAATGATCTTTGATATCTGAATGGAACTGGCCGCCTTCTTCCTGAAGGAAATCATGCAATCTGCCTACCAGGAATAGGACCTACACAAACCATCAAAGGGATAGATATCTGGTCAGAGGGATCATGTTGAGCCGCTGCCAGAAAGGGAACATGGTGAATTAGGATTGTGGGCTAGCACACAAGGGGGTCTAGAAGGGATGAGGTCTGAGCTTTGTGTCAATACCCTCCAAAGTCGTCTCTTTGTCGGCAATCCAGAAGGTGGCACCACACCCTGATCAGTTAGTGACGCCCTCTATCGGCAAGAGTGCTGCCACCTATTGACAGGCGTTGGGGTGGTTGCTGGTGCCCGAAGTGTCCTGGGTTGGCCAAATGTCCGTGCCAGCATGGCGTCAATAAAGACAAGCGGAAGGAGGTAATGAGTGCCCGCAACCAGCCGCGTGTGGGTATATTTGGATGGAGGCTTGAGCGATGATGGGAGGGGGGGGGGAAGGGGTTGTAGTCTTAAATATGATTTGAGAGCTGGGGACAATTATGCCATAAGGCATCCCTTCCAGGAATGCTATATCTGGTATAATAGATGTCTGGGGCTAGCCTATGTCCCTTTATGCAACTTGAACGATTGGACCTGTCAAGATATCCTATATGTAACGAGCAGTGACTGTATGCTAGCCAAAGATGATAGGGTTTCCCATGTATATAATTCCCAAATGCTGGTTCTCTAGCTTGGTGGCTCACCGCCTTTATCTTCGACAGTTTTGTACTGCATTGTGTATGGATAAACCTATGGGTGTGTGAGGGGGGGGGGGCATGTGATGTGGCTGAAGATCTGATTTCGGATCACGGCTATATTCCCAGGACAACTATGGATACCCGCGGCAGGGACACCTCCCGAGGCAGACAAACACGGGGAGGCCATGTTTGTGTAATTCGTGGAACCTGCAGGCTATACTGCAGATACAATGCTTCCATCTTCGTCTGACCTGCAGGCTAGCGGACGCTGGGCTTGGTGCAGCCTATAGCCTAGGCCTAACGCGTATTGATATCCAATACGTCCGAGTACGGACTACTTACTCTTACCACAGGCTGCCCCGGGTAATGGACAAACCTGGCAGGGCCACTCTACCAAATGACCTCTTCGCCAACCATACGCCAGCTGGAGAAATAGGATAGGTTTGATTTTCCTCAAGTGCCATTCCTCTCCATCTGCTTTGCTCATGAGGGGGGAAAAGAGAAAGGTCAACTGTCAGCAGTTCTTGTGGTTTTCCCTTTTTCATTCTGGTACCTCCTATGCAGTAGGGAAGCAGCAAACATGCAGCCCATATTTGGAGAGAATGCTGACATCTATCAATGTTAGGGAATATGTAACCCAGCTCGGGCATCATGCCTTCTTGAATGATATTTCTTATGTTTAGAGATACGAAAATACTCCTTTGCTCGGGGCCCTTTGACCTTTTTACAATCATTTACAGGAGACTCAAATTCCCAAGCAAATCTCCGAAGCAGATGTTTTCCAGACGCTCTCAATCTCTGTACCAACTTGCCTGTTCACAACGGGAATGTATCATGTACGACCCCATTGACTCGAATTAAATTACACCTTTTCAATACTCAATTGATAATAATTATATAGGCAACGTATTCTGAGAGTTAGATAACAGTGACATCTCTGATTGCGGTGTGGAAATTGAACTATTTCTTATGTAGATGTCGGTATGGAGGCTGGACGAGATATAGTCAAGAACTGTACTATTTCTGGTTCCATTTTGAATGGGAGGCCTTATCTATAAAAGTGATGGTTTAGGGCCAGATACACCTTAATTCTCACATAAAAGCGGTAGGGGATAGATCATCGATTTCTTTTTTTTTTACATAAACGAAGATGTCGATTTAGCTATAATATAATATAACATGATAACTACAGGAAGTAGACTGTGCCAACCATGTTGGATATGAATAATAGAGGTTGGCGATAAATGCAATATTACCTGAGTAGTCTGCACATTATTTGCTCTCTCAGGTGCAGTGTCAGGTACCACATAGTACACTGTGTACCAATCAGAGTCAACACCCTCCCCCTCAACTGTAAATACTCACCTGTATTTGCACATGCATGCTCATATACACATGCCTTCAACCTGAACAGGTGTGTTAAGTGGGACCTATATATAGAAGTAGCAGTCACACCTGTGTTAGAGAGGTAGGCGTGCCTCATCTTCTAATGACACCTGCCAGGTGGGTGGTACCAATTAACGCACCCAGGTGTCAAACACGATGCTGACCGACCAAGATGCATGCCTCACCATCTGTTTATCAATTAATGTTGATACTAATATGAAAGTGACACAGTTTGTCATGCGATTTCCTCTCGGAGGCAGAAAGTTACTGTTCTTCCCTTTGGCTAATACATGTACCAATGATTCATTTACAGTCTATTCCTAGTTAAGCCCATAATATTGCCCACATATATACATGAACTGAAAAGATGTTCATGAAAATAATGTTGACCCCATGTTGACAAAATAATACATAGATCTGATTACTGATAATAATCTCTAATTAATCATAACCATATCTAACAGCAGATGGTGCTCCTGGGCATAGGCAAGTATTACACAACAACTGCTGCAATTGACTGATTTCATGCAGACTTAACGTGTACGTAAGGATGCCATTCCCAATCTGACACAAGTACATTACCGAGTCGGCCATTCTGGCATGAAGGAGCGGATCAATATAACTATAATATATTGACACATCATGTGTAAATGTATCCCTTATGGTGTCTATAGTAATGATGGTAATCGATATGTACCGATATGATATCTACTATTGCAGTATAATTATCATAATATTAGCCCCTAGGTACCTATATTAATAACCCCCACGTATATAGCAATACTTTTGTTTCTCGGTAGGCGCGGCCATGTTAGTTCTGTCCACGAAAATTCTCTTGAGGCACCGACACACCAGAGCATGCCAGGAACAAGCCGCATTCCGAGACCAGAACCAATATATTAAAGGAACTGCCGTCCCAGCGTACTTATCCCGGAACTAGTTGCATCCTGTTCTATCGTTATACTTTTTGCTTCAGGCATAGGTGTCATGTATACAACGATGTATGTATCCATATCATTGGGTTGCCATAGTGATGAATCGCTCTACTTTGGGAAGCCACACTTTCTAGGGTACATGTGCAAAAACGTACCGAAGTCGGACACACACCGTGAGTCGAACACTTGAATTCGTATTATTTCAATCACGCTAAACTATCCTCTATAAATGTTATGTTTAACAGTGCAAGTTAAGGGTTATAACCAATAAAGTAAAACTATATGTCTTACCTTGCAAAATAACAATTCAACTATTTGACTCAAGGAATGTATCCAGCTTATGGTGAATACGCCCTAGGTCAATTGTGTTGAAATATCGATAAAAGTATGATGTAAGATGTACGTATGAAAAGGGAATCCGTCAAAGCCGCTAATTTGTCACTGTCTAAGATCTAATGATGATTAAAAAGTCTTAAAAGCCTCATCAAACAATGGAGAAAATAATATGTCCATTATCATTCTTTCTAGATTCCTGTGTTATTGCACATATGAATATGCGCACTGCTTGTACGGTACCCCTCCCCCATTCCACCCTCGTCCAGGCTTCTGCCATCTTTGCCCCTCTTGCCTCTAAGCACTGGAGATCTGTCATCGGCTGTTCCTTTTCATCTCCTGTGCCTGCCTATCCTCCTGCTGTAGCTCCTCCAGTGATGAGCCACTCGGAGCATGTCTGAGCAGGTAATCCCCCGGGCTGGGCTGCTCAGTGAGGAGCTCATTAGAGCCCCGTCGTCGATGCTAATTGCTACTGGTACCTACCAAGGTCCTGAAGTGCTACTTGCAGTGCTCTCACTGTAGTAGACTGTTTATCTAAGTGTTTCAATATCACTAACAGAGACCATTATGTGAGGGGACCAGCTGGCTGCAAGCATTGCCAGGAATATAACGAGCTGTTTCATCATGTATGCAGTAGCTAATCGGTGAGGACACTTGACGAGCTAGTGGGTTATGGGAGTATAGTAGTAAAGCCTTTTCCTGGTGATGATCTATTAGCTATTATCTTGTCCAAAACAGGGGAGTTTCCCGTTATAACTGCGGAACAAATCCCTTGAATAGGATATTACATGTATTAGTACGGGAATAACATATGGATGTCCAGCCCCTCGTCCTGGCTTGGAGGGTAACCATTCCATCTATACTAGTTTTAGCATTTGAAAATAAATCAGACTCATTTTCTCTCTGATGTTTATGATGTAAACAAATGGTCACCATCTTCTTACATAGTAGACATGCAGGTTATAGTTCTATTTCACGATGGTAATTCACTTTCGACCCTGATTCTGTGTGCCTAAAATGGATAACCTAGATTCAAGGCGTTTATCTGCGTGACATCAAATCTATCCTGAAGAAGATGGGATACTAATGATACTTTATATATAATGGTGATACAGGCATTTAGTTTCACTGTATGGTGCAGGAATGTAATTTATATACTAAAATGCCAGTCAAAGTAGCAGTTGACTAAACTGTGTGAAACTAGATCGATAAGGTCCGGACATCCATTAGTTTTTAAAATTGGGAAATAACCGTCAGTTAAACCATTTAAATTGGGTCTGGACAGTGTGGGCTAGGAACAAGGTGACCTAATTACCATGGAGTTCTAGGTCATGTTGGTGATCACTCTCCTTGGGAGCAAGGGCGTAGGACTAATGTCCTATTAAAACATGCAAATGTACTGCTATTCGTGTGCTTAATGGCTAGTGGACGTCCTCTGGTTATGCGGATATGTGATGAATGGTGGGGAGGGGGGTGGAGGTGTGAAGGGGGTGGAGGGAGCTATGGAGGAAGGTAGAGCATCTTTAAGAGTTAGGAGGCAGATGGAGGGAGAATCTTAACTGCTTAAAAGGGAGATGAGTTCAAACAGGGTAGATAGAACAGAAGGCTACATTACATTTCTGACAATAATACTATCAACGTAAAATCTCTCTTTATGATACCCTAAGAGGACATATGATTGTCAATATAAGTAGCATTTATATATCATCTGATTGGTAGATCAACAATTATATATCTTCCAGCGATGAATACAATCAATATGCTGAGCTATGTCATTCAAATCCATACACTACTCTACTAAGAAACTTGTGCTTTACATAAAGACTCCTGGGGCCTGTTTCATAACATTTATTTCATACATCGTCATGATACAGCCCACCTGTTTGCCGAAACAAAGTCCACACAATTAGATCCTCCCTTACACTTTATATATACAGGAACACTGAGGCATGTTGGTTCTGCGTTACCGCATTGTTTTCTCTGGGGACTAACGTTTACGCAGATCGATTGCGAGCACCAGTGTCAGCCCCGTAATGGTGCCCTGTGCACATTAGTTTAACCCTGGCCGCCATGACTAAGACGGTTACACGACACCAGCTATATGTATTCCCACAGCCTCTGTGGCATAAGGGGAGTTAGTGACACCCAGTGTGATTGGTTAGGGTGGTTGGGACCTGTATGGATCTGTTTTCTCTGATTTAAAACGCAGACTGCTGAATATATTCATATATATATATATATATATATATATATATATATATATATATATATATATATATATATATATATATATATATATATATACATATATATATGCAGGATGGAATGCCCACAAGCCGCATGGGGCTCGTTTTTGATCCTATTGTCTACATAAGTATAAAAAACAAAGCTGCATGACTGAGATCCCTTCGTGCTGTCCCACACTAATGTACAAACCAATTTATTCAGAGCTTGTTCTTTCAATTTCCTAGTGCTGTGGGCTTAACTTTGTCTAGATCAAAAAGGATCACAGTTGCTGTTAATGACATGAGCTAGCTACATTAGCCTCCTCAGAGAACCTCGCAATATAAAAAGAGTTTATATGGTAGGAAGTGGGGAAGGGAGGCTGAAGGCCACGTAAATGGCGCCGTTTTTATTGGCAAATAAAAAACCGTAGACACATTCCCTTCCACCACGCGAGTCCAATCTCAAATAGCAACTGCAATGAGCAATAGCCTATGTCATCCGGGAAAAACGCTCAACTCGCGCCTATAAAAGCTATCATCTCGGCCAAGGTTACCATTACAGTGTTAGCCCCAATATGATTTCCGGTCATGGATTACATAGTCCCCTCCACTTCCATCCGCTATGTTGTAATTCCATAAGAGCTTCATCTATTAAACCCCCGACGGCTGGGACGTACAGGGGGTGTTTATCATATTGTCATTGGTGCTTTACATTGCTCCCATGTGGCTTCAGTGGCAAAAGGCCTTTTAGATTTCTCTCGCTCCAAAGGCAGGAGCTGCTCGCTGGAGCAGCTCACTAGCATCTGACACTAAAGCATGAGCAGCGTCACCAGGGAACGGAGTATACCATTGTAGGCAGCTCCCTATACTAAAGGAGCCGTGTGAGATCCATAAGCCCTTTTCACGGGGGTGGAGTACTGTCGTTAAAAGGGCCCCAGGAGAGAGGGGGCTGGCATGGTATCCCCTCAGCTGGACCATGATATTGACACTCCCACAGTGAGGTTCAGGGCATTCAAAGGGTAGAAAATATGAGGGGGTGTATACGTCTTGACCCACCGGAATCAGAAAGTCATTGAATGAGATTAAATTCTCATATAACTGCATAATGTTACACTAGTACATATGTCCAAATGTCAAAGTGAACCAGGAGGATACTTATCCTTATTACCTCTACCGTAATGTCAATATAAAGGTGGGGACAGGAGATGTCTTCCAATATCTCTTGGGCTAGAATAAGTCGCCCACAGCTGCAACTACTCTCCTCCAGCAGTACCCTGTAGGCTGAGCAGTCCAAACCCCAGCCGTGGTTGGCTCTCCCGGTTCTTAGGTCTGACATTGATTATGAGTGTAGCGTGTGAACCAGTGATTTGGGGACCGCCAAAACACCGGGTTGTGGCGGGATTTGTGTGGTTCTGGCCGAGGTGGCTGTTGAAGCGGGTCCCGACCACAGGCCTCCTACTCAAGGCACGAAAATTCCTACTTTTTGTTGGAATTAATTTAAGGCGAATTAATGATGTTTCGTGACTTCATCCCTAATGATTCCAGGATCATTAATATTTTAAAGAAATGACCAATAGGATCAAAGAGTTAACCCTTTGATTTGGGATAATACTGGCGGATAGTAGTGCCCAACCAGCGTTCAGAGATGATTTATCGGTTGTTTGGCTATTAATAACACGTTATCAACCCCTGGAGAGAAGGTAATGATGGTGGTTCATGTTAGGCCCACTATGTTTTTCATATTGTCCCAGACCTTTCAACCACCGATCACAACACTCCAGCCTCGCCTCCACTTCTCGATGTGGTCAATATCCCAATAAAACAACATACACTTTATTCAAATTTGTCTGTCTTTTGTTATCCTGCCCTTAAAGAATATCAAACCCCTGTGGCAGCATTGAGCTCTGTAGCGGCCAGGGCAAACATCCATTTTAGGCCTCCCCTGCAATGGGCATATCATTTGTCACTTTTTGAGAGCATATCCTGTTATTTATTTTCCTCCCTGTCTTCCTTCTCCTCGCCTTCGTTATAACCACCACATTACTATACAATTTGGTTAGTCATATCCCCCCCCCCCTTTCCTTACCTCCCAACCACAACCATTCCCCCCCACAGACACTTGCCAACTCACTTACTCTATGTGACGTCAGATGAGCTTAGCATGCCTCATCAGGTCGTGACAGAGAGTCAATCTCTCAGTGTTGCAGAGCACCCTTGATTCTTGACAGCGATTGATTATTTGGGGTTACGCCCAACAGAACTCCATTCATCCCGCTGTTATCTCCGACATGATAGGTATTGACTCTGGGCGACCCCTTCCTGCTTCATCGGCCATCAAGAAACATGGCCAACGAGGATCTTCTGACAGATGGAAGGTCCTGGGGGATGGTTTTCAAGCAGAGAAAACAAGAGAGAAAAAACTAGGAACGAGAAAGAAAGAACCCCAATCACGCCCAGGAGTCTCAACGGGTGAAAAAGAAAATGATTGAAAACAAGTTGAATGGAAAGAAGACATGGAATTTCAAATCGACCAGGGAGGCGCCATCTTGTCGAGTGGGCCAGCATCAATGTCACGTGACCCCAAGTATGTTTGCACTGCGGTACGTAGCGGGACGTAGCAGGACGTAGTGGGACGTAGTGGGAGTGACGTTCCGCTTGTCCCCGGAGGGTACAGGTACAGACGGGACACCATGACACCGGACTGAACTGTGGGTCTATAGAATTGGCCGAGTCAGTATGTTGAGAGAGGAGGAGGCTAGAGTCAGATCTAGACAATCGGAAATTGTTCTTGTTCGCGGTCCAGTGCCAGATTTTATTTTTTTCAAATGAAATGCCCCCCTTCGCATCCCCACCTGCAAAGTCCTGTTTTTGACTTCATTGAATGCGCTAGGATAATTCAACTGTTGCTTTTCTGACTCAACACTGTGTGTGGTATGTTCAAAAGCTGTGGATAATGCAGGGACTGACGCTCGTCTACATATGGGACGACAGGCTTGGTCGGAAGCCCTGGAGGACAGCCTTTGGGAGTCACGCAGGCTGCCACAGCCCACATGAGACAGCCCGTGCCTGGGTGAAACTAGGCAGACATGGGATTGAGCCTATGAACGAATTGATATCTGGTTAAGGGGAACTGGCTTTTTCATCTATTTGATGCAAACCAGACAGCGAGAACACTTGCGAAAAAGCTTGTTGTAGATTGTAGTCTACATATAAAGCATACTAATGTAGTTGGAAGGGTGTGGCAACGTCCGCATTCTATATGCAGGGGTGTTGGATGCAGTTTTGCCAAGAGGCCTAGGGAGCCCACCCCAAAAAGGTTTAAGGATTAGACCCGGTATCCATGCATTTGCCCCCTCTGGGGGTTTATAGAACTAGCAAATTCTTACCAAAAAGGGGCAATAATTTCTTAAGAAGCTATTTCATATTCTCAATACACATTATAAAGGCATGAATAAAGCAGAATTTTCTGCAAGCGTTTAGATACGATACATGCTAAACTAAGGAGGGGGAGTTTTTTTTCACCGAACCATACCCTGGCAAGATTTGATCCAGGGAACTTTCACACCCCAGACCAGCACTATGCATGTAGCCACAGATCGGCCTACCTGACTGGTTTGTGGAGGTGTTAAAGTGGCATAATCACCAATGGAGGCCCATTCACATTTCTCGCGCTGTTCAAGTCTACTATGTGGTTAAGTGCGAGGGGTGATATTGCCCCTTTAAATTGAAGTGGTGCATTATGCTCCTATACCAGGTGATGGTGTAGACTGGTGTGTCCAGACCTGCCACTTACCACTGTCTGTCATGTTCATGTACAATATCCAAAGAAACAAGTATGGGTCCCCCCCCTTTTTTTTTTGCTAAATACCAAGCCATGACCATAATCTTCACCATATTAAAATCACAAGAGGCTTGAATCTGTTTTTCCTACTTAGATATAACATTCAATAAGTGTATGTCAAAGATGAAAATTCCGTCTGTTACTCCAAGCTTTAAGTCCAAAATAAAAGACCTTTTCAATAAACAATTTTTATTCTTATACTTGTTCCTCAGTATAGATACATCACATATCCATGGTTTTAGTAAAACAATCTGGTGGATAATATATGGTTGAACCGGTTCAGGGGGCCTGAATCTGTATTCAATCTGGGGGGGGGGGGGGGGGGGTAGGGGCTTTCATCTTTAGGCATCGCTTGGTGGACACACTCGGTACCCTCCCTTTCGCTGTGATTGGGTGGCCCAGATCCCCTGGTCCCCAGCCCCCGCATACTGATTATCCAAGTTATTGTTTAGCAAATGAGTAACAGATAAAACATGACAGAACATCTGGCACTTGTATATTCATTATGTATATGGACATTGCTTTTTAATGATACCCTATAACATCGTTGTATCTCGTCGTCTTTCTATCAGGCTGCAACTGCTTTTTATATATTATTCTCCTATATGGCACATGTTTTTCTTCAGCTTCCTCGTTTAGCTATTGTCGAGATACTGTTGGTAAAACCTGTGTGTCCTCATCGCACATAATATACATCTCTATGCCAGAGTTCTATTTCCTTATGTTCTATTTCAAGCAATTCTCAGTACTCGTATGCCATAAATAATATTTAATCATAAAGATAGCTTTTACCTGTCTACTGTAAGTAATATATATGTAGAGAACATCAGGACAGGGTCATATTATACTATCTGAACTCCCCCTCTTCTACATACTTTCAGGAGTATCTCCCCTACAATGTCTTCAGACCCCATTTGATGTAGACACGTATGTTAACCTGAAACTATACTGTTGGCTTTCATCATTCTGTCTTGTAAGACTACACCTTGGGAGGAGCCATGTTGTAGAGGTATATGGTTCCAGCCTTTCAGGTTGTGTATACATGTAATCAATATCCACGTGACACAACTAGTGTGTTTACCTGTACCTGGGGTCAGAGGTGCTGCCCCTAGCCTTATTGGATGCTGCTGCCAATATTCAAGGAGCCTGAGCAGGGAGGACCTTAGAATGACCCACAGGTGCACAGGGAACCATGAGCATCATGTTCACATATTTGTATAATATACACTATTCATTGCTTCTGATATTGCCATGGGATCTCTCTGCTTAGCCACCACCTGGAAGCACAGCTGTATAGCCAGTAGCTATTTCATACAAAAGTATGTATGTATGCATCCAAGTATTGAGATTATTTCGATACTTTTTCCCTATATGACATATTATCTCTAGGTTAGGGTGGTTGTTTCACAGGTCCAGGACGAATAGCACTCTGAACATAGTTCATAGACCATATCTACATCGGTCACATTAGAGCATATTATATTCATTTCTCTCATGTCATGTTATTTGTCTACTACCAAATATACCCTTTTTAAAGATTCTGTCTATATCAGACCATAGACCTATTCATATTCCCTTATGTTCTGTTATTGGCTTGGTCATGTGCACCCTCATCAGACCTGCTATCAGATCATAGACCCACATCCCATCATGTCCTTTTATTGGGTGATTGTTACAGATAGACTCTCATGATACTAGGCCCTGTGTATATCTGACCATGGCTTCATGTCCCATCATATCCTTATGATATTAACTTATTGACCCTGCTGGTATTAGGCGATACACAGAGAGATGAAACCGAATTAAATAGGGAGTCCCAACTATAATACGGGAAATAGACCTACCCAGGGCTCCCTTTGCACACTGTCATATTCATTCTAATGGCCCCGACTCCTTTTCAACTGTACCAGATGGAGTCAGATTGGCCTACTGACTCCATTCATAAAGAGAGTCAAAAAGAGGGTCAGAAAAGGGAGTCATTATTAAGGCCAGCCATGACTCCCTTTACCTCTGTTGATTAACATTATGTATCATTTTGAAGATTAAAAAAACATCTCCAACATTCGTTGAAATACAGGATAGCCACAACCTGGTTGTATTTAATGTAAACATCAAGGACCTGAGGGATACCTGTTCACGGCGTCCCAATAAGTAGGGTAATGATAGATTCTACAAGCTAGGCTCTCAGGTATATTCAGGACAGGGCAGACATAAAATGAGTGTGCACCTGTCTGTGAACGTCTTATATAGACATATCTATTATAGCTGGGTCAATATAATATATCATAGATGCATCAATACTGCCTCCAGACACCTATTCATAGATTAACATAAGGGGTGAACCACGATATTGTGTTCCCTATATTGACCCACTTAGTTTCACCACCCAAGTGAGCAGCTCATTATGATGGGTCTGGGAAAGCATGCCTACTAATATGGAAGACAATACACCTCAGGTGTCTTATCAATTTGAGTTCTCCCACCACAGTATGTCATGTTGTTATCTCTTTGTCACAATGTTTGTTAATTTACTGTTTGTAACACCGATAAGGGAGCATCTCAAAGGGCTATAAATAGACCACATAAACTATGTAGTCCAATTATCTCTCACGCTATTTATAGAGACAATTTATTAAGATGGTTGTTCTTATTTTCCTGGGCCATCTTATGCGGTGGACCAATAGAGGAGTGTTCTACACTGGACGGCTGAGCCACGTCATAATTTTAGACCACAAGGCAAAGAGGACCCCTTCTAACTCTAGGGGATTTATGTACATCCTGTATCATATTAAACATTTTTCAGCCAATCAACACCTAATAGGAAAACTATCATGGGTACACAATGGTGAGCCAATAACAGGACAATGATGTGCCGTCCATGTCTGAGGTTACTGACTTTGACTGTCTCACTGATATATCTGGAATACCCAGTACATGCAGCTAGAATCTCTGCACCTGATAAAACTAGATGGGACATGTGTCTATGGTCTGATATAGGCAGACTCTATAAGGGTGCACATGGGTGAGGGATTAAGAGGGTGTGGGGGGTTGATATGAACAGGGTTGGCGAAGGTGTACATGGGCAAGCCAATAACAGGATAAATACGTGTCTGTTGTAAGCGGAGTGTATAATGTTGGATATATATATGAGTAAGCCAATGACAGGATATAAGTGCCTGTTATAAGCGGGGTCTATAAGGGTGCACATTATGGTTGAGCCGATAACAGGATATGATAGGACATGAGTCTAGGGCCTGATATAAGGGTACCCATAGTTAAGCCAATACAAATGTAACCGGACATGAGGGAACGTGCATCTGACACAGAGTCTTGTTCATCTCTCTACCAAAGTTCTATTTGTGGAAAGTATGGGTCCGTCAATAAACCTGTCACGCCCTCTCACAGTGATCAGTATGCATTACCGGCTGCGATACCTAGTCCTGTGGAGGAAATGGAAAAAGGAAAGTGATACCAGTCAGGCCTTGGGAAGAGAGGATAAAGGAGAGTGTCCCTCCTGAGAGCCTTTATTCCCTAGTATGGCAACAGCCTGGACAACATGCACATGGCAGTGTCACGAATAGGCTTGTAAGGAACTATTCATAGCTAGAAATAGCATGTCCAAGTTGGAAATGCAATTTTCTCAGTACAGGTAACTGTGCTATGAATATGGAACTGCTGCTTTTCAGGAAGGGGGTGCGGTGGTGACTATCAGCTCAGGTTGATTTAGCCATCTACTGACGGTATCTCAAATGAACACGGACAATTCACCAAGAAATTGTAATGTTATCACAATATGGGATTAATGTCAATACTGATTGGCGAGCTATTTTATGTGATTATCATTGGTGGCTTATACATTTATAACGACATATCATTTTATCCTGTTTATCTCTCTAAAATAGACACCTATTTCCACATACGTTAATGATAGAGGAGCAGATAACGTTGGATGTTGTAGAGCCTTTTCATTGTATGTACTATTTTGGTGTTCAGTCCCCGTGGCGTGTGCCACTGCTCTTACAGATGGTATTTCCAAGTGGGGCCAAATATAGGCATTGCAAAAAAAGACTATTTCAACCAGGAGCAGAAATAGCCCACACTGTACGGAAGTGGAGCCAGGCGGCTTTACCCAAACTGCTCCCCTGTCATCCAAGGACTTTACCTACCACTACAAGCACCCCCATACGAATATTGATCCATCAACATATGCCTCACATCTAGCGTCTAGGTTTGATGCATTGTCCACTAGGGAGCCCTCTTTGAGACATATTTCCTAAATCTGGAAGAGGGAGTATGGTGTTTATAGGACACCCCCTGAGATCACACACGGATATATATGGACAATATACTTGGTTGAACTACCATTGAAGACCATCAATATAGCCGGTTACTCTTCTATATCCAGTTTACCTTTTTTTATTCAGGGTAGTCCCTATTAGGCATAGTAGATCAATAGTTCTCGGAGATAATATTATACAGGTCACATATAGGTAAATTAGGTACTGAATGTATTCAATTATGTGGTAAATATGGGCATAGTAAGGAGCTTAATGTTTTATAAGCCAAGGATTGAGTGATTATTCTGGGCGACGGCCGAAGGCAACCATCCATGTCCGTGTCCTATACAATTTATACAGCTACTTTTGCGGTGCCATATCGGTCTTTATACTCAGCGATTGGTTTTATATTGGATTGTACGCGACATACTTGCACTGTAAACAGTTGGTTGCCATGTTTGTAAGTGTACAGATTAATCTACTGTAGGTATACAATTTTTTGTAGGTAAACAGTAGAATCTACTGTAAAGCTACAGTAGTTGCTGTAAAACTACAGTAGATTCTACTGTGTACCTACAAGTACTATTTACAGTGTGGAGACCTTTTTTGTTCCCCCAGCAATCTCAATTTGCATCTTCTGAACTGCTTTTAGACAAAAGGTAGACAGGTAATCCATAGCAACCCGTATACAATCGTTCCAGTTAATGCCACACAAGAGCAAATTTCAAATTATGTGTTTTCATGCCTTTGCAATATCTCTACGATCGTAAATAGAGAAGAATCGATGCAAATAGTATTGAGGTAGGGTGGACAATGAAGGCGTGAACATCTATGATATAAAACCTTGGGAAAGCAGGCCTTATGCTCCATACTATCGGCAGAAAACGTCCTGCCCCATTGCAGCGTTGGGAAATGTGGCTGGTGTAAATGACTGGTTTTATTATGAAATATGAGTTAATAAGGATGCATCCTTACCTGGAGGGGTGCAGATAGATGTGTGATTATTGTCATTAACATGAGGGGGCTCCCCAGTTGAATTGTCCCCTGTGTCGTTAGAAAGCCTGATGGCCGGGGGAACCACAAGTAACAGCTTCCTCCCAGCGGCCCCCGCGCCCTCGCCATCTTGAATCTGCGCCTGCGCATCTGGACGGTTGTCTGCGTACTCCTCAGTGTCCTGTAGGTCCTCCTTTGGGTCAATCTCCTCTAGTTTCTTCTGTTCGCCACGGAACCAGCTAGAGTCCATATCTGATAGGAAAACACAAGAGGATATTTTTGTTATATTCCGGTTAAGTGATTTGTTTTTGAAGCCATGCTATTTAGGACACACGTGTATTCGGAATATAGCATCTTCAAAATAGTAAAGGTTTCCTATGTTATCCCTGCCCTATGGACAAGGGATATGATTGATGGTGCTAGGTAGTGGTGTATTCCTCACTAGCGGGATACCAGTGCTGCCACAATTGGGGACACTTAGAACTAGCAGTGTGGGTCTCAGGGGGGGGCTAAACATCAGGAGGGAGAGTGGAGCAATAATTACACTAGGCCTCTACATGTGTATTATGCATTGGTTGCACACCTTTTATTATCTGTCCACTTTAGGGTTGTGGTTAGGACAATGGACTCATGACTAGCAGTACCTAAGTTCAAATCCCCTCCAGGCTAAGTGTGGTGACCAGTTTAACCCCATTGGTTGCAAAAGCTTGCACCCAAAGTTTTGGCAAAACGTTTTTGCAAAACATTCTATGAACCTTTGCAAAAGGTTTGGGTATAGTCTTTTGGTATCTACTTTTGGTAACCATCTATGTTACACTAAAAGCCACACCAAGGACCGAACCCGGGACCCTTAGATTGGGAGTTCCAGGCTCTCCTGGTTGAGCTATGGAGGCTGCTGGTAGGTCCAGGTACAGTAGGTTAACTTTGTTATTGATTATCCTCATTGATGATCAATGCTAAATAATCGGGACCTTTAGCAAACCCGATGTAGCTTATTTAACCCAGACGTATCCTATGCTTTCAGCACTGCTACGTCTGCGTTAAATGAGTATTTACGTGGTTGCTAAAGGTCCCTAATGGTAGACCTACACTGTAATAGGGACCTTGAACAACCTATGGGGTCGAACCCAAGGTAATAAACTCAAAGGCATGTTTCCTAACAGTACAACATATTGTACCTGGACCTACCAGCAGCCTCCATAGCTCAACCAGGAGAGCCTGGAACTCCCAATCTAAGGGTCCCGGGTTCGGTCCTTGGTGTGGCTTTCAGTGTAACATAGATGGTTACCAAAAGTGGATACCAAAAGACTATACCCAAACCTTTTGCAAAGGTTCATAAAATGTTTTACCAAAACGTTTTGCCAAAACTTTGGGTGCAAGCTTTTGCAACCAATGGGGTTAAAATGGTCACCACACCTAGCCTGGAGGGGATTTGAACTTAGGTACTGCTAGTCATGAGTCCATTGTCCTAACCACAACCCTATATTGGACAGGTAGAAGATCGCAGGTGTCCTAGCATGCAGGGAATGTAGTAGTTCCACTCTCCAAGCAGAGCTTTAGCCCCCTGATCTGGTCCACATGATTTGCTGAAGCTAGTGACTGGAAAGGAGAGGGTGCATACTGGGACCAGTCCAATATGGCGCTTTCCAGTGGACATCCAGCTAGTGCGGAATTGGATGGTCTGATAGCCCCCAAAGGCGTCCAGCTCTCACTGTGTGTGCATGAGGGTCACTCAGATATAATAAATACATGCATAACAAAAGGAGCAGTCTAGACCTGCATTGCAATGCTAGCAGTGGACCTTATACATATAAATGAGGCACCACTGCAGCTCTTATATGGGAACATTCCTGGGGAGGCATTGCCATCACCCAGCAGGTAGTAGTTATTAAACAGTTACAAATACAGACACATATAGACACTTTAATATATTTAGACATAATCATAGGCATCTGGGCATATATCCATATTTATTAACACCTATCCATTATAACTGGTGCAGTAGTTCACACAAACAACCTAATTATTTTAGAGCAATTTCCCAATTCTATTTCAAACCCTCTAGAAAGAATGTAACATCCACCTCAGGTGTCCCCTAAGGGGAAGTGTATATTTGCTGTGATTTATATTTGAGAACTGCTACCCTATAGCTATCAGCATGACATGGACTAATGAGAGGATATGGGGAGGAGACAGCTGACGAGCAGCGCCTAATGTGTTTCCCTAATGACTTAAATGACTTAAGATAAAACTGACATATCATGTCCAGAAAAAGCTAGGCCTGTCTCAAGCTTATAAAGCATACCAATTGAAATACACATTGATAGGTTTAATGGAAGGAAGTTGGCCATAGTCTCCATACTGGGTTTATCTATAACTTGAAGGAGGACATATTTCCTTTTTGATACACTCATGATAACATGACTGAAACAAAGTTAGGGACAGCTTGTATAAAGCATGCCTTGCATACATTTAAAGATTCTGACCTAGATAGGGTTCTTAGCCTGGGTCTTAACAGCCTATCCTAACGTAAAATGGCAGGATGCTGCTTATGCACATATACCCGGGGGACTAGCTCCTCCTTTAATTCAATCAATGATGTCTGTGTTCTACACTGGAGGTAGTGTGCAGGCCCTTGGACATATTCCCTGCACAGCGGTGGGTGACAGGGCCTGCCGAGATGAGGGATAGCAGGGAAGGGGTTGTGACTTGCACCACCACCCTACCTCGATCTCTTTATGTCCAAAATGTCGAGGTGGGCTATTTTGGCATGCTGAGATGGACCGGGTCAGACTCTAAATCAGTCAAACATGCCGCGACCGTGGGGGAGTTTTATGGCCGAGCTGGCGTGCTTCCGACAAAGACCCACTGTGGGAGGGGTTTTCTACTGTGTGAGCTGCTCATGAAAGATTCATGGCGCCCATGAGCTGCTCCCAGAACACCTCCCACACGCACCACAACGCCCACCCGGTCCTTCTATACCCCCGGCTCACCCTGCACCTGACCCACCCCATGACACGCTCTATGGCGGCAACACACGACCGACTGACCGACCGATCGACCGTGATGCTATGGTGGCGTGACAACACGCAGGGTGAAAGGCACCGACCGGATGTGCATCCTTATCAAACAGTGGCCATACCTTGTGGAGTCCGTCCAGTCTGCCTTATGCTGTCGTAATCCCCTATAGTCGTTAGAACTTACTTACTTATACCACTGGTTGGCTATGTATTGCATTTTAAAGGAGCCTAAAGTCGACGTATGACCTGTTGGTTCTAGACATATCATAAGTTATAATAGCATACCTTATGTCAGTTGGGCGTCTATAATATATCCAGGGGTTAATAAAATAGGTTGTGTCTAATATATAGGTTCAAAGTAATTAGAATACATTGTGTATTATGTGTATAAAGCACATATGGGATCAGTGAGTGTCAGGACCATGAATAATGTGTTAAACTGGATAGAGACAAATTGAGTTACTATCATTTTACACAATATGAAACCTAACATTAAAACCAATAGTATTGCTAATAGGTAGGCGGGATTTGAAATATTGAATATTGATCAGCAGACATGGGCATGCTTCGAAATCGTTTTATGGTCGTAGAAATGTTATTCCCCTCACCTAAAAAAAAGAATAAATATCTAATCGTCCCATCCAATTTGAAGAAACCCTAGGACATACAAAAGGACAGCCGTATTTGGGTTATCTTCTTAGATAGAAAGCTTCAATTAGAAAAAGACTAAATGTGTAGTCGTTAAGAATCGTGTTTCCAGGGATGTGTCGCAGCCAATTTCCCGTGGTCTAGCTTCCCTAGGCCAAACCATTAAGAATTAATTGAATATCAGGGAATTGTTTGTGTTCTTTGTGACACGATTGGACAGCTAGTCAGCAGTCCAATCAGCCCCCATGTCCGCATCACCGCACAGGCTCAGGAGGAGATGCCCTGGAGGAAGGGATGGAGAAGGGAGGGGTTGGCCGTTGGCTGGGGCTGTATTGTACTGTATTGCCACTGACTCGAGTCGCGGTCTGGCAATTTGTCATGATTTTAATTGTTGCTTGTCGCCAGACCGCATGCAATCCGGCTATGGATCCGGTGTTTGAGGTGTTTATAATGCATCCAACTACCCTGGAGGAGGTGGGAGGGTACGTCCAAGGAGGGGGAGGGGTGATGAGAGAATAAATCATCATTTTCGAATCCCGCCTTCAACTAGAGTATAACTAAGGGGGGTGCAGAGGGGTCCCCCCCTGAGGTCGGAAAGTCGCCGAAATTAAGGGGTCCATGTCACAAAGTCGCTTTTTTGAACCCTTTATCTTATAGTAATGTTTTTCCAAAAGTCGCTAGGTCGCTTTTATTATTGCCTTAGGTCGAAAGTCGCCTCCAAAACGGCCCAGGTCGCCAGGTCGCTTTTGACCCATCTGCAGTCACACTAAGGAGAGGTGTGGAGTCATATTTTGTCCAGAGGCCATAAAATGTCTACAGGGTCCTCGCAGGACAAGGAAAGGCACAAGTTGATGCTGTTAAAAAAATTGTGTTTTTACTTGGCAGTATAATTTCTTTGCTACATGAATGTTTTCACCATACGGGAACTTTAGGACCCACCCAGACAAGAAATATCAGTTACAGTTTATTATGGCATAATTGTAGGCTACATCTCATTCTATTATGTACAATGTATGGCCAAGCGATATTCGGTCATCGAATGATATCTTTATCAATGTACTTACGAAAACTGATAATGGACCTTGGATTTCTCATCTGAAGAAATAAATTACGATCCTAGAAAGGATTTTATAATGGGTGTGGACACTTTGTAGCATGTGGACAAAACGTGACTCCACAATAGGGCCGCCACTCTGGGCCGTACAACACAGGTTGGACGGGGGTTTAACATTAAACCCCCAACCGCTCTAGGCCCAGAGTGACGGTCCTCGCTCAGCTGTGACTGTGAGTGTTAGTGCAGGAGCGTTTTGTCGTCAACCGGCCTCCGTTGTGCTGAGCAGTTGGATTGACCCTCGTGGTACCTGGGCCCTTTGACAACTGGAGTCCGTTGCCCAGTTGTTCTGCAGTCTCGAACCTACTAGTGGTACGCCGAGACAGTAGGTGAGTTCGGTAGCAGTTTTTTATTGAACGGATGTACCAGCCTGCCTACTCCCCCACACCACCCCTCGCAAAGAATGAGCTTCAGTAAAACTTAGCTGTAGCTCCAGAGGGGTCAAAAGCGACCTTGCGACCTGGGCCTTTCTGGAGGCGACTTTCGACCTAATGCCATAATAAAAGCGACCTGGCGACTTTAAGACAAAATTAACAATACTTAAGTGGGTCCAAAAAAGCGACTTTGTGACCTGGACCCCTTAATTTCGGCGACTTTCCGACCTCAGGGGGGGGACACCTCTGCACCCCCTTAGCTGGGCGTTTGCGAGTGGTGGTCTGGGGGAGTAGGCAGGCTGGTAGATCCGTTCAATAAAAACCTGCTACCGAACTCACCTTGTGTCTTCTGTAGGTATGCTGCCCAGCCCATGGTTGAACTGTATCTTGTTCAGTTCTAATCAACGTTTTAGATGGGCATTTGAAATGAACAGGATAGACAGTTAGACGCCATGGGCATTGGAATGAACACTGCAGACATCTGGGCGCTATAGGCAGTTGAAATGAACAGGACAGACAATCAGAGGCAACTGGCCTGGTGACCTCTACTGGCAGCACGGGCATCTACTTAGCTAAACCTCGGGGTGGATGTCATGTGTTTCTGTTTACAGAAACAGGGTAGTCAACTCAAAGTCCCCCCTCTGCTTTGAGCATCATATTCTGGTGAAAATGCATGCATTTGCATGCATTAAAAGGCCACTATCTCATGATTATGCATAATAAGTAATATTACTGGGATCCAGAATACACAATTATGCATTAAACTGGAATTGGAGCCACTTTTAGCAAAGTCCCCCCTCTGCTTTGTGTCAACATTGCTGCAGTCCTTAAAGCACATGGCCTGCATACCTACAACACTGTGGGGAGCAGGGAAAGTACAGGGGTCCATGCATAGTAGGCACAGGTATTCAGTGTAGTGCACCACATTGGCTTACCCTGTTCCAATGAATTGGAACACTTGATCTCCCCCCTGATGTTTAGCCCACTGCTTATATTCAGTGGTCGCCCATGACTGGCAGTGTGTGTCGTTCGGGGTAGCATGCATACAGTGGATCCCGGGCAGTGGATGAGGGAGAAATATGCAGCAATGCTAACCTTGGGCTAAATGATTCATTAGAGATGAATACCTGGGCTAACGACTCATTACCCATGTCCCACTGGACACCCTGATCGTGTAGAGATAAGTATAAGCCTATGTAACAATCTCTCATAGTTCATCTCATTATTAGAAGGTTACAACATACCTCTGTGGTCTAGAGGGACGTGTAAGACACGAGTTGGGGTCAGATATACAGTCGAGTGGGTTCTGCATCACCCCACGAGACATACTCAGATTGTCCACGGGCGTAAACTAACTATCACATAATGACTAGAGGGTCGGCTACTCATAAATTAGGCAAAGGCAAAGCCATACCCAAGAAACAGAAAACGTTATACAACGCTATACAATGTTTCTCTATGGCTCCTTATTGTTGCAAAACGTTATATAACGTTAAAAATGTTATTCTGACGTAGAATAACGTATTTTTGTTAGATGGGTAGCCTATATGCAGGCAATAGAGTGGGGTGATCTACAGTGGCATTATAAAAGATTACATAAATAGGCGGTTGATGCCCATAGATTGCCCCAACATTCACTCTCACTTCAACGGGTTCACTTATGAGATTTAGTCCCAGCTGGGTTCAGCAGTATACTCCTCATAATGCAATCGGTAAAATCGGTAGATTGTCTTGTTCTTGATCAAATATGAGAAGAGACTAGAGGGTGGGCCATATTTGGGCTCTCTCTTATAGGTCTGGTATACGTGGAGTGAAAGTTAACATTTTATACGCCACCCACAATACCGCAGACGACAATCGACAACTGACCTCAATTCGGTCGGTCAGGGCAGCAGAGAATCTGCTTTTGGGGCAGACGACAGTTATCGAACACAGTGGTATTTGGCCAGCCCTACTGCAGCCCATTTTCTACTCTAGCATCCCAATACTGCTTCTGCACAGCCTTCCCAGTCCCTGGTGACATCTGTCATATCACATAGCGATAGTAGCATTTTCTTCCCGCCCACGGGCGTGATTGACGAGTAAACGGCTCTTTCAGATTCAGCCTGGCGGAAAATCGTTAGAATGAGATGACTTGGAAGGAGGGCAATCTAACGCCCCTGGCCGCCTCTCTTAGGTCGTGTTCAAACTCGGCAGTTGTCTCCCGTGCCTCTCATGTGTCCCTTTAATCGAATGGCGTGCTTGGACGGGCCTGGCATCTTTTTCTCCTTCTTTTTAGCCCTATTTTCGGTCACCACTGATGTCCCACACAATATGACCACACGTCATTGTCCCTGATTGCAATCGAAATATAATAATTATATTATTATTCTGCTGCGTCCGGCGTTTGTTTGTTGCCTGTTTGATAACTCGGTATAACTTGAACTATGCATTATTGATATAAGCCAGAGTAACAAAATTACCCTTTTTGTAAATCACCTCTAATAGAGAGCATTAGCCAGCTCCCCTATTAAACAAAGATATTGCTCTCTGCATCTAAATCCTTGGAGCGTCTCATTAAATTATACATCCATTAGCCATTTGTGCACGCATACACATAGGAGCAAGGGTTGTGCACTCTGCCCATTAGACCCACCTGCGGGTTCCTTATAGCTTTCCTGTTCCCTCCCCTGAGGGTCCCACAGGCAATACTGTGCCTCCTTTAGGGCTCTATATGTTTCCTGAAAGCCTACAATAAGTCGTCTGCCTCCAGAGGTCATCGGGGTCAGACTAATTTCGCCATGCTCGAAGGGAAACGGTGCAGTGCTTAGGACACGTTAGAAAACCCTGTGAAATATGCGTAGGAGGAAGGTGCTGGTGGGGTGGGGGTGTAAATGTAGCCATGCTGACAGTAGGGACCACAAGCGAATTTCAAGGAATACGATTACAAATATTATTTACACATCATTGGAAAGCTAAGAACATGGGGATTTCAGAAATACTAATCTGGTTATCATGAGGCAAAAAATGAAATTATAGGCGAATTTTCCCTAGAAAAAATTATAAATAATTTTTCCAAAGATCAGACCAAATCTGATAGCTGTTGTTCATGACCAATATATATGCATGAGAGCACAATTTATGCTACCATTGCATGGGGTACACCTTTATGTACCATTCACAACATGAATGCACAAGACTGCGCCTCTCATATATGAAGAATAAGCAATATTTATACTTGATAAATGCATTGGGCTATGTTTACCCATGGTCAGAACCAAAGGCAATGAAGCCTAACTAATAGCCTGTAGTCTCAGAGTGGTACTCACAAGTAACACAGCCCAACAGCAGCCACTGAGGGGAGTAGTATAGTATGTATCGGAACGGGACTATAGTTAAGTACTGTTTATTACTCAATCGACCTGCAGCCAATCAGAGGCCTCCCTTTTGGCGGGAAATTCAAAAGCAGCCAATGAGAGGCCTCCCTTTTGGCGGGAAATTCAAATAGGTCACGTGACCGGAAGTGACCTACTTCCGGTCACGTGACCTTTGGGCGGGAAATTCAAATAGGTCACGTGACCGGAAGTGACCTACTTAAGAGGGTCACGTGACCACCATGTTGGCGGGAAATTCAAATAGGTCACGTGACGGGAAGTGACCTACTTAAGGGGGTCACGTGACTACTAGGTTGGCTTTCAAAATAAGTCACTTGAGATTTTGATGGATAAATAAATTTAAAAAAAGAAAAAAAAAGCAAGCTGAAAAAGCTTGCTAAAAAATAATTTAAAAATACGGCTCTTTTTTTCTAGGAGGGGGGGAGAGGGGCACTCTGGGGGGCACTCTTTAAGATGCATGGGGGGGGAGGGGGGGAGGGGGGGAGGGGCAGGGTTTTTTAAGAGTGAGACTCGCTTCTCTGCCCTCTCTAAAAGAGAGGGCAGAGAGGCGAGTCTACTTACAATGAAAGGTATCATGATCGCGTTTATGATGATGTGCATCATGATGTGACTATCTTACAACCCTATGAGAAATAAGCAAGACATGGGCGTACTTACACGGGCTATTTGTAAACTAATTTCTCTTGAATCTATTAACAGCTCACATTTTTTTTCTTAGATGACATCTGACAGCTGCTTGCTAGGCTAAGATATTGTTAAATAAACAACTTGGAAAGCTAATTACAGTTTTCTGGCTTGAAATATAGTCTTTCAACAGACTTTTTTTCTCATCTTACACAGAGGCAAATATCAGAGACACCCAATGGCGCTTAAACTGCTCTCAGCCAAGGGTCGGGCACTGCTGGACTATAATAGACGGGTCAAGGACCGTTCTACTGTGGGTCAGGCTAGGTCGGACATTCAATAACGCGACTTTAGCAAAACTTGCTTGAAAGTCTGACCATGCGAGATCCTTATGCCCCAGTCTGTCAATGCTGTCCAGACTTTCAAGCAAGGTTGTCAAAGACCTACCTGTCATTGAATGTCCGACTTAGCCTGCCTGACCCTCAGTAGAACGGTCCTTGACTCATCTATTATAGTCCAGCAGCGCCCGACCCTTGTATGAGAGGGGTATTGACACCATTGGCTGACTCTGATAATTCGCCTGTGTGCACGAGGGGAGGAGAGGGTTTACAGCTTGCGCTTATAGAGCACTACTAGTGGAGGTTTGGATGAGGAGGCTATGACATATGATGTTTGTCTTAAAAAATAGCCATGGCGCATGTCGATGTCGCTTAATTATGCTCATATCTCATGTCGATTTTAAGAATTGCTCATGTCACCTGTCACTGTGTTTTTCAAGCTTCATGTCAAATGTCACTAGGCTTCATCTCGACTTTAGTGGTCCACACTGCTGCTGCTGCTGCTGCTGCTGTCGGTGCTGCTGCTTGTGCTGCTTGTGCTGCTCATGCAGCAGCTGCTGGCTGCTTGTGCTGCTGCTGCTGCTGCTGACAGATGCTACTGCTTGTGCTACTGCTCGTGCAGCAGCTGCCAGCAGCTGCTGAAGCAGCTGTCAGCAGCTGCTGGCTGCTTGTGCTGCTGACAAGGTCATGGGGGCTGCTGCTGACGATGTCACGGATGCTGCTGACAAATGCTACGGCTTGTGCTGCTCGTGCTGCTTGTGCTGCTGAAGTCGCTGTCAGCTGCTTGTGCTGCACGTGCAGCTGCTGCTGAAGCCGCTGCTAGATGCTGCTGCTTGTGCTGCACGAGACTGAGTAGCCGCTATTCGGCGTTTCACTCCTTATGTACCCTGTCCTAGTTAATCCTCTTAAACGGCTGAAAAGGCTCTCTCAGCACAGAGACTCTACTCAATGTAAGAGATCAGTTAAGTAAGTTTTCACATGCCACCTGACTACTGCGGGAGGGTTTAGACTTAAGCAGCTTAGTGCACACACGTGTCTGTTAGAAAAGCTACCTGCACACATGCCTTCCTTTTTCACTAGTATTTACCCCCTGCCGACTTATAAGGCACCTATACACGCCTTCTTGCTTCTAGAGCTAAGCTGCCTGGCAGCTATTTTAAAAGAGAATACTCGTTACGTGTATAACGGATAAGGGGGTTATGAGATTAGCGTGTGTATACAAAAAAAAACAAAAAAAAAGCTACAGGGGGCGCGTGTCTGTCTGTGAGGTAGAGACCATGTGGTAAGCGACTCAAGTGTAAAACAACAGCACCTCCTCTTGTCGCAGTGAGTGGTGTGGACGGCGGCTGGCTAGTTGAATTTAAGCGTCAGCTTGAAAGATAAGGCCAAATAAAAAAAAAGGTTTGTTTCAGGTCACCCAACCAACCCTAGCAAAACAGGGTCGACCCTACGTTTTTTTTTTAAGCAAGTTTGAAGAAAATTTCATATTTTTATACTTTTTGGGTCATTTTTAGAATTTCCACGGAGGATGGCTAGTACTTTCATGTTAAAAAAATAAAATAAAATAAAATAAAAATCCGACCTACCGACTCCAGTCTTTCTGCCCATGTTACCTGAAACATACCTTTTTATTTTTTTTTGGCTTAATCCGTTCACGGGCTGGCGCGTCACACCTGTCGTTAATCACCCCCTGTAGTCTTTGTATACACAGGTGACTCGGCTTTATCTCTTCACCAGCTATAATCCCATATACATGTAGCGCACGTTACACTCGTTAATTCTCTTTTCATGCTGATGGATTAGGGGTGGAAGGGTTCAGGTGAAAAGCGATTTGATTCTCTCTGGAAGAGGGTTGGAGCTCTAGGTGAAAACAAGCTTAGAACATCCAGATTAGCTGCTCTCTCGGCTATATAAAGAGCTTCATTTTTTCTAATCTCTGCCCACTTCGTCTTGTTGTACACTATCAGTCACGAGGCAGACGCTGGAAGTAGCAGATGTTTGCAGTATGGTTTACACAGAGGTTACCTGCTAATAGGATTTTGTCAGAATAGGGTGAGTTGCTATTAAAATGAACATTTAAATGGGTTGTTAATATGGTATCTGATGTTAATGAGCTAACACCTAACATTGAGGATTATGACCTCCCAGAGGGGCGTCTCGCCAAATTCTCCAGTCTTGACTATAGTCTTAACTGTCTAAAGACTGTGGAGCACGTTAATGGGTGGTCTCCTTACTAATTTCACTTGACCAGGCCGGCAGGGTCAACTAGGCTAGGTAATTACAACCACAAGGGCGGCTACTCAACATGCAAGTAGACCTACTACTACGAGATTGTCTTTTGACCACTCTGCCGCCGCCTGCTAGTCTGGCGATTACATGCTCTAGTATAGTTCTCCGCTCTTTTCGTCAGATGACGCCACAATAGGGTTTTTGTACATTTCCACGATACTCGCGAACATTTTAAACGCATAATGACCTATAATAAGCAACAAAGCACACTTCTAATATATTGAATATAAGAAACATGTCAACGTTGTGTATTTCTGATAGAATGAGGCAGATTCTTTGAAATATCAACTAAACTATAGTGAGATTGAAAATACTACACCATATCTAAAGCGATATAAAAGCTATATAAAGTCAGAACCTCTGACGGATCGGTAGGATCACTCAACCATTCGTCCTCGAAAGCAACACAGGGTTCCCGTCCAACAGGACTTTGAGCCTTGACGCTTTTGAGGAGGATTGATCTCATGCTGCTTAACATGTGGTGTAATTAATCAACACCGCGGCCCCTCTTTAGGGGCCACACAATAAACAAAGAATAAAAAAGGGTAGGACTTAGGTTTAAAGTGAATCTCCCAGGATTTTGGCGAGGTCGACAAAGGAGGAGATAACAGATTAAACTGCAGGAGACTATACGCAAACCTTGATACTCTCAGAGGGGGAGCTCCATATTGCGGACCTGTGGTCAAGGTAATTACAACCACAAGGGTGGCTACTCAACATGCAAGTCGACCTACTACTACGAGATTGTCTTTTGACCACTCTGCTGCCGCCTGCTGGTCTGGCCATTACATGCTCTAGTGTAGTTCTCCGCTCTTTTCGTCAGATGACGCCACAATAGGGTTTTTGTACATTTCCACGATACTCGCGAACATTTTAAACGCATAATGACCTATAATAAGCAACAAAGCACACTTCTAATATATTGAATATAAGAAACATGTCAACGCTGTGTATTTCTGATAGAATGAGGCAGATTCTTTGAAATATCAACTAAACTATAGTGAGATTGAAAATACTACACCATATCTAAAGCGATATAAAAGCTATATAAAGTCAGAACTTCTCACGGAACGGCATCTGCAACAGATCACTCAACCAGGTGTCTTGAAATGCCACACAGGGTTCCCGTCCAACAGGACTCTGAGCCTTGTCGCTTTTGAGGAAGGTTTGATCTCATGTTGCTTAACATGTGGTGTAATTAATCAACACCGCGGCCCCTCTTTAGGGGCCACACAATAAACAAAGAATAAAAAGGGTAGACCTTAGGTTTAAAGTGAATCTCCCAGGATTTTGGCGAAGTCGACAAAGGGGTAGATAACAGATTAACCTGCAAGAGACTATACGCAAACCTTGATACTCTCAGAGGGGGAGTCCCATTTTGCGGACTTGTGGTCAGATCTATCCCTTCTAGGGGGCAGGTTGCATGTCGTAAATGTCTACTACAGACATTGGGATATATTGTTAATCTTACTCTAGGGTCTCCATAATTAGACCCTGAATCCGTTGTTAAACGGGTGTGAGGGGGTGGTAACTAATACTTATGAGATGTTAGCTTAGTTCATAGTCTCCTTACCAATTTTCACTTGACCAGGCTGGCAGAGCCAACTAGTCTAGGTAATTATAGCCACAAGGGCGGCTACTCAAGATCTAAGTAGACCTACTACTACGAGATTGTCTTTTTGGTCCTTCTGCTGCTTAGTTATTACATCCTCCAGTCTAGCTCGCCACACCCTTTGAGCAGCACCACCATTGCCTCGGTAAAAGTGTAGGGTGTGTGCTTTCCACCTTCAGGTATCCATAGATTCGATCACTATCACCCCCCTTGAAATGACTTCAGCTGTTAATTAGGGCGTAAAGCCACCAACCAAGTCCCTGTCAAAAGATGTGAATAACGAAACGCGCTAGTATAGTTCTCCGCTCTTTCGTCAGATGGTGCCACAATAGGGGTTTTGTACATTCCTACGATGCTCGCGAACATTTCAACGCATAATGAGCTACATAGGCAACAAAGCGCGCTTCTAATATATTAAAATATAAAAAACAATTCAATATTGTGTATTTCTGATAGAAATGAGGCGGTTTCCTTAAATACCAACTAAACTATAGCGAGATGAAAAATACCACACCATATCTAAGGCTTTATAAAAAACTATAGAAAGTCAGAACCTCACACGGATCAGCATTCTGTTTGCAACGGATCACCCCTGACCCACTGGTCCTCGCATGCCACACACGGCTCTGCCGTGTTTGAGCTTTGAGGTATCACCCATCAAGTGATCCATGCCGCCCAACATGAAGCGTAATTAATAGCTGCTGTTGCATAGCACAGTGGCAGCATCTAACTAACTCTAAAGAGTTAGTCGGCCCCTCTTTAGGGGCCACACAATAAACAAAGAATACCCTGAATCTGGGACCTGCGGGCGAGGGCCCCAACTGTGAAGTCATTATTGGCCACATTGGTAATATCAATTAAAACTTTAGACAACACCCACCTTAAGTATCATTAACGGACAATATCAATGAACTCAGCATCCGCCTGGTTACCACATTTAGCACCAATTTTACAACTCACAGGGGCCACACTAGCCTCACCGCGCTTTTTATTGCTCTGCTGATTTCTCCAATCCAAAACATGAGGTATCTAGTCTAGCTGTGAGCTCATTGGGCTAAACAAAAAAATAATCCGTGTTCAGGTAACATGGTCCAAAAAAAAATAAGGTAGGTCTACGTCGCCTAAGGCGACGAAAGCGCGTCAAAGCGTTTACAGGGTTCGAGCCCGTGAGCTGCTCCTTGGGGCTGCAAAAAACGCTTAGACACTGAAATCCCATAGGGAAAAAATTTTGGGTTTTTGGACTTTAGGCCTTAATTTGAGGGTGATCCCGGGCTGATAGAAAAATAATTCTTGGACGAGCGGATAGCTCTGGATCTCTTTTATCTAAAACAGCGAAAAATTGATTATGGTTTCGCCGCAATTCATCCGACGGGGGGTAATCAGCCCCCCCCTCTGCCAATCAAGGCAGTGAATCTTGGCGACCGTGCGATCACTCACGGCCACCGCGACGAACCGACAGAAGAGATCGGCATCTTAGTATGATTCGTGTGACCTACTTAGAGGCTCACACGGTGGAGGTGTGTCCGGCGTTCGGCGCGCTGATTGGCTACTGGTGGGAGGCGCTGTGCCGCGTCAAGAACTTCACCTATTTGGGGCGGCTGTTAAAGGCGCACTGAGTTGAGGTGCACCTTTAAGCAAGAGCGCGATCCGGCCTAGTCTTGCGGACCTCTGTTTAGAGAGTGTAGCAAGCGGCTATGTCGCGCTCTCCAACCACAGGCTTAACAGTGGTCCGCAAGACGCGTGCACACACAGACCGAACAGACACACACAGACCCACACACCCACACACTCCTATCAGTGAGACGTCTAGCAGATTCGGGAGAGGCGACCAGGGAGGTACTCTCGGCTAGCGGCCACTAATTGCCTGTTTAGATAAGGCACAGAAACAAGGGTGATGACAGACTACGTGTTCAAGCAGCCAACATGCCCTGACACTTGATAATGGATGTGGACCGCTAAATTCGATATGGTGACATGACCATTTCTTATAATCGACAAACGACATGAGGTCTAATGACAAGTGACATGAGGCCCAAAAAATCATAGTGACAGGTGACATGAACATTTCTTAAAATCGACATGGGATATGAACATTATTAAGTGACATTGTCATGTGACATGGTCATTTTCTAAGATCGACATTCGACATGGGGACCCCCTATCCAGAGCCCCTTGATAGATGACAGCTGTTGTGTGTAAGAAAAGTGTATGCCTCACAATCAAAAGATGATAAAAGGCTTTATCCCACTCGATGTGGGTTTTGAATCAAATATCAAGGGATCAAATATCAGATCGATATTTGACGTCGTCAAGTGATATCTGACGTTGTCAATCACTTTTACTATGTAGTCAAGGTCGTAAAAACAGAGCCCCCTGATTGGTCAACAGCATGAATGAAAGTTGCATCTCAAACTTTTAATACTCGGTATGGGGCCCCGTGGGGCTGGGACCAATATTTGCAATTTTCGGAAATACTGTCGAGAATTTCTAGATGGAAACACCTTGTCTGGGGTAATTTGACCTCTACTCTTCGATATTCAAGTAATACTCAAGCTATTCTGACTCTAAACATGAGTAAAACGGTCATTTACCAGCGTTATCGGCAGCGCCGACATCAACAACTGCTGATCTCCCTTGGTTACATGACCCAGCTCCGTTTCTAAGGCCTCATGGATCGGGGCCCTGAAGGGGGATCTGCAGAGGCCCTATATCGGGCCCTAGATATGTACATTATATTAATATCTCATAACTTAATTTACTCTAAAATCTTTTGATAGTTCATAACCTTGACCCTTATCTCCTTTTCTCGCGGGATAAAGATAGAATTTGGTTGTTGGCGTGGCCTCTCGTGGATATCTGCTCTTCTCCACGGCACCTCTCGAGCCCCCTGCGGGGCCTCTAGGGGCTGCTAGACGTCTCTCTGCTATGTAGTGTGGGATGTAAAAGAACCCTTGTCTCGGTAAAAGGGTCAATAGATTCGATCACCATCACCGCTCTTGAAATGACCATAGCTGTTAACTAAGGCGTAAAGCAACCCACACACCCACACACCCACACACCCACACATTTTTCTGTATGAGCCTTCAGACCTCAAGCTGCTCAGTGTACGGGACTAGGTTTTGTCATAGGCCCTACGGACGCTTCTCAAGGTAAAAATAAGAGAGCTGTCTCACCATGACATTGGGCTGGCTGTAGTTTTTTATGTTTCGGTACCTACAACCAAAACAGCCAGTACCCGCCCCAGGGCTTCATGTCGCACGCGGGAAAAGTATAACGGTGGCGCCAACTGTCGGAATAGCGGGTACACTACGTCAGTAGTTCTTTTGTTCTCCGCTGAGTGACTGGGCGAAATGTAGTCGGTAGCTCTATTTTCTGTGCACTGTTCTGTTCATTTTCTACACTTAACACTTAAATAGACCGCGTGTTTGTACAAGCTAACCGTTTTTATCAGTGCAAAAATTAAATAAGCATCGGATAGAACACTAAAAAATGAGAAAGTAATCCAGCGCTTAGTATAAGGCACCAGTTTTATCATGAGACACCGAAAGTCTGGTTTTTTTAAGGTGGATAAGACAGTCGACTGAGAGCTCCAAACTAACCAAAAACGTACCAGAGGGAGAACGTACCCGACAGGGCAGGGGCCTTCTACACCCCGGCTCTGATTGATGAGCAAGCGACAAGTGCTACAGAGGGCCTATTCCTCTTTTGAGGTGGGCCCGAAATTGAACAAAAGAATAAACTCAAGAAAAAACCTTAGGCTTAAAAGAGTTGTAGATACTGATTTTAACGAAGAAGTCACATTCATTAGTTTACAAATAGCCCGTGTAAGTACGCCCATGTCTTGCTTATTTCTCATAGGGTTGTAAGATAGTCACATCATGATGCACATCATCATAAACGCGATCATGATACCTTTCATTGTAAGTAGACTCGCCTCTCTGCCCTCTCTTTTAGAGAGGGCAGAGAAGCGAGTCTCACTCTTAAAAAACCCTGCCCCTCCCCCCCTCCCCCCCTCCCCCCCCATGCATCTTAAAGAGTGCCCCCCAGAGTGCCCCTCTCCCCCCCTCCTAGAAAAAAAGAGCCGTATTTTTAAATTATTTTTTAGCAAGCTTTTTCAGCTTGCTTTTTTTTTCTTTTTTTAAATTTATTTATCCATCAAAATCTCAAGTGACTTATTTTGAAAGCCAACCTAGTAGTCACGTGACCCCCTTAAGTAGGTCACTTCCCGTCACGTGACCTATTTGAATTTCCCGCCAACATGGTGGTCACGTGACCCTCTTAAGTAGGTCACTTCCGGTCACGTGACCTATTTGAATTTCCCGCCCAAAGGTCACGTGACCGGAAGTAGGTCACTTCCGGTCACGTGACCTATTTGAATTTCCCGCCAAAAGGGAGGCCTCTCATTGGCTGCTTTTGAATTTCCCGCCAAAAGGGAGGCCTCTGATTGGCTGCAGGTCGATTGAGTAATAAACAGTACTTAACTATAGTCCCGTTCCGATACATACTATACTACTGAGGGGTGTGGTGGGATGAGTGGCTATTCACCTAGTATTTGGGGTAGGGTGGAAGGGAAGTTGATTGTTATGGTATTTGGGGGAGGGGGTTAGCCCAAGGTTTTTTTCTTGTAAAATTAATATTTATTTTGGGCTCATCTACTGGGCTTAAATCAGATTGCAGATCTGTAGCAGACTTTTCAATCTGTCTTACTGTGGCATTCCCATAACCGCCATCTAATTATTCCTATATGAAAGATGGCCTTTTATGTGGAAATACCCTGATTAGAGGGGGAATATTCAAAATAAATATTACTTTTTACGATGGGGGTTAGTTCAGAGTATTATAAGTCTTCCTGCTATTTCAGAATTATATTATATCTTATACATTTAGTGTAAAAAGGGCCCCCGTACAGCCTTACAGCAGCAGTCGATTTCTGATGACCTCAATAAATACACTCGACCTGCCACCTGCAGTGCTTTGTGGTCCCTACTGACAGCCGTCAATGTTTCTGCCACTAATGAGATGGCCTTTGACCACCTAAATCCATTCTCAAGCCGTTCCCATGTTTCAACTCTCGTCATAATAACAAATATAACACTATGTATGTCTTCAGTGGGACGGTTTGTTCTAACACATTCAATGTATTATACAGTCTGAACATTTTTTTTTTCTTTAAATCTATCTATCCATCTATCTATGGTATTCATAATATCACCACTTCACCTACCACTTCATGTTTTAAGGCAGCCTACCAACTAAAGATCCGTGTTACATACATATACATATATATTTGGTTAGCTTTATAGATTGCCCTTTTCATGGTTGTGTGTATTTCCTGTATGTACGTTGAGGGCCTTCCAAATTCATTGGCGATAGTATTTCTTGCCTCGGAAACCATGGACCCCAATAAGAAGTCAAATATTCCAGGAATACATCAAATTGAATGACGAGTCAGGCGTATTTTGTAGGATTCAGTTTAGTTTACAGGGGCGGTGCCTTAGGGAATGGGATGGTCAGAGTAAATGAATAATGAGACATGATGATTATGTCGCAGTGTGTACAGGCCTAACTCAAATACTAATCATAGTCATAAAGTATTATAAAGCTATTCTTTTCAGCCTATTGGTGTGATATGGGAAACACATACTCACCATCACATGGCCGTAATAGATCACCTTGTACGTGAAGATACATGGCTTATTTAAGCATCAGTAGAGGACCCAGAAACATCCCCTTGTTGTGATTTATAGTTCTGCATAGGATCAATATCCACATACAGGCTGTGAGCTACTCAGTTGTACCCCTCAAGCAGCTTTGTGCAGCTTGCCTGCTGCCCTCTCTATAGGCGTCTAGCTGGATGCATTATCAACCAATGAGATAATTCCCTGGTCTTCACTGCGGAATTTTTAGGGTGCATTATGTAACAGCCTGGACCCATTGTGATTGCTGTATCAGTACTTATCTCGCCGGTTACCAGATCAAGCAATGGATGCGCCCACAGGGCGACCAGACTGACCCCTATAGGCAGTGCCTAGTACCCCTGGGCAAAATGGCAGTTTTTCAGACGGACTTGTATAATCTGGTAACCATGCAGGTGCCATATAGTATAGGTCCATACAGTTATACTGTACTCCTTCCACGCGGAAGCATTGTAACATCAAGTGTTCCTCGATCTTCTAATGCCTTTGCATCAAAGCAGTGGGAGGACTGGAGGGATGACTGGTAATGCCACCCACCACAAAGAATGGGGCATGCCCTCTTTGTAAGACGAAGGTCAGTAGGTAGAGCATCCCCCCACTGTCTGACTGGAAGTTCTGGGTTGACACGTCGTTCTATTATTAGAGATCTAACGACGAGAGACTTGAAGGATAGTATCTATTATCTGCCAGTTAGTCTAGATCGGGTGGGTGTAGGAGGCAAGAGGGACGGCTTGTAAATATGTGTTCTGCTTTTTTAGTCCTACTCTGAGGGGAGCATCCAGCATTGCCAGACCCCAAGCCATTTTGGGTGAGTCTAGGATCTACACTGTAAAAAGCTGTTGTTCCAGAACAGCAAAATGTGCTGTAACTATACAGTACTTTGCTGTAAAAGATAATACAGTAAATTTTGAAACGTGACGCTGGCGTTGTCGCCAAAAGCACGAATATTTCCCTATTCAGTAAAATACCACACCTAGGTGCTAGACATGTCTTGAGGAGCCTTTTAATTTGAGAATCTACTTTGTGTGAGGATCGGCCTGCGATGTCGGTCGGCTATGAATTTAGTGGGCATAATGCTCCTTGTGAAAATGGCACTTGGTGACCCTCTCTTGAAACAATTTATACATGTAATCTGTCACCCTGTATCTCCTGGTTCATAACTAATTACTACCTATATTACATAAGTATTATCAGCTTGTAGAGCATTATAACCCGCCTTATTTATATAACAGTAATTCTATTGGTTATAGTGGACCCCAGAGCTCCATCATCTCAATGCTTTTGTTGGTCTAGCAATACAACCGGTGAATTGCTGGCACATGCACCTGTTCATTTCCGCCCGGCCAGACACGGGTGTTTCCCTGCCCCCAACAGTGGAGATTTCCACAAGCAATGGTAGCCATCTTGTCTGAAACGCCCACAGCAGAGGTGACACATGGGTAGACCCACGTTCTAGTCATTAATGGGGAGGGTGGGTCCCTGTGGTAGACCTCTACCTACCATATGGGAAGGTTAAATCACACAAGGCAATTAAGCAAGCTAACGGCCGCCCCACAATGGGGCCACTGCTCCCATCTTCACCCTGGCCAATACTTCCACAGCCTCCCAACCGCCATTTCTACATACTACTCTAGACCCAGACCCTAAACTCAGGGTCTCCCCTTAAATATGACATGATGGGAACCACTTCCTATGCAGTCACCAAATTAGGGTAATGGCTTTATTGATCACTTGAAACTGACCCCAATCGGTGTGAGGGAGCCATGATTTATCCCATCAGACCCCACACCAAAGCTACGGTGCCGCCAACGGTGTGCCCCTTCACATGAGCAGCGGCAGTGAAGGAAATCACACCAATGTGATGATCATTTATTCATGGCCAATTCAATGTTCAGACTTGCCTGCAATAACTACCCATCGGTGGTGCAGTGGTGCAGTGGTGTGGCATGGTGGTATCGGGGAGTCAATGTCTACCAATGAGGTGTAGGCAATTACTGCTGTCAAGATAAAGTATTGGGGTAATTGGCTGGGGCACCATTGCACAGCCTGCCATATTTGCAGCAGGTATACAGAATTAATAATTCGTGTTCGGCCTATATCTATCGTGGCATATGTAGGGACTCGATGCTACATTGCTTTTAGGGGTTGTTATCCGAGACATCTGTAAGGTAAAATAAGCAGGGTTATGGGTGGATACTTCACCATGCTGATATAAGGACCAAATTAGTTGGGTTGGCCTCTTGGAATAAATGGCACTGCTGTATTGGAAGGTGCATGGCCAAGTACAAATTTCTAGATCGAATATCTATCGCCAGTACTATCCATACCATAAGTAATGCCTTGTCTATTCAAATTTTCAATTGGACAAAATATGATAATATATCTATTTTGTTCATATTTTCACTAAACAGGTTATACGCTTCCTTCATTCAAGTTAAAAGTGGTGAATAATAGAAATACAGCAAATCCATTATTGGTTTTCTGAGGTTGGTGATTCATGAGATATTGCGATTTCAAAGCGAAAAAGTACCAGGAAGGAGTCGCATATCGGCCGCATTGACTGGCGGCTCATCAGGATGACTCACTAGCTGATTCCTCCAGAAGATAGGGATATCACAACCTTGTTGGATATTCCTGTTAAAAGGAAATTTGCTGAAGTCAGACAAGTATTTAGGCTATACTGATGTCGGTGGAAGCGTGTTCTTCCTGACGTAAAATCTACAAGAATATCGATATCAAATTCCCAAAAATTGGTGTGGAAAAAAGCCATGGTGGGCCCTGTTTTAAGTTATTTGGGCCAAGTAATAAAAATTACCAATTTTGTCAATTTTATACTCCACCTTTTCAAGCCTACATATAGCTTCAGTATAAATATACACGGTCAATCATAAGTAACCACAGTTATTGACAAATGTAGAAGAAGGCATGATATTCTGTAGCTGTCGATTTTACTCACTGTTATTGCCCACCACAAAAAAGAGCACTCTACCATCATTCAATCGCTCTACTACTAATATTGACAGAACACTGTAAACGTCACCCTGCTTTAATGATCTGGTGTGGTTTTCTGGCATACCTGGGTGTGTCCCACCCACGCTGCCACTTTCCCACACAGGAGAATACCTTAAAACCACATATACACAGGTGTCCCCACACACATCCCCGTCTGTCATGTCCTGCCAGCATCCCTCTTACTACAAAGGCAGAAAACATAATCCAGGTGATGTGACTTTCAAGGAGTTTAGTAGGTCCGGTTGGCTTTTCAAAGGGCAAAGATCAATTGCTAACTATCCTGAGTAGACTCAAGCTTAGGCTGAGATCAAACAAACCACAAGTATCTACACCTTTCAAGTTGTAATATTGAAGGTCATCACGGTAGTAAATGAGTGCTACTACTACCGTCTAAGCAGTATGCTAGGCCTAGGGTATAGTGTGTATCATCTGCACAGAGAAAAGAAAGGTCAAAAGCGAGTCCAGGTTGCCTCCAGAATGACTCCGCGCTCTCGGGGAGCCCTGGTCCTTATGTGACTCCCTTAGGGGAGCCAGGGAGATATTTGACTCCCCTGGTGACTCCCTTAGGTCAGCCGGGGAGTCAACTAGGCTCCCATAATCAGTTTCCCTAAAGAGTGGAGTCATTCTGGAGGCAACCTGGACAATCCTTCGACTCCCTGTGAACATCATTGTGCTAATCACACATAATGCCTGGGCTGTGCACAGACCCCTGCATGGGGTGGAGCCATCCCAGTCTCAACAAAGGAGTTCCTACTTTTTAGCAATCGGCCACAAATAGACATGTGTCCCATATATTTGTTGATGCAGGATTTCCGTGATAACAGACGGATGGGATATTTTGTGGACTATCTCTCAAATGGGGGTAGCGATGGTTGACTCTACGACAAGAGTCCAGCGTTTTGTCTACAGGTCTTTGTGAAGCTGCATAGGCTGTGGAGGGAAATTGTAGCATTACCTGAATCTTTTTAAAAATCGATGATGAGTCGACTTCCCAAAGAGAGTAATTTGATGACATCAAGGCAGTCTGGCTGACGCTCTTTCCCTTCTCTTATCTGAGCTTAGCTACCCAGAATACTACCGACATTACTAGTATTTAATATACGATTGACATGCTGTGCCTAATGTCCAGTGCATTTGTATCTAGGTGAGGGAGTCCGATGTGCAGAAGATATATAACGAAGCCATGATCAGGGCGACAGAGAAGCCATTGGCAGACTGTCACTATGAGTCTCAACGTGAAGTACCCTCCCGACATCCTCACCCCCCCCCCCCCCCCCCCCAGTCACCCCACCCTCCTCCTGTGTGTGACACTATCAGTGGGCGCCGAGTAGAGGCGTGGTTATGAAATGGTCCTGTCCATGAGGGAATAGATAAGGCCCTCCATTTACGTGCCTGGTCCATGGCAAGCCCTCCTGGGGCAGACGCCACGTGAACAGCCTGGTTGGTAATTAAGGAGCATGGAGATATACCCCGGATAGAGGCATTAGGTTAGACTGTCGTTCATGGTTTTTACCAGCTCAGAGATATAATGGACTTGTGCTTCCACTGTATTTTATCGCATGTACTTGTATTGGGGTTCCGTGGATGAAACCTTAACAGTCGGATATTGCCCGTTAAACTGATTTGTTTTTCTTCTGCATGGTTTATCCATTAAGGTTTGTTCCATTTGCAATCAGTAGCTGAAGTGTTGCAAATATAGTAAGATATGATAAATGGCACAATATACATGTTATTACAAAGCGACTGAAGACATGTATACGTTACTAATAGTGGCTTTTCAATTGCTCTTCTAGAGCCATCTCCTGAACATTGGCATTATCAATGCATGATATAGGCAGATGGTGTATGAAATGGACATGCCATCTATGTGCCTTTGTCAATCACTAAGTAACTCCTGGGCAGGTGGATCATTCAGGGGAATCTAACAGAACCGAGGAACCATGTAACCAGCAAAGATTTATGGCCTTGCTTTGTGAACAAAGGCCAGGGGCTTCCAGTCGAGAGTGGAACCTAGAAGCAGAAAGATAAATCACCAGTATAGCTGCTTTACTTCACTGGAGCTGCCGGGCTTCTATTTTTGAACCCTCTTCAATAATGTACGCGATAAATGACTCTTGATGGTATCCTTTGTGTGGAGCTATCTGCAGTGTTTGACCTACACAGTATACTACTCACAGATGGGAGCTGCTCCCACCGCCATCGTGCACGGCCAGCACCAACCCATAGCTCCTAGCATGGATCCTGGTTGATCCCCAGTCGGGAGATCAGGATAGCCCCAGCCCCACCCCTAAATAAATTCCACAACCAACAACCTAGATCACCCCATGACTGCACCAGTAGACTGCCAAACCGGAATTCCCTTAAACCCCAAACCCGGGTCCTCTGAGTATGATTTGTATTGATATCTGCGTCCCATGCCAACTCCTGTATACGTGCACATCCGTAGAGTAACACAGTGCATGCAGGAGGGAAGAAGGTTGGCGGGGGGCTTGATGGTTGGAGGTCAGAGCTTAAGGTGCCACCCTGACTCCCTGGCTAATCAGTTGGCAGGTTTGAATGGGGGAGAGCGTGCTGCGACTGTGAGAGAATCTGTGAATGGGGAGCGGTAGGGGTTGGCACTGGGGGAGGGTATACAGCCTCCCTGGGCGTCTGCCCAATCCCCTGGAGGGGATAGCTCCCCTCTAAACCTACACCCCTGGAGGCAGACTGTTGATGTCTCCTCCTGCTACCACGGTATAGGAGTGTGGCGCTGATGAAGCTCCACAACAGATTTGCTTGGCCACCTACTAGCTGTTTGCATCCCAGTGCTGGTCTGATATTGGCCCCATGCCCATGTAGTTCCTGTACACAATATACAGCTCACCACGGATACATAGATATAGGTGTGAGAGCAGCTCAAAGACATCATGATCTATAATGTATAATTCTCATACACCCAGGTTCACCTTTGTTAAAAATAGCAAATAGGTTCGTAAACATTGTGTTTTACACAATTTTGATGTACAAATGATCAGGTGTCCATGCTTTTTTACGTGACTCCCTTTCCTGACGTGAATGAATTTCGGGGAGATTAATTCATGTGTCGGATAATTAATTGGATATACGAAAATAGTGTATTCTTGATGTCCGTGTGCTGGGAATTATTTGAGTTAGTGCCCAAGGTCAAAACATCTGACCTGTCGTCCAGAATCCCAGAACTTTACTTATGGGTGACGTGCTAGACTAAACAGCATCCCATGCAGTCGTACAATCTATAGGCTAACTAGAATGCTACGTATTCGATACCCCCATAGACCTATGACAAGCTTTAATACGTATGTAAGAATGTAGTTATCTCAAAAAGACAATAAACGTACCAGATAAGATCACCGATTGGCTATCGGTCCACATCTTCTAAACGTCCCCAACCTGAAAGACCAGGTGTTTGCTACCCCTCCATCATTAATCGAAGTGGAGCAAGGGCTGGTACTCTGGACCTTATATAGAGTGGGTGGAGGTTAACCCCAATGGTACAGGAGCCCCAGTGCCTGCAGCGGTGGACACAGTAGGATTATCTACGGATTATGAGGGCAATCCTAGGGTGGATCCAACGGGATCTAGACCCTGGAGGCTTTAGGCACATTATGGGATCATGCAGCCACATGTGACCATTTACTGATCCTCCCATGTCGGCCACTAGGGCACAGTTGGCTTGAGGTTGTGTGGCAAGCTGTGCTTTCTAGAGCACGTTTACTAACCCTTTTGATTGTTCGTTTGTTTATTTGACTGCTGTAGTCAATCTGTCTGACTGTAGAAACCCACCACTATGAAGTATGCATGCCTGAATTTAAGCCATCTCATCGTGAACAGATGCCACTTCTCGCGTATATATACAGAAAGTAGTGCCATGGAACTAGCCCTACTTCTCATTGAGTATACAATTACATCCATTCCAGTAATAGGTCGCGGTGGTGGTCAAGATGGGATCAGCTAGGCTGTGATGATTCCCTGTTTCTATAATTTATTAATTGATGGTCCCACGCCAGTCCAGTGCGGCAGCGTCGAGAACAAGCGGTGACAGGGACAGCACCAGAGAAGGCTGGGCTGCAGGTTCAGAGGGTCCATACCAAGAGCATTAACTAGGTCATTTCATTCTCCAGACAGATGTTCTGATATATTACTAACAGTGTGGGAAACCATTTGACTACCACCTGCTGTGTAGGGCGCATTAGGGACAATCTGACTGAAATTAGATGCCCCAAATGGTGCAGACCTTACTTATATCCTGATTCAGTTACACGCTGCTATTCCAGAACCTAAAAGTACTTTATGTTTGAGATTTTAAGCATTTTTGTGTTGGTCTACCACCTCCTATGTCATCTAACAGGGGGCAGTGCAAAAAAATGGCTGACATTCAGAGTGTCCCACACTGTACCTTACTATAGGCAACCTCTGTAGTGAGAGTGTATTGACCCAGTTTATGCACTTGGTCCATACGGACCGAACCGGGCAAACTGGGAATGGTCTCCCGGACAGTACTATGATAGCTATATATTGTAGATTGCTGTGTGCAGTCGTTATCAGGAGTTAGGTACAACAGGTCAACTGGTAATGGGATAGGTGCAAGTCCGCGTATCAATGATATATAGTGTAAAATGAAGTGTTATAAAGATATGAGGACGAGTTCCATGTACAAGGCTAGGATAGAAATAATATGGATGTGCTTCAAGTATAAGGATGAGCTGCAGGTATGTCAAATATAGCTAGGGCACAAATAATAAAGATGAGCTTTCAAGCATAAGGAGGATACAGATGATATGGATGTGCTTCAAGTATAGTAATGAGCCTCATGTACAGTATAATAAGGCTAGACAGAGATGTATAAATGTGCTGTATAAGGACAAGCTACATGTATACATTGTCTACGGGTAGGATACCGATAATAAGGATGTGCTACATGTACAGACAATCAATGTACAACAGGTACAAGGGTGGGATACAGGTATATACCCAGTCAGGATTGCTTACTGGGGCCCATGCAGATCTAATTGAGGGCTGTTAGGTGGGACCCACGTCACTTAGTCCATATGGGGCCCATCCCATTTTTGTCCTGGGCTAAATGCTGGGACCAAGATTGGCTTGCCCAGATTTGAAGTGAGCATGTCCACATGGGCTTCAGTTGGGGCCCATGTATGTTTGCTCAAACGTCTTTTAGGGGGGATGATATAGGGGTGTGAAACTCTACTGTAGTTGTTTGCCAATTTATTTAATATCCTGATGTTATGGCCCATGTCCCAACTAAGTTTGTTCACGCTTGGGTAAGATTCTCTTCCTCTACCATTCACAGGGTAGAGAAATGCATCCTTTAGCTGACTCCATTTCTGACTCCATTTCTGGCTGGACATTTTTCTTCTTAACCTAGCTGTGCACCCTCAGAAAAGTGAGAGTCATTGTCGCTAAAACTACCCTCACCTGAGAGTCGGCCAGTGCCTTACCCTCAGGTGAGGGTAGTTTTAGCGACAATGACTCTCACTTTTCTGTGTGTGTGATGCAGCCAGAATGCGAGCAGCCTGTGTGTGAGAACTCAATCAGTGGCAAGATTATATATTATGATATTCAAGGAACAGGTGTTTGCATTAGGGTGCTGCTTGTTTCCATATTCATATGCAGAATGGGTTATATAACATTTCTTTCCATTAACCTGTGATGAAATCTTTTATATTCCTAGCTATTCTGAAATTATTGAGAATCTATAAGCTTTCGTAGCCTATTCCAAATATATGAACGGTCTGTTCAACAAAAATGTGGGATCAGTTTGGACGAGGACATCCAGTGGCTAGTTTAAGAACAAGACTTGCCCACTTGACCCAGGTCTAGCCCAGAGAAAGTCCACCCATGAGACGGAATGGGATTTGAAAAGTAGCCATGAAAGTTGAGTTGATGGCCTGAGCCCAGAAATTTGAGTGGTGGGCTAACCCAAATGGGACCCACCTCACAATACATACAAAACTCATGTAAAGCCCACTTACCCTTGAGCCCACTTCACCCGTCCCAAGTGAAACCCATCTTGACATTATAACCAGATCCAACCCAGGCAAAACCCACTTTGACACAATACCACAAAAATGGTATTTTGATAATAATTTCTAAGAACAACCAAAGATGAGTATGTTTCAAAGTATTCACAACATATCTCAGAAAATCTGTCACCAAGCTAAGCCCATCTGGAATCTCACTGGTAGCCCAAACACAAATGGGCCCCAGGGACCAATATTATGTGGGTAACGACGAGCTCCAACAAATACAAATACAAAGCTATGACAATGATGATTTATATAATTTGAACGCATTATATTGAAGGATTCAGGAGGACATGCATAGCAACAAATATGACGACAGTGTAGTGTTACAATAATAGACCAGAAGTGAGCGTGATATGTGCATTAATGCGTAATAGGGGCAGATCTTTGGCCGATTTTGAGCATTTTTGTAGTTCTCTCTGGTTTAATCCTAAGATCTTTTGGATTCTGGTTATTTGCTATAACATCTCTGGGGAATCCAAACCATTAGTCACTGCCTTGAAATCCCTTTATTTGGCAGCCTTCTCGACTTGGGGGAAAATTAGTATAATTTTACCCAGATTAAATGATTTTTTTCAGGCAAAATTCACAAAAAAATGTCATAAAATATGATTTTTAAGTGAAAATTTACATAAGGCAGTTTTTCATGCTAGAAAAGATGGGCCCTACAGATTTGAAATATTTTGGTGTACTATTGACAAAGATTTTGGTTGCCATAGCAATGGTTTTCCTAAAAATCACGATTTTAGGTAACCATGGTAACCATGGTAACCATGAGAATTGCACACAAAAAATTCTAAAAGTACTTAGAAGTATCTATAAAATAGATTTGAATTCATCAAAATCGATAGAGGCAATCCTGAAATTCTACAGTCTGTAATGTGGTTGAAGAACCCTTTTTGAACTTATGATTACGACTTAACTATTGTTATATCTCCCTTATGAGACTATAAATTATAGGGGAATTTATGGTTCTGTCCATTTCTTGAATATCATTAGCTCAAACCATCACTGCTCCCCCTCTAGATGGAATATTGACATAATTAATACAGTTTTGGAAAGCTCAAACCATCCCCTACAGGGCGAAAAATTACCGAAAATCACTCTGGTATAGGAAGAGTTAATGCTTATAAATGATATTAAGGTGTGGCATGTTATTAGCTGATGTGATAGCGATGCCAGAATGGAACAGGTGATGGGGACAGGTAGGTAGGTGAGTAGGTGTCCCATCTGACCCGGCCCTTTCGAGGCCTTAGTACACAGTGGCATCGATCCAGTTTGTATCCGACACCATACAAAGCTACTTTCAATGCTGTACTATCCAAACATCTGAGACCAGGCAGATAGTTCTGGAGCTGGGGGCGTTTTCTTCTATAAAAGGAATATTTCTCTGCTGGCTTAGTACTGTGGTTAGAGTACTATTGTGTCACTGTACATCTGGTATAAATGGTGAGGCTTGCAGAGCATGCACAATATGGAAGGATAACGGTCCGCTTACCGCTTATGATATAATGAGGGTATACCAAGGGTCTTGTCATATATTCTTCCAAGTTATGAAACATGGCTATCACATGCCAACATGATTGTTATGCTATATTAGGGGGCCACCCTCCCCACCCATACCCACCTTTCTGTGGTATGGGATAACGGTGAGACTTACCAGCTTGCCTGGAGTCGGCCGCCCCGGAGGAGGAGGAGGAGGCTAGGGCTGAGTTGTAGTACTGGTACAGGGCGGTCAGAGAGAAGACAGCGGCGATGAAGATCGCCCTCACCGTCAACGACCGGGCGTGGCGGCGGGGCCGGGGCGTCGTCATCCTCATCATGCTGTGGGCTAGTCCCGTGTTCTCACCTGCTCATAACTGCTCTACCCACAGTAAAATCACCTCTGAGTTGCTCACAACCGGCGCTCCGCCAAGAGAGAGAGAGCGGTCCCAACCCGCTACGGTGCGCTTGGCGGGTAGTGAGTGGGTGGGTGGGTGTTTGGGTGGCGGATGAGTGGGTGGGTGAGTGGGACGATGAATAGCTCACAGAGGTGTGCTGTGCTCTGAGCAGCTCACCAATGCTGTATAGTATATATAACTCCGTGTGCTCATGAAGAGAAGGGCATGGGTATTATTCCATTGTATACAAAGCTCTATCACTCCAGCCGAGGCCTTGCTATATAGTGGGCAGCATCCCTATCCGCAGGATGGTGCCCTGGAAACGTCTGACAGAGTGAGAGAGGCTTGGTGGGTTGGATCACAGCAATAGTAGATGTGCGGCGCACCGGTATGCGTGGCAGTGCAGTGACGGCCCAGCAGCACCAACCACTGCAGCTGGGTGCGTGGTCAAAGCAGCCTGACACAGGGCAAATACACTGTAGGAGTTGCTCGTCCCTTGGCTCCTCCTGCCGCTGTCCTTAGTTGTACACTCCTGTCCCACATGAGCAGCTCAATACATTGAGATGCTGTCTCCTGTTTTTTGGCACTAGAATTGTACAGTGTAGTCTAAATCCTGCTGGCTACTTTATTCAATAGGTGTTGCTGGACGGCTTTAAGCTTGCTGCCTTTCGTCTACGATATTTTCCTTAATTTGAAAACCCGCACAAAACGTATACATATATATGTGAGTGAGTAAATCACATGGGTTCTTTCAGCGTCACAGTTGCCCGTGCTGGCCCTATAGGTGACCGGCTGTGCTGCCTCACACACCGGGCGGGTCTGTAGTGGCGCTGGTCGTGATGGCGTGCTGCAACGTGGTGCGTGGGCGTGTCTCCTCCAGTGCCCACTCACGCCTGCTCCTCCAGCACACTACTGATGCTCTGTCAGCCCTGGTGGTTTACCACTCCGGGCAGGGCGCATACAACATGGCCTTGTACAATTCTCCCTGCCTGCTGTCCCGGGCTCCTCCAGGGGAGAGCTGCTCCCCTCACTGCTCCAGCTCCTAACGGTGCTGCCTACAATGCAGCGCGGCAGTGCAGTGGCTCTAGTTGCAGGGTGGTTGGGACGGGGGTCCTGATGCAGGTTAACCATTCATTAAGTGCATGACCCTTCCTTAGTGCGTGTTGCTTCGATGTTCTTAATCAATTGAATCGTATGAAGAAAGCTACTATACAACCCACCAGCTCCCTGCCCCTTCCCCCTTTCAATCCTGGCTGCCCGACACACGAGCAACTCTCACTCTCTCCCTCTCTCTCTCCAAATGGAGCTGCTCACTGTGTCCCTCACTGTGCTCGGCCGCTCCCACTAGTCTGTCCGTCCTGCTGCTCGCTGCCAGCAGGGTTTCATGTTCCTCTCCAGCAGCAAGGGGGAGGCCCCTCCTGGGTGAGGTGGGATGGGGCTGTAGCGGCACCAACAGGGAGTGTTCTGGTGCTGGGCCGTCAGAACACCACCGGGGATGAGGGGTGGGTAAAAGGTGTTCCTTATGGGGAGGCACCTGGACTATGTACTGGGATGGTATGTATATGGGAGCAGCCAGCAGCAGGAGAAGCTTGAATTAGGATGGGTATTGTTCGGTGGCTGCAACGAGTCACAGGCATGTTGTAGAGATGAATACACTGTAACCGGGGGTTGCAGGCTATGGAGAACTGCGAGAGATACAGTGTAGCAGGCAGGCTAAAGGAGGTCATGAGAGCTGATAAGCAGCAGGACATAGAGATTTGAGATGCACTAGGAAGACTGACGAAAGACTCAGGATGAGAGCATCAGGCTATGAGCGCTGAGAAACAAATTGGGAGCAGCAGGCTATAGGTAGTAACAAACAGACTGAGAGAAGCAGGCTATATGTGGTGACAAACATGTTATGAGATATAACTAACAGGCGGAAAGAAGTAGGCTATGAGTGGTAACAAGCAGGCTATGAGGCATAACAAACAGACTGAGAGCAGCAGGTTTTGAGGGATGACAAACAGATTGGGACAAACAACCGGACCGGTTAAAAGCAGTGAATCCACCCTACCAGCATTAAGTGTATCTGGTGCCAGTTTATGGACAGTGTTGGGTAGCCGAGGGGTGGGTGAGGGGTTAGGTGAGGGGGTGGGTGAGGGGGTGGGTGAGGGGGTGGGTGAGGGAGGGCAGTGTAGCAACATCACCTCACTAATTGCAGCCGCCGCTGTGAGAGCACCTTGATACAAACCTGCCAACTGCACTGCCCCCAGGTAACCACTCAGTCACCTTGGCAACAGGAAGTCATCACATACAGGTAGACATTAGGAACATCGTTACAACTGTTACCTAATATCCATAGCATGTGGCTCAGTTATCACTATATTATACGGGTTATGAGATATTCCTATTGGTCAATTGCCCTAACCCGCGGGTTATATTAGAACCAAACCCCACAGGGTTGGGTTATATAGGATAATGTAAAGTTTGTGTTTGGGTTATACGTTGTCAGTATACCACAGTACAGAAGTAAACCTTTTCAGGCGTGGGTTATATCTACCTGTAGACACCGACGATTATGTAGGCGTCCATATCAAGATGCTAGATTACTGCCACGACTCAGCCCGTAGTAACATTTCTATATACTACATAGTGAGAATGGAAAGATCCACGTATAGAATATAGAACCTGCACTAAGCCCAGCCCTAAGCACCACACAGTATTTTATACACTGACTGTACTGTAGCATACTTAAATAATCATGATGGATTTACTTACATTATAAGCATGATTATGACTGATAAATTGGTAGCTTTTAGCCAAGACACAAGTCCACTATGGTACAATTAATCAAAGGATTTGCTAAAGTTTTCAAAATGGCTCTATCCATCTGATCTGACATGACATGCATTGGCCTTTAAGTTCTAATCGACACATTATTCTTTGCCTGATAGATAGTTCATAAGTGTAGTTATACTACAGTCCGGAAGGATATTCGATCTAGTGGTTTCCAGTTATGTAAAATCAGAAGTGTTTATTACTTAGATATTAAAGATAGTCTAGCCTAAGGAGATGCAATATGATTGTTCAGAACAACCGCCATAAGATGCTTATTATAGAATCATCCGCCGATGTTTATATAAACTAGCTTCCATTGAATATCAAATCTACTTTTCCAAAAAGACAGCAATTCATGCAGATTGCCCAACCTGGTCTCAGAGGCCACGGCCTGTGGTCGCGCCCTCTAGTACCAGGTTGTAGATTACCCTGAGGTCTAAAACTGCTGTTGTTGGACCTGTACGTCTAAATATTGATTTGAAACCACAACGCATTTATCATGATGTACGAGGGAATGGCTTAGTTTATTATCAACCCATGTTCACATATTCCAGTCTGGTGTTCTGAGAACTTACTCCCACGCCATATAAATTACTGACTGCATCAAAATGAATGCACTCTAATATATGCAAGTCCACTAGGATTTATCACACTCATTTTGTGGCCGACAAAACCGATTTGTTGACGCCAAAACAGTGCTATAAATCCTAGTGGACACAGGCCTAATGCGAAAACAAAAGAATACAACAGTAGGAGCGTGTGCCAAGGGAATAGACTGATTTATACTGTTCCAAGATGTCCGTGAATACCATTTGTGTATAATTTATATTAGATCATAATATGATCTAATATATACACACGAATGGTATTAAATACAAATATATTAGAGAGAGTCAGAAACAATCATCAAAATCCACCCACATATTATCAATAACAAAATGGATATATTTTGACTGGGTATTAGAATTAGCAGTATAGAGACCTACTGTCATTAAGCAGGTCCTTCCCCCAGTGGCTGTACCTGAAGCCTGACCCTGGTCGTCTGTGCAGCTGCAGCAAATCACTATGAGCTGTTATAAATGGGATTGTATTTATATTAATAAAAATTGACAAAATACCCTTCGTCCACCAGTTTATTAGTCTGGCTCACCTCGGATGGGTCATGTACTTATTCCTACCGTGTGGACGGCACATACTAGTTTACTATCTTATCCAATTTTTATTGATCATGATTCATGCCCTTTTTCTGGAACCATGATTTGGATATTGCATGTATTTGCATGTATTTGACTATCATTATGTCAAGCAGCATACTTTCAGTTCACTATGAAACAGATGTCAATATCAACATTGTTGAATCAAAATACAACAAGCTATAGGTCATGGGCATGGGCGTTCGCGTTGGGTTTTTTGGTGTATCTCCCTACCACCTACATGTTCAGGGCAGACGTCAGCTGTTAGGAGCCGCGGTAGGTATCTGTTATCACATCACAGCTAATTTAGCCTATCTATTATCTATAACCAAGCCTCTCCGACTGAACCATTGTCAAACATAACTGTGAGGAGAGGGCATACAACTTTACATTCTAGGAGTATGTATTTTATTGCTTATTGAAGACAAAGTCTAGATTATTGCAAAGTGATGTCCATGGTTTATTCATGTGATGCTTATTTAGTATCAGATGGACCAGCAATTTCCATGTCACCTTTTCCTTGTCGGGCACTGATAGGAAGAATCAGGTTAATGTGAGAGCTACGAGCCACATTCATGAGCCTACTGATCATGGGGTCAATATTGGACAACCTATTTCTCAACAGTAGGGCGGGATCTCTGATTTGAAAACTGAAAATTGATAATCCTCGCGTATATACCTGCCGTGTTTCTACAGGGCAGTTTATTTACCTGGACCCAGAGTGTAGATTTCTCTGTTGAAGGGAGGGGGGGGACTGCTTCCTCCAATATCAGATTCCGTAGGTAGACAGAAATAATTCAGAGTGGCGAGAGTCCACTAACACAGGTACATGTTTTTTAGTACCCTGCAGTTATGCTGATAATGGATTCAGTGCAAGTGCATTACAGATAACACCTTTCCAGCTGCAGCCATAGAGAGGCACTAATTGACAGTAGGGGCTCCCAGGCCATGCACAGCTACCACTTGGGGTATTACCTCCTTGACACGTTTCCTATCCACCCACGTATTTACATTAAGTCCTCCTACCCTCTATGACCCCCTCGACCAGAATAGATTGCTTCTGCAGTGTTATTGCTTTCTGGTGTATGGGTGAATGACTTATATGATCTGATAATTCCTGGGCCAACGCCTATATTTAGGAGATACCATGAGTTGTTTGCCTCTTGAATTAACTCAAAAGGGAATATATAATACTTGATACTTGATGGTGTTTTCTTTCCATATAATGAAATTTACTACTAATTTCATATCTATAAGGTTATAACCTATTTACATGGAATACTAAATTATGGTACATGCAAGGGAAGATTAGTTTGGGATATATATTGGAAGATGGTTGTGTGCATTGATGGATTGGATGAATAAATAAACAAACTGGATGGGTTGCTGGATAAAGAACGAGAAAACAGGGCCTTCCCAGTAAACAGAAATCGTTATGCGACATTTTATAACGTTATATAACGTTTCTTTAAGGCTCCTTACTATGGCCTAACGTTACATAAGGTTTTAAAACGTTATTTTGACGTAAAGTAACGTAATTTTGTTTGGGTTGGATTAGATATAGAGTGTGCAAGTGAGTGTACGAGGAGATAAGTGAGGTGAAGAAGAGAGTGAGTGAGTATGACATACATCTAGAGACATACGGGACAGACAGGCAGACAGAGAGGATAGATAGCTAGAGGCCAGGCTTCGGTGGGAGCTTGTGGTTAGTGAATACAGGAAGCGACCAATGAGTAGATGGCGTGCGGGCAACCTGTTCCTTACCCACCTACATGGACGACAGAATTGACGGGCGGGGGGGGGGGGGGTAGTGGGGTACTTTAGGGTGTGTGCAGGAACCGTTGGGCGGCCAGACCATTGGCTATCCTCGTCAATCCATCCCGTTAAGCCAACTAGCTATAAATACGTACCTCCTTTCTGGTAATAGTGCCCAGTTTGGACTGAGGTCTATCGATTTCTGCCAGTGGTACCAGCCTAGTAGGGCACCCACACCTAAATTAGGAATGCACTGCACGCAGATGCCCCATGACCTAGTCAGTGTGTTCTTAGAGCAGCCCTTAAGAACATCATTAATGATTGTGTGTACATTGTCCACCAGAATTGGCTGCTGTATCGGTAGGAGGAATAAGTAATCCACATTATTTTTCATGTTGTATTTTCTACTGAAGTTACTGGTGTGTGATAATTAAATATATATATATATATATATATATATATATATATATATATATATATATATATATATATATATATATATATATTGGCTGCTGTATCGGTAGGAGGAATAAGCCATCCACATTATTTTTCATGTTGTATTTTCTACTGAAGTTACTGGTGTGTGATAATCCCTTTTCAGCAGAGTGTGGAGTTGACATATGATAATTAAAATCCTATATGGGCTAAAACTTAAAAGTAAGCTCATTAAATAGTTACAGGGCTACGAGTATGCCATGCATTATAAGACCCTTTTAGTAATGACAGTCTGAGCAAATTCACTTAAACCTACTTGATTATGATATAAACCTACCATACATAAGACCAATATCAGTTTGGCTTCTAATTAACTAGAAGATGAGGAGACGACGTACAGTAAAGGCCTTGTTAATGTGCTCTGAGCTGCCTCACTACAGACCAGGTCTGTCTCTGTGGGTAACCACATCCAAGCTGATGACCCTTTTTCCGTTGACCCTTTTTCTGTTCTTTGCTCTTTTTACGTTCGATAAAAGAGCGTTGTGATGGTGTCAGTTCACACCCTATGTTAATTACCTCCGTACTGATTCCGTTAAACTCATACCGGTACCTACTCGATATAAGGCCCCGCCCCTTGCTCCAATCAGAATCTTGCTGAAGGGGTCTCTTATAATACTATATTAGACAGCACGCACACACTTCCATGTACTTCTCACACAGTGCCACTCTCATACCCTGCATACACCACTGTGACTTGCATATATTGGAAAGAATTGCATACTCTGTTGTATAACTGGATGGTATATAGTATATCATATTTATTATCAGTCTACGAGTACACGTTGCCATAGACATCGTTTCAGGTCACCCGACCGACCCTATCAAAACAGGGCCGTTTTTAATGCAACTTTGAAGAAATTCGCATATTTTCAATTTAGGGCCTTCGGAGAAGCTGGCTAGTACTTTCTTTTTTTTTTATAAAAAGGGGAAAAAAAGGGAAAAAGATCCTACCTACCGACCCTACATTTTCTTCCCATGTTACCTGAAATATACCTTTTTTGGCCTCATCTTGCACTGCCACTTTTATATCTGTACCACCAGGCACACTTTCATATACCACTTACACCACTGCCCCTTTCATATACTACTTACACCACTGCCACTTTCATATACCACTTACACCACTGCCTCTTTCATATACTACGTACACTACTGCCATGTTCATACTACTAACATCACTGCCACTTTCATATACTACCTACACCGCTGGCGTGCCAGCTTCATATACTACCGGTACTTACACCACTGCCCCTTCCATATACTACTTACACCACTGCCACTTCCATATGCTACATACGCCGCTGCCATGTTCATACTACTTACACGACTGTCACTTCTATATACTACTTACACGACTGTCACTTCTTTATAACACGACTTGCTACGATCTAGCCAATACATTAAAGACAGAGCTCCTCCCTGATTGGTTGAGAGTCCCTGATGAGCAGCTTTGACCAATCAGAGACGTCCTTAGCTACTGTGGGGTGAGCGACTAGACACTGTGGTATATCTAGATGGATATACCACTAGTAGCAGTAAAAGATTAATTTAAAATGGCGGACATGCATCGATTCACATGTATTTAACTGTTTAATCACATGTTCGGGCCAGTTTATTCACGTTATTGGTGTGTTTATTCACGTTTCTACCCTGTTTACTTAGATTCCTTGTGTTTATGTGATTTTTTGGCGTGTTTAAGTTACGTTTTTTCGGAGTTTGTTCACGTTTTATTCAGTAAACAAATTCCTATGTTTGAGCGACTTTGAAGGGTCTAATTGTCTGCTGCCGCCACTATGTCTGCCCTCTTTGAGTGGGTACTCCACCGCCTTGACTGGGTACCGTCCTGCATTGATTGGGTAGGCAAGAATTTGTGATTGCCAGTTGTACATTTCATGTAGGCCTACTTGTGAATGGAAGTCGTTTGGGGGGTAATAACCTTGCATTTCTAATCTACAGGTGTTTAATCTTAGATAATTTTAAAATATTCTACTGTGTCATAACGTGAATAGGGCACTTGTACATCAACATGTGTGCCATCTAGACTGGATAGAGACATCTCGGAAGGCTCAGCAGATGGCTCCGCCATCCTCTGAGCCTTCCTCGACGTCTCTATCCAGTCTAGATGGCACACATGTCGATGTACCGTGCCCTATTCCCTAAATATACTACTGAAACCCACCCCTATCATAACTACCATCCCACGGCCTCTGGTGTTAAGTAATAGGATTAGTCTCATTAGTACTATCCATATAAGGGATTACCATGGTAGACATCGGGGGTCCTTTGCCTATAATCATTTCATAAACTGTCTCATCCTAAATAATATGTACACTACCGACACATTCATATACAGGAACTACATGCCTACTTACAACAATGACGTGTGTATATCTACAATGCACCACTGCCTAGAGAGCAGAAACGCTTAGTTCAATTCAAGGTAGTGTACTAACGGGCACACTGCCATTTCCATATACTACTTACAACACTGATACATCCATATACAACTCACATCACTACACTGTCACTCCCTATACCATCTAGGAGTCTACATCAAGGACACTTTCATATACTACTAGTTTATACATGTACCACTGACACATTCGTGATACTACTTTAACATATACTACTCGCGTTACACTACTAATTGAGCTTGAATTTCCATATACTACTTGCACCACCTGCACATGTCCATATACAATAGTGTTACATCTTTTCTGCACCTTAGAAATGGGGCACACTGTCCCTATTAGCAGGAGCATAATATATATTATGCATGCCCATATACCGTCTACATTGTCTTCCCTGCAATCAAAACCTCATATCCCCATCCCACCTCTGCCCTTAGCTATGCCTAGAGACCTTGTGAGCACTGACTGACCCCAGCCCAGTGGTCATTGCCGACCCCAAGCCCGATGACCGCCTGTGACCAGCAGATACGTCAGTAGGCGCCAACGCTGGGGTCCCTGCCTAATTGGTTTCCTCCAGGGTCTTATGGGAGGTATGGCTGAGATGCTGGTGGCAAGAGTTTATATATGGTATAGCAGTCTAGTGTGTACATGTATCATCGTGTATACATACATGTATACATGGCATATGGGACGCTACACTACTGCTTAGTGTGATACACCGATACTCATAAGAAAAGGGATGTAGCACATATGTTGGGCTCTGGGGAGAGCAAAGGAATTTCGGAGAACCAATTGCCTAACTGTGTCTGTATTAGTCCACACCAAACATATTATATCCTGATAAAAAGTGTATCCAGTAAGTATATTTATTAGCATTCGCGCGTGAGTGGCATTTTTAGTTGATGCAGTAGTCATATAGCCTGCAACACAGTGGGTATAACGTTTTATTGTCTGGGTTTGTGAGATAGTGTTCATCACATTTGCCTGAGCTTGAAATGTGGTTAATTGGAATCATGTATGGAACATCTTACAACTATCGCACCCCTTTGCATGTCTTTAGAATTTGCAGATGGCGTTGCATGTTTATATACGACTGGATCGTTTGTTAGAAACATTGGCCCAAACATATTTTTATAGACCACACACTAACAGGCACTTATCTTTGTTTGTAACTCTTAAACAGCTCCCGGAGCCCCGACGGAGGATTACGGCCCTAACTAGGTTTATGGGGTCATTTGAAGGTCTCCAGACGTTAAGTTACAGCCAACGGTAATAACGTCAAGTAGACTAGGCCAAATAAAAAAAGGGTTGGTTTCCGGTAACCCGACCGGGTCTAGCTAAACAGTGCCGGGTCTCCCTATACTTTTTTATTTCTGCAAAATTTTGCTATTTGCCGGTTTTAACGGTTTGTAAATCGGACAATTATTAAGGATTTTATGGCGAAATTTCTAAAAACCGGGCCCTAAATAGGTGGAACGCAAAAAAAAAAAAAAAATTAAAAAATCGGCCAGCCGGTCCTAACTTGCCAAACCATATGTTACCGGAAACCAACCTTTTTTTTGCCCCTATGGCACTTTCACTAAAACCTAAGAACATAGAAAATTGTGCTGTTATTGGGACGATAACGGGGAGAGGGGGAACGATGCAAGTCGAGTCTTAATCCTCCATAACAAATACAGTGCACACTAGCCTAAATTATATGAAAGAGAAGAAAAGATTATGGTTTAAATATTATAAAAAAAAGTAGGCCGCCTCCATCGCCGTGATATTCTCTTCACGCAGCACGGAACATTACAGCCTGCTGTTTGTATACTAGGTATACGCCACCTGATCTCATACAAGACGGCTCTCCCTCAGCGTCATATTGCAGACGACATTCAAATCAGGTCCGACCCAAGGCAATTCCCGCCTTTTCTCGGGAGAGCAATCCGATATGGCCCTATTGTCGTCTGCAGACTAGTAACAGTGAAGCGCGGCAAGACGATATGTGTCAAGACTGATAACTGCAAGTGACACTACGTGGAGGGCCTGAGAAAGAACAGACGACAGTTCTGCGGTAGCCACCATCCCTTATAGAGAGTTGCTAGTTCTTACTAGTTCCTCGTGCATTGTACTCAAGTATTTATATTAAGTTACCGTGTAAAGTTGATGCATCTATTACTGACCACACCCACGGATCAACCACCTCCTGCATAAAATTCAAATTCCCTTGGCGATAGATGTATATCATTTTAAAAGCGTACTATTAGGGGCGAACTTGAAGTGATGTTGTATCAAATGGCCTATTGTTCTAATACCTGGCTCATGAATTTAATATGCGTATAGTGCAGTGAAGTGAAGTTGGAGTGTTCAATCCGTTTGAAATTAAGAAAGTCTGGATGTTTTTCTCTCCAGAAATGCATGGCTTTAGAACTTGTCTTTGGTTTTACCAGAGTCGAACAGAGTTCCCCATAATATGCCGGTATGCAATGCGTGACTCTAAGTGACATTTACTCGACCTTTCGTGAAGATATGCTAAATGGCAACATGTGTATAGGCCTATAAAAAATGAGTTTCGACTTCTAAACATTATATTAGTTTAGGGTGAATAAACACTTTCCTAATACATAAATACATAATAGAGTTATACAATGTATTATTGCACCCTCTATGATAACCAATTGTAAACAGGAAGGGGATGTACCCATTATGATGAATCTACCCTAGTCAGGCGAAGGGAAGTTTAAGATAACTTTAATAATTCCACTCTTTTCCGCCTGACAGATTCGTTGACAGCCAGGCAACAAAATATTCACATGACAAAATACTTAAAACTCGATTTACCTATTTGCATATTCAATGAAATTATCTCGCCCATTTTTAACGCATGCCTTGTTCAAGTCTGGCGGCTTCTAAATGAGGATCATTTGAGAGAATGAAGTTGAGTTCTGAGTAGGCAATACAATTTACAGTAATAACAATGAATTACACCAACGTTTTTTTCATTTTAATATAACCTCTTCACAAATAGATTTATGCATGCATTCTTAATACAGTATAAGGGGCCTATCCATATCTAAGGTCGAATATGGTAATGTGCCCGTTCACATTATTCATACATAATTCCCAGGTTATTTCCCATAGTGTCTCGTGGAGAATTTAAAGTAACAGGAGAATAACAACAACAATAACAGCACAATATCACGGATCTTGTTATAAGAAAATGCTATGGTGGTCGTTTGTCATCTGTTATCTGTCGAATCAATGTCTACTTGCAGCAAATGCTGACAAAAGATAATCTAGAGAAAAACCGACATGCGACAGTGTTCGGACAATATGTGTTATGCTGACGGTAACTCTTTTCGCAAAAATGTATCTAGACATCAAGTCAACAATATTTAATAATTATCTGATGAGAGAGAAGTATTGCCATGGATATATACAAAACTGGCAGAAGCGATCTTGCGGCATAGCAAAGGTTATTAATTAACCCTTCTGCGTATCGATGGTCCAGACAGGACGGCGCCGTCGGTAATTATCTACTCCATAAACCGTTTGGAAATGTACACGGTTTTGAAATGTTTACGACGGCAAATGCAAAGGCTGATGGTGTGGACAAGATGGCGCCATTATGTGCATGTAGGTCGCATGAGGGTGAGCTAGATACGTGTGAGAATATTGACATCATATTATCACACTTCATTAGTCTGATGGCTTGGCATTTCACCTATTAGCACCAGAGGTTCGGTACATGTAAGAATGACCAAGTGGCTCCTCTCTCCTGAGCCAATCCTCAGGCTCAGGCTGAGGTAAGACCCCCCCCCCCCCCCCTCCTTTCACAACGGCTATGTGACTGCGTCAGCGCAATCTCTGCCTTGCTATCATGCGCTAAGCCTATGGCACGACTTGGGGGTGCAGATGGGTCCCCCCCTGAGGTCGGAAAGTCGCCGAAATTAAGGGGTCCAGGTCGCAAAGTCTCTTTTTTGGACCCTTTATCCTATTGTATTTTTTGCCCAAAAGTCGCTAGGTCGCTTTTATTATTGCATTATCTCTCGGAGTCCAATCCTGGGTATCTATATGTATTATCAATGATATGCCATAATCCATAAAGTGTATATAACTATTGTATACGACAAACACTAGATCTATGTTTGGGGTCATTTATCGACCTGGCTGGTGGCTTGGTCCCCAACCTTTATTACTAATTTAGGTAATAATCGATAAATAAAAAAAAAAATCTTCCAGCCGCGCCGGTGTGAGGAGTGTTTTGGTAACACCGGTAGCGAGGCAGGCGGCGTCCTTAGTTACCACCTGCGCGCCACCTGGGTGCAGTTCTGGCTCCTTACATAATACTAGCATTAACCTACAGTCAATCCGGCCCATTATCTCTCGGAGTCCAATCCTGGGTATCTATATGTATTATCAATGATATGCCATAATCCATAAAGTGTATATAACTATTGTATACGACAAACACTAGATCTATGTTTGGGGTCATTTATCGACCTGGCTGGTGGCTTGGTCCCAATAATAAGTCCCAAATCAAGCCGGCCGCAGGTCACTCGACGTTGGCTGCCACTTGACTCATAGTGGCCACCACCTGGATGTCCCTGGCTATCCTCTGCTCCAGGGGGGCGGCCAGGTAGACCTTGTAGGCATCACTAGCCCAATCACCTCTGTCTTGAATTTCCTGTGCCGTGGCTCCAGCCAGCCAAATAAACGTCGTCCCCCCACGCCTCATACTGTGGGTACTGACGTCCTCAGGATCCAGGCCTATGCTCCCAGCCAGGCATTTAATGGCTGAGTTGTAGGTCTCGTAATCCAGGGGGGCGGGGGGGGTGGAGGGGAGGATGAACGCTGGAGAGTCCTGCCCCGCAGGAGTCTCTTTGAAGTGGCGTGCTGTCCACTTGGCCGCGCACAACCGATCATCCAGGGAGAAGGCCACCGGTATCTGCAGGACCTTCTCCCTCTTCTGAATAGTCTTAGATCTCTCCACCTCCACGATCATGCCCCATGGCGTGAACTTGAAGTTACGTCTCCTCAGCACCGCCTCAGATAGGGTCACATTCTGCTTCCTCAACATGGCTCTGAAAGCTGTGAGTATGGCGGCCCATACCGGTACTTGATACTCAACTTTATGTAACTGTTCAAACATGTTCACCAAATGCAAGGGTAATATAGGGGCAGCTCTTCTAACTGCCTCACCTAGGGTCCTGCTAGCTCCTGACAGGGATCTGTTCACTTCCATGTCCCCATAATTAACAGGGGGGAGGCCTTCCCCTTCCAGGTACTTGGACAGGCCCGTAACATAGTTGCGGATGGAGACCGGTTTCAGCGAGCGGGTCAGCCAGGTCACATACCATGCCACCTGGTAAGCGGGGCATGGCGTCGGATCCAGGTCATATTCCTCACAGAATGTGTAATATTTCCTGACCTGGGACGACCTGGTTCTCACTGACTCATTGGATATGTACCTCCTCTGTAGTACCCGGCACTCTTGTTTGAGCTTATCCAGCTTATCTGCAAGTCAATAATCAGAAAAAATGTTATAGCAACACATACTGTCAGTGGACATAATGTCTCTGATTTTTTCAATTGAGTGGGGTAGGTCTAACCTACTCAGACTGTCACATAGGACATTGTCCTTGGTATTTATATATACCGCACTTAGGGTGAAGTTGTGTTTAACCGCTAGCCAGAAAATTTCCCTAAGCCAGACCATAGAGAAGGCATTTTTGCTCCTCCCCTTCCTGATGGCCCACATCACCTGGGTATTATCTGTCACACAGCACACTTTCTTGTCTTCCCACAGTTCTCCCCACCTCTCAGCCCCTTTTAGAATGGGGAACAGTTCTAACACATTGATGTTGTCCTGTTTGGCTTCCTCCGTGGTGCCTGCATAGTGGTGACCTAGTCTCACCACCCACTCATCGTCGGGGTCCCATGGCCCGGCTATCCAGTCCACATTGTGAAAAGCCCCATAGCCCCAGAAGGAGGAGTCACTGTATATCCCCACCATCGGGGTGTTAGGGTCCAAGATTTTGGCAGACCCATTGAATATGGCGGCGAAGCCACTCCACCACTTGACGTCCTCTTTGAAGTCGTCTGTCAGTATGACCTTCTTATACGGCCTGCTTTCTGACGCACACAGATCATAGATCCTTCTAGTAAAGGTGCTCCCCCCCCGTATCACAGTGCTGCAATGGGCCAAAAGGCCTGCCAGTTCATCTAGCTCTTGCTTAGTTGCACTGTCCCGGGTCAGGAACCCATCTACCGTTGATTGTAATCTACTTAACTTATCTACTGGTAGTCTAAGACACATTTCCACCGTGTCAATTTCTATACCTAGGAACCGGGCACACCTGGATGGGTCAGTCAGCTTTTTAAAGCTGATGTCAAACCCCAAATGTCTCAGTACCCTTATAAGGGTCCTTTGGTCTGTCCTGCCTTGTTCCTGGGTATCCGAGACGATACAGTAGTCGTCTAGGTAGTTGACGCATCTGTGGACGCCCTCTCTGTCCAGACATCTCACCACAAAGTCAGACAATCTGTTAAAGCAGAAGGGGGCTGAGCTCAGGCCCATACACAGTCTATTATCCTGGAGATAAACGGTACCTTCCCCGAAATCCCAGGTTAGACCTTGACGCCGTCTGACGTCGGGATGAGTGTGGACGGCTCTGTAGGCGTCCGATATGTCCACAGTACACAGCCACTGGTTAGTGGACACTAACTCCGTCACGTCCTTCACGCCTTTAAACTTGAATTTTGTAGACACTTCGTCCACAAAGTTATTTACCGCCATCATCGGTGGCCTGGAGCAGTCAACGATCCCTCTAATGCCGTCTCCCTTTGGTACACAGCCCAATGCGTGGGTACACACCATCGGTGTGTCCACTTTCGTTAAACATTGGTTTGCTAAGTCTTTCTTGAGTTTAGCTGACATGAGATCGTAGTTACGCCCCTTTGTTACCTCGCTGTAGTTCCCACAGCTGTACGTAGACTCACACGACGGGTTTATGACTTCGAACCCGAATATGCTACCTTTTACCACGTATTCCCAATCATCGTCGGCATCGCCGGCCAATAGAGCTTTGCTTATGATCCTACATGGCTTTAGTTGTATACGGGCGTCTCCTATTGCGTATTCACAAGGGCATAATCCGTCGATACAGTCTTGATAGATCCGTATTTCGTCCTTCTCTTCGCCATTTTGGCTTCTCGGCCTAAATGAATATAGAAGGCGGCCTCTGATTGGATGATAGGTATCGCCTTCCTCGGCGCTCAGCCAATCAGAGGCCGCGACACACTCCGGAGCTGGGACCGGGCGCGTCCCCCGCTCCGGGGCTCTCGGCAGGGGCGGCGTAGTTTCCCGCCTTACTGACGGCGTCTCCCTGGGCGTCTCCCTGGGTGGGATCCCCTCTCGGGGCCCCTCAGCGCGGGGCTCTGACGGGGGGCGGCTTGTGGCGTGGCGCGTCTTCTCGGCGTCCGCCCGGTCGTCCCCCACCGCGGGCCTCCCGGCGGTTCCCGCCGTCCCCGCGGGGGCCCGCGCCGTATCCTATTTGGTCTTCGATGTGCACTTCTTTGCGCTGTGGTCGCCTCCACATGCTCTGCACACATGGGGGAACCTGCAGGTGCCTGGTGCACTGGAGCATTTCTCCTCGTAGTTCCATGTCAGGCACCCCCCTCCTGTGGCGGATGCCCCGGCGGACGCCGGCTTTCGCGCCGACTTGCTCTTCTTTGTTGACTGCGGCTGGCTTGCCGCGGTCGGTGCTTGGGAGAGTCTCCTACCCTCCCAAGTGTTTTTCAGCCCGTAGTTTGACATGGTCAGCTTGCTACTTCCCGGGCCAAACGCCTCCATGCCCACGGCGTCTGCCTCCTCCCTGACCGCCAGGTCGTAATCCACTGAGGCGTCAGGGGGGTATATACCGGGCATGTGCTACATGCAGATGTAACTGAGGTGCTGTAGGTAACCTTTCAGGGGGCCCCCTTTGTCAAAGTGAACCGCCCACTCTAGCGCCCCGAAACATGAGTTCCTCGAAGGAGGCCTGCCTAATGTCTTTCAACTTCGGCAGGTACTTAGCAATTGAGTACTTACTCTCTTTAGGCACCGCCCCGGGTTGTGGGCCCGGCGGCGCCCCATGCCCGGGTGGGGGGCTCTCCTCCACGGTTCCTCCTGCTTCCAGTTCCTCGTTCTGTTTTTTCAGGGCTGCGATCTTAGCCTTGAGCTTGAGTTTCCTGAGGCGGCGTTCCTCCTCCTCCAGCTGAGCGGTAAGCTCCTTCTCCTCCTGGTCCTCCATGTTGCTGGTAGGATCCTGTGACTCCCCGAGACGAAATGTCTCCCTTAAATCCGGCGCTGATCCTGTACGTATAATCCTCCTGCGGTTACAGGCCTCACCTATAGGTGCTCTATGTACATCTACGCATTTCCAACATTGCATTTCCTTGTGGCATACGGGTCTAGTGCCTGCTAGCTGAAATGCGTCTTCTTCCAGCCGCGCCGGTGTGGGGAGTGTTTTGGTAACACCGGTAGCGAGGCAGGCGGCGTCCTTAGTTACCACCTGCGCGCCACCTGGGTGCAGTTCTGGCTCCTTACATAATACTAGCATTAACCTACAGTCAATCCGGCCCAATATGTCGAAAGTTGCCTCCAAAACGGCCCAGGTCGCCAGGTCGATTTTGACCCATCTGCAGTCACCGACTTCTTCTCTGCCAAAACGCGGCAGATCACCCTGAAATGTTTTTTACGCTTTGCCTTTGAAATAAATATTTATTCAATTGATTATATAAAAGTGCAGAAGTATTGCCTAGATATGTTTATGGTCGAAGTCTGAAGATGTTCCTGAGAACTATTGTTTGTGTAGGGAGACGTTTGTATGTGATAGGAATGAGAGAGCAGCCCCATTCTTCCACAGAAGAGCTCCTGTAGTCTGAACCCAGGAAACTAGGGTGAGGAAGGGTGAGACTAGTGCGAGCATTGCCCATAGAGCAAGGTAGGGTGAGCCCTGTGTGTAGAAGCTCACCCTATGTGCTAGACTGGGCAAGCCTTGTGCCTATAGCCTCCTCTGCCCAAACCCACACTGAGAGTGACCCTCTGGTCTGTGTGCTGGCACACCACCTTACCCAAGGTCCCCCAAGCATGCACACCAGTATTTAGTAGGTTGTGTATTGCCATGGTGGATAAATAGAGGTTCCTTTATTTGGTCACCCAACACAGATCCGATAGTATAGTGGTCATCACTGGAGCTTTGTATGTGAAAGGTCCGGGGTTCTAACACGCACCGCCGTGACTCGCCTATTGGCGCCTATAGACCAAGCAAAGTGACTTGGTCAGGGGACCAAGTCACTGCAGCCTCATTTGGTGACGCACATCTTGCCGACGGTACCATCTCCATGGTTACAGCCAATGAGCGCATGTCCCTGTGCGGCCCTGGCTACGGTGTGAGTGCCATACGTCGTGGTGCGATTTCTGTCTATTTTTGTCTTATTCTGTCTATTTTTCTGTTTATTCAAGTATTTGTTTGTTGTCAGAACCGCATTTAACCATGCCGCGCCTGCGAGGAGCCTGTTGACCAAGCCACTCCGTCTCGGGAGCCTGTCCCATGGCACCTACGGTGCCACTGGACAGGCTCCCTCGACGTCGTGGCTTGGTCACAGGCCCCTCTAGTTGCGTCATGGTTAAACGCGTAGTTCAAGACTCGGCCATGTCATCCTACCCACCATTTTTTTCTTATTTTTACTAATGTAACTTTACAATTGTCCACAAAATACATGTCACTGATCTATTGTTCTTAAAACAAGGGGCAACTGGGAGAACTCACATCATAGCTGCATAAGGGCTTTCCTTATGCTACTGCAAGCCCCCTTTGTAACTCTTCCACAGTGCCACACAGTCCCAGCCATCAAGCCTGGATTTGGGCAACATGGCAGAGAGCTAGATAGGGCTAGCACAAGATTCAGGCTTGTGTGAGGGCAATGCTAGGAACAAAAGTTTAAAACATTCCAATGTAATACATATATAGGTTCCTTAGATATCGCAACCTTGTACCCACATGGTAGTCTAGCGGTCATCACAGTCACCTTGTATCCCAAAGGTCCAGGGTTCGTGACTCAGCCAAGTCAACCTTCCCACCATTTTATCTTCAATTTTCAATTCTTATGAAGAAAAAATGGTGGGTAGGTTGACATGACCGAGTCACGAACCCTGGACCTTTTGGGTACAAGGCGACGGTGCTGACCACTATACTACAGTGTGGGTGTGAGGTGTTGACATATAAGTAACTGATATATACTGCACACTGGACAACCCCACACCTTGTGCAAGCCCTCACCCACCTCTCACCCAAGTTCCCCCACCACCAGCTAGCCACTAGGTGGGATTGGGTGGGCATGTGGAAGGGCTAGGGCACCTCACCCAAAGCTCACACTACCTCACCCCTTGAGCTAGGCACAAAAGTAGTTCGCCCTAGCTGGCACTAGCATGCTCTAGCCTCACCCCAGTTTCCTGGGAACCTTTGGGCAGAGTGTTTGATTTGAGACAGAAAGGGCATACAGGGGTGGTGGTGGGGGGAGCTTGTTGGTGGAAACCAATCACTACCAAGGTCCATCTCTAGTGGCTGCAGGGTCGGTGGCCTCGGCCGAGCGGCTCTCCAGACGACTCAGTTTAACCTATAAATATCCCCACTTATCGCTTACCCCTGGGTTGTCGAAGGTAGGTGTTGGTGCAGACGTGCAACGTCCCTACAGTCCAATTTGATGAAGAAATAAAGCAGTAGCGGCCCATGTTGAATGCGTCTTTTTCGCCGATTCTCTAGTAAAACACAAACTTGACTTTCCACAAAAGGAATGCTATTAGGATTACGACCTCTGAATTGGTAATATTTGCTAACATTTTTTCTGACTTAAATGTATTGTCACTATTCATCTTATTATTGAGAATATTTTTTTTTACCAAATAACAATTTGGATCCTGATGCGAAACATGAGGTAGTTACATTATTCAATTTGTGCAACGGTAAAAGACATGCAATTTCAAGGTGGATGTGAAAAGTACTGAGATTGGATCTGTGACTAGCTGGCGAGGCCGACAAAGGGCCAGGTTAATGTTTTCCCCGTGGGAGTCGTCCACCTGTGGTTCACTACTGGTTACATTAACAACTCAAATAAACTACATTTCTCACCTGATTAGCCCCTTCCTCCAGTGTATTAATGCATGGAAGTGATAATAAGCCGCTCCCAATGTGTTATTGCTTATAATGATGTAACCAAAGGGATGAGGCTGACATCTTCCCGTACGGGTGTCAATATTAGTAGTACCAATAGAGGTCCCAGCTAACAAAAAAAACTTTATTTTGCGTCAAAATAACGTTTTGAACTTTACATAACGTTATGTCATACTAAAGAGCCTTAGAAAAACGTTGACATATAACGTTATAGAATGGTGTATAACATTATTTGTTTACTGGGGTCCTAATGCACTCACTCACCGTCAGGGGCTCGCCAGGTCTTCCTAGACAAGGTATACAGAACCGTTCGCATATTTTGACGGAACCTACTACCATGTCAAATTATATAATGCTAGATGAATATGACCAAATCACTATATCAGTTTGAAATAAATGATCTTATACCAAGGAAATGTATTGGCATTCTAGCTAAAAACATTTAGGATGTTCTGCAAACCCCACATTTTAAAACTCTACATAGTGGGGATAACATGGTGCCCTCGTTAAGTACAATGTTATTAGGTTTAAATTCCATGCACAGAGCAGATCAATTGTGAATATTGCTGCATCTGCTGTTCAGAGAAATTACAACGGTGGTACAGATTGCAGTACGCGTATGGTACTTCAAAGTAGTGTATACACGACATGCACATGTCCTCCCATCTTGCAATCAGACGTCTGATATGCAGACACCATATATGTATATTGATGCCCATGCTATTTGAGTCCTGCTGTCATGGATACCGCTAATGGATATTGGCCTCTGCCAGGATGGCACATCCTGGGTATTAACTTCCAATTAGCAGATTGCCCGGAGGAGGAGCACTGTGTATCGCTACAGGAGGATGTATCAGGGATCAGTATAAGCCGACCTGCTAAACCGCACACCTTCTGGCCTGAGGAGCAATACATATTTTATAGAGAGGATTGCTCAGACGAGCTTATGGGGGTTCATCTCAACTGACCCTTGATTCAGGATCATGGCTTATAGCCAACGGGTTTGAATCTAAATTGAAATATGTGACCCGTCCTCAGAAAACCAGCCTTCAGGGGGAATTTTAGTTTGGCCACCATGGGGCATCATACTGGCAAAAGAGTGGAAACTAGACCCAAAAATGCCTAAAGGTAATTCTTTATGGAGCGTCTGAGTAGCAGACCACTGCAGGAGTAATATAGTAGTAGTAGTCCACTGACAGATATACCGTTATAATAACAACATAATTATAACCCCCATCAACATGATTGGTTTATTCTTTGTCTTCAAACAGTATTCCAACACATAGATATTACGGTATTTGTTCTCGGGTTAAGGTTGGCCGATCCCATTGAATCAAAGTGTTCAGAATTTCACAATTTGTTTTCTGTGGGTACCGGGTACCCTAAATCATTTGAAAACCGAAAATTAAAAGAAAAATAGGGGTCCCAAGCTACTTTTTAAAATATGGAATTTTGAACATTATACATTAAAAAATGATAATAATGTAAAAAATCCTATAATTTTGTTTTCTATCAACCAATAACCACAGAGTTCTAAAACTTCACACAATGAACACCAGAATAATACCTTTATTCTAAAAATAATTTCGGAGTTTTATCACTTTGCATTCTGGGGGAAAATGACATCTTTAGGAGAAGAGTAGGAATAGATTTCCGTTATTTCTTTACATAATCAATGAAAAATAATAGTAAAAATTTTCAGATTTTTCTTAAACTTCCCCAAATTGCTTAGATTATTAACTTTGCTGATAAATAAGAGTAATTTTGATATGGAGTCCCGTGCATAATTTGAGGGTTTTGGTCATTTGAAAAAAAGAGTAATGGAAAAATGGACTAAATCAAATCTTTGAAGCATTGCATTATGGGTAAATTCCCAACAATCCTCATATGAAATAATCTTGTTATGTAGGTTTGGATATAGTCGAGCAATTTATTCACTTTTATGCTCTTTCAAATACCATTTATTACTTCAGAAATGAAAGCTCCGGAAAAATCATAGAAAATGCCCAAAATACCTATAATTATCATAATCAAAATATAAAGTGCTCTAAAATGCTCAATTTTGCTCAAAATCACCACAAAAAAAATTGAGTACAGAATGTGGTTCCGGCCATATGCCTACCAAAAATGGCATCATTCTGTCATATTTATGCCATATGCGCAGAAAGATGCGCAGTAGTCCATTCTGCAATGGACACGACCCACCTTAAACCATGGCAATAGTTGTAATATAAGAAATGTAGCAGAATAAGGCAGGAAACCACTTTGTTATACCCTCATCATTATAGGACAGCCCAGATGTGATTAAAACAAATCTTCACTTTTAGGGTCTCTGACATGGGAAAGAATGCGGTGGCTGGCTTAGTTGGGTCGGCTAATAAGGTCACAGGGTGAGCAGCTTAGTAATAAGGTGCTAAGTATGTGAGCACCTCATGGGAGATTGCCAGGGAAGTGGGATGGTCGTGGGCTCGGTGCTCCATATGGTCGTATGCTGTCTTATGGTGCAGCCTATGTATCAATTATAATCATAACAAAGTAGTATATGCAAATATGACAAGGCAGCAGGTTACCAGACATGGACTTGAATTTAATTACAAAGGTATTAGTGGTGCAATTTCTTCCAGAACGACTAGTTGCCACCAAATAGACCCTATGGATATAAATCCCACGGCAGAGATAAAATCTAGCGAAACTGCAAATCACCAACATCAAATTGCACTGGATCCACCGTTCGGCTAATACACACTATCTCATGCTGACAAAACCACAAAAAGGACATTGCAAGCGGTCTACAAGATTGGCCCACCCCTTCTTATAGCTACCCACCCTATTGTCTACCTTGCCCGCAGGGCGAGTATAGAATTAGATCGAGTAAATTGCAGGTTCATTCAGATGGGGAGGGGCGTCCCTTAGGAAGACAATCCCAGATTGGACCTATCAATCCGATGTGTTGCAGCCCCACCTGGCCTAATCCAGTTGCCTAATCTACCCAAGGGTACCCATACAGACCTCCTATTGGAATCTGCGAGGGTAATTTTATTTTTCCACATATTTCCCTTTTTACATTGGAAACATGACCTTCATAATGTGGGGTAAAGGTTATAGATATACATGTTGTAATATCTATAGATATATTATGAATTCTAAGGGATTTAGAATAATATATATACCCTATTTGTATGAAATGGGAAAATAGAAGGATACTTCAAAGAAAACAACATAAAACGATAGTTTTTTCTCTCTATAAATTATATATTTCCTTTATTCATAACAGTTTGTACACTCATATACAACTCTAGTCCAACCTTTCTGTTTTATAACTACACATGTAGTTCACGAGAGTGCAACAATGTTTGTCCGTGGCTTTAAATGACTGAATCACATTATATGGCAATCCTTGTGATGTTGTATCGCTCTGCTGATCATGGGCCGCTACAGACGATTGCCTGAATGTTTTTTGTCCCATATCTGTTGCCAAATCGGCAATCCACCCCCACCTCCCAGTAGAAATGCTGTCTGCATGCCTGGATATTATAGGGGAAAATGTGTCTGTTTGCTCCTCGTATTAATTCACATAAAATATCGCCATAAGAACTATACAGGAATTATAGCATGAGTGTCGATGTGATCCATTAAGTTTAACCAATGTGGCATACCGATGTTATCGCCATGGAAATAAACGAGATCTATGCTTAAACATGGGATACAGTGTTGGTACCGCTTAACATTCATTATAGAAGTAATACTCCATCTGGTCTTTCAAAAAACAGTATATTTAATTCATTGTGTATCAGTAACTTTAATGGAAAATCCATTGGAAATGTGAATTGATAGATCCAACTTTATCCGCTTCACGTCAGGTACCGTATTCGACAATTACTTTCTAGACTACTGAAACGCCATTACCATAATCTTTAAAATGACCAGGGCGCTTATTATGCCGAATACAGCAGGCATATTCGTAAAGCACAGGACGTCTCTCGGGAGTCTTTTACGGCATATAATGGAGAATGAAATGATGTGACTACCAGGAATATCTATCAATTCAAAACTTCCTCCCCAATATGTAGGCATTCTATTCCTGGTATAGAACATCGTGTCTTGGCATTGTCATTTATATCTAATATAGTCAGTGGCAGCGTAATAGGAATACTACATGAATCTCATATATTTAGCTGACATCCATTTGGGAACAGTTCATACGTGCCGTCCCTGACGTTGGTGTGCACGTCGATTTATCATGGTGTCATTGACCTTTCTGGTGACGTCATGGCGTGATTGGTGACGTCACTATGTCTCACCAGTGACAAACATATGGACGGGTCTGTCTGAGTTGATCATATGTCCCGCCCGCTCTGTGCCGACCACTGCAGCCAGACGTTGGGCATCGTACCTGTAATAACCACAGTGACCAGGTGAATACAAACTACTAGTCACATCATAAACGCTAAGGTACTATCAGCGAATGTTACTCTAACTTCACCCTGGGAGAGGTAACATACTCCGTATTTGACCTATGTTTTGGAGCAATATAAAATGATTAACTCTTAGAAATATGTTTATGATAGTGTTAAGAGCACTGTGCACCTATCATGTTGAATACCGTAGGCCTATTTCGAATATTCTATAATAATTGCAAATGTTATGAGGTCGCCTCATGTTATTTCATATTTTCACTTGAGAGTAGATGAACATCTTTTACTCAGCCTCCCAGGTGGAGGGGTCCAGGTGTACTTACTTGGCGTAGAGGACGTGGCAGGTGAGGTTGTCTGTGCTGCCCTTCTGTACTCCCATCATCATGTTACACAGCTCACTGTAGAAGTGGGCATAGCGCGGCAACTCGTAGAACACCATGTGTTTCACTCCACGCACCCGCAACCTGCAACCATGCCAACAGGTAAACAACTGTTAATGTAACTGGGACAATAGGTAAACACCTGTTACTGTAACTAGGAGAACAGGTAAACAACTGTTACTGTAACTGGGATAACAGGTAAACAACGGTTAATGTAACTGGGACAACAGGTAAACAACTGTTAATGTAACTGGGACAGTAGGTAAACAACCTTTGATGTAACTAGCACAACTGTTAATAACATAGCAGATAAAACAATTATGCCTGTAACTAGGACAACAAGTTTGTTGATTGGTGGGTTGATTAATTTTATGGGTACACAGAGGCAAATATCAGAGTCACCCAATGTCGCCAATACTACTCTCAGACAAGGGCCAGGCACTGCTGGACTATAATAGATGGGTCAAGGGCCATTCTAGTGAGGGTCAGGCTAGGCTGGACATTCAATAACAGGCTGAACCTTGGCAAAATTGCTTGAAAGTCTGGCCATGCTGGATCCTCATGCCATAGTCTGGCAATGCTGGACTCTTGGGAGAGTCTCTATCAGCCTGCAAGAGTCCAGCATTTTCACACTGTGGCATGAGGATCCAGCCTAGCCAGACTTTCAAGCAAGTTTGCCAAAGTCCAGCCTGTTATTGAATGTCCAGCCTAGCCTGACCCTCACTAGAATGGCCCTTGACCCATCTATTATAGTCCAGCAGTGCCTGACCCTTGTATGAGAGTAGTATTGGCGACATTGGGTGACTGTGATGTTTACCTCTGTGTAGTGTAACATCCGGTGGGACCTTTCTAGGCTATTCAGACTTTCCCACGGTTAAAGCGTTCCTCTGGTTCTTGACAGGTCTTTAGATAGATGCTGTTTGTCCAATACACCAGTGATCGTATCTATGGATAGTTGTATCAATTAGATCGATGATCAAATCTATCAATAGGGAGGAAACCACTAGCGGCGCACATGTTATTTTATTTGCCTGGTCCTATACACATAGACTAGTACTACAGCAGACATGCAGGGACCGTACATATGGTCCATGCACTGTTTTGAAGCTTTGTACAATTTGGGTATGCCCATCGACCGGTATTGTAGAAGGCTCCTGGTGAAACTCTACTACTCCTTCATAATTTCATCATGAAGCTCCCCACTCCACAGGAGGACATGACAACAGGCAAACAACTGTTAGTCTAACTAGGAGGACAGCGCAACAACTGTGACTGAAACTATGGCTATGAGAAAAAAAAACTGTGGTTGTTACTATGACAACGGGTAACAACGGTAATTGTCTCCACTTTAGTATTACCTTGCTGGACATACCTAACATATTTCCCTTTTCCAATTTTGTAATATCAATCGTGTTGCTTGTTTGCTGCCCAACACCTTCCCACTCCTTTGGCATTTTTCTTTCGGTTCTATTGAAATCCCCGATACAGTTTATATTTAGGGAAAAGAAATTACATGCAGCTGCAGGCGCTTGAAACGGGATTCGCAAACTTCAAAACAAGCTGTTTGGAAAACAAGCGTAATTTCAGACCAATGAGCAGCAACTACACATTATTCCCAAGAAATCAAATCCATGTTGTTAATTGATTGTCATCCTATCTGATTGTCACTTGGTGGTTATCAGTTATCAGAGTAGTTCTTGTGCCGGGTATTCTGTCATGGCGACCTGTTCTGCCTTGGATTAATACGGCTAGGTGGGATGTGCACAATGTTGTGTTTAGGCCCCCGTCCCAGGATCTCTCACAGTTCTTTTTTATGTCAAAATAACGTTTTTAACCTTATATAACGTCTTGCCACGATAAGGAGCCATAGAGAAACGTTACATAACGTTGTATAGCGTTTTTTCGATTACTGGATTCTCCCATATCGACCTTAAGAAATATGTCTTCTCCCTTGTCACTAACCCGCATATTCCATTTACAGTGGGTTAAAACTAGGTTTTGTCACCTTGTCGTTTCTTGGGGTCTGGTACCCTCGTGGTGTGTACTGGTGTATGCCCCTATGTTTTGCAGATACTGGTTGGACATATGACCGTGGATAGCATAAATATCCACGGCTATAAAACATAGTGGAAGTAGACTCTCTGCATAGCATAAATACATGTAAGTAGTATGGTCGATATGCCAAATGATAAATCCTGCTACCATATGAGAGAAGTGAGCCGTATCCACATAGGCCTATCAGATCTAGCCTGGATACAGGCCTATGGATAGAGACCCTGGAGGTGTTTAGACGAATGATGGGTAGGCGGGGGCTGGCAGGCTGGGTGGTGGGAGGGGTTGTACAACCGCGATCTGCAGTAACTAACGTGATCTGCAGTGGTGCAGATAACGGCCGACCATCCAAACGTGATCTGCATCAAAATAACATGAGCTGCATCAATTTATGTAATGCAAAAATCCTATATTTGCATCAAGAGAACTCGTCCTCCCCTTGATGCTACCTGCATCAAAACACGCAGTCCTATGTGCTAATTATCTAGGGGTATCTAGAGGTAACTAATCTTATTTATGCAGAGGGACATATGGGGCATCTAGAAAGTATTTCGGAGGTTGTTTCACATAATCCAGGGGCAACCTGGGTCATCTATAGAAAGGTTATACTGGGGGTCGTTTTACATTGCCCATGGCCCACTTGGGGGGTTTCTTTCCTAAAAATAGTCAAAAGGTCAATTTTACCCCCCAAAAAAGCTAACTTGGTGAAAAAAAGTGTTAAAATTGCAAAAAGGTCAATTTTTCTCAACAATGGCCAATTTGACGAGAAAAGTAACCAAAATTATGAAAAATTAGGTAGATAACGATGGGATGGTTTCAGCAGATCACGTCATTTTGATGCAGATCACGTTTGGATGGTCTGCCGTTATCTGCACTACTGTAGATCACGTCAGTTACTGCAGATCACGGTTGTACAGGGGTCATTGGCATACCTAGCAGCTGGGTGGTGGCAATAAGGTAGCTGGGCCGGGGAAGGAAGCAGGCCCAAGGGTAGGGAATGGGACCGCTTGGCACCATGGTCGGAGAGCCAAGGCCAACCAAGGCATGGTCAGTGATGTAGCACCTAATCACGACCAGGAACGTAGAGGAGGCGAGTGAGACATGGGGAGGGGGTGGGGTAGAGGGAATGAAAAGTGGGAGGGTGTAGCTGGAAGGGAGGGTAGCCATACTACTGCAAGGTTCTCACAAGGTGGTGGTCTGGTGATTAAGACGACAAAGAGCCACCTGGTGACCATTATAGCTGTGACAATCTGTAGTCCTAAGTTGTAGCTAAATGAGGACCTGGTATATTCACATTCAAATATTAAGGTATACATAGACACATAATAATAAGGTAACAAAGGTCCTTTCTATGTCGTAGTAATCATTATTGGATCGGGCCAGAAACATTTTATGTCACGGAATCGCCCCGAACAAAGACCTTTTCCAAGTACAATCTGTCTGGTATGGCTATATTACGAGGGCAAATTGTGGTATGACATCAAGATTAATGACGTCCATAACCAACTACACATATACCAGGTAACACATTACATACATTGTAAGACTGCGAGTATACGCTGTACTATAAGGTGTGTGTGGGGTGAAATAAAGCGTACCGAGCTATGATATTAATCCACACATTATGCCAGTATATCTTACATATTATGGCTAGGCTTAGCTTGAACATGGAAACTACAAGTAAGACCTTGCGATGGCCACCCTCTATAGGTAGGCCTTCTGGTAAGAGGACAAACATGCATGAAATAATCGTCCATCACACTGTATGCACAGATATAGAAGGTATTAAGTCTCCCATGTACATTAAGGGGCCATAAATACCCCCTTGTTTACATTGTGGACAACACGACATCATTAATCAATAGCCCTACAAAAGGGATGCCTGACAGGGACTCTGTTGTAAATGTGGCATACAGAGGGGTGTCCAGGAGAGAGCAGACTGCTGATAGAATGTACCACTTACCATATGGCCCCCTACATCTAATAAAGGCATTAACTCAGCTGATGCATGTATAACTACACTAAGAGGGGATGTGGCATTTCATTAACACAGTGGACGTGAGAGTAGACCCATTATGAAGCAGTGGGGTATTTCTCTACGTTTCGTGACTCAGCTCTTTTCATATTTATATATATCCTTATGTATTACAGCACGATTGAGATTTCAGATTAGCACAATTTAATTCGAATTAATCACCACTTTATATGTGCAGAATCAGCCTAGAGTAGAAAGCTGTTTGCTCCTTCTGAGAAATCGGCGTAGGAATATCATCTGGAAATCACCATTAACAACAACAAAATTCGGTTTAATGAGAGAATACACCATACATTTATATGTTGATGTGTAGGTAAACTGACGGTGAATATCATCATGTAGGTGGCGCCTTGGGTGACATAATCCCAGCTATACGATACAATGTGCTACTTAACAAATATATATCCGGGATTATAGAAACGTGTTGCATGACTAACAATATTTATGTTCTGATGCGGTATTGCTCAATAGGCTTATTATGGATTATTGAATATGTTAGAAAGATTGAGCGTGTGAGTGACCTCACAGATGACTCAAGGTAAGCTGGAATTGTAGCTTATCGTGTACTTAGATATACATGTAGTACTCCCTTATAATCATTCATTGGTCAATCATCAGAAATGAATTCCTTGTTAAAAAGTACCCTCAAGTCATGTGTCATAGTACATGTATGTTATTCCATTTCAGGCCAGCAGGAGGGTTTGGGTGAGCAGGTGGGTGTGGGAGAGCAGGTGGGTGTGGGTGTGCAGGTGGATGTGGGTGACAGTTGCAGGCTGCGGGCGTGTACCGCCTTCTGTCAATTAGGGCAAAAAAATATGCAAGTATACTCTATTATGTGATGGTTATGACCATGCTTAATGCCTTCACCAATTTCCTTCCATTATTTGGGAATTTTATAGGTGTGGAATGTGAGTTAAGTTAGGTTCCATAGGGATCAAGTATGCATACTACTAAATAAGAATTATTTTCTTAAATTAAGAACATTAGTTACATGTGGTGCCACAAGAGGCCACCACTATGCAATACAACATCTTTCTTATCAAACAGGGTATACATTTCTGCCTCAAATTAAGTCCCAAAGAAACAGAAGAGGGTAAAAAAATGTGGGAAAAGGGGAAATTTGTTAGGTATTAATTTGATGTAAGAACCCTGGTTCCAATGAATGAATTATAATAACTATAGGGAGAAAAGATAAGAGACACCATATGCTTGATAATATCATTTAAGTAAAGGGAAGGATTACCTGTCCCATTACATGAAGTGAAATGACTTTGTATAAAGGTCTGATTGCTTAAGCTCTAATGTAGCTACAAAAAGCTGCATTTAATCTGATGAACCTCTTTCTGATGCTCTGGCATCAATCCTTTCTCTCTTAGACTAAAATTAAATATAATCATACCCCTTTCCCAGCCAAGAACATCAATCATGTTTATTTACTCGAATAAAAAAATTAAAACTTACTTAAGAAAAAGGTTTTCTAGAAAAAATGTCAATTCTGTAAGAAAGATTTTCTTATTTTGAGAAATATGTCAGGAAATATCATTTTGATTCCAGTATAAAATACTTGATTTAAGAATGTTTTTCTTGTTTGTTTTTCTTACTCTAAGTATATTAAACTCAACCATGCTTTCAAGTAAAATTTTGTTATTCTACGGAAAAACTTGTTTTAAGTTTATTTTACTTAAAACAAGAAATATTTTCTGAAAATGAGAAAATTATTTTTGGCTGTGTACCAGTCAGTCTGTCGTGGTTATTTTGACATACACTCAGTTACTTATAGGATAGCTACTACTTGCACGGTGATATGCACACATACATACTGAGTATATGGTATATAATTATATGCCCATGGTAAAACTGTTACAGAGTGATACTCCTACCTTTACCATTAGAAGCACTCTATTCTATCTAGGGTTAACCAAACAAAAGTACGTCTGGGGGAAACATTGATTCGTGTTGCCCCTGCTTTCCCAACATGCAAATACAGTGCTTCCCCATGCGGATCTCACAGCTCAAAATAGATATTTATTCGTGCAGGGTGCCTAGTGTAACCGTGCAATAGGGTACGGGCACGCAATACTGGTCTTGTCATGTTAGATGTCTTTTCTGTATTTGAGATGCATCAGTCTGAAGGTAAAATACCAGTCAGCCATATCCCCTGACTACAGTCAAGCACACTCATGGTTATACATACATACTCACAGCAGAGGACCCAGAAAAGTTGGATAAGATGGTTTTTATTGTTCACGATGTATAACACATTTGAATTTTAGATAAGCGCCTATGAAAAGTGATGCGCATCTAATTCAACGTTGACGCCGCATTTGATCTGACATTAACGAATAAGATTCTTAATTTGAGAATACTATCTACATGGCATGGTGATGGGCCTCGGAACTGCATATTGAAACCATGTTCTAATATGCGACACCCAATGTTGTCAAGTCAAAGCGGACAAAGGGGCAGGACACACTGGTATGTTTTAACCCTGCGTCCTGGCATGGTAACTGAATCGACGTCCGTGGGCGTCAATCTGACAGGGAACGTAATTGTGACGCATCCGGAAGCCGCGCTCAAATTGCCTAATGACTGACTTGAATGGCTGACATTTGGGCGCGGGCTAGGTGCTTGGTAGGTGCTTGGTTGGTAGGTAAGGGGGTCAGGAGGGATGCGCTGTGGTGAATACAATGATGGGGGACTTTGGTAGTTTGGGAGGGCTGGACGTTTCTCGATTGGATTCTACTAAAGCCAACAAATACAAACCTCAATACTAGTGCACCAAATCCCACTCTATGTACTATGGGTGATTTTATTGCCCCCACAGGGGCTATCCAACCCCATCCTGCCGCTCCCCCCGCAATTGTTGACGTTATAATCTCATGATCTAAACCCTGGACAAATGCTATTATGAATTAGTTCCCCCCCCCCCCATTATTACTGTTCAATTAATCACACCATTTGAACTTGTCACCTAGCATGTACCCCCCCCCCCCCTCGCTCCAGACATGCAGGTTATCACCCCGTTCTATCTGGACTACAGGGTTATTCCGCTCTGACCGGCTTGGTTTGATAAGCTCAAAATACCAACAGCTGGAGGCTAATTATAACTATAATTATAAATACATAAAAACCGTCATAACGTTTTTATAAATCCTTATATATATATGAGTATAATTCTTTTTAAAACACCTTTTTTCTGACACCTGGTCAGAGACGGCACCTGGTCAGAGACGGCACCTGGTCAGAGACGGCACCCGGTCAGAGACAAAAACATTGGCCCAAGGTCGTGATACACATCCTTAATCGTTGTGAGTGTACAGCCAGTGTCCCAAGTGCAGAGGCAGATGCAATTTCTTTTTAATCTTCGTAAATAGTTCCCCTAACGCGCACTTGGTAAGTTACGCGGCTTCTTGCACAGTCTACCTGGTACTGGAAGATCTCTTTATATAAAATGTATCAATCTCTGCATGCAGAGAGCCAACAGTCTAATACGGAAATATCATCTCCGCTATTGTAAATCCAATCGCTCGCATTCACAGGGGCTTCCAATACATCCATCACAGTCCCAATGACCTTCAGCCCACAGAATCAACCTCTCTGCTATCTAGGTATGCCAGCTATAGAGAGTAGATACAGCTGGTATATTACACAGCTAGGTTCTAACAGCACAGATACATTCATTGACGCAGGTTTATTAGATATGCTGACCCCTACTTCTACAGTAGGCCTTGGTGTATCAGCAGTCCAGTGTTAATTAAATGCTGCCGCTGGTATGCGCCCATGGTAACTTCATTTCCGACTCGAATATCGCCCGCTTTGTCTGAGCTGGATGTCGTCTGCTCTTGGAGACACCATCGACACAGCTGGGCCAATCAACTGTCATTCAGCGTCCATACCACACTACAAAGGTCTGTAGATATAATTCTACTCCATATGTTACATATAGAATGGGGTCTGGTCAATCTGCTAAGATACCACTAAGGCCATGGACACACAAGTGCTATTAGATTCATAGAGAGATGTCAATCTCCTGAGATACCACTAAGGCTATGGGCTAATAAGTAGAGTAAAGTACCCCAAAGGCGGACAGCCCCTGATTCCGGACACCTTGATACAAAGGCCTGATTTCTAGTCATAACAATGTAACAAATAGTTTATATAACACGTGACAAATCAAGGATATACATGTTTTCTGATATACCCATCAGAAATGAAATCATTGGTAAATAGGAAATATGAATAAAAATCCAATTGTTGCATGGTAGGTGATGGCAGAGTGTGTGCAGTGGTGGCTACTAACATCCAAGCTAAGCCCTATATCATTTTTGGAATAACAGGGGGACCATCTTAAATGGTCATATCCATGTCAAATCCTTGACCATAATCATGGTATTGACAATGAACTAAAAGAATCTCTGAGTTATCATAAAATGGTATAGCATTTACATGAATAAATAATCGAGTTTTGAATCAATGACAATTTCCGTTATGGGGTCCCTAATTCCGGACACCTTCTGGTTCTTGAATACTTCTTAACCTGATTGTGATGTAGTTAATCAATTGTGTTCAGTGAACAGCATATCAATTCACTTTTACATTAATATTGTATATAGCTACTCCATGAAAGGACATGGGGTAGGTTGCATCCTGATGAACATATGAGTGGTAGGATTCAAGCTCCCTACCTACATATATCGGGTGACATTGAAATGACATTTTCAGTAATCATGAACTTTCGCTTTCATGATGTTGTGTCAGAAATAAAAAGACAAATGCATATATTTGCATAGTATGTGAAGAACAGGGTTACTGTCCGGAATTAGGACCTTGTGTCCGGAATTAGGTACCCAATTGCCACTTTTTAAGTTATCAACATTATCTAGAAACATGTTTTGTGTTAAAAGCCATTTCACATGCTAGGAGACATGTTTGCCAATAATTATATCAAGGTTTAGTAGGATAATCCGTTGGGGCGAAATTTGAAGATGACCACTAACTGTCCAGAATAAGGGTTCTATTAGATTTATAGAGAGAGGTCTATCATGCAAATAGAAGTACTATAAGATGTCCAGAGTGAGGCCAATCTGCTAAGATACCACTAAGCCCATGCAAACACAAATACTATTAGATTCATAGTTGTACTTAATATCTACATGATTGGAACTCATCATTGATGTGTATTACATTCAAGTGGGATTATTCTATTCTACTATGGATAGTTCAACTTCGCTCGGGACACTATTATTGCATTGCAAAATGCATTGCCTTATCCTCAATCATATAACGCAATGTAATTACAGACCTCCATATTATACAAGGAACCACCTGGATTGCAGGACATCTGCCATGAATAGCTTACCACACAGAAATATCCAATGTAGGTTTGGGGCCTTCCTGGACGTGTTCTGAATAAATATCTACAACACGTATTTATTGGGATGACGTGCTGAGGGCACGCCACTAGTCAAGTACCCCAAGCCGACCCCAATGATAAAGAGATGTTGCCGATAGGGTGGTGCTCTATAAACAGCCAATCAGGATCTTGTATTCCCGTTGGCTCAGAGTCTGCGGCTCCCGCACGCTTCCAGTATTAGATCTCTGGTGGAGCTCTTCACTAATGGAGACGGGGGTTGGAACTCCCCTGGAGAGGAGGGATGGATCTGGAGGGCCAGATTTAGAGTGGGAATTGTGTGCCAGTAGCAGTGTGACTATGACAACGATACGCCTACGCCCCCCTACCCAAGGTCCAGAGAGGGCATCAAGTCAACAGTGCTCTGCAGGCATGTTGTTTACCTGGATAGTGCCCTTTATTACATGTGTCCTGTCCAAACACCCACGGCGAATGGCGTGTCCAAATCACCTGACGTGCAGAGAATCCAAATAGGGAACTAGATGGAGAACTCTGAACTAACAAGCTGCACAAAGTAGGGCAATTTTGTGATGGGGATATTCTTCTTGTTTGGCAATTTATTTGTGTACAATGTCGAAGTTTAGTTGGTTATATTTGTTTGGGGAGAAACTATCAGCATTTCCTGAACTTTGTTGAAGTAAACTTATTTTCCAGCTTAATGTTTAGTTTGTCTAACATGCAATGACCGGCATGCGTGCACAAAAATGCAGTGATATCTAGTTTTGCTCTGTCCATCATCGTGCCTCTACATGGGTACCCGATATTTAGGCCGTGTCGCCGGGTCGATTTTTAGCAGGAGGGCAGTGGCATCGTGTCGATTTTTAGCTATATAAGAACATAGAGAAGACCCCCTGTGAGTCGATTTTTATCCCCGATTTTCCTGTGTCCGTCGATTTTTAAAAGTGCCTAAAAGGGCCGTGTCGCCCGTGTCGATTTTTACCCATGTAGAGGCACATCATCATGCAACCATTTTTGTTGAATACCTCACTGCTGATACAACACAGAGGGCATCCCTTAGACTTAGTTGAATAGACTACGCCATTGGCCTTCGGTGTTTGGAAAGAACTTTGTAGTTAAACAACATGCATGTATAGCACTGTTAACAGTATGTCCCCTGTGACCCTCCAGTAGAGGCTGTCACACTGGAACTGGCACACCATCCGGAGGCCACTGTAAATCTGGCTCCACAGAGTCCTCCCTCCTCCCCAGGGGATTCCTAGGGAGAGAGAAGTGGGAGGCAAACACGCAGGCAGGCAGACGGATAGGGAGGCAGGCAAATCTAGATGCAGGCAGATGGGGAAAAGGCAGGCGGGGAAAAGGCAGGCAGGGATGACCTTGGATATGGCAGTCTGTGGAAGGAAAGAAAGGGTGGGGTGGAGGTTGAGTTTGGCATTAAACCATTAGGTAGAGCAATGGATGGAGGGGCATTAGCAGGTGACTGTAAGTTAGAATCAGTGAGTGGGGGTGGGGCCAGCCAATGCTGTGGGGATTTCAATGATGGAGTACCGCCAAAACACATCAAAGACGCTGATCAGTATTCACGTTCAGCCAGCCGCGACGTGTAATCTATGACCACTCACTGTTCCTACCCCACACACACTCTATTCTGGTACACAGCCTCTATTCTAGTACACACCCTGCTACTTACAGGTTGATATAGCCATAATATTACAAAAGCTGGACTAGCCTGTAAATCCAACCTCTAATAATAATCATAACTGGGCATCGTCATAACTTTAAGGCAACGCTTAATTTTAAGAAACCAATAGATTTAGAAGCTTTAGCTACCAGGCCATGTACATTACACTTGAGAAATTCCGTTTACCAAATTGTCATGGATGTGGTCCTCTATGGTTTTGACACATTATGTCGAAGTATAGCTCATATATAAGCGACCATCCGCGGCACTTCTCTGTGATGATGCAGTTCACCTTGAGATGACTGTATACAGTGACTACGGGATCTCTATCTCAGCTAGGGAACAACAGTGTGTCTATATGTATATAAGACACCAAAGCCGCATTGCCCTTGGATCCTCGTGTATAACCTCCTCTACTCACTCCCGTACACAAGACACGAAGAGACTACAGACACTCCCTTCTTTGCATACTTGGTACTAACATACGCTAGGTAGAACGAGGAGGCCCTTCCCATACACCTATTTATGAACATGCATCATTTACAACATGCTTACAAAAACACACTACCTCCCTCTAAAGGGAAATAAGAAGAGAGAAGACATGTGATGCATACAAGTAGCGTGCCCAGATAATGTTACTACATGTATATCATGGTGAAGTGAGACTAATAGAATTGCATACTAGCATAACCAGATATATGTACACATATAGGCCTACTGTCTTCCCTTTGGAATACTGGTAAAAGGGGACTACTAATAAGATGACCTACAAATATATAATCAATGGGAAATTATGTTAGACATTACATAAGGATGTGCACCTCTCGGTAATGTCATTAACCAGTGCTATTGATTGTAGCTGCCGTCCTTGCATTAGGTTAACTACAGCATGTACACCACCATATATGGGTCTTCACCCCAGGCATGGGTGGTATAGCCAGTGACTTCCATTGTTCTATTCTCATTAGTATAGCTGTCACACAAAGTACTTATACCATCCAATGTAACCGAGATGTTATTGAAGGTATTGTTAGCATATGAATGTGATTGTGAAACCCTTGCTTTCCAAATCCAATGCCCTAACGGATTAGTCTTTAATCTACCACAACTTTCATTCTCTTCCCTGTGCTTTAGAACCCCCTTTGTGGATGCCCATTTTAACGGCGGCCAATGTTTGCCGAGGGCCCCGATGTCTCTGAGGATTTTGTTCCTCCAGCTTCTTTTGAAAATTAGGTGAGATTGGTTGCAGGACCATTTCAATGTTCCACGCACTGTGCAGTGTGGCGCCGTGGGAGGAATGAGGTGCCTAGTCCCAGATAAAACCAACCTTTTATTCTCTTGTTGCTGCTGTCATTGCTGCCGCTCTATTGTTGTTATCCTTGTTTGGTACTGCAATTGATTTTGCGCAAGATTATTTCACCCATGTTTTCCTTGTTAACATCTAGAATATGGGAGAATACAAATCAAAATATTGTTTTAACCTGTCCCCCTCCTCCCTCATCTTACTTCTATATCACTGGCACCCCATTGGACAGTACTTGGCCAAAAGGCTCATCACTAGGCCAAATCCCCCCTGCAATAGGCGCCGCAGCCTCTGTAAATCCCAGGTAATAAGATAGTGTCAGGCCGCAGGAGGGGCCTATAGACAGCCTATTGAGGTTGACGGATGTGGGCCTGGCGTCGGGGTACCAGTGGCTAGACGGTGGCACCGTCCATTACCACAGTGAGGCACAGGCCGGGTCAGCCTGTGCCACTATAGCTGTCCCTGTACCAGTGATAAATGTACCCATATTGTTCATCAATCAGCCTCCTGCCATTGGATAACGTCCTATATTGGGCATTGTCTGTCTATATTGGACGTCAGTCTACCACCACCGACGGTGGCACTGAGGGAAAAAGAGCCATGTCGAATCACCTTCCTTTAGTGTTTACTCGTGGAACACATTTGAATGTGCAGAAAACTACCAGAAGTTGGGTGTGAAAAGCCTTCATTTCCCAGCAAAGATTATAATGCAACACAGTGTTAACGTAATTTTACAAAAAGCAATTGAGGAATGTATGGAAATAGGCTGTTATCTCAGGAAAATCAGTTTTAACCTTAAAGACAGAAAAACAGAATCCTTCCAGCATCCACCAATTAGATTACTCCTGATAAATCCATGTATCATCTGCAACAATCAGAATCCTTACAAGAGATTTCTCATCCCGGATGTTAAGGGCATTGGCCCGGGATCAGTTGATTGGACACTAAGAAGGCGGTGTAACACAGTCTATACGAAAACCTTTTCACCATGCAGGACATTCGGGCCTGCAGGAATATCTTCTTGCAGGCCCGGCTTCATTTGTGCAGGCCAGTATTGGCATGCGATCTTGTTATTTAAGAATTAGGTATAAATCAAGTGTTTATACTGATAGGGATACATGAATAGGGTTCCTCTGTATGTTACAATGATATTCATCATTTCAATATGTAAATTACTGAAGAACATTACAGGAAATATTCAAGCTTTCTGTTTTACACTGTAGACACATTAATAATGGTCCGATTTACAAGCCGTAAAAAACGACATGTAGGCAGGGATCCCTAGATTACAGCCAGCCATTCGGGCCGGCAGTTGCAACCTTTCTGCCGGACCGGCAGGCTTTTTGCCGGCTATAGCCGGTGTCCGGCAGGATTTCGTATAGACTGCGGTGTATGCGTAGACATTGCACATTCAAGGTTGGGGGTCGGGGGGGGGGTGGAGGGGCATGTGCATTAATCATGCAGCACCATGGAGCAGCTCCTTATACTAGTGGGGATTATTCTTAGTACATGTACACACAGACAGCACATTACAAAGCTGTTTAAGCATTTGTTGAATTCATTAATTGATAGAAATACAACCCTGTAATCCCATTCCTTAAAGACGACCAGGAGGAAGGCTCTACAGCAAGCCACCATGAGCTACCACTATGCAATACCTCTCTGTTCCAAGCAGCCATCAATGGTGACCCGCCCTCTTCACAAGAACCCAATAATACCGCCCTTCACATAATTGACTTACGCCATGTGGTCAGTCGATTTAGCCTCATCAAAGGTAGTGGTGGGTTATATAGTAATGTGTTCTGAGGCTATTCCATTCATTGCTGACCCTGTGAGCCTCTATGAACCCATAAAACAAGGCACAGCTGCCACCCAAATGAAGACAGACACATCTGATTCCATCCACAATGAGCTACATCAAACCATCCGGCTGGACACATTACGCCAACACGCAAAGTGGTTATTGCAGAGATTGATTTTGTTTTGCCGTGATTAATTCCCCTTTCTATTTATACACACCAGCCGCGGATTTATTTAATCAATCGCTGTACCCAGTCCCTAATCTAAGCAACTGTGGCACTTGCATAGTGAGTTAAAAGCACAGAGAGCCTTATTACTGAACCGAACCAGGGGCTAAAGCCATCATGAATGAAAAAAAAGACAAAATCGATTTTTCGTTCAGGATCCCTCAGTTGTCTAATTAGGGACAACATCCCACCAACAATACCCCATATCGATCCACAGCCCTGCCCGGCCCACCCCTCAGATCTCTGATTAGATAAGACCCTGGCACTGTAGCATCTACTTTTTGTGTTTTCAAGAAACGAATATAATGTAACTACCGACACCACTAAACGATGAGTCACATTCTATCTAGTCTCACAAGGAGTCTGCCAGCTTCTTCTTTTTAGTATTTTAATTTCACATAGTTTAAAGGGGTACTATTCTCAGTTGTATTATTCAGCATGTCCTAATGGGTTATATAGTGCATTTGAGAGTACATTCAAATGACAATTAAAGTAAAGTATACTTTAGGATACTAGCTAGGACAGGCCAGATATTGTCTTACAATACGTATACATATGCATAATAAATGTATATGGTATACTCTCGAGGCAATATCAATATTCTCCTTCTTAGTTCAAGCAACAGTAATTCTATAATCCTTCTGCCCTGTTATTAAAATTAATACTAAAAGATGCTGACAATAAATCTAGAGACAGCTGCAAATGTTGTACATACGGGAAATAGAAATGTCACTCACTAGCTATTTCTGCGCTCAATGCTGGGGTGAACTGAGCCAGGCATATCTATATATTCCCCCTAAAAAGCTTCGTTTTCACCGCCAGCCTCACTTCTATCACACGTTCCATCATTCTTTCAATTTCTTCTGCTGTGGCTTATCTATGATGGGTAGGCAGCGGATGGAATGGGAGAGGCAGAAGTGGTACACGTATTGCCATTTGGCTTCAGCAAAATGGTTGATTATCTCTGAATGAGGACCATGTCTGCAATGTGTTGAAAAGCTAAGATTGATCACGTGATTTACATCGCAGATGCAACAGGGCACTTGCTGGTATGGTAGTGACCTAGTTGAATTATCTAAATATTTTACAGTTGTTTACTGCCTTGCGTGAATAGCTGAGTATAATGATTTCTTCTTCATATTGTATTCCCAATAGTCAGTGGCGGATTCAGAGGGGGCGCCCCCTCCCCGTTTTTGCCCTTTAAAAAAATGTAAAATCTGCGTTTTTTTAATGTAAAATCTGGTCCAAAGGTTGGGGAAGGAGAATTTATCCAGTAGCCCCCCCCCCCCTTATGTTTTCTTCAAAATCCTGGATCCGCCACTGATAGCATAGGTGGTTTAGGAGCCTATATTGAAAGGCAGTCAACACATCAATAACTTTGGAGTCCAAACTCTGTAAGCATACATCGAAAATGTTGACTGACAACACTGTGTCACTTCATCAGATGGCGTATCTATATACACTGGTTCTCTGGGCAATGTACAATATAGAGCCTGGCGATCAATTTGGCATCGTGATATAGTAGTATCCATGAAACACTTGATATAAGCACTGCTGTTCCCATGTCCCTTACCTCTTAGTCACATTCTCAATATACTAAACAGGGTTGCCACTGACAAGGTAGTTTTAAATTCCCTGACTTTTCCCTGACATTTCCCTGACGTAATATCAAATTTCCCTGACAGTCGCGACATAAACCCTATGTTTTTAAATGCCCTCCAACTATGATTATGCACTCCTTTTAAAGTTTATCTTCTACTTAGCAAGTGGTCATTATCTAACAACAGGGTTTTTTATGTATCGCGTGCGCGCAAAATTTTTGCCCCCTCCTTCTTGAGGATATAGCTTTTTCTCTCTTAGAATCATGGTAAAATACAGACTTTTTGAAAGAAAACAGGTGACTTTTTTTTTCATTTCAATGATTTTCCCTGACAAAATATTATTTTCCCTGACGTTTTCAGAAATTTTCATTTTCCCTGACATTTTGCTAAAAAATCTGAAATTCCCTGACATTTCCCTGACCTGGAACAAAAAAATAATTTCCATGACATTTTCCCTGACAGTGGCAACCCTGACTAAAGCATACAGAAAGGGAAATTGAAAACATACACGTTTGGGCAATACTGGGCATAGACTACAGCCAGTAAACGAAAATTCAAATGTACATACTAGCACCTTTTTAATACGCATGTTATCCTATGACTGGTACGTTACCACTGATGACACCCACCCCGACCGTCCACACAAAATCGTATTTATATTGCCTCGTCAGCAGATACCAGGTTCTTCTAAAGGAACCAGTGCCCGGTGACTCCCCGTCCCGGCACAAGGCCTTAACGCCTTCAAGCACCCTCCAGCCCGCCCTTCTCCTAATCTAGTTTAGAAAGGAGAAGGTGAGGCAGTGAGGCGACCTACACGTTTACGTCTGGGACCTGGTCCGAATATCTATCACATTACTGAAGGCCAGCAGATAGTGGGAGGCTGAATGCCGTGTCTGCGATTCTATGCCGTGACTTGCACTGCTCTGCTATTCACACGAGGTACCTCTGGTATGAGCGGGGAGTTTTTTCTTGCTTGGGTAGCACCCAAGGGTCAAAGCCATCCATAATCAGATGTCCAAGGGACAGTTTATACGTCACCAAGTCTCTGAGGTCCCAAACAGATAACAGAACTTTTGTAGGATACTGAAAATCTTTAGGTGACTTTGATAGGGGTATAGGGTTAATACATAAAAGGGTCTTGTGGCATAATAAGTTATACATAGTAGTATATTGGCCGCAATCATCTATCAGGTAGAGGAGCAGATTAAAACTTTGAAGATTTCACGGGATGGTTAATAGGTAATATCTCTCCCCATCCTACCTCGACAACACATGATTCACTGAACTGGGCCTCGACCAGTCAGAGAGGTCTTCTTTCACCGGAAGAACAAGGCCCCTAAAACCCAGCCACCCCCGTCGGCCAATCCAACATGGCCAATCCATTAAACTCACACCTCTGTCGGCGTCTCCTCGATAAACCCGCCGCAGGCCTCACCCACTCCCCCTCCTCCACGCTGTACCTGCTTCTCATTACATTCGGCAGCTCACAGCCTAAGCATAGAGCATCACGTGAAAGGGTGTGGGTAAAATTGTATTTTCTAAAGTTCAACGGAACTGGTTGAAATTGCACTAGAGAGTATTATAATCTCATCTTCTATCGGGCATTGAATGCAGATAGGGGATTAAATACAACCCAGTGTGTCTTCCAGAGAGGAAATTCATCATGCTTGTAAAAATGCTGTAGTTGCCTGAGGAGAGGCCGACTCTTCATATACTACTACCCTGCCATGGTGATTCACCACACAGCCAATACTCTTAGTCCTGGCATGGCACGGGCCACGTGAGACATTGGTAATTTACCCTGTAATTCAAACTAGAGGGAGCTTTTCCACACATTTCCTGAAACACCGAAAATTTTCTGGTGGGCATGATTTACCCCAATAGAAGGTGACTCGAGTAGCATGGTAAACTCATAGCATTCCTTATATAATTTATTAGGACTGATCACTGGATAAGTGTTACTTGCAACGTACACTACCTCAATACCTTACGTGTCACACTGACAGTCTATTAAAGCTCTACCTCCCCTATATAATAGACCAGAGATTCAGTCCTCGCTCGACTTGGACTGTTACTGGAGGGGCTGTAAGAATCGGGTCTTTAACCACAATAGTATTGTAATAGTGTGAGAGCTAGTGACCCCCTTGTATACCCCAGTAGGGGCTTGGTGCTCAGAACCCAGGGCTGGAGGTGGTTAATGTGCCCTTGTCTAGTGCCACTTGGTGAGCTGACCATTGTGAGTCAGGTCATGGAGTAGGGGAGAGGGGAGTGGACAGCCACACTAAGCCCTTACTAGGGTAAACACTACATCAGTTTGTATTCATTTAGTGCATGCCAGGCTCTATTTGTAGCCGGTCTGACGCCTCTCTCTGTCAATAATCCCTCTTTATTGTACTAGGGCTATCGACCGGTGTTACACTTACACTCATATATACCCATCTGTTCTATTCATATCGGTCGCCAGGAATACTCTGATTAAACTGGGAGTTGCAATATGGTATGATTAAAGCAACATCCAGTTTCACCCTAGATCGGATGAACAAAGAAACAGTCTTTCATTTACCTGTTCACCTATACAGTGTATGTAGTAGATACCCTACAAGTAACTGAGTTTATGTCAAAATAGCCACGATGCGATGTGCACTGCACCTTGGTTCGGGTGATAATCCGTTCATATATAGTGTGTCCATGCCCACGTTCTGAGCATGCTTCAGATGCAAATGTCAGCAAGACTTACAACATTCCCTTCCTTGGTTACATATACCTGGAGACAAAGGATTCCTGCCTGTAGAAAGGAAATGTGTGTTAAGGCTAAACATACAACTCATGTAGAATGTATGGGCCTTTGTGAAGTGGAAAGGTACAGGGGAGGCACTGAGCCTGGCATTAGCACACGCCTTAGCTGGGTTGAGCAGAGCCACTGAGCTACTCTGGGAGCTACTCGTGAGCTGCTCTCTGGTGTGTCCGGGCGGGGGCCTTTAACCCCATCAAAAGGCGCCAATACTAGAGGCAAATGGCTCTAAGAGATGTGCACTACAGAGTAGAAAAAGGGATGTTGCTCCCAATATAACTGGTAGAATATCCACTCTAAACCCCTCTACATTAATATGGTACATTGTACAAGAGTACTTCATGTAGGAATCTATATATACTACTATACTGGTGCCGTATGAGCATTTTTGTAGGTGGATATTTGGCAAAGGTATTATTTCAAAGCGAGTTTAGTATAAATTCCAGCTACATTATGGTACCAGAGTACTACAGTTAGACTCTCATTATAAAGGTTATTTCAGTAGGTGACCATTTGGGGAAGGTATATCAAAGCGAGTGTGGCATATTACAGAACTGGGTAGCTGCCGAACATCAAGGTGTGTGTGTTTGGGTGGGGGTGGGGGGGTCCTAGGCTGGCAGAAGGGAGGCTTGATTTAATGTCTGTGGCCAGCTACGGTTGGCTGGAGGGGCCCAGGGATGGTGGTATATGCCTGTGCCCACATAACCAATGGTCACCTGGGACCTGACCCGCCTTTGGACATGCTCACTGGGCGTGGTTATCACATGGTCACATGCCACCTCATATAGCAAGGCACCAATGCATGGGTGACAGTATTAACCCTAAACCAGATACATGTAATACGGAACCAAGTTCAATCATCATCCATGTAAAAGTAGTTTCATGAATGGAGTCAACCTTGATCGATAATAATCTTTATTGAAGATGACCTTTCCACACATAGTGAACAGGGTTGTTTTAGTAGTATATATGAACTATTTCTTACCTGAAACTAGCCTGTGAGGGCACAGACATTGTAAATATAGTAAAAAGCATAAACTGTAGAGCCTGGGACTTACCATAAGTTCATTTGTTCATTCAGGCCATACTCACTGTTAAAGAATGCGAGTTGGCGCAAATACCCCGATATCAGTATTGCAGGGGTTGCCATGACAATAGCTGCCTGTCCTTGCTAAATACATGTCGGTAACAGCCAAGTGAACAGTCAGCTGTGTTCAGTGACAGGTAGGATAGGTTGCAGCTGTCACAAGGGATAGTGTTGATGGTTTTATAGTTCTTACAATAGAAATACAGGCATTTCTATATAGTTGGTTCACGTGAGATGTCATGTGATGAATATGTACATGTGTCATACAGCATCTGCCTCCAGGGCAGTGGACCTTCTGATGTAGAGCTTACAAAATGTTAAGTATTCTAGGTGTACTGCAACGTCTTTCATGTCCATTTTAGAATGATTCCTTATTTGCCAGATTCCTAGAGGTTTTATTTATTCCACAGCTACCCTGGCTTCTATAAGGAGGCCTCGGTGTATTTATGAATTGGTACTTTACCACCTGTCAGTGTGGTATGTAGTCGCCAACATCTGCTTTGCATGGGATGTTGACACTATAGGTGTCCATCTGTTATGAGGGGTAGCATAAGCATCTATTAACTATTACTACTAAGATTTAGCAAATGAATTTCCGTATGTACAGATAGATCTGGTATGAAGTGCATCGGGATACTGCCTTTTATTAACCCCTATGTAGTGCATAAGTTTGTGGTTATACGACACACACCTCCTCCTCGTTTTCTACCCTATGTAGTGCATTCCTCAGAATAATCCCACTAAAGCAGTTCTGGAATGGCCTCTAAAGGAGGTTACCATTTCCAATAAATGGTTTCATACAAGATGTGACTGAGATATGTTGCTTTGAATCTACAGCCAGGTGCAGGATCAAAGTCCGTTTATACACCGGGTAAGATTACAAAGAGGTCAAACGTGCTCCATCTCAGGCCTTGGTGCATAAAGGTATCATTTACAACAGGGAGTATCTCCGTGGAGGAAGGGTGGGGAGGGTGGGGGGTGTCTGTATCGTGTATGCAAAGTATATACCGTAATTGAAGGTATTTTTCTAGGAGAAAGTAAGATAACGTCACTGTAGTACATTTGTCAGTCTGATATATATCTGAATCAATATGTCAGTTTGTAGCTTGCTTAATTAATGAAGCATCGCTATTTATACCACTGGTCTATATAGAAGAATGAAGTAGTGCTGGCCATTGAGACATGACCTTGACTTGAGATCGTACTCTAATAATTCTATTTCATAGGCTATTCTTAGTAATGGAGAATCTTACTATATATGACCGCTGCAGTTTGTATGGGTGTGCATCCTTTTCACTCGCTCAGCACCCCTCCCTGGTTGCGTGCGGACACACAAGAACGTGACGTGACATAGACGACACCCGTGACGCTGTCCTCAAGTGTCGTCTGCTTACGGGACGTAATGGCCGACAGCACCAAATAACACGAGAAGGGTAAAACAATCTGTGGCACAATCCTGTTGCCAACGCCAACGGCTACCAACCCACACCAGTGGTTCCCGAAGGTGGATGTCCACACCCCCTACTGGGGATTAGGTTCATTAGCTAGCCTCTTTGACGACCGTCTTTTGCCTGCATTCATCCCTGGAGGCTTGTCAATCTTAAAAAAGGTGATTCCTGTCAGACCCACAGGCGCCGCATAATTACCACCACCACTTAGAATGAGCTTTGTGAGTTGTGGATGGAGGTTAATAGTACTCACTTGTCTGGGAACCTGACAGCTAAGTTGTGCTATCTTATCATATGCATTTAAATGTACATATATACCGATACTATAGTTGAGGGATATGGCCTGGTATGTCTCCTCACTGAAATAGAACTAAGCACAGGAACAGCCTTTAAGGGATATCCCTGCTCAAGAGCCAACAGGAACAAAACATTCTTGACAGCTCAGGTGTGATTCTAATCTAGCTGCTAGACCTAATTTACAGGAATCCTATAATAATAAGGCCAATATGCACTTCCACGAGATTTGCCTAATTAAAGAAAGTCACGCTTCCCTCAGGATGCCAATGGAAACTGTCGTTTTAGGCTCCCTTAATGAGATGGAAACACCCCTTAATCACGTTCTTTATTGAATGTCTTATGCTTACGTTGACTCCCTTCATGTAGGTATGAAGAAGTACCAAACAGAGATCAAATACGGTGGGTCATACACGTACCAGAACCAATTCTGGTTTCCTTTGCTTCGACCATCTTTTAGGTCAACCTTTTTCTGTCGTGAAATCTAAAAGAGAAAACATGCTTTATTGTGACTGTGAGCTGGAAACACATTCCTGCTGGCAATTCACATCTGACAATTACCATCCTCGTTTTTTTAAACCAATCAGGAAACTGCAGACGACAGCATCATCTCTAGTGACAATGGGGTACCTTAATTATTTTTAGGTCTTTAATATACAATTGTTTCTCCCGTTTCTTACCACCACAAATCTCCTGACTGAATCCTCCAAACTGCCATGGACTACTGTTAATGTTATTATTAGTCGGAGTATCAACAATAAATGAAAGACCTTTCGACAGTTTCCCATTTATTCATCGACGATAGATCTCTACCCATGATATGATAGGAGAGTATCTTCACAACTCCCTGCAAGGAGCAAGCCCTGCATTTTTATATTCTGTTCTATGCTAAGACCCCCCCCCCCCCCCCCACACACACACACCCACTTCACCTTGTGGGGTATTGTATGTATCCCGGCGGCCAGCCCTCAGACACCGCAGCATTATTGGCGGGTCCCACACAGAATACCAATGTCGTCTGCTCACCGCGCGTCCGTGTCAGACGACAATGAGACACCACCGATCCGCGCGCCAACAACGAGAAGGAGGCGGCACAGCTTTCACCCAATATCGTCCACATCTACCGTCAGCAGAGTCCTACGTCGAGACCTGGATGAGGGCGTCATGATAGGGCCACACGGGATGAGTTTTAAGACGACGCCATGATACCTGCAGATGTCGTCATGGAAATTGTTCCAAAACTGGTCGAGTACCGGTGTTCTCACATTGGGTTTAGAGAAGGCCTTGTAAAGGAAGGGCCCGCTTAGGTGCATTACAATATTGATCAATCGCATATATATATATGATAGTGAAAGAGAACGGTTGAGGAGTAAAACTAATAATTCCCTGTGAAGATTATGGCACCCTTTGCCAAAGGGTGCCATAATCTTCACTGGCTTTGGTCTAACAGGAGAAACTCATACCACTGAAACGTGGAGTCTGTTGGAGAGGGTTCGACATAATGTAGACGGCACGGCTCATTTTGAGGGGCCATTTCTCCGCAATCAGGGCCAAGACCTACTTATCTCTGAGCTTAAATTCAGTAACCTGTAATGAAGCCTGACTATTACAAAACCCTAAAGAGCATCTAGGTTTATTATTTAATAGAAAGCATCCTATGGCAGAGGATTTGGCCTACCTATCTTCAATCAGAGGGATAGCTAGCACGTACTAGTACTATCATCAGTAACCACGTATAGCAACCTATAACGACATGTGTTAAAGTGGCATAATCACTAAGCGTATTCCACTCACAATTCTAGTACTGTTCTAGTCTACTATGTGGTTAAGTGAGAGTAGTGAGAATGTCCCTTTAATAATCATGTATAACAACCCATGATGACTTTGCTGTGGCGGTAGCAGCCATGCAGGGCGGATGGTGTGGCAGGGTGGGAGGTGAGGGCAGGCTACAAGTGATCTTTACCATTTATATGTGAGGTATAGCGATAATTCAGGTGGCTCCATATGCGCAGCCATGTTAGTTCTGAGCTCGGAGATTTTCTCGCGAGATTTGGGCAGTGAACAAACTCAGACACACTATGCTATGCCATGAACAAGCTGCATTGCGAGAGCAGAACCAAGTTCTCCGAGATAGCCGGTGTCAGTGCAAACACAATGGTTGCGGGAACAAGTTCAGTCCCGTTTCATCGTTATACAGTGAGCCGCGTCGGACGGTGCCTGGGAGACAGCCACACGCCAGACGCTGCAATCGTCAGATGGCTTCGGGATTCAGGTTGCTATGGTAACGTCCACAAGACGTAGCCCCTCCAGGGCTGCACTGGAGGAGGTGGGATATGAATCAGGTCTCCATCCTCACGTCCAGCCCTCCTCTGTGGTCAAGGGCCTAGTCTCTCGCTGTCAGACCCGCCCACCCGTGACCATACACACGCCGAGCAGGGTCTGACCCAGTGCCTTATCAGCGCCGGGGACGGCGTTGGCTTAGCAGTACCCTCTCCCAGCAGATATTAAGTGTATACACTACCATTACTAAAGATATGCTGGAGATTGATGCGCATGGGCGCTGACTACACACGCTACACTCGCCAAGCATATACTTTGTCAGGGTTATGCTTGAAGAGTGTAGGTCCACCCTGCTGCTGTCCCCCAGTCTGTAGTGATACAGACGGGGGCCGAGTCTATCAAGGGCCAGGCTCCCCATTATCTCCCCACTCCCAACTTCTATTATCACACAGCTATCTTTCTGGTATTACCGCCCTTGGCGCCGATACTCTCGGAACTGGTGTAATCTGCAATTTATTTCCTCACCCTTTCTTTCTGGTAACACTCTCGCCAAGGTATTAAATTGCAGTCTTTATATGAATTATCTGGGGAATGAGGCTCGACAGAGTGTGGTCTATTAATCCGATAACCAAGGCACTGCTTACCCACATCTCTTAAGTAAATGAGTACTTTGCCTTAGACCTCTAACGATGCAATGGGTGGCGTCAGATAATACAATAGAAGAGCCATTATTTCCCTTTACTATTAGTGAGACTGTAGAAGGGCAATCGATGGAGACAGTAAGCTATCAATACAACAATGCCTCTCATTATAGCTCTTCTTTCTAAGCAGGAATAGACTTCATATATAAGATAGATTAGGAAGATATTTTGCCCCACATTTGTCAAGTCTAAAACCTTCATTATTTTCCCGATGCCTTACAATCATTGAATCACTGCACGTGGCTTGACCACCTTTTCTGTCAAAATAAAAACAACTAAAAAATACCTTTACGGATAGTAGTGACATAATATCCGCAACAACTGTCACACGTTCACAATAATGTAGATATATTGCAAGTTGCAGACTAAAATATGTTTTTTTAAACCTTCATTTAAACGCTGTTTCTCGGGTTGCCTTCTAATCACCAAACACTTTATTGCTGCCGGCGTCAGGACTGTATCCTGTACTGTCAGGCAGCCGTGGGCTACTGCAATTAAATGTCTCATGCCGCTCTAGCAGTGCCACAGCACCACTGTGAATAGCAACTGGGACATTAATCGGATTCCATTTTTTCACGCTTCTATATTCAATGATTAGTGTCAATGTTAATTGTTTTCTTCCATTTAACCCTGCCTCTTACAATACCATTACAATACTGTACTTCTACACGGCAGGTCTACCCCAGCCAACAAACCGATGATATATAAGCAGAGCAGGCCCAGTGCGCGGGTTGGACTACAGCTAGAGAGTGGGTCATTGGGGGCTTTAATCACGTTCCTCCATAGTGCACCAGGCATCGTTTAACACCATGATTAAATCAAGTCGGTTTGTTCTTTCCATTCTGTGGCCGGCCTCCTTGGGGGCGGGGCTGTCCCTGCTAGGGGCTGTTGACTGGTTAGAGACTCTATCACCAATGGGCGCCTGTCACGGCAGATTAAGTGGTAGGGGGTGCCTGGCATGTCTGCAGGAGGACAGGGGCCCAGCAGGCACGTGGGGATCACTTGGATCCCACTAGTGTTTTAGATTATTCTGTACGGCTGTATCAAGGCATTTAGGCCGCTATATAGAGCCTCCGTTATCCACTATCATACTGACACCATCCACATTATGAAAATTGCGAAGATATGGCTGTTTTTCTTCCCTTTGCAATATTGGGGATATGGCTGCATTGCATACAAGTAAATTAATTTCTTTCATTAGGTAAGTCATTTACAATCAAGAATGTATGTTAATTTTCAATGTGTGGCTTCGTCTATACCTGGCTTCAACATTCACTATTTTGAATTTCAATAATGCAGAACACACCTCGATGCCTCAAAAAGTTGGTACTTCTTAACTTGATGGGAACAGGAACGACTATATTCATAGCCAAAAGTGGAGTCGGCGGACATAATCTAGCTCAGTGACCGGATGAGAATTGGTCGGGGAGAAGGACTAACGTATGCTCATCAGATTTACAAGACTCTGGCGGTCCAATACATCTTTGATGAAACCTCTCAGGGCCTGACGATGCAGCCCGACATCCCTTCATCCCCCTAATTCAGTGAAGTGCCCCAGTGTAGCATACCTACTATACACATCACTCAGTTCCTAAATACACTACCCCTAACTATCTAATCCACTACCAGATCACATTTGGGAGCCAACAATCTGATAGATGTTTCAGCAGACGACTTTGACGTCCATTTGCGCGGAAATCCTAGTGATTTCTACGGGTTAGAAGGCAATGTAGGGGTCTACTTTTAAGCACAATTTCTAGTAATTAACGTTCCCCTGTGACGAGAGGCTAACATTTGTGAGGTTCAATAGGTTCATATGAAAGGTAAGTATTAGAGAAGTTAGGGTCAATCCTTCCAGCCAGGCTGGAATGTTTCTCTGTTGAAAGTTAGGATCTATTATGACCAACAGCAAAGTAAATATTTTACAACACACACACATTTGTTGCAGCTTCTACAGAAGCCTCTTAGAAGGAGAGATAAATAGTGACTATTGATGGAGTAGTTTTATTCTCTCTAATGACATAACCTGCCCTTTGCAGGATTTTGGAAAACATCAGACGGAATATCACCCAAAGCACCCTATGAAGATTCATAATATTCTCAAAGGCATGCTTGCAAGTGCAACACATATAAAACCCACAGTTCATCTCAATGACACTTGACTATCGAATTATATTCTCCTCTATATTTTTGCTTCATCCTCCTTCTATGATTCTGGAGAGATTAAAGTGATTGAAGTACAGTGCAGTTAAAGTTGTATTGGTCGGGGGGATTTAATTAGTAGACTTCTGTGGACGGAACTGCTAGTGCCTCTGCTTCATTGATGTCTTCTCATAAATTGATAAGAGGCTTCTGTTCCTCTTAGCGTATCTATCCGTTCATGTTCTTATCCATAATTTAATAATTGATAGCAAAAGTAATCAATATTCGAAAGTATGGGTGAATTTAATCTAGTCTACTTTGGATATCATTTTAAAGTAAAATGTGCAGATGTGAAGGCAATCGTGGCAAAATACAACGTTCAACTACTACGATCGTTCACGGAAACCCCCTCCTCAATAAAGAAGACTAACACATAATTCAATACCAAATTCCTAGGTAATTTGGGTGATATTCAATTAGCAATAAAAGTTAAAACCTTTCTTAAAAAATATTCACTCACTTTTCCGTATATGTTCAAAAAATATCATCTGAACGCCACCAATACAGACGGAAATCAGAAACCCATTGTATAAGTAAACACCACCCTTGTCCTTAAACAGCGACCCGTAGACCCGTGAAGAGAAGGTCTCCTTACTACTGTCGTTTATCACCAGGACTGGGAGACCGATTTAACCTAGGACGACCTCGACAGAATTCAAAGTTCCTCCCTACCCTTGCTGAGATTACTAATTCCAAGAAGGAAGGGGAACCGTGGAAGGTCACCCAGAGGTCCTGATGAGACAAGCGTGGTGCCGAGATCAATCTGGTGCTACTGAGAATGTAGATCAATGAACGATGTGAGTCTAACTACTTACAATCAATATGCCGCGGTACAGACAAGGGCCCTGCCCAGATTGCATGCAAATGTACTTAGTGTCACCACTCTGGTAGGAAGATGGCGCCACCCATCACGCAGGGGGCAGACCACGTGCGGTTGGGGCGGTTAGTGATATAATGGTTAGTTACATGGCACAGGTTTCCCTGTCCTTTATATGATAATATCTCTCTGTGTAAGGTGCTTTAAGCAGTGTACTGCTAATAAAGATATTATATCATAAGCAAATATATGAAGGATACATAATGATGAATATGTATGTCAAATGGATTTGGAAATTGTAGGCAGTAGGTGCCTATCTCCAGTATGTCAATATCACAATGTAATTAGTCCATCCCATCATTGAACAACCCTATATATATTCCTGCATAGGGGTCTCTTAATGTGAGCGGCAATTGCTTTATCTGGTACCAGCAAGATAAAGACTGATAACAGCTATTCCAACGGGTACCATTGGTTGATAATCCCTCCCACTACACGTCTACGTATGTCCTATAAGCCGCAAAGTATAAGTATAAGTGTGACATAGTAGGGGAGCACAGGAGGTGGGCGGGGGCTTCCTATGTAAGATCTATCATCAGAGACAATGTATTGTATACAGCACTACCACTGTTATAAAACCTGTCATAGGATGCCCTCATTCTGACCCTCATCGGTCACGGCGGGCGATACGTCTCAGGCTACACCCTACAGGTGACGACCTAAGGTCCCAGTGTATACATAGACATTCATCTTCATCCAGACCTCTCAGACGATCATATATTTGGAACCTGTTTTATTTATCATGTCTACCTGCTTTACATTCGAGAATAAATCACCTGATTGCCACATCCAGAAGTGAGTTTGAGAAAAGAGTCTGCATAAAGAGCCTGCAGGATCCCTAGCAGCCCGGTGTGATCAGAACAGATGAATTGTCGTCTGCTCTCAGAGTAGGTGCTCTGTTACAGTTACACACAACATTGATTCTATGCTATTAACCAATGTAGCACAAAAGAGTGGGCTTTTGATAATAAAAGTTGTCTTTAGGCTGGTGTTAGCTGAAACCTCCTAGGATGGTCTGTAATGGCTACGTTTGTAAACATCTCATATCAAGAGATTCACTGGACAATTATCTTTCATAATCATAGTGTATATCGGAATGCAGGAGTTTGAGATTGAATTCATGTGCTTGTCTGTTACACTTCAGAAATGTTCAAAAACTCTATGGACAACATTTCTGAAACGGAACCCTTTCTTGCTACCACTGGTCTATAATGACGCATAAAGAAGATAAGTTCTGCGATACATACATAGGTCTAGGTATACCATTAAACTGACTACACACTAGTTGGAGAGCCGGAGGTAACTTCCTTCCAAACCCCAGGAGCAGATAAAACATGTAAAAACGCATATCAGATCAACCAGCATCTAATGGTACATATTTGGTACAAATCGCCATCCATTTACATGTAATTCCTGGGGCTCTGGGACTAACGCTGTATGGTGTCTGGAAATAAATGTGAAACTCCCATCTGCATTGGTTTATTAAACGTCACACTTCGGGGCTATATAACTACAGAATATTCTATTCTTGCCAAGGTTCCCATGAGAGTAAGTCTTACACCCTAAAATAGATATGCTTTATAGTCTGCCGCAGAATGAAATGTTGCCCATCCCTTCTATGCACATCAGTCGTTATTGCAATCCCTATAGTCAATCGTGCCCTTACCCCAGCTTCAACTCCATGTGCCTTATTGTGCCATGAACATCTAATCTGATTCTTTAAGAGCCACATTATACCCGTTGTGGGCATGCATCAATGCAGCCCTGGGGAGTTACTCACTAGGGCAGCATTCACGCATTGTGCCGACTCTATGGGTTTGATACACTCCCAAAAGGTCGCCAGGATGCATTCATGAATGCAACCCTGGAGAGCAGACCAGAACTGCATTCATGCACCATGACAAATATGGGTATAGCACACCAAAAGGACTCTGCGGCCTTTAAAGGCCTAATTTACCTCCCACCACAGCGTGTGACAATGCAAGCAATAACTGCTGATTCACTGCCCGGCCATATCCCAACTCGGTAATCTACCATAGAGTCCATAGATTGGGGAGGCATTCAGTTGTGGTTCCCCTACCCAGACTCCTGTAAGTGGGCACATGCCTCGGCCGCCCTGGAGGAGGGATGGGGAGAGGGTTAGTCTCCACAATGATGCCATTACATGTCCGCTGACAATTAATCAATGCGGCGTTTATCATGAGGGCCTACATTGACACTCTCTGCAGGAGGAAAAACAAATGCAATTACCTCAGGGACTATCATAACAGAGCAAAACAGTAATGTTGTACTCCCACTCCCATTCCATTGTTTTCTTTATTAGACATATCAGGCTCTCGTCATGTTACAGCATTTGTGTGTCTTTTCATTAGGCACATTTAAATGTTGACACTTTTAATTATTCATAGTTCTTATTTCACATCAGTGTTAACACAGTAACAGTACAAAGCAGAGGATACATACTGCACTATTATTCCTTCCCATTGAAGGGTTACACTGCTACACTGAAGAAGGTAATTGAATGGTATCTTTCTTTAGTTTATTTGATCCTTTCTTGAACAGAAATCCCATGAGAGCGGCATCGACAGAATATCATGATTATTGCGAGGAAGACTTAGGGTTACACTTATAAAATATTGCACTCTGGGGAGAATGGTCTGTGCCATGTAGAGAATTTGGAAACCAAAGCTGGAGACTAGGTCTCTGTATACACACCCAGTCTAAAGCAGCAAGGCTATAATAGATGCACCACCAGGGACATGGGCAGGGAGGTAGCTGCTGGCCATACTAGAGCTGCATTTCAATGGCGGAAACCATCCATCACATTTGACCAGAGAGACACCGTATTACCATGAACACACACAAAAGAACCTACTCCAGGGGACACATACTGGCGGACTAAAATCGAATTATATCACTGTGGTCTAAAATGACACAAAAGCTATGGGGGTTTCTACCTTGCTACTAAGGCCGGGGGTAATAAGAATGAATTGACATTATTGATGGGCCTGGTGTGGGATGTCCTAACTCTGCACTATTCATTCCTATCCTATTCATTATCGTTTGGATCAGACACCAATGCTGAACCAGGGGCTCAGCGCTCTAAGTGTTGGCTAAAACAAGCCGTGTATTTTGATCAATCCTTATGGAATGCTGTTAGATGGGAGATGTGATCCTATGTTCTATGCTTGTGTGGACACTTTTAAATCTTTTTTTGTAATCTTTTATACTGGGGATAATAAAGAGATGCATTGTTATTGTCAAAAGGACAGGGCTTGACGATGAGGCTCTAGACTTCCCTAAAGTTGTTGTGGGTAGTACACATGTACTTCTTTCGACTGATTGCATCGGATTATCCCGTATATGCCCTGTCCCTCATTGATGACAACATACGTGAATACCATATACAACTTATACTTAGAAGTATACTTTCATCTTCTGATTGTAGACAATCAAATGGGTGACTAACATTGATGTGGAAGCTGTTAATCTTTTAAGGATGGCATGATGTACCATGATGATCCAATGTAGCGCCAACTCGCCGATACTGCATTGGACGTGCCGACCCTACGGGGTGTATCATCTCCATAGGGTCGGAAACATGCAGTACTGACGAGTTTAACAGAGTTCTCCTCATGCTGCAGTGCAACGGCGGGTCGCCGGCATCCTTTTCGCTGCCACCAGTGTTGAATACCTCCAAAATCGTCACCGGTGTCATTTTAATTATCCATAATAGGTTACTCACCAGGACGCATTCATACATCATCACAACTAAAACACCAGGCTGCTCTTAAAGGTCCAAATCTTGGTACCCCTCCAGTGCCAGTCGGAGTGGGAGTGGGCCAGGTACTCAGCCCTATAACTACAGCGGGTGGGGGTTTAAAGGGTTACAAAGCCGAGTGTGGCAAGCCATTTGTTCACCCTTGATATCGAAGTTGTTAACTCCGATATCAGAGTAATAAACTTACACATTCCGATATCGGAGTTAAAAACTCAGATATCAATTTTAAAAACTCCGATATCAAAGTTAAAAACTCTGATATCAAAGTTAAAAACTCGGACATCGGGGGTGAACATATGGCTTGCCATAGCCGTAAGTAGCAGCAGTTAGTGAGTGCAGTAAGAAGGACCGACCTGTGGTAGTAGTGGAGCCGCTCTGTGTACAGTAGGAAGTGACTCTTGCCGCGCATGAAGTCCTTACGTGCTTTCCGCATCTTGACGTCCTTGGTGTATCTGAAGGTGGACAATGTCAACCATGTTACAGATGTTAAACAATCCTGATGAAGCATGAATGCAGCCCTGGCGAGTAACTCGCCTGGACTACATGGAATGCATCATGCCGACCCTTCGGGTGTGTATCAATACCATAGGATCTTCATGATGCATAAATGCACTATGTGGGCCTTAAAGGGATAAAGAGGGAATATGTATCACTTTGTTATCAATCATCCGAAATTCATTTCCAGTGTGGTGTGCACTATGTACTGAAACATGCATCTCTATCTGCTGCTACTGGCTACATGGGCTAAATCATCTCTATTTAGAGAGGAATAAACATAAAGGTGCATAATGTATTACTTACTCGCAAATAGAGACATGGTCGATGTTTTCTTTTTTGAAGTAGTTTCTGATCCTGACATAGTCAAAGTAGGATGGGATGTAGATCATAGTACGAGCCATCACGGGGTCTTTGTGTTCCCTTAGCACCTGGAGGAAAGGTTCAGCATTAGCTTGTACTTGTATCTCCAAGAACCATCTCATCTTTCATGCATAGAATGCATCGAGCAAACTTGTAATCTTCACTTAAGAGGATCTTATAAAATCTCCTTAGTTGAAGGCGTAATAAGCCGACTGATTGCATGGGTGTTTAACTACCGACTTTTAACACATGAAGCGCTTCACATATATACTGATATTCGTCATGGTGACGCAATATCAGCGTCATGTAATAATGCTGACTCATGCACTTAATGTAGCTTTAAAAACCTGGAGTTCACATGTACATCGAAACGAATATAGCCTTAATGCACATAATTATTGTCTTACCTTTTTGACAAAGAAGTCAAATCGAGCATCTGCAAGCTGTGAGTAGTTTTGACATTCTATCCGCATGAACATCTAGAAGGATAGATAAATCAAAGACTGAAATTGATTGGGAACTCCATAGAGGATGTACGTCAACAACAAACCAATATATATCTGTCAACAACAAACCACTGTCTATCTGTGTATATAAATATATACCAGTGACAATAGATATTAGTTTATTTTCATTAAACATCTTGGAATCAGATGTTTTGAAAAGAAGTAGTATTACTGCAGTCCCAAAATACTTGTTCAGCACAAGAAGTAGAAACATCAAACCTGTGATAGTTGTGTGACGATCTGGCAGATGGAGCCACTTGGGAAGACCTTGGGAACCACAACCTTACCAGCGTAGTCTGAGTCTAGTTAAGGGAACACACCTCTGACACCTAGCGCCTGATACGTTAACTATAGAAATCCCAGAATCCCCTGGACGTAGGCCTAGGGTACAACAGAAGCTGACAGGTTACAAAAATATGTTGACCCCCCCCCTAGAGAAATGTCACCCCTTTTCAGCAAAAGAAAACACCAGACGTTACTATAGTTCAAATATGGGAAGGAATATCTAAAAGAGTTATCCCTCTCAAGGGTGAGCGTGGGCGAAACCCCCGTTTTTATTTTTAGTAATGAACACTCCCTATTAAGCTGGGAGCTCCTGCGTTTATCTTCCTCATTGGTTTACCCGTTATACTTTGGCGTGGTCACATGACTAATAGCTAGAGGCTGAAACTGTGACTGTGTACAAGGATACTTTGGCAATGTTTGTTGAAGACAGCGTTAATCTCTGGAGACGCCACCCCACTGAAGATAAGCGTTTGTCGGTAGAACTTGGACCTTGAAGAACAGAAAACAGTATACTATAAGCTAAGGACATACACTTGATAATATCTCACCTCATCCCATTATTATAGGTTATAGTATAGCTATTAAATTGCAATGATGTAGAATAGAAAGTAATTCATTCTGTATGACATCACCTACCATCCATTGAGTGTCCATAGCCGGACTCGGGAGAAGTCCACTCCGTGGCTTTCTTTGGGTTGGAGATGCATATGGTCCATTAGGTGCTGCAAATTGGAAATTAGACTTTTACTACAGTGACTAACCTGGTATTAACACTCATTATTTACCTTATTATAACAACCTTATATGACAGGCAATGGGAATGTAGCAAATCTATCGAACACGGTTACAAAGACATGGTTGGGTCAAAATAAACGGCAAATTCTCAGATTTTCAGCTTATTATCTGATATTTTAAACAAGTGTAAATCTCACCATGATGTGGTCCCAGTTTTGCATGAGGAATATGTCGGCCTGGTCAAAGATGAGGACTTCAATTGAGGAGAGGAAATCGAAATCCCGGTCATCCTCACTAAAACGAAAGAACATATACATATACATATACGCCTTTTTGATCAAGCACATTACCGCCACTTTCATATACTACTCACTTAACTGCAATTTTCCTATACTATTTCAAACGCCACTACTTCTTACACCACTGCCGCTCCGATGTTGGCACTACTTTTCCCATACTACTGACAGTCCTGCCACTTTCCTATACTACTCCGACCACCGCTACTTTCATATACATGTACTGCTCATACCACTGCCACTTTCATATACTACTTACACCACTGCCACTTTCCTATACTATTGACACCACTGCCACTTTCTTATACTACTGACACCACTGTCACATTCTTATATATACTACTCACACCACTTTTCCTATACTACTGACACCACTGCCACTTTCATATACTACTCCGATCACTGCCACATTCATATACTACTCATACCACAGCCGCTTTCATATACTACTCATACCACAGCCGCTTTCATATATTCTTACACCACTGCCACTCTCGTATAGGGGCAGGAGTAGACACTAACGCTGGCCCGGGAGCCAATGGCCCGTAATTCTTGGCCCGGGCCCGTAGTTTTCCACAGAAATATACAGCAGTCCAACACTATAGCACTCCAATGCACTATATGGATATATATCTAAAACTGGACATCGACATCCATGTAACAGGATCCTTCTAGCACATACCTGGGCGGTTGGGACACGGCTCAATGAGCCTATAATTATAACCTGAGCGGACTGATATGTATAGGGAAGGTTACATATACAGGTGAGCTACGTCATAGTGTGGGCAAACAAAGCCTACACGTGGTTAGGTAACCTCACCATGATAGCCACACACCAGGATAATTACTGTAAAGTTTATTTCTAATTGCCTTTGGGTTGTATTTATGCACAATAGGTGGGATAAAGGGAGAACGGGATAAAGGGAGAACGGGATAAAGGGAAAACGGGATCAACAGAGAAGGGGATAAATGGAGAATGGGATAAACAGAGAATGGGATAAACAGAGAACAGGATAAAGGGAGAACGGGATAAAGGGAGAACGGGATGAAGGGAGAACGGGATGAAGGGAGAATGGGATAAACAGACAACAGGACAAACGGAGAAGGGAATAAACAGAAAATGGGATAAAGGGAGAACGGGGATAATTGGAGAACGGGGATAAATGGAGAATGGGGGAAAGGGAGAATGGGAGAAAGGGAGAACGGGATAAACGGAGAACAGGAGAAAGGGAGAACGGGAGAAAGGGAGAACGGAAGAAAGCGAGAACGGGATAAAGGGAGAACGGGATAAACGGAGAACGGGATAAACGGAGAACGGAATAAACGGCGAACGGGATAAACGGCGAACGGAATGAACGGCGAACGGAATGAACGGCGAACGGGATAAACGGCAAACGGGATAAACCGCGAATGGGATAAAGGGAGAACGGGAGAAAGGGAGAACGGGATAAACGGAGAAAGGGATAAACGCCGAACGGGATAAAAGGCGAACAGGAGAAACGGAGAACGGGTAAACGGAGAACTGGATAAACGGAGAACGGGATAAACGGAGAACGGGATAAACGGAGAACGGGATAAACGGAGAACGGGTAAACGGAGAACGGGATAAAGGGAGAATGGGATAAACGGAGAACGGGATAAACGCAGGATGGGTAAATGGAGAAGGGGATAAAGGGCGAACGGGATAAAGGGCGAACGGGATAAAGGGAGAACGGGATAAAGGGAGAACGGGATAAAGGGAGAACGGGATAAAGGGAGAACGGGATAAAGGGAGAACGGGATAAAGGGAGAAAGGGATAAACGGAGAACGGGATAAACGGAGAACGGGATAAACGGAGAACGGGATAAACTGAGAAGGGGATAAAGGGCGAACGGGATAAAGGGCGAACGGGAGAAAGGGAGAACGGGAGAACGGGATAAAGGGCGAACGGGATAAAGGGGGAACGGGATAAAGGGGGAACGGGATAAAGGGGGAAGGGGATAAACGGCGAACGGGATAAAGGCAAATGGGATAAATGGCGAACGGGAGAAATGGAGAAAGGGATAAAGGGAGAACAGGATAAACGGAGAACGGGATAAACGGAGAACGGGATAAACTGAGAACGGGATAAAGGGCAAACGGGATGAAGGGTGAACGGGAGAAAGGGAGAACGGGAGAAAGGGAGAACGGGAGAAAGGGAGAACGGGAGAAAGGGAGAAAGGGAGAACAGGATAAAGGGAGAACAGGATAAAGGGAGAACGGGATAAGGGAGAACGGGGGCGGGGGGGACAGGGGATCGACGGCAAAGGCATGGACACTTAACACACGCTGCCCCGCAGCCGACCGACAGGGCGAAACGGAAATGGCGATGGTGTCGCTGCCGACGCTCGGATCGACTCGCTTTTCGGCCGAGACGTAAAACAGCGGTTACACGCTGCCGGGCGCTGACGCCCACAGCCACCTGCGCGCCCCTAGCCACCTGCTTTCCCACAGCCACCTGCTCAACTACAGCCAAAATCATCTGTAACGCACGCCGCCCATGGCGGACAGACACAGCGAAAAAGGTACATGCCGCTGCAGTTTACGCTCCAACGGACTCGCTTTTTGGCTGAGACTTAAGGCGGCGTTTACGGGCTGGCGTGCGACGACGCCCACAGCCACCTGCTTGCCCCCAACCACCTGCATGCCCACACCCACCTGCTTGCCCACACCCACCTGCTCGCCTGGAATTTGATCAAATAAGGCATGTGATCAGTTTTTCCTGGGGATTACGATTCTGCTGTCAGAAATGAGAAATAACGTATTGTACTAAAATTAGATCTGCAGTGTCCAGAAACAAGGCTGTGTGCCGAGGTACGTGTATGTCCCCCCCCCCCCCACAAACACACACACACACACTGACTGAGGGGTGACGAGGTACAGCCTACTTGACCTCTGCCTGCCAGACTTGCCCCCCCCCCCCAACACACACACACAGGCAGTGGCCGCTGCAGTGTCCAGTAAACAATTAAGGCAGTGTAGCGAGGTATGTCCCCGGGGGGGCCACTCTCCCATTTATGGATACCATGTGCGTACATCACCCTGAATTTAGACCCCTTTTCCCGGGACAAAATCCACAAAAAAACACCCCCCTTTTGGCGGGATAACCCCCCTAAAATGTGTAGAAATCACCCCCTTTTAGTGGGACACCACCCTAAATTGGCCAAAATGCACCCCCTTTTTGTGGGATACTCTATTGATTGGCCAAAATGAGACCCCTTTTAACGGGATACCCCCATAAATTGGCCAAAATTAGACCCCTTTTAGCAAGATACCCCATAAATTTTAGTGCGATACCACCCTAGATTTGGCACAAATTCTCCAAAAATTTACCCCTTTTTACAGGAACTTTTTGATTTTTTGGTTGGATATTCTTGGTCTAAAAACATACCCCTTTTGCTCTAAAATGGCCCAAAAAGGGCCCCTTATGACGGGTCCGGCCGGACCCGCCAGTGGGATCCAAAAAGGACCCCTTTCCCGGGTATTTGTGTACGCACATGGTTACTATAGATCATATAGGGAGTGGCCCCCCCGGGGGTATGTCCTACCCCCCCCCCCTCACCCCCAACCCCCCAACACACACACACACACGGAGGGGTAACGAGGTCCCGGAACGAGGTACAGCCCACTCGATCGGGTGGGAGGGGGTGACCATCAACAGTGCATAAACACTTTGATTGGATGACAATGCAGTTTTTATATTACAACCTAAATTTGTGCAACGAAAATCATCAAGAAATACTAAGTATTTTTTCCAAAGAATAGCTTTTCTAGAATGGCTCGGTATTCAGGAATCCTACTGCGAATAAAAAAATGTCAAATTCTAATTCTAAATACCTGAAAATTGAGAAATGCTGACGTTCACGGGTTATGTAGGAAATGTACTAAAAACAGCAAAAAAGGGCAACAAAACCCTAATTTTCTCAAAAACTGTTCAGTAGGATTTTTTCTAACTGAGGTTCCACTGTTTTCTACCCTCATATTACACATTGGCATAGAGAATATATTGACACCTAGTCAGGATTTTGCGCTAGGAGCAATCTGTGAGGCGAAAAACAGCCAAAATGAGCCACTGGTCTGAAGTATAAAACTGGGCATCGATCACTATAGAGCTACAAAGAGACAGAGAATCGATGTCCAGTAATTAGCTTCCTATGGGCCCGGGTGGCCCACAAGAATGGGAAAGGAAATGCATAGAAAATATCCTGTTATAATTACTAGCATGTAATATGTTGTTGGAAAGAGAAAATCAACAGGAATTTGTATATCTCGACTATGTTTTGATATAAGTTAATCAATGATAACTATGATTTTCTCTTTGATTAAAGTAAATGATTTTGTTGGTCCCACAGATTTAGGTCTGGGCCCGTAGATTTTTGAAGCTGCGGGCCCGGGTGGCCCATGGCTGATAAAGTTAGTGTCTACCCCTGTAGGGGACTAGCACATCCTGGTACCTGAGGTAGTCGGGGGCTAAACTCCATCTCCCTATCAGGCTAATCCCCTCTCCTCACACCTTGAACAAAGGGGCTGATGAGAAATTCTCCCATGATGCCCTGTTCTGGAGTCGGGGGCCTAACCACAATGCATTGCTCTGAGCCAAGATGGCGGCCCCCATAGCATAATGCGCTAGTCCCGTATACTTCTCATGCCACTGCCACTTCCATATAATACTCACACCACTGCCACTTCCATATAATACTCACACCACTGGCACTTTCATATAGTACTCATGCCACTTCCATATACTACTCATACCACTGCCAACTTCATATACTACTCACGCCACATTCATATACTACTCGTACCACTGCCGCTTTCATATACTACTCATACCACTGCCGCTTTCATATACTACTCATACCACTGCCGCTTTCATATATTCTTACACCACTGCCCCTTTTAGTATACTTCTCATACCACTGCCACGTTCTTGTACTACTAACACTTCCATAAACTAACACCTCTCACATATTATCATATTACATAAACCATTCACACATCCACTTACACAGTCTCTATACATCTATACTTGACTAGTGGTGGTTCTACTTGCCATCGACTGCACATGGACTTAAATGATACACTTTCAACCAGTATCTATAAATGAATAACTCACCCGTCCGCTCCAATGATTGTCCTAAGCCCCAGGGGTGAGGCGATGATAATATCTGAACCATAGAACTTGGAGTAAAGTTTTAGGGTCTTCTTGGAAACGCTCATTCCTATACGGAAATGATCGTCTGTATTTCCACTGAATGTTGCGTTGTAATCCTCTGAAAATGAAATGGTATTGGTTTGAAAAAGATGTACAAAATATGGTCTATTAATACCCATGCCGTTTAAATACGGTTCCTCTCATGCAATAATCGGGTTTGCTGGAACAAACAGAAAAGGGAACTATGGAATGCAATAAGATTCAACTACCGGTAGCAGCTATTTTAGTGAATCTATATTCTGGTAAGGTGTACCTAGCATTACTAATAAGTCATTTCAGTCATTGAGACCCTCTTTACCTGGCTTATTTGGATCTGGTTCAGAATCGTCTTCCTCCCGGAATTCCTCATCAAACCGTTTTTTGTTCATTACAGTACTCTGTATACAAAATAAGCAAATTAGGGTCTTATATATTGATTTCAATGCAAAGTTCCATATTTCAATGGATATGTCCCGTATGAAACATAGAAAGGCCGGATATGTTAACATGTTAAAGGTTACGCAACAAAATCATTTTCAAACCTAAAGAACATGATACATGTATTGGATTGCCAAAGGTCATAACTGTGTCCGGCATCCCATATAATCAGATAGCTTTTCTATATATATATATATATAACTATAACTATCCGAGTTGCTATAATATTATGTGTATTGTCTTTCCATTTTAAGTTCACTTACCTGATCACCTTGGTGTATGAGTGAGGCAAACATATTGACTATTTTCTTCGCTGACTCTCGGAATGGAGCAACAATTAGAACCTTCGGGCGTGTCAAACCTTGGTCTCTGTGGTCACTTTAATAGACAAGGGTATTCAGGTTGCTAATTATAATACTTATAATGAATGGTATATGTGATATATATCACATGTGAACCAGGGCTTTTTTTTGCAATACTGTTTTCATTTAGTTTTCATTTTTTCACTGTATTTATCTATAACGTTTAGCATGAAAATGAAATGTAAGCAAAGATTGAATATGTGATTAACATCGCAAACGACTCAGGGTCAGGTTGATATAGGGATTGAATTGATGGACTAAATGACTGAATCCATAAATTTTATTTCAGGAACAATGAATAATTTGTCAATTCTGAGAGCAGGAATGTATTCCTGGGTCAAAACTACCCTCAAATCATGTGTCACACTAGTATGTTATCATATTTCAACTGAGCAGGTGGTTGTGGGCGAGCCGGTGGGTGTGGGCAAGCCGGTGGGTGTGGACGAGCTGGTGGGCGTGGGCGACAGTTGCAGGCTGCAGGCATGTACCGCCTTTTGTCCCTATCAAAAAGCGAGTTGATCGTACGATCAACGGCGGAGATACGGTGTCGCTGTCGCTGTGGGACTGTCGTGATGTTTCATTGACTTCTTGAGGAGTACGAGAACTGCGAGTGGCACCACCATATCTTTTACGGGTGGAGAGAGAACTAATAAGCTATAGCCTTATCTTCATTTTCATGAAGGTTACCGAAGGTAGAGGCAATATTGCGGCCTCAGAGTGTCTCAAAAAGTGTCTCACCCCGTTTTTACATTAGAACAAAGAGGATTTCATGTAAAGGGACACTTCATGAAGGTCTGTAGTTTACTTGAAACCCTATCATTTAGCATTGCGCCGAAAAAGTTTGTTTTATGCTGTTTAGGTGATTTTTTTTCAATATCAATTTTGGGTAGGAAATATTGCTTTTTTAGTTTCAATCTTTGATGGCATGGATTGGCATTGATCAAAACTTGTTTGTAGCAGCATTTAAATATTTTATTTCCAAATGTTTCACAGAAAAAAAAGGGACAGAAAGCAAGGGACTTTTTTAACAAAAAGTCCAAAAATACCTGTCTCTAAAGAACCTGGCACTACTGTGCCCTGGTTCAATAATCACTATAATATTGGGTAATTCATGGATTGGAAACGCTGTAGTTTTGGTATATTCAAGTTTACAATCCTCACTCTGGTAAATCTTGAAGTTAAGATTAAAATTGTGAAATTAAACGAAATTATCAGGGTAAGGCGAAATTTGATTATAATTTTGCCGAGGCAGCACGGGTGGTGCGGAGTATAGTTATCTGCGACATATCAGATGTGTCAGAACTGGATAACCGCGGTATGATCAACTTACTCAGAAACATCTTCTCCCTTCTCCTTTAGTTTGGTATTGTGTGCGATAACCCGACTTCTTGTTCTGCAAATATGAGATGATATTTACATTAATAATCAACTTAAAATGTTTAATATGAGTTTATCTCACCGGAGAGGCCAGTATTTGAAACAGGGTTTTGTCGTTTTTTAGATGGTACAATATGTCATATGTACATTCCTAATACATTTTTAAATATGTGACTTTATCATTATTGGCAATGCACTGTAGTAAAATGGCCCATTGAGGACATGTATCAAACTGGTCGTGCGGGACTTACTTCAGAATGTGGTTCAGTGCGTGCGTGCAGTAGACAAGACGGACCTCCTCTAACCGCTCAGTTGTCTCATCAGGGTATAACAGGTCCTGATGAGGCAGTAAAGAAAGCATCACCAGATGTATATATACATGTTGTCAATTTATGTATATATCTATGAGATTGCTGTATAGTATTAATCAGTTATCACCATTGCTGGTATGGCGTGAAGTATTTTGGACACAGCTGAAATATTTCCCACCTTATGGGATTTAATCAAATATGACAGACCTCTATTACTACATGTATTATACAATATTTCAGAACTACGGGAGGCCCATATTCCTACAATAATTTGCATAGACCTTATTTTTGATATTGATTGATTGATTTGTTTAATGTCCAGCCATACATCAAGTACCTTATGGGACATATCTCAAGTTAGCAAGGAGTCAGCCACAAATAGTGGTAGTCTGCCTCGCAGTAGTAGAACAGATATTTATATGCCCAATACAGCAGTGACAGCATCTATGGATGATCGAATCTATGAAATGAATGACTGCATCTATTTTGTTATGAAAGATACTTGAACTTTAATGTTACCTGATAATTATTCATGACGGAGAATAAACTATGTTGCAGTGATGTCAGTGTTTCTGCAAATTATCAAAAAGTTGTACAGCATCGTATCTTTTCATGCATATCATTTAATCGTGCCAACTATAGATTGATAAAATCTTTCCTAAATTACAAAGCTAGAACTATTACTGCATTGAGCGATACGATACTCGATTCTACTGTACCCATTGGTTATTACATGAATCAGTAGTTTAAGGGATCATTACGGTAATCAACGTTATATTCCCGCCATATTCTCTGTAGCACCTACCTTTATCACTAAGTTCTACATTTCCTAGTTCTTTATTGGTTTCTCTAATTTGGTCTGCTAATTTTTGTTTGACCTGGAAAATAAGCAATATACAATTTTAATAGAATACAGTACCGTGTGTTCTTTTCCATCAGTTACCAATGGTAAATTGCAATATTATTTCGCTAGATTCCAGATCAAATCTGTAACGACTGAATACATGTCTCAACTACTAACTCGTAATTTCTTGAAGTCTTTTAGCTTGGTACTGAGGACTGGCCTGCTACCACCGTTCGGGAGGGATATCGAACATCTTCCAAGGGCAGGTATCTGTAGGAAAAGCAGGATGTTTAAAGTCTGGAAAGCAGAGTACTTGTAACAAGGGTTTCTTAACTGGCCTCTTATTTATCATTGGGTGAGCAGTGTCACTTGACACTGGATTGCAAGCTCACACATTTGTATGAATAACTGAGGTAAACCCGACTAATTAAAATACATAGAGTATTAACATAGTCCCGTGCTTTCCGTGCAGTGTATGGTTGCTTGGTCAGTGTAAGTCCAATTTGGAAATATTCCCAACAAAGATAAATGGTACATAAAATCATCAATCATTCATGAACTGTTCTGCCAATGAAGTACCGATAAGCACTGCGTTGTGCCACTATTTTGGATATGATCGGATTTTAGGTTCTGTACGAGTGTACGTTTCGGATAGCTACCTTTGTTTCCTCGCGCTCCCACGGATTCAATTTTTCCAGATTTTGCACAAAATCGTCTGCTAGGTCCTTCTCAAAATGTATGCTAAATGGATCTTAAAGATAAAATGTAAACGACAAACATTAGTGTAAGAACCAGAAATGTTAGATATACCATATATAGTGCATGCAACTTAACCCGACTTCCATAGTTTCTCTTATCTCCATTTTTATGCTATAGTATATATTCAAAGTATCGGTATATGAGTTACTAAATTGTTGCAATATGGTATTACCGGTTTCTCTAATCTCCAATTTCATGCTATATTATATAAATTCAAAGTATCGGTATATGAGTTACTAAATTGTTGCAAGATGGATTTACCGGTTTCTTTGAGTAGTGTTTCTTCTTCCTCATCCTTATCACTGTCATCCTCATCCTCTTCGACGTCATTTTCTTCTTCGTCATCCTCAGCTGACTCCCCGTCTTCTTCCTCGGACCCTTCATCCCCGTCTTCATCCTCAGAAGCCACACCTAGCCTCTCTTCAGTTGTAGAATTCTCGACGTCTATAGCATCTCCTTCTTCCTCGTCCTCTTCATCATCTTCATCAGAATCTGTATTTGTGTAGGACAATGGTTAATCGTGAATTAACAAAAATAAGTCTATTCTGTGAGATAGAAACGGTGATTAGATGTACCGGTACATACCATAATCTTCATTCCATTATAATTAATTCTACTTTTATCATTATAGAATAGTATATAAACAGTGTCTTAAAGACTATCCGGGGGAAATAAAATGAAAGAAATCATTGCTTGAAAAAAAAAAGAGTAACAAATATGATATTCTACCTTCTGCAGGAGGTTGAACCTTGGAACTGATCGTGGACAAGAGTTGTTGAAAGGGGGATTCATCTTCCTGGTCACTTTCTGAATCACTCCCACTTGTTGGGACCTTAATGAGAAAGTTGTCAAAATATCCCACAATGAACACCAAGGTCTTATGTTATGGAGCGCATGAATAACAATAGATTAATATAACATTAGCTTCTATGATTGATATTTTCCCTTTACTGTTGGTGAACACACAGGGGATTTTTGGATTGATGAGGTTAGAATTAAAATTTCATCGCTCCTACTCACATATTAGCATGTTTCAGCGTGGGGGAAAAAAAGTAGCGGAGTTACAACACCTCGTCCTCGCACCTCTAACATTAGCTTCTATGATATTATATCTATAATTGATATTGATTATTATGAAATAGCATCAAATTATGTTCAATTGATTCAATAACAGTTTAACAGCAAGGTATGTAAAAGATATATGTATCTAAATTTAATACAATAATTTCGAGTTTAAGACAAAGGATCATCTTACATCTGCCGTAGCTATTTCTTCCTCCTCAATGTCTTCGATCTTCTTATACCTGTCCTTAGAGTCATCCCTGAAAAGAAAACATTTGTTTTATGGGCACTGGCATTTTGTATTAGTTTCCTCTCTTCATGTTCTTCATTGTTTGATATTCATTTCTTAAACGTGTTGGATTTAAGTTGGTATCATAGATAATGGGTTGGTAGATTTGTGGGAGTGGACCAAAAAAATGGACCCCTCTAGGGTGGGGGGGTGGGGGGGGGGATTCCGACGTGTCTCGGGGGAGGGGGCGGAAAAATTCCGAAACGTATCAAGCGCAAATATCCACCCCCCTCCCCTGTTCATGTTCAGTAACAGTCTCGGACACAGCCAAACACCATGGTATGGGTTCGGGGCAGGGCTGCATTTCACTTTTGTGCCACTGTGGTGGCGCAAAATGTATGTATTGGAAAGATCAAGTGTGTGTATTGGACAGATGAAAGGGGTAATAAAAGTTGTTGGGGCCTACTGTGTAATGAACACCTACACTTGAAAGAAAAAATTAAAAGATGTGTATTGGGATGAGATGGCAGCCTGCTCCCAGGCTATCGAATTGGTAGGATAGAGCATGGACGTCAATACGTTATTTAGATTCATGGATAGATGCTGGCAGAGCCTGAGGCTGGTTCAATAATGACCACTCTTAAGGGAGTCTTCATTTATTTATTACAGGGGGTGGGGATGAAATCTTGCGCAGAGGCGCAGACATATTTTACGCCATCCACCCAGTAATTTCAATTTGTTAGGCCCCAGGCCGTCTTTGAGTCATTTATTACTAGCTGGGGTGGGGGGTGGGGGGCTTGGTGGATTTTCCGAAAATGGCAATTTTTATCCCCCCCCCCCACAAACCCACCACCCCTGTAACTAACAACAAAAAAAGGGGCAGAATTTTTTACGACCCCCTCAGGAGGTGTCGAAAATGTTTATGCCCCCACCCCACCAATTGTGACCAAACCCACCACACCCCGCCCCCCGTAATTAATAAATGAACACTGCCTTTAATAATTATTAAGGGAGTGCTCATTTTTTAACAACAGCGGGGGGGTGGGGGGGGGGTGGTTAGCTGTGTGGCAAGGCGTCGTTTGGATGGCCTAGCTGTGTGTGGACGTATTGGCCTTTCCTAAGAATGCAAAATCTGGTTCGTTTGAGGACTTGCCAGGAAGCCATTATTTCACGTAGAAAGCTACTTTTTGTTCTCAGTGATGCACGCATATGTAATGATGAGACCTACCATACATTTCTTAAATGTCAGTCCGTGGTTGATAAGATTTTAGCCGTTTCCTAAGACCACTCCCATCAATCCCAGATTGTTCCAATATAGCAGCCATTCAACTCTCCAAAAGGAGGGAGGAAAGAAGTATTTCACAACATTGATTGCCGCCAATTGCGGCCGGAAGTGTGTTTTTAAAATGGTGGCATTTCCTCTTTGAGCAAGACAGAGCCAAACTGAAACTTTGCAAAAAGAAAATGGTCATTTTTGATAGGAAAAGGCTAGCGAAATGTACTCTATGTAATGCGAAATGCAAGAGGATATGTCAGTGAATTAGAATAGCAAAAGAATCCAGCAGAAAACTATGCATGTAAGTACGGTACAGAGGAAGGATTAATTGTTTGAGTAAATGGGACGACGCTCAACTGAGGCGGACGCCGAGGTTGAAAGCTCAATTAGGGGGGTGGTGAAATTTCGCGCGGGGCGTGCGAAATTTTTTTCACCCCCCCCCCATAGAGGCCCCCCCGGCAGGCCGCAAATCGCACGTGTTCACGCCCCTTTGTAGCATAGTAACGCGCAGGCTTTTTCCCTCAAAACAAGTTGAATTTTTTTTCCCCCCCCCCAAGAGGGGTCCAAATTTTTAACCCCCCGCCCCGGTCAAAGGGTCCAAATTTTTTACACCCCCCCCCCCAAATCCACCACCCCCCCCCCCCCTGTTGTTAAAAAATGAGCACTCCCTAATAATTATAATGAGGCTAATACTACAAAAAAAACATACCTCTCATCAGCAGGATGCAGTTCACCGTATTCCTTGAGATGACTCTTCTGTTTCTTGTTGATTTCACCACCGTAGTTTCTCCCACCAGCTTTTCGCTTGAATCCTCTCCCCATGGTTTGTTAGGTTTTGATATAAACTTGGAATATTCAAATCTCTAATCAACACATGCTAGATTTTGAGCACATGGCCGCCATGTGTTTTGCTTGTAATTTTGCCAAAAACCAGCTTCAGCGGGGCCGAAACTTTCTACAACGAGTAACTTCATTGGTCTAGCCTTAATATCGTGAACCAATGAAAGGGATCGTCACAAAATAACAATCATGACGTCACTGCACGTCCCCACGCCGCGACGCCATCTTGTTTGGGTGTCGAAGACGATAAATTATTACCCGTAAATCTCCGCTTGTGCGGATTAAAGGTAACGATACATGTATTTTCTACATTGCATCAGTTCATAAGTGTGCCTAGACATCAAAAGTCATCTGTAGACCTCATGTGTTTGGTTAGAAAACGAGATATCTAACAAGGAAGTTGCCGACCGTTCGCCGGCAATCGTGTGCAGCCACACGCCAGCCGACACGTCGACTTGCTTCAAGCCGGCTTTGTTTTTGTAGTAATAGTTTTGTAAACTTTTTGGACACTTTCAATTGAACTAGACTATACTATAAGAATTGAGGGATGGGCCAAGCAACAGTGATCTTGAGTGAGAGACTACGTAAGTACTGTTGGTTCAGTTAGGGGGAGGGGTCGCCCCGGCCCAGGGCCCTTGGCTTGGGCTTGGCGGCTGGCCAGGCTTGGCCCTTGGGCAGCCCGCAGGAGCCGGGCCCACTATTAATCTAGGTCAAGTCTGTTACTATCATGATGTTATTGCCCAGCCAGGCAAGGCACGCTTTCGTTTTGGTTCTGCTCCTTCCTCCCACCCTGATTCAGTGATTCACTGAACGTCAAGCCCGATCTAAAATACACTGTTACTAAATAGTGTTAGGCATAATTGAGCTTTCAACCTCGGCAGGCCGTGATAGACGCCTAGCCACACAGCTATGTTGGGCTATTTGATTACTAGTATATCAATATAGGGCCACACCAAAAAAAAAGTTGGTCAATGGATTTCACTTTTCAAAAAATGGTGCGAGCGAGCGAATTAAAAAAAAAAAAATTTAAAGATTTTTTTTTGTCAATGGATTTTGTAGGTGGAAAAGTGGAATGAGCAACAATTAAAAAAAAATTTTACTCAGCCGCCATCAAAAGTTCTTCGTGGACCCCTAACAGAAAAATGTATTGGTTAATCTGGGCGAGTTAGTAGAAGAAAAATTCAAAAAAAAAAAAAAAAAAATCTCAATTTTGAAAAAAATGAGGCGAGCGAAATCCATTGACAATTTTTTTGTTCAAAAAAAAATTCCATGTCCCTAAATAAGGTGCGCGAAATCAATTGACCAACTTTTTTTTTTGGTCTGGCCTAGGTAAGAGTTTACCGTCCGGGACTTTTAGTAACAAATGCGGCATTTTCTCACCATTTATTATTAGTGATTTCCCTAACGTGGCCTAAGAAGCAGAATTTTCAGAGTTTCCTGGGGTGATTTTTTTATATGAATACACATCCAACTATACAGCTGTACTAGCTTGTAGACTGACTCCTAGCCAGTGGCTTTTGCTGGGTGCGGTTATCATCACTGATAACACACACACTGACTGGTACCTTGTCCCTGGGTAACAATGGGCCTAACAAGTATATGCAGGGAAGATCAACTGTACTAGGATAAAATAAAATCCTTGAAACTTGTATGCAGCCTATCTGCTCTTTATCAGTGCGGGTAACCCATGATATTAAATCTGTCTCTAATAAATCCTTATTTTTCTTCGGCAGCGGCAAGATGGTGAAGATCTTCATCGGAAATCTTGACGAGGCGTCAGATGCCGCCAAGCTGCGGGGCATGTTCGAGCAGTATGGGGCAGTCCGCGAGTGTGACATTTTGTCAAAATATGGTTTTGTGGTAAGTAAACTTAATTAATCATGGATATAATTTTACAATTGAATTTGATTAATCGAGGCCTTTAAAACCTTTTACATTATTTGATGAGAAAGTTACATTTAAACTATATATCAAAAGAAACCTACAAATGTATTAAGTAAGTTTATAATTTATAGAAATGTGAAGTGTTAACAATATACAGTACAAATTCTAACGTTGTTAAATCTGATTGTTCTAGCACATGGACGATGAAAATGCAGCTCAATCTGCTATCAACGCCTTGAATGGTGCAGACCTTGATGGCGTCCAGATTGATGTCAAGGTGTGTATTGATTCGTGAACCATCCATAAAGTATATGCGCACATTTTCTCCATGAATTTACCCCCTCCCCCTCCCCGATGCCCTTTTACACATTAGAATAAAGGGTTTATGTATACACAATTTCGCAGAAAATAGAATTAAGTTTTGCCAGCAGCCGCCATATAGTTGTATAATACTGTAAACATACTTTATTTCGCGCTGTAAATATTTTCGCGATTTTTAAAATCGCGAAAATATGTACAGCAACTGCACTTTGTGGGCAATTCGCTGAAATATATACATTTACAGTAACGGTAATACATAAATGATAGGCTCATAAATTGCTGATTTCTTGTTTAGCAATCCACAAGTAGCAGTCGGGGTGGACGCGGTGGTGGCCGTGACGGACGAGATGGAGGCCGTGGCCGTGGAGGAGGACGCGGCCGTGATGGTGGTGGCCGAGGAGGGTATGTTTTGAAGTTGTGGTCGTGATAACTTTGCTCCCATCTTGTAGGTGCCATCTACTTTTGGGTCCAGTCAGGTGATACGAATGCCTGCTTAGTAAGCTTACAAATATTCAACGTAATAGCGCACACCCCCAAATAAGCGCACATAATGTTGAACTGCGATTGTGCATTTAAATCACATATTAAAGAATGCTTTAGAACATGGTTTGACTGGAAGGTAATTTCTTTCACAGAAGTCGGGGATTTGGACGCACTATGTCAGCGCGGGATATGGGTCCTGGACGTAAGTACAACATCTTTTAATGTGTTTGCTTATAGTGCATGAGTAAACCTATCTACTACCTGAGAAACCCACATAAAGTTAACACGTGACAACATAGTGACACTAAAGTATTAGGGTCCTATGAATGCATGAAGATATTATTTGCAAATCTAAAGGGATTTCTGTGACCACAAGAAAATATGTTGTAATTGATTTTCAACTCTTTCCCTCCAGCGGTGAAGATCTTCATTGGTAATATGTCGGAGGAGACCAAGACTGAAGACCTGCAGGCGCTCTTTGAACAGTATGGAGAAGTCACAGAATGTGCTGTCCTTAACCGTTATGGATTTGTAGTAAGTCTTAATATTATAAATATAGGATATACACAATTTATTTAACTATTAAATATCAGCATTATCCCATTACAAAAGCACAGAATATGGCAAAGCGTTGCTTGTGTTGAATTGGTCCTGCATACGTATCCATTGGTTGTGAATACTTTAAACTGAAGATTAGAAAGTCAGACTTGTGTGCTTTTTTTCAGCACATGGCAAATCCAGACGATGCTGATTCTGCCATTGAGGCACTGCACCACTACAAGCTGCATGGGTTCACGATAAACGTTGAGGTAAGGTTGAGCCGACAGATTGTGATACCACAGCTGCTCGGGATCGGTCGCAGTCCGTGACAGGATCCCTGTGTCGTGCGGTGTGCTAGCTGCCCTAATGCACTACGCCGTTGACGTCGTACCTACCGATAGTCTCTGGAACGCTGACGCAGAGCCATGTCGTGCAGACGTTCAGCTTTGAAAAAGCGTAGGGCTACCCGTTGTCCAAAGCTGCTTCCTAACTAAGTCGCTCTGAATATAAATCACGCCTCTCAACTCTTTCGTTCCCTTCATTGTGGGTTGAAACAACGCACTCGGCACTACTCCTCAGTGTGATCTCTCCCGTGACTGTTGCCAAGCAGGGCTCGACACGTTTAAAGCTGTGCACTTCTCACACGAAGCAGGTCACCAAAACGCACTCTTTGGCCTTTAAAAGTTTAATTTCTAATTTATTGATATGCAAGGGATTTATTTATGGTGAAAGGGATATTCATTGATCAAACTGCTTTGGTTTGGGACCTATAGTCGTTGATGTACGATAGAAAATACCTGCTAGTAAAAACCCTAAAGTTGAGAGATGAACAACCGCTCTTCGTTTAAGCTTAATCTACAGATACCGGGATTAGCTTTCTTTTGCCATTTGGTACAAATCAACAATAATATTTAAATTAAAAAAAATATATATATATTCATATGCATGAAATTGACTTGTTGTAATTGCTCCTCTCCCCGGCTGTCGGGCCCTGAGTGGTTGGTCTCTGTTCCTACATCTCCTGTCCAGTAGCCTTGTCTGTATCAGCTCTACTCTATTCCTGAGTGACATAAGCCTCAAAACCTGTCCACATTCACCCTGCAGTACGTTTACAGATAATTGCCGTGAGATTATTAAGAGTGTGCCATTATAGTTAAGCGATGTTTATACACAAACTGGTAATTACTGCTTAAATATTGTGTAGATGGGCCCAGATTTCCTTCTATTTGCCACACAAGGTTGGGGACAGCGGGTGCTTACTGTTTTCATTTTTTGAGAGGTAGTTGCTGGTGGACATTGATTTCTAATAGGACCCGAAATTCTCTTGTTTTTGATCAGACGTAGGGGAGGTTCTTAGTGCCTCGCGAGGCAAGAGCTGGTGAAACTGGTGATTTACTCTAATGCTGTAGCATTTACTAATCATTAATCAGAAAGAAACCTCAAAAATATGTTAAAATCACTTCTTCTGTGGACGAGGTTAACGCACTAAATAAAATGTCAGGTTGTAGCTCTCCTTGTGATTAATGGTGGTAGGAAGAATAATGCATTGACGTATTGTCCAGCACGGGAAAAAGTTATGTGTCTCCTCTTGTCTTTTTACGGTCCTTTGTAAAGCCTTGGTCCTCGTGGGTCTAGGGAAATAGTTTGACGTTTTCCTTCAACATTATATATTCCGTATTGCACAGTATTATACAGACTGAAAATTGTGTTGGGAGCCTGAGTAAATTTAGTATTGAAGAAAGTTGTACATTCTAGACAAGATAAGCGTCACATTCTTTGACCTACAAATGATACCAAGTACCAATTGCAGATTGATATGTTTTAAAATCGTTGGTACACTGTTAATAGCTATTATGATATATCTTAAAGTATTACACATTTATACCTCTGTTATGTTAAACATCTCAAAAAAAAAATTCCTGCAGATACAATAATCGCTCGTTACTCGATATCTATTGCAAGCGTTGCGTAACATCCGTCAGACCTAAAAGGGTTAAACGCTATGCGATATGTTAGCGTACAAATCAGTCATTGTACAATAATCCAAACTACCAAAATTTTCGAAGTTTTTTTCAAAATTCTATATCTTCTCGATGTTATGTCCAAAACTTGAGGACAAGACACCATTCGGGTGATATCGAAAATAGGCAGCATTTCGATCGAGCTGTCCAGCTGTTGATGAAAGCTAGAAAAACTGCAAGCGCTCGCATTGTAATGATCTTACAGCTGAACGTATGTCGAACATGCTTCACTACAATGACTGACTGGCGGTATTGAGACGTAATATTGATGTATGCGTTCTTTACATTATCTGTGACCCAAATTTTATTACAGCTTTCTCACGGAAAGAGCAAGACGCGTGACGATGGTGGCCCAAGGTACTTTGTTTATCATGTTTTAATTTACCTCACTCTGGGGACTCGGCTTAGAAAGGAAGGGGGAGATGCAAAAAATACCTTTGGCGTGCCCGCAAACAAAATCAGACCGTCGCTTATGTCCTATCATACAATTCCCGCCTCTTGAGCTTTGGAACGAACCCCAAAATGCCTGAACTAGCTCCACTGGCCAATCGTATATAGTGTCAGGATAGGAAACCTCTATTGTTGCGTGCGTTCGCTCGCTCCGCTCACATACCATTGGTGCCCCTCACTACTCCGAAAAAGTGTAGGATTAAACCCAAAAATTCAGTGTGGATATATTTTGCTCAAATTAAGGTAAGGTAGAGTATACTGCAGTATACAGCCTCTAGGTCCATTTGCTAGAGTTAATTAATGTGTGTTCATCTAGTACTTATCAAATATATCTATATATATTTTCTACTTACGATCATCATCTATCAAATTCAAAAACCTTCATAAAGTTGCACTAATCTCTCGAAGTTAGAAAGAAGCTGTATTGCTGTATCAAGATATGGTTCGTAAGGAATAAAAAGTATTTCCATATCAAGCCATTACACAATGTACAACATGTCTTGTTTTTCCTTTTTAGGGGAGGAGGCCGTGGCGGACGTGGAGCTAGCCGTGGTGGACGTGGCAGCAACCGCTATGATCCTTATGCTCGTGACAGCTATGGTTCGGATCCCTATGATAGGGCACCCCTACCCCCAGCGTATGACCGTGACCCTTACTCACGTCTGCCACCCCCACCACCAAGGGAGCGGGACCCTTATGACCCCTACAGGCGGGACCCATATGCTCGTGATCCATATGCCCGTGAAGACCCATACCGCAGGGCAAGAGATCCTTACCTGGAGCGTGACCTGTACGACCCTTACAGGCGGGACCCGTACCTGTATGCTCGTGCTGCCCGCGACCCCTACCCACCGAGGGAGAGGGACCCGTACCCACCCAGGGAGCGCGACCCTTATGCTGCTACCAGGGAGCGAGATCCTTACGCACGTCCCCCACCCGCCTACTACGATTATGACACAGCTGCCAGGAGGACAACGGAAGAACCGTAAGTGTGCACCTAGCATTGTATTTGCATTAATTTATCTCAAACCGATCTTTATGCTTTAAAATGATAACATGCATATATGATCAATAGTATCCAAAATACGACCAATATTTCCAAGTTAAATATGAGTTTGGTAAAGCACATCTTGTATGTCTAATACGTTTTAGAATAAGGGAAATGGGAAATGGCCTATTTGCTGCTTAAGAAACCCAACCCTATAGGCTTTAAGTGCATCACTACCGGTAGTTATAGCTTCGGCATTAGTAATACTGTTGCATTGTTTGTCGGTTCCTAGATTATAAGATTCCATTCCTTGACTTTTCAGGAAGTATGACCCATACTCTGCTAGCAGACGGTAAGCTTTGTTGCATTCCTTTCTCCATTCTTGTGTTTTGGAAAAAAAAAACTACTTACATACAATTGATTCCAATTCATGAAATGTTATCGAATTTTTTATGACACGATTACAGAAACATTCACAAATTATTTGTTGGTTCAGGAACTTAAGTGATCTTTAGTAGCAATTTGATTAATCTATAACCAAGAGAAGATCTATCAACTCCATTTAGTTGATATTTGTGATGAAGTATTGAACCTGGTCATGGACAGCTACTTACATTGAGTCGTCCCTTCTGTTGATTAAAAGGAGTGTGAACAATGAGCAGGAGAGTGAGTCCTACATCTAGCCTGTTTATACCTCAACAACTGCAGAGGTAAACACAGCATTAATACACATACTTACTCTTTAAGTCTAAAATGCTTTCTACCTCCTAGCGTTCCAAGACCCCGACTAAGCCCCCCAAGAGTGGACCCACCTGCTTTGTTTCCGCCACTCACACTATTTTCTGTGTTCCCCACTGGGAGCTTGAAAGACAGTTATTTATTGTGATGTCGTTGATTTTTCAGGGCGGTGACCGCTATACCCACAACAGACCCGTACACCCAGCTGTCCGCCATTCCTGCCGTGACGTCAAATCCTTACTCCAACAACGGCTACTAAACATGCCGGCCGTCTGAATGCCCGACTACTGCTACTGAGTAGTCTGAATGCCCAACATGGGCTCAACAAGCCACATTGGCAACATCAGTACCAACTGGACTTGAGATTTTATAGATGCTCATAGAACAGTACCCATATATACCTACACATATACATGTTCAACACAGAGGAACAGAGGCCAGGACTGTTTGTGGTTAGTCATGGGTAGAGACAGTGGCATATTGGTATTTGTGTTGGATGGGTGTCCTACCGTTCTCCTGTATACACTTGTGTTCCTAGCCAGTGCTGACATTCCAGTATCACGTTTCAGACAGTGACTTTCTTCACGTCAAGGCTGGTCGAGGGTCGAGGCGATTATTTGTTATTGGATAATTCATGTATAACACGCAGCACAAGCGATAGCACATACCCGGAATTGAAACACCAAGCTCAATAAATGTTTGGTTGTTTTTAACGAATATGATACTAGCGTATTGTATTTTCTATACACATGTATTAGAAATTATACAGCATTGTGATTGTAGTCCAAGAGCTAGTGATGAACATATATTGTGTTTCCACAGCAGAGCGAGACAAAGTAGATGTTGTATTTTTCAAGTAACTGAGAGATTTATTATCACAGTAAAGTTCTACAGAAAAAGAAGAACTTTTAAGTTAGTGTTCACTTCTTTGTCTCTCAGATCTTCGCTGTGGACTGTTTTTTGGATAGTCCTATCAAATGAATAAACTTTGATTTTGTGGATGTCTGTGTTTGTTGACTTAATGAGGGTATATCATATAAACATATCGGGTCAGATCTATGTGCGCACTAGTATCGACCCCTGATTCACGAAGCATTATTAAAATGGTACAGTATCGTGGACCTGTACAGAATACATGTAATTCCTTGTTATTATCACCCAGTTGAAGGGCGCTCACTAATAGTAGGTTATAGTGGCATTGATTTCATTAAATCCCGACCAAAGATAATACATTAATGGAAAATATAACACCCAACTAGTTTAAAAGGGGTGTGGACAGTACTTGTAAACAAAATAAATTTATAAACCAGAAATGTCGGTTGGGCACGATTAAGGGAGTGGTCATTTTTTAACAACTTGGGGGGGGGGGGGGCAAACAAATTGCACCCCTCTTTATCGAAAAAGCCTGCGCGTTACTATAGCTTTAAGGGGTCGGCCACGCTTATTTTAACCCTGCCTAGGAGGGGGACCAAAAAAAGATCGATCACCCGCTCCTGCGAAAATCCACCGACCCCTCACCCAGTTGTAACTTGTTAAAACCACTCCCTAACTGACCCTACTTGTTAAAATTACGTGAAACTTATTTACTACTAAGGAGAAACCTACACATAAATTTCATTGATTTGCGGGTATGGTAGTGGTAATCATTTAACAATGGTAAGAATATGGTGGATTTTCATGCGAAAAAAAGCCCCCCCCCCCACCCCCTCATTAAAACTCACAAACCCGAGTCCCCCTCTTCTCTTTCAATATTATATGACCACTCCCTAACTTTCAAATTCCATTATGACTAAGTTAAAGGCTTGAAATGATGCTATGACCTTACTTAGACTGACAACTACCGCACTAAATCGGATGGGTCTTTTATAGTGGGATAAAAAGAAGATTACAGTTTTGTGTTAGAAATACAACCAATGAGCATGAACATGAGCAGCTTTATCTTCCAGGATAAAGTGCTTCGGGAAAAGATAAACACTCACCATTACGTGTTATCAGTGAGCATATAGACAGGTCTACTGTTGACTCGGTCATGTCACGAGTTGAATTCCAGTAGCAGCTGTATTCTATTAGTGAGCCGATTTGAAATTCAGCTAACGTTCAACCAGTGAAATAAGCAGTGAACAGATTAGTGGTTTTTTTTGTGTGTTTTTTTCACCTTTGTTGATTATGAAAAAAACTGACCATGGTATTATGAATGCTCTTGCCATATTTATATACTCTGCCTTCAAACAAAGGTATACTGAATCTGGCATCTCCTGGCGAGGCCCCTTACTGTGAGGTCATCAGGGCTGGGCATGTTGTGATATGTTGGAGCAAACCTAGAAATCTTTGGAGCAAAGTATTTCAGATGGGCACACATTAACTAGATGTGTGTGTGGTGGGGGACCCCCCCCCCCAAAAAAAAAAAAAAAGCCAAAAAAATACAACAACAAAAAAAAAACCCACCAAAAAACCCTCCTTGAGGTAGATTTTGGGTGAGAAAATTTGGAGATTTCTGTCTTTAGTTTGGTGTGCTTTGATGGGTTTCAGGGCAGATTGCTATTAAATACATGTATCTTTGTTTTGGGCTCCCGGAAAATAATTTTAGAATGGTCCATTCTGAGAGTTTGTTGGCACATTGCTCTAGGAATATTTCGAGATGCATGTTTTCTATGAAATTATAGGGGTATATATTGCTCCAGGAAAACTTCGGATTTCTATTTTTAGAATGGTTTAGAGTTTGGGTTTAGAGTTTGGGAGCATACTGCTCACCCAAGATTTGGAACTTGTACCCTTTAGAAAGATGTATTACGATAGTTTAGGAAGCATGTTGTTCAGAAAATTTAGAAATTTCACCTTATAGTTAACTTAGATGTATTTTGATCATTTTGGAAGAATGTTGCCCCAGAAAAATTTAGAAAATTGACCTTAAGGTTGGTGTATGTTTGTGGTGTTTTGGGAGCATATTGTTCCAGGAGAAATTAGTAACTACATGTGCAGATTTTAAGGGGATCGTGAGATGATGTTCCAAGAATTTTGAGAAAATTTATTTTTAAGTTGGGCCACTTGGGGTAAAGCTTTTGGGAATGTTGTTCTTGTGTGCGGCGTATGTACTCCTTTGTGCCTAGGCCTCTTCGGAACAACAGTTCTCCTTCAGAACTGGTAAGTTATTCGGATAACCTTATATTCAGTATAGCAGCAGCTTTAACTTATCACAGCAAATATAGCCTATAATTAGGGTTCTATCATTATTTTGAGGCATGTGCTGTACATAGCCTGTATTTAAATGTATGTATTGGAGATGTGAGTGACCCGCCTTGGTGTGTGTGTGTATGTGTGCGTGAGTGTTTGTAGGTGTGTGGATGAATTTGTCTCGGGATTTGTCTCTGTGTGCTAAATTCATTATCTGTAGATTGCATATACTTAGTTTTGTATAACCATTATTATTATTATTAAAAGCGAGAAAACTGATTTCATATTAATCTAAACATCTCTGCTGGGAGAGTAGCATGGCTGGTAGCATGCAGAGATGGATGCACACGTCTCCGCCGACGTGGCGGGAACCGAACCTATTTTCCGTTTGGTGATGCTGGAGTTCGTCTTTTACTAGTAATAGCTCCGGTAAAACTCGAATCATACCGCCCGCAGACGGAACGGTTCACCCTCCAAGATGGCGGCCTCCAGTCGGTAAGTTGTCAAACTGCGCCGGTGCTTTGTTGTATAAAATATGTCTGTCTAGTTATTCCAGTGTTCTTTATAAATAAAGATCATCAGTGGGTATTCCTTGATGACTTATAGATGTATTATATTGTCTAAGTTATGTGTGTTGGGCTCCTGGGCCGGTCGGCCAATGAGTCCCCTCCACGTCGCCGCTGTGGAGTGTCACTGTTTGCGTGTATCGACTGTCGCTCAACTGTCGCTGGCCTAATGGTAATGAATGAGTAAAGTGACTTCCACACGGTGACAGTTCTCTGGCCTTCGATGTTATCACAGTTTAACTCTGTCTATCGTATGTGATTAAATCATAATAATATGATAATACACAACGATCGAAATACACAGCAAAAGTAGGTTGATAAAATATTTAGTCATCTTCACATTCGTCATCTGTTCCCTCTCCTTTGTCACTTTGTCACGTTTGTGAGGTTTAGTGTGTTTAATTGAGTCACTGTGTTATGTTCAACATGTTGAACACAATGATCATAGGGTAAGAGCAGCTTTACCCCCATCGAATGTCATCTCCAGTTCTTGCATAATTGATAGTATATCATAAGCATACTGTAACCTGTGACAACTGACATGGGGCCGTCCATAAATGATGTCACGCTTTTTTGGCCCTATTTTGACCCCCCCTCCCCCCCATGTCACCCTTTGTCACGTTTTGCTTGACCCCCCCTCCATGCGTGATGTCACACAAGCAGCTACCCCCCCCCCCCCCCTTGATCATAAATTAAAATAGGTATCTGGTTCCATAAGTAAAACCCTAAAATAAGTCTGTACTTGATATCAACAAACACTTCTAAGGGCTGAGTCACTAATTTCTAGCTGGCGGGGGGGGGGGGGGGGGAGGGGGGAGATTAAGTATTATCTCTCATAGTCAGCTGTTCTGTTCAGGTGAAGATCGGACGAGTAGGCCTACACAGAGCTGCTTATAGAGGCTAGAAGGAGGGTGGCTTGGTGAATTTTCCCAGACACCACAATTTTTTCCAATCCCCCCTCCCACCAATTAATGGAAATTTATCTCAACCCTCCCCCAACCCCCATTATGTTCGGATTTTGAGAAATGCCTCTCCCCCCCCCCAACAAAAAAAAGTATGTGAGCCTGTGGAATCATGGGGGTGCAGAGGGGTCTTGTTCCCTTTATAATTAAACGTTGTGAATAAGCCCTGGTGGCTTATAGGATTATTTATGAAAGTACAGCTCAATAATGAATTACCTGCTAGTCATAAATATACCACTGACTTACAGGGTGTCCTCGAACCTGAGGTACGGCTTATACCATACCACTACGATCATGTGCCTGGTCTTAATAGAGGGCTGGTCTTGTATAAGCACCTGAAGTATAAGGGTTTCCAAATCTTTAGTAAGTGCCAAAACAAGACCTTGAATAACAGCCTCGCTTGAAAAAGGGCCTGGGGGTATCACCACGCAGAAGTGGATACACTTGTAGGGGCTAGGGTAATAAGGGTTTATATGGCGGGTTCTGTTGGATGCTGCGTTGCGAACTCAGTCCGAACCCTTCAGCCCAATGGCAGGTGGTAGCACCTGTCTCGGGCTTGGGGTATGGACAGAGGTCGCTATAGGCTTCCGGTCTGCGTGTGCACGCGCAGGCTGGTCGCCTATACATAGCCAGCATCCGATAGGACTCGTCGGTCACTCTGGATCCGTACTGGACAGAGGCACTGCGATCGTAGCGGCTACGAGCCTACTGACCCGCTCCGAACTCTATAGGGAGTTCGCCATGATATAGCTTTGCCTGTCTAGGTTACTAAATAAAACTTTGATTCGCAACCTGTACACTTGATCCGAACTGTGTCGACTTTCGTTCTTTACTTAATAATATACCAAAGTCTTGTTTATTACGCACTCATGCTGGAGCATTGACAAGAAAATCAGTTATTTGATCAGGCCTAAAAAAAAAAAGTTGAGCTCCGGTAACATGGCCCAAAAAAAAAGAGGGTCGGTAGGTCGAATTTTTTTTTTTTTTTACATTTCTTTTTTTGGTAAAAAGGTGAATTTTAGTAGTAAAAACACCGAAAATGTCCCAAAATTAACAAAAAATTATAAAAATGTCTAAAAAAAATTAGGGTCGGCCCCAAAAACGGAGGGTCTGTCGGGATACCGGAACATAACTTTTTTTTTTAGGCCTCAGTGAACTTGTTGGGGGTAGGCCTATGGATGGGGGGGTCCCATGTCGCATGTCGATTTTAAGAAATGGCCATGTCGCATGACAATGTAGCATTAATAATGCTCATGTCCCATGTCAATTTTAAGAAATGTCAATGTCCCCTGTCACTAATATTTTTACATCTCATGTCACTTGTCAATAGGCCTCATGTTGCATGTCGATTTTTAAAGAATAGGCCATGTCGCCATGTCAAAATTTAGGGGTCTACCCCAATTGTTGCAGACATTAATATGAACTTTTTTTTTCAAAACGTGACATCATGCACATGCCAACCCCCCCTCCCCCCTTGTCACGTTTTGTCACAAATTTCTGACCCCCCCTCCCCCCCTAGGGCGTGACATCATTTATGGACGACCCCTATGACATAAATGATAAAGCATGCAGACTAGTAAATATATATTTAATACTGGTACAGTGATAGTAACATAGATCTAGATAGGTAGGCTATATTGTATATCTATGGTAGTAATTATAGCTAGGGCAATTCCTTGGTGGCCAGGCCACAGAGTGATTTGGCACCACATCTATTAGGGATCACAATTTACAGCTACCGGTACTGTATCTAGATTGTGGTCTATCTCTGTTTTGTTTATTGGCTTTTATGCAAGTTTTTGCTACCATAGTACAGTATGGAAAGTCACCATGATCAGATCGTCAGTGCGGCTTATAGGGTTAGTCCAAAGTCGGGGTGCGGTTTATATGCGAGTTATAGGCTTATACGCAGGAAGTTATGGTAGCTGTAACCAGGCAATTATTAGATATGCAACCTCTGTATGCTTTATTGTTCTAGGTAGAATAAACTACCCACACATATTATAACAAAATTCCGTTTCTGTTACCATGTATGTTTGCAGGATGTTGCTGCACTTGTTAATAGGCTGTCTGATCTACACAACGCTAGCAGTAGACAGAAGTAACTTCAAGACATGCGACCAAAGTGGATTCTGCAAGTAAGACATTTGGTTCTCCTCATAGATCTAGGCATATTATCAGAAAATGTTAGAACCATCTCACATGGGGAAATCCCTTTGTAATCAATGGCGGGATTTATTGCCGCAACCTTTAAATGTAAAACGTAAAACCAGTTTACTCTATAGTCTTTACTCTGAGTCATCTCTCAATATATGTGGATTCACTTTTGCATTGCTCATTCATCCTTCTGTTTCTGAAAAAAAGGCGCCAGCGCAATGTGCAACAAGGGGCATCTCCGTACATGGCTCTCCTGGAAACTGTCAAGATGGAGGATAGCAAAATGAGTGTGGAACTGTTGAACACCAAGACCAAAGTGCATCTTCAGCTGACCATCACCGGCCTCGACGGTAACATCGCTCGTCTTCGCATCACTGAGCGAGACCCCGTTAACCCACGTTACGAGATCCCAGTTGGAGATGTCCTAGTTGAGGAGCCAACCGTCCAAAAGTAAGTTTTCTTGACGATCCTTTTTTTTTTTCAATTTCATAAGTTTCTAATATGGGCTCTAGGGTCTGTCTTAATTGTATATTATGGTGATAGCTCTTGGCCAACAATACTTTAAAATACAGTTTTATGTTATTATTATGCAACGAGTAAACTTCTTTTATCGACGAGGTTCTTTTGTCAATACAATACATATTAACTACCAGGGCATCACTCCAAGTATGTAACACTTAAAATCTAAAATTATATCATGATGGGCTGCTTTTTTTTCTCTGAAGGTTCCAGTCTCATACAGAAGATACAACTAGCGTTACATTAACTCTCAACAAGAACAAGATTGTTGTGCAGGCTGATCCCTTCCGTATTGACTTTATTGTTGATGGGGAATTGGTGATGAGTGTGAATGCACGCGGTCTTATGAAGTTCGAGATCAACCGCAAGAAGGACGCAGCTCCGTAAGTGTACTTCATTTTAGTACTTCATTTTAGTTAAGTACGGTGGTTAGTTTTACATGTATAACCCAAGATATAGTGTATCAGCATACAACTTTGAATGAATTGTCCATCCTGTTAGATTACTAATATACTATTCTGCCTATACATATCCAATGGCTACACTGAATTAGATACACCGATCCATGTACTGGTCATCACATGGTGACAGATCCAATGCAGTAGTTTGATTCTGGGCACTGTGCCCAGAATCATGTTTGAAATAGATTAAGATGATTTTGTCAAAAAGTATTAATATTTGTGCGAAATATATATCCCCTCCTACATTCATACTTCCTTAGTCATAGATTTTATTTACCGGTAACTTTGTAATGTAATGACATGATATATGTTGGTTTGTGCATTAACACAATTAATTTGGTGGTGGGATGTTTTAATTGAAATCTTTCCCATTTTTTGCTCCATCTTTTCAAAACCCATTCTATTGGAGTTGTTCTGCATAAAGTCAATTGGTGTTGGGTGTTTCCCTTTGTGTTGTACCGGAATTGGGTAAAAGTGCTCTATCCACCCATATATAGCGACAATAATGCATTTGGCATTGGTGAAATAAATGGTACCCTATGTGGTGTGTGGGTGTAACATTATCCTTGGCTATATTGACATAGTTTTAAATTAACGCCTAGACCGATTTGAATTAACATTGATGTAAGTTCGATCTGGTAATGTTAGACACAGTAGTCGATCATTTTGATAATGTTCATAATCGAAGCATACTTGTATATATGTTTGATGTGATTACTAAAAAAAGACACAAATTAATTGACACAATATTTTAGGGTATTCCACATTCACAACCCTTCTTCATTGACAGTTTGAGGAAGGAGGGGAGGGTTAATTCCATTTAAAGCTTTTAAGATTGGTCTCTGAACAACATAATCCACAAGCATTGGACAACTTCAATAGAATGGGTCTCTGGTGGTTAGTCCAAGCCGCCCTAGACAGAGAGACATTTTCCGCTTGTTTCTAGGGGCATCCTCAGTGGGGTGTACTCATGGTTTTCCAAACCTTTCAGGCAAGGAGAGGAGGAACACAAACCCGAGGGTGAAGAGAAACCAGAAGAACAGGTAACCCTTAACACCGATTATAGATGGGCGTAGTAGCTATTTAGCTGGTTCTATGAATATGATTTTGCTTTGGTGTCACAGGTAGAACGGCAATAGTTTTGCTTTCAGGCGATAGTCATGTATTAGTTACCGGTGTTTTAAAATACCCCGTGTGTATTTTTCTTCCAAGCGGGCATTCGTGATTTATGTACATTTAGAATTAGATGTGTGTTTACCTTACTAACTTTCTTGCAGGATTTCTTTTAAATTCCGTATATTGACTCATTTGGGGCCGTCCATAAATGACGTCACGCTGGAGGGGTTGGTTGGTTGTTGGTCCAACTGTGACAAAGTGTGACAGGGGGGTTGGGGGGTGTCTAGTCCAGTGTGACGTCACACTTTGGAAAATACAAATAAAAGCTATTTTACAACTTAGAACTTTAATAGAACGATTTGGGCCTAAAGTTAAGATTGTTGCATTGACGTCACCTGATGGAGATTCTATCAACTAGCTTCAGTGCCTCAACCTAGTGTCCCTTCTGGAGTAACTCAGATGCCATGTTTACATCCCAATCATACAAGCCTGTGTTATTTGTGTCTCCATCGCTATCTGCATGCATCTGTAGTGGGGACCTTCAATGATGGGGGTATGAAGGAGTAGAATAACTTCATCAGGAGCATTCCCTAATACCAATGGGCATACCAGATTCATAAAGGGCAACAAAACTTGAGGGGTCACCTGGTGGACTGCTTTGTCACTTGTAAAGGTGTATTGGCTGCTGCTGCCCATATGCACTAGTCTGGGCCTTCATGCTGGTGGTCTGGCATGGAATCCCTCATAGGTGAACCATGTCAGAGATATCAAAGGCAATGGGTTGTCTGTCCCTGCCTAGTGTGGTACTAGCCCAGGTATATAAGACCAGGCAAATAAAAGAACACTTGCTATCCTGTGAAAAGAGTAAGGGACGTGCCCTGGCAGCAGTTTTCTCCCTCACCTCATAGATGCGGTCATTCATTTCATAGATTTGATCATCCATCGATGCGGTCACTGGTGTTTGAGGCAAGAATACTACTACTATTTGTGGATGGCTACCTTGCTTACTTGAGATAAGTCCAGGGTTTCAAGTATGTGTATACCATTGGTGTCCTAAAACTTGAAGAGTCACAGTGGCACACCTGCTGGTCCTGTCAACAGTGTATGAATCCATGGATCAAGAATTGCTGAGCCACAAAACTCACAAAATGCTTAGTCGCTAGGATGGAATGTCATGGTCAGAAATCAATACAATAATACTCAAAACTCAACTTATGAACACTGTAAAGAGTCAGATCGCCAGTGTGGCTTATAGGATCTGCCCAGTCAGGGTGCAGCTTATACAGAAGTTTTGGCTCCTATATAGTACAGTATTTAAGCAACCATAGTCAGATGGCCAGTGTGGCTTATAGGATCAGCGTATACTAGGGGTGCGGCTTATACGTGGCCAGTGAGTTGTGGTTGGGTGCCGTAATCTTTCAGATTTTCATTTTACAAAGTCAAGATATTGTAATGGTGGAGGGTGTATACATAGTGGAAATATGTCTCTTGTTTTCACAATGAAAACATGAGTGCAGAATACCACTACAACTGATGCTGTATTATCAGGCTGGTAGACATTTAAACCTTTCATTTTAGGCTGAAGAGGAAAAGAAGGTCGAGGAGGAGCCAGATCTGTTCGAGGAGTCGTTCAAAGGTCATGCTGACAGTAAGCCAAACGGTTAGTATGAAAAACGTTGTTAATAAAGTACGATAAACGCTATAAAGAATGGTAAAGCTGATTGTATATAGCACTGTTTTATACTGCAGGGAATGTACCAGACGACGCTCTGATATGATCACCCAATGTTAGATAACAAGATAGCCATCTGATAAGGAAACCACTCATAATGGGGGATGATCGTTGTGTCTATTGATATGTGACTGCTACAATGGCTAAAAAACATGTTCTATCTAATTCAATGGCCTCGTGAAATACGGCCTGACAGTCGACTCGTGAAATGACCCAGCCAACAGACTAAAACTCGTGAACCTTTGTCTATATATTAGTACTATTACACTTTAATACATGAATAACTAACCACCAACGCCCTCTTGTATACAGGTCCCAGCTCGATTGGCCTCGACTTCTCGTTCCCTGGTTTCGACAGCGTGTACGGAATCCCTGAGCATGCGGATACCCTGGCCTTGAAGTCAACTAAGTATGTTCACCTGATTATACACTCGTATCTCACTACCGTACTTCCTGTTGATACAACATACCAAATACCTGTCTAATGCGGTTGCCTATATAGTGTTGGATGTAAAAGAGTCATCGACTATGTAGTTATAAATTTTAATGAGACATTTAGCAGTATCAAACGTATTTTACATCCTGCCATGTTTAGATTTAATTGGGATTCGAGGTTAATTTATTTAGTATCGAAAATATTCTTTCTGTACAAATCTTAAGTACTCTTGATAAAAATAAAAACACTAACGTCTTGTACTCTGTACCCTTTCAGGACGACGGACCCTTACCGGCTGTATAACCTGGATGTGTTCGAGTATGAACTCAACAACCCAATGGCACTCTACGGCTCCGTCCCCTTCATGATGGCACACAAGTAAGAATTCACCTGATATTTTATCTCTATTTGTAAAATTGTTAAATAAACAATTTGTATATTGTGAACACAAAAAGAAAGAAGAAAATAAAAAGAGAGAAAGCCGAATATGATAAACCAACTCAGAACCATGAAACCCTGGCTATAAGCCGACCCCTGTCTTTAAACTGAGCCCATATGAATTGATTTTAAAATAGCTTTCTCTATGATCTGATGTACTCAAACCCCGCTTATAAGCCGACCAGCTTAGAAGCCGAGGGGGGGGGGGGGGGTTAACAGTAAGGCTTAAAGGGGGGGGGGGTATTGCGGTAGTATAATCTTTTACTCGATTGTGTCCGAACGTCTTTCTTCGAATTCTCCATTGTATTGCAATTATCATGGGCCCCAACATAACAACAGATCCTGAATAAAGAGATGACATTCACTGATCATGCTTTTGTGTTTTCTTTCATTGTGTGTAGTGATAAGAAGACCCTTGGTCTGTTTTGGCTAAACGCTGCTGAAACATGGGTGGACGTTGCCTCCAATACGGCAGATAAGGTGAGTTGTATTACAAGTTTTTATGGAAACCTTGTCAATAATAGAGAATCTTCTCTGTAGGTAATCCGGAACTCTATCCCTAAAGTTAAGCAGATCACAAAAAGTAAATACTGCGATAGGTACATAAAGATTCATATGCTTTAAAAACGGGACTGTCCAGGAGGTGTAGAAAGACTAAACTTGGAAACAGGGATACATCATGAAAAAACTAGGAAAATGTACCCTAAGTACCGTGCAGCTTATTATATACATCGTATATAAAGTGTAAGTTGTAGACTTTAGTTTATATGGTTTTACATATTCCGCCGTTACAGGCTTACCCAGGAACTGCTTTGTTGACGCAGGGTTATGCCCATGGGTCTACTAAGCCGACGACTTTCCAATTTTATAAGACGGTCTGTCGCCCACTTTTAGGTTCACTTGGTGAAGGGAATGGTGCACGTGTGCACTAAGTGAGTGCAACACATGAAAGGCCAAAGAAGCTTTCTGTACAAAGTAAACTCATTTTTCCGATGAGCGAAATATTATTTTAAAAAGATATTCATAGTAAAGAAGTGTCACCTCGCAGAAACTCTAGGGGGCGGGAGGTGGGGATCACGCCAGATTTTACGGAGAAAACATTTGATAAAACATTAAAGGGATATATTATTATTCAACAAAAACTGTGTACCTTCAATAAAACACTTAAAAAAACAAAACAAAAACAATAGTGGTGGATTTTCGCAAATTTTCAGCCCAATAAATGACCTATTTGAGTAATTAAGACCGAGGTGCTCACCCACACGTCACTAACAAATGTCGCCCACACATTTAAACCACCTTAAAATCACCCTTTCCTTCATTCAACTCGACTAGGATAGCTGCCACATCAAGAGATCTGGCCATTAGTAATGTAAATCACACATTCACTATTTGAAAATAACATAGCCTTTATAGACACGGTAGTCCTTTCACAGATCAATTTTCAGTCTTTTGTAGTCAACAGCACAGTTATTTATTGCACTCAACATAAAAAAAATACATTTGTGCAGGTAGTTTCAATAACCGGTGGATAGAACTAAATTCTTTGCCATATACTATACAAATGTACTAGCAGGCCATGGGAAGGGATATCTACATTCTCAAATTATGTATGAAATTAACAATAAAATTAAATTTAGAGAGTCCTATTGGACCGAATCTCGTATCTTTTAATGCTACTCATTCAGAAGCTGCACATGTGATACCTTACGCACAGTAGGTGGAAATGTGTGCAAACCGAGATGACTCACATTTCCTGGTCAAATATGTCATGTTGATTATTTCCGCAGAACTTGATGTCTAAGCTGGCCAGCTTTGTGACTGGTGACAACGAGATCCCCCAGGTGGACACCCACTGGTTCTCAGAGAGCGGTATCATCGACGTCTTCTTCTGTATGGGTCCGAGCGCCAAGGACGTCTTTAAGCAGTATGCCGCACTCACCGGCACCACCTCTCTGCCACCTGTAAGTAGGCGAATGAACCTACTTCAGCGAAGAAACTGTTTTAGAAATCACCCTGCACAAAAAAATACTTAAATCTTCTTTTTTTTTAAACTCATTGGAAAAGAAACTCAACGGGTACTTATTACTGGACATCGATTCTCTCTCTTTGTAGCTCTATAGTGATCGATGCCCAGTTTTATACTTCAGACCAGTGGCTCATTTTGGCTGTTTTTTGCCTCACAGATTGCTTCTAGTGCAAAATCCTGACTAGGTACCAATATATTCTCTATGCCAATGTGTAATATGAGGGTAGAAAACACTGGAACCTCAGTAAGAAAAAATCCTACTGAACAGTTTTTGAGAAAATTAGGGTTTTGTTGCATATTTTTGGTGTTTTTAGTACATTTCCTACATAAACCGTGAACGCCAGCATTTCTCATTTTTCAGGTATTTAGAATAAGAATTTGACATATTTTTATTCGCAGTAGGATTCTTGAATATCGAGCCATTCTACACAGGGTGTTATTTTGAAAAAATATAAAACCTTTGATAGTGTATTTGGTCTCCGAAATAGAGGGAGTTTGGTCATAGTTTAATTGATTGTTGACAATCCAGTCAAGGGCTATTAGGTTCAGTTCAGTGCAAGTTGCAAAACAAATGACTTGCACTTTTTCACTTGACCTCATGTCCACTATGTAGGTCTTCAATCACTATGCATGGGTCCATCCAGAGTCCATCAATGGGATCAGACATGGATGCAGATTCCGCGGCTTTTGGCGAGAAAAAAGTTCGAAATCGCAAAAAAGTGAAATTTGCCTAAAAACACCCTATTTGGCGAGAAAAAAGTTTGTCATCGCAAAATAGTGAAATTTCCCTTAAAAACACCCTATTTGGCGAGAAAAAAGTTCGAAATCGCAAAAAAGTGAAATTTGCCTAAAAACACCCTATTTGGCGAGAAAAAAGTTCAAAATCGCAAAAAAAGTGAAATTTGCCTAAAAACGCCCTATTTGGCGAGAAAAAAGTTCAAAATCGCAAAAAAGTGAAATTTACCTAAAAACGCCCTATTTGGCGAGAAAAAAGTTCAAAAACGCCAAAAAGTGAAATTTGCCTTAAAACACCAGATTCTGCGAGAAAAAAGTTCAAAATCGCAAAAAAGTGAAATTTCCCTAAAAACACCTGATTTGGCGAGAAAAAAGTTCGAAATTGCAAAAAAGTGAAATTTGCCTAAAAACACCCTATTTGACGAGAAAAAAGTTTGAAATCGCCCAAAAAGTGAAATTTGCCTAAAAAACACCCTATTTGGCGAGAAAAAAGTTTGAAATCGCCAAAAAAGTAAAATTTGCCTTAATTAAACCCTTCCACGCGGTAGGCCAATATGTGACATGTACTCGGAAAAGGGACCTTACTGAACCCTGCACTAAGGACCTTTTTCGCAGATCATGTCTCATATATTGCACAAAATTGCATTGAGTTACAGGAAATGCAGTGGTGAAGGGGTTAACACCCTATTTGGCGAGAAAAAAGTTCGAAATCGCCAAAAAGTGAAATTTGCCTAAAAACACCAGATTCTGCGAGAAAAAAGTTCAAAATCGCAAAAAAGTGAAATTTCCCTAAAAACACCTGATTTGGCGAGAAAAAAGTTCGAAATTGCAAAAAAGTGAAATTTGCCTAAAAACACCCTATTTGACGAGAAAAAAGTTTGAAATCGCCCAAAAAGTGAAATTTGCCTAAAAAACACCCTATTTGGCGAGAAAAAAGTTCGAAATCGCCAAAAAAGTAAAATTTGCCTTAATTAAACCCTTCCACGCGGTAGGCCAATATGTGACATGTACTGGGAAAAGGGACCTTACTGAACCCTGCACTAAGGGCCTTTTTCGCAGATCATGTCTCATATATTGCACAAAATTGCATTGAGTTACAGGAAATGCAGTGGTGAAGGGGTTAACACCCTATTTGGCGAGAAAAAAGTTCGAAATCGCCAAAAAAGTGAAATTTCCCTAAAAACACCCTATTTGGCGAGAAAAAAGTTGGAAATCGCCAAAAAGTGAAATTTCCCTAAAAACACCCTATTTGGCGAGAAAAAAGTTTGTCATCGCAAAAAAAGTGAAATTTCCCTAAAAATACCCTATTTAGCGAGAAAAAAGTTTGGAAACGCAAAAAGTGAAATTTCCCTTAAAAACGCCCTATTTGTTCTACTTTAGAAGTTCTATAAAACAAAAAGGGGAAACTTCAATAAGAGACGCCAATTCAGATGCAACATGTGAGTACATCACAGTTGCAGCATGAATGCATTGTGGCCGCAGCATGAATGCACACACTCATGGACACACTCATGTACACCCACACAGACATACACATAGGCATGAACATGGCCTTCTCCTTCATATAGCAACCCATGGATTTCTAGTTTGATGAGACTGAATATAGCTTTCTGTTAGAAAGACTCTGTTACATGGATGTCGATGTCCAGTTTTAGATATATACCCATATAGTGAATTGGAGTGCTATAATGTTGGACTGCTGTATATTGTAAATATACTAAGTGACTGTTGGAAATTTTTTTTATCGATACTTGGATGTAGTTGTGAGACTTGCAAACCACAAACTCTGACAGAGGTTTATTTGACGTTTCAGCTGTTCTCGCTGTCCTACCACCAGTCTCGTTGGAACTACAATGACGAGCAAGATGTTGCAAAGTAAGTGCAGCACTCCTGGATCATAATTTCTATCTATGTATCAGAGGTATGGGAGGAAATATTTTCATTTATCAGCCAATATTTTACTGAAGAAGTTAATGTATTTGATGTAAATCTGTAATACTAGTGACAGGAGATTGCTATCTTTGCCTCTCATTTATGTGATAATTTGTCCCAGACATCATGAACTGCTTTTGAGGATATTTTATTATTATTGATTTGTCTTACAGCGTAAATGAAGGATTCGACAAAAACAACATTCCTATGGATGTTATCTGGTTAGATATTGAGCACACCGATGGAAAGCGGTAAGTACATTTGTTAGTGTTACATCTGGAGTTAATCCATATTTAAAATCTGGAAATATTGGAGAGCACACCTAACTTCTCAATTTGGAAGTTGTCATCTGAGGAAGAAGACTATTTACTGCTCTCTGAATCAAATCCTCATTTGTCACATAATCTATCTCTTGAAGGCATTGTTGACAGGTTTTCTTAAATCCTATAAATACTTGTATAGAATACTGTCTGAAGAACATCCAATTACCCATCCCAATGTCTAAAGGGTCCACATACCACACGCCTACCGATTTAATCTTAAGTAAACCTGTAGCTATATGACCACAATGCAGCTACTTCACATGGGACGCGGGGCGCTTTCCGGCACCTGTCCGTACCGTGGGGAGCCTGTCCCGTGTGGGGCGGCGACTGGTAACGGTCGTGGACCCCCACCTGCGGATGGATCCCCACTACCCAGTGTACCGCCAGGCCAGGGACCGCCACCTACTGGTGAAGGACAGGTCTGGTAACACCTACCAAGGCTGGTGCTGGCCAGGTGAAACACTTGTTGTTGGGTCGCTTTCCTGGGTACCGGTGTAGCACCTCCACTCATGTAAAACCTGTACAGTTAAGAGTCAGAACAGAAACACTCGTAATGGGTGTGAAGAGCTGTAATATCAGGTAGTTCTTGTACTGGAGGTTCTACAGAGCAGGTGCAAAAGCTGAATGAGGAAATTAATTGATGTGTGTGTGTGCTGTGACACTTGCAGACAAATCTGCATGGCAACTGCATATATATCTCTTGACGTCGCTGCCATTATGTGACTACGCAGCATGACCTAGTTACTCTATACGCAGTCGCTTCTCGCTGATTTTTGTTTTAGCAGCATTTTGCCTTTCTGTGTGTTTCAGCTACTTCACATGGGACGGGAACAAATTCCCGCACTCCATCGAGATGGCCAATAATATGTCTGCAAAGGGCCGCAAGATGGTGACTATTGTCGACCCCCATATTAAGCGGGACGATAACTATAGGATCAACCAGCAGATGCGTGACGCGGGATATTACATTAAGAATAAAGACGGTGCTGACTATGATGGGTGGTGCTGGCCAGGTAGGGATAGAGATACAAATGGATATTCTCCTCCCCTCCTCTTTTTATAGACACTGTGCAACCTTTGCCTTTGAAAATTTCTTTTAGTGTGAAATTGGGTTTTGTGTCTGTATTTTGAATCATCACTAGATCTATAAGACCATCTTTTTTTGTGGCTGCTCATGACTAGCTTTTCTCTCATCTGAATTTTTCATTACTTTTTACAATTTTGTGCTGAATTTTAGTATTTTTCGTTTACATTTTGTTTCCGAAACTATCATAGATGGTACCGTATGTGTTTTATTTTTTTATTTGTCAAACAATTTTAACATGTTGCAGTCCTTTGGACTCATGGGTTTACAGTTTTGTTTGTGGCATTCACGTTTGTTTATCTGCCGTCGTATATACAGAAAATGTATCTAAAATAGATGACTACCGGTATATATATATATATATATCTATTGGAGATAATAACATGTACGGATAATATAGGAAGTGAAAAGCAAGCTCAGAATGATTATTAAAAAGAAAGATCTGACACTTTCTATATTTCAAAATAAGTAAAGTAAGTTTCAAGGATGCACCAAGGGGGGTGCTATTCTCTGTAAATCGACAAAAAAAATATTAAAAATTGGAAAGATAACTACAACGTTCTTTGAAACTAGTTTGGGTTATTCAACTTTGTGTATCCCTTTGAATAGGTTCCTCTTCATGGCCTGACTTCACACGACCTGAGGTGCGTAAATTCTGGGCTCAGAAGTTCTTACTGGATGAATATGAAGGGACGACCATGGATGTGTACACGTGGAATGACATGAACGAGCCGTCTGTATTCAATGGACCTGAGATCACCATGCATAAGGATGCCAAACACGCCGATGGTTGGGAGCACCGCGACGTGCACAATATCTACGGACAGTATGTGGTGAGTACCCAAGGGACTGTGACAGTTAGGTAGTGATACTTTTTCAACAACAGAGGTGTGTGTTGGAGGAGGGGCGGGAGGTGATCGAAAATGGGGGCGCACAGTGGGGAACTCTTTTTTTGCCCCCTCCAGCCCCTGTTATCAAGAAATCATCACTCCCTTACTGATACATGTATTTGTATAGTTTTAAGGGAAACTCCAGTGGGGTCTAGAGTAAGCCTATCATAAAAATGTAATCATTTTACTGTCATCCTTATACATGTACATGTATTTTAAACCCTGCTAGTCCATATTAAAATATCAACATAATGGGTTTTCTGTAGCCTACACACTTGTCTCTACATCCTGGGTACTTCCCTTACAGCAACGTGCCACATGGGAGGGCCAGTTGTTACGCAGTGACAACAAGGAGCGACCATTTGTACTGAGTCGGGCAGTCTTTGCAGGCACACAGAGATACGGTAAGTCTGTGACTATTAAAAATATTTTTATCATACTAAAAACAATACTAGCCAAACTTTTGAGGGGAAATATATATTTCTCCTGTTGAAAGATATAACGCTTAGATAATGGAACGAGCGAACAATATTTTGAATTTCTCATCTCTTAAATACATCAAGTCACTTGCAATAAAATGTGTCTTAACTGTATGCAGGAGCGGTATGGACGGGAGATAACACAGGGGAGTGGGGCCACCTGAAGGCGTCCATCCCTATGGTACTCTCCCTCAGCTTGTCAGGTATCACCTTCAGCGGTGCCGACGTGGGAGGCTTCTTCAAGAACCCCGAACCCGAACTGCTCGTCCGCTGGTACCAGGTGAGTTACTCAGTCAGCCATCTCTGCCATTGGACATCCATATTAACAGGGCGTAATACAATTCAGCCCCCTCGTAGATTAATACTATAAGGGCCGCATAGTGCTTATGTAATTTGCCCTTTGTCGTCGTGATGAATGAATATAGCCTTGGTGAATAACTCGCCAGTACTGCATTCATAGATCATGCCAACCGTGCCGTGAAGCCTCCGAAGTTGATACTCCGTAAGGGTCAGTATGATGCATGAATCAATGCCAGCCTTCTTGGCGAGTAGACATAAATGATAAAGGGCTTCATCCATGCATAACGATAACCAAGGGTTTAAGTTTCAAGATTTTGAACATTCTGTGTAATCACTGGCTTGTGACTTAAGATCCTTGACTATTCCATTTACAGGCAGCTGCGTACCAGCCCTTCTTCCGTGCCCATGCCCACATGGACACCAGGCGTCGGGAGCCGTGGCTCTACGAAGTGGACCAGATGGACGTGATCCGGGAGGCGATCCAGGCACGCTACCGCCTGCTGCCCCTGTGGTACACGCTCTTCTACGAGAATGAGAAGAATGGCATGCCCCCAATGAGGCCTTTGTGGGTGGAGTTCCCGACCGATAAGGCCACCTTCACCATTGAGGATTCCCATATGGTTGGTGAGTAGAAGGTTTTGTCCCACAGCGAAAAAATACTCAAATCTTGCTGACATAAAAAAGAAGATGAGTAATACATGTAGCTAGTTCATACGAAGGGAATATAATGATCTGGAACCTGTCTTACAAATGTAGATGGCTAAATATTCTGTTTTCTTTTTCAAGGTTCCGGTATGTTGGTGCGACCGGTCACAGACGCCGGTTCAACTGGCGTGAAAGTGTATCTACCTGGGGAAAATGAGGTAGGAAAAAGCACTTCAAACTCTATTCTCATACCAATAACGAATACACTATACTGCATATGGTTAAAATCCATCATATGGAAGAGCTCGGTAAAAATTAAATGGGACATAAAAGACAAAGCAAAAGGCAAGACAAAATCTCTCAGGAATGGTAATAACCGGTAGTTCTATTTTTTGTGTCTACTACTCTTGCCAGAAAGAACGGAAAAGCTATTTCTCTCTCCTTGGCGTGCTTTTCTCAAGGTCGTTTTAATGACTTGTCAATGTGAATGTTGCTTTAAACATTTATTTATAATCCACAGGTGTACTATGATGCCGACACCTACAAGAGCTACAATGGAAACCAACATATTTATGTACCAGTTAATTTACATAAAGTAAGTACATGTAAAAATATTTTTTTTACATTTACGTTAAAAAGAGGTATAGAAATGCTTGCTTAAAGAAAATCTCACAAAACAACAAAATATCATTGGTATTCACTGAAATGTTCAGTATTCAGGACATGGTGTTTTAATTGCAGATCCCAGTTTTCTTACGAGGAGGCCACATCATACCACGGAAAGACCGTATACGCCGTGCGTCCAGCCTCGGATACTCGGACCCCTACACCTTAGTAGTAGCCCTTGACAAAAAGGTAAGTATTAAGATAGTTGGTGCGGAGCTTAGGTAAAATAACATACCAATTTGTGTGTGTCACAAAATACTTTGAAATACGTAATATTGAGTAACAAACGGGTATTTCTAAATAACATATTGGCTAAGGATGTGGATAAGGACACCTCTGTACCAGTTCAGGACCAGTTTTTGTGTTATCAAACAATCAATAAATTCAATTTTTGCTTTATTACAGGGCAATGCCGAAGGGGATTTGTACATAGATGACTACCATACATATGAGTATAGAAACGGTCAATTCGCCCATAGACGTTTTACATTTAATAACCACCAGTTGGTCAATAGGTAAGTGTGTGATGAACATGTTAACAGTTAATTTGATATTCCTCGTCTATACACGTAATTCTGATAACATCATAGAAATACCGCTAAGGGAGAGATGAAATAGGACATGATAATTCTTAATTTCCGGTAAATTACGAGTCTTGTGACAGTAAAAATGTAGACTAAAGTGTGCATTGTGCCTATACAATTACTATGTCTATTTCGATATAAATGTAATCAGCATACCAGTATATATTTCTTTTCTGCAATGAGAAAATAAACGATGGTACCAAACTTATTTTCAGCAATGCTGACACAAAAGGTGTCTTTAAAACTAAGTCATGGCTAGAGCGTGTGATAATTTCCGGCGTCAAGTCCCAGCCCCGGTCAGCCACTTTATCTGCGCCAGGTGAGGCAACCGTTTAAATATAAACTTTGTGTATTTTTAGTGACATTTTACACACTATAATGGCTCGTTTAAATGCAGGTCTTGAGTAAGCGCCGGGTACAGGGGGTATTGAAATGATTTGCAAATTTTAAATCGTGATTTCTCAAATATTTGAAGTTTATTATCTGACCTGCTTTATAACAGAAATTGTTTTGTTTTTCAGGCATAGCCCAGTCACTAGAGTTCACCTATGCGGCCGATAAACAACTTCTTACAATAAGAAAACCAGCAGTCAACATTGCCGAAGACTGGAAAATCAGACTCAATTAATCATAACAATAACATTCTAAACTATGTGATAAAATGCACAAGTGCAGAATATAATTTTGATTTGTAGGGATCATTTATCATGTGGTACAGAGAAGATATCAGAGGAGAAAGGACCATGAAAATGGATATAAATGTTCACCAAGGACCATTGAAATGCATATCTGTGAACTAGTGTGACTGAGATGTAAAGAATGAATTGTTGTGTAAGGAGTGCGATTGTTTAAGGTTAAAAGTATTGAAAGTGGAGACTTAAATCATGTCAAAATCAAGCGAAAGGAAAGCAGGTATTGATAAAAATCATTGGCCATTAATTGTGGGGAAATAACAGAAGTACAAACATGACTTAATATGATTATTTGTGCATGCTTAATTATAAGGATTATGAAGAAGAATAGAATAAATGTGGATTACAAATAACTATTTAATGACAGTAGGTCGGATGATAATTGATAATATTAAACAAAGTGACTCATGTTTGCACTGCTTTGTCAGGCATTTATAGGTGTAAGCACTAAGTTTAATACTTTGAGAATACGGTCTATTCAGTCTATAACATGTGCTCAGTAAAGAACTATTGTGATGTGAACCACCAAGAGCTGCCTGAGTTACTACTCAATGTTTATATTCCACATGCTGGGTATACTGCTTAATATATTTCTCTTCTTGATGAGAAATAATCTCCAGCCCATGTGAACAGCCTATGGCCGACTTATCTTGGTTACATGTTAGTCCCATTTAATCGTGGGTACAAGCGAATATTACCTTTTTTTTCACCGTAAACACTCAATTTGAACTACGAATGAATTACTTAATTTCTTAAAAATGAAATCTTCCCTGATGAATTGTTCACTTAGTTTCATTTACATCGAGCTACTGTTTAACTGAACTGTTCTGTTGGTTAATATTATTTGAAATAAATACATACATGTGCTTAGATGTGGAGATTTGAACACCTTATGGCGTTGTTTCTATGTGTGTGATTTAATATCTTTACTCAGTTTGGTAACACAAGGCTATTTCGTGACAGTGTGAGTGTGTGCACGTCTACATCGATATTCCAAACAAAGAGTCGAGACATTCGTCTTACCAGTATTAATGTTATAATGGGATACCGTGTTATGATCGGGTTCTCTGTAAATAGATTCTACGAATCGAAGACATCATATTACAGAATAAATTACAATGAGACATTTTATTGTCAATTTGAATACGGTTGGGTGCGTTCTATGTTTCGTTGTCAATAATATATTTTGTTCTTAACTCATTCCTATAGAAGTGTTTGGAAAACGGGTGTTTGTATGAATCCAGTCCAACCTAGTTTCTGTTGCACTTTGCCTGTGCCATAATTCACAGAAGTGCTATATATCTGCACTTGAGGTATTCCACACATGCTTCGCTGTGGTTGCACGCCTGTATTATCTCCATAGTTCCTGATTTGAATGCCGATATGTTTTGTGTATTTCACATTCCAATTGTAAGGGGAAATGTCTACAGACTGCAATTAAATTTAAAGTATAAATAAAGGTAATAAACTACCAAATTAAGTCCCGAGTGCAAATTAAAACTTGTAGAAATATCGCGGCGCGTTTCCAGGTTTTGAGACCTGTTACTAAATACGACTGGTTACTTTTTAAATAAATGTGTAATATAACCCAAAATGTTATGTTGTATAGCTTCGTGAATTTACTTGTTTGCATATTTTCTTGCCATTTTCCTTAATTTTATATTTCCTGACCTTAACATCACTGCAGTACACAGTAGCGACCTTTTTGTTGCTGTTAAGTCGAATACATGATTTCCCATGACAGTCTGTAATCGTTCCACGGTCTGGTGTTTAAAAAGTTCTAAATTAAAGGAGCTGGTGGCCCCCATATAACTAAATGGGCTAATAATTGTGTCATTAAATGACAAAAATGTCCTGGCACTACATGAACCTGATAGGGAATATCCCTTATGAGTCCAGTCAAATTAATATATGGACAACATGATGGCAATCTTGAACTATCTTCAAATAAAGATTTATAAGTCAAAACACTTCAGTGTTGTTCTCTTTCGGTTGTAAGCGACACTGGCCCAAGTAGAATGTTTAAATTGGAACTCTGTCGACGAAAATATTCCGTCCGAGAAGCCAATTAAAAATATAAAAATGTACCAAGAAAATATCCTCAAAATTGCCAGGACCTTTCCTGTCTCAAAAAATATATATACGCTGATAGTTTGGCATTCTGTGCAACATATCTCCTGATATAGGTGGTCAAGCGAAACACAGTCCCTTTCCCAGAAATACTACCTTTTATACATAGCAACCTAGTCCTGCGTTACGTTACATCGACACATGGTGCATGTACGAAGGTCTAACCTCTAGACTAATAGCGACCTATAAAAATAGTTCGAAATTTAATATACCCCGGTAGACATACTCTGAAGTTGATAAGACAAGTAATATCTTTTGAAATAGTTTTTATTGGCAGGATAATAGTATTTACATTGCACTCATATATATGACAGTTTTATCACTTCATGGCTAGGAATGGCTAGCCAGCACATTAAAGAAATGGAAGACTTCGTCTGTGTCAAAAACACCCACTTCTGTAGTACACTGAGAACACTTTACTGGGTGGAAGGATTCACTGTCCTCTGGGTCTTCTGTGAGGGAACTTTCTGCCTCGACCATCCTCTTTTTCTTTTTGCTCTGTTGTCTTTTGTGTTTGGGGAATTTGAGTCTTTGTTCATAATTCACGCTGCAGTTCATGACGAACATGGCTCGATATTGGTTGTTGTAGGATTCATGTCTGCAAAGATACAAGAAATATGTTTTTGATGAGACATTTCTGGATATATGAAAATTGAAATCTCGCATAAAGAAAGGAGATCATAAAATATCTTTACAAGACAAGTTGTGAGCCCAATTTAATTTGTCTTTAACTACTAGAAATGTGTTTAAGATTTTTGTTAAGCGCACCATACGCTAGTTACATTGACTGGTATGCGGGTAAAATTGGAGCTTTACCGTTGGCAATCTAGACAGAGTTGCACCATACAGGCGGGACAGTTGAGTACAGCGTCACTGTTGGGTAGTCGCTGTGCCGCCTTGTTGGGTGGAGGAGGCTGGGGACCCCGGGTCGGCACCACGTGTGACTTGTGCGGCTGGTACCGGCGTCTCTGGTTGTCCACCCATCGCTGGTCGTCGTTATCAGCATTAGGGTCATACAGCAGGTCATCGTTACTCAGGATAGGCCGCTTCTTGGTCTTCTTCTCTGTGAACGACAATAGGTACGGGTTTACTATTTTTCTTATCAAATAGATTTTTTTTTTGCGGGTAATAAATACCGGTTTGTACATAAGGCCAAAAAAAGGGTCTGTTTCAGGTTACCCGACCCTACCTAACAAAACAGCCCCGACCCTGGAAATTCTTACCCAATTTTGAATACATTTTTTAAAATTTGGCCATTTTGTGGTAATTCTAGAGTCAAGTTGAAGCTCCACGAGTTGACACGGTGGTTGGTGCGTGTTCGACTCAATTTCTTGATACTTTTCAGCATAAATGAAAAAAGAAATCCGACCTACCTACGCTAGATTTTTAGACCATGTAACCTGAAACGCACCTTTTATTTTTTTGGCCTATTGCAAGATCCATTTGGGGAGTCATTTTGCAAATTTTTCTTCAGAAACCTCTGGGTAATTCTTTACATTACAGAAACCTACATTTAGCCGAAAAAACAGAAAAGATATTTTGTGTGCTATCACTCAACTAGGCATGAAAGTTATTATCCACCTTAATAAGTTCAAATACATGTAGAAAGGGAAAGATTTTCCAGTGCTTATATCGTGCTGATCGGTCGTATTTCTCCCTTGCTCGGTCCAAAAGCTGTTCAAAGTCTCACCTTCTGTTGTCCCTTCATCGTCAGAGTCTGAATCGAAGTACATGTTGTCGTAGCATTCTGGTTTCTGGTTGTCGGGCCGGGCGGTCTGTGATGTACTACCTCCTGCCGCTGCCACTACACATACAACAAGCACACAAGGTTACAGTGTAATTACTAGTGGACATCTCTCATATCGGGTACCAAGAACTCTTTATATATAGAGGTCAAGCTGGTTGTCCTATGGATGCGGCCATTACCTAAGCTGGTAGGCTACTGCTGAACCGACACCAGCTGTCACAATGGGTGCCGGCTGTTACATAATGCACCCTAAGAATTCCGTAGTGAAGGGAGAGATCTGTCTTTTTTTCCATTGGTCTAAAATGTATCCAGTTACTGGCCTATAGTATAGTGTATAGGCTATACACTTTTATCTGGTAACCAACCAACATCCGTCACTTTAGTTGTCTATTGCTGAACCATGTTTAACATCCGTATAGTCTATATCACTTATTATCATATCATCTCAGTTTCTGACAAACGTACCGGGTACATTGGATATTATTTCCATTCTATTTTTCTAATAAAAGGGAAAAAAAAACAACGAAGTGTGTGGTATCTTGCTAATGAGTACGAATCATAAAATCAGTTGTACATAGCTACTTAAGTATGGTACGTGTACCTGATTTATGCTTTAGCTCAATCACTTTCATTGTCGTATCCAAGTCTGCGGCCATTTCTTTTTCAAATTCGTCTTCGCTAGAATCATCGTTTTTCTTTGCTCTCTTGTCTTTTTTGGAATTCGGTGATTTAGGGTCCATCAAGTTAATCTGCTTTCCAAGTTTACGGCGTTGTTCAGGTGTGCCGTGTAGTACAATCTCTATCTCGTCATCTGAACTGCAAGATTAATAAACACATAAGATGATAAAGAAGCACAATTTATATTTTGCACACATTGTTGATCACTCCCTAATTTGGCCAAGATTGGGCCCTTTTAGACAGATAGATTACCCACCAAATTGAACTCCTCTCCAAAAATATAGGAATTCTACTGTTAATTTGGTGTCTTCTGATGGTTCCAGAACTTGATGTATTTGGTCCAGGAAAATTAGAAATTCTACTTTTAGATTAGTGTGTTCTGAGGAGTTTAGGGGACAAATTGCTCCAAGATGTTAGAATTATTCTGGGTATAAATTTGAATGCTATTGTTAAATTAATGTCTTCTGATGGGTATCAAAACATAATAATTGCTCCAGGGAAATTTAGAAATGTTAGCGTGTTCTGTGGTGTTTTGCGGGCGTATTGCTGCACAGAAATCTATCTCTAGATTGGTAGGCCTATACTTTGAGGGGTCAGAGGTTCAGGGACATAGTATATTGCTCCAAGAAAACCTAGAAAAATGTCAAAGCCTCCTGGGCTTGCTGCTCAAAAGAGGCTAGGAACTTCGGATGGCTGCAATCTGTGGGTAGATTGCTCCATTTTGTTGTAGTTAGTTAATAGGCTGTATACATATGGTAAGATTATATATAGGCCTATAATGATACTCCTCCGATAACACTTCAACGTCACTTGGAGAGGAAAGCCATTGAAATACTTTTAACTTTGGTTCTAATTGGAATATTTACAAAATTCTTTCAGATTTAGAAAGCCCAGACTAGCTACTACTAGTAGTACTACTAGTCTCAGTACCGTACCGGGTAGTACTAGTAGTTTCAAGTTGCATTCTCATGGCCTTTAAATCTCTAGACACTTAATTAGCTTTCCATATTCACTCAGATAGGTGCCTGTTTGTTGATCATATGTTAATAGTGAACCAGTGGTTTATAATACAAACCTTCTGTTCACACTAGGCCTGACACATAGCAGGACTCCCAGTGATTAGTGCAGGTTCTATCATCAAGTGTATATTCGTACAGTCAATTCCAAATAGACTCAATAATAGTACGGTATAATTTATTGAATAATTGAGTCTACATCAATCATCTAGTCTAGTGTATTTGCAGGGCAGATGACGTTCTTACCTGTCTGCTGCCGCTTCTTGGTCACTCTCCAAGTCCACAATGTACTCATCGTCACTGTCGTAGTCCATGGTGTTTATAAAGTCAATAAAACTAGATTTAAATGTAAAAATCTTGCATAAAACGCTTGAGTTGTACGCCAAACTCACGTTTCAGAATTTACCGGAAACAGGTCATAGCATGGTAAAACACGTATTTTCCCTATCGCCTACCCGTTATTTCTTTGATATTGCATCACGTTGACGCCAGGTGGCATGCGGCTCATTTCCCGCGCTCGTACGCTAGGTCTCAGAGAAGGAAATGCTTCTACTATATACTTTGATATAGCGGAAAACCCGATAACTGCAACCAGTGAGTACTGGCATTGACAATTTCTGAAAATCACCCCTGACCTAAAAGATACATCTGTCTTCAAAACATTTCCAACCAAAATTAGCTAGGGGAAGATGGGGTAGGCCTAATACGGGCCATCTGTAGGCCTATACTGTTTTATGATACATTCTTATTTACATAGAATCGGTCAGTAGGGGAAGATGGGGGAATACGGGACACCTAGCCTATTAAAGGGTTTTCATGCAATTTCTGCCTTTCTGGTGACCATAAGCAAAATATTATTTTTTTACCTACTTTTTAAGCATTCCTCTTATATATTTAAGTATTTTAACTGTGTTGAAGAAAAATGTCATCAAACTCCCTCGGGTAGCCTTAAGGGAAAATGGCATATAGCTCAGAGGTAAACCCCTGAATTGAAACATTTATTTTCTCATAACAAAGCATAGAAGTATACCATCCATGAAAATAATTAATATTGAGCTAGTATCATTAATAGCATAGTGGGATAGCATAACATATTCTGACCTACGAAGGTCATGGGCTAAAAGTCCCGGGCAAAAGGGTTTTTGAGGCGGAGCAAAAGGGACCCTGAAAATTTCTTAATTTTGAATTATTATCTTTTTTTCATAATTTTCTTGCTCCCATCTTTTAGCTATGTTATTACTCAGTCCTCTAGGTATTTGTTTGTTGTCATGCATGACCATTATCTAACATTTTAGATTTTGATTGATTTTTATGACCGTTAGATATCATGCATTTCAATAAAATTTCCCCCGAATTTAGGAAAAATTCCCCAAAACCCCAAAAATACCCCCAAAAATAAAAATAGGCTTATAAGAATTAATTTTATATTCAAATAAGCATGTCTCATCATTCTTATCATTTTTTAGGCCAAGCATGGTCATTTTTTCATGTTTTGATCATTTCTATTGGGTTTCACCATAGGAATTATGATTGTGAGGGTGGGGGGTCCGTTTTGCCCCAGCTTTATGAAAAATATGTGAAAAAATGATTGTGCCAAAATAAATAACTGTAGGGTAAATTTTTTTTCCAATGACTTTGCAAATATGTTACACAATATTTTAGCTATAAAATATTATTGTTTTAGCCATAAAATCCCAGCTAGCAAAACTCATGTAAATTACAGCATTTTTACATTATTTTCTGATTGGTGGTGACATCATTGGATGATGTCAATTGTCGTTCCCAAGATGTCACATATGCAAGAAGTTTTTACGTGTCCCTTTGCATGGGTATTTTACATAAGTATATTTACATTTAAAAAAATACATATCAACGATATGTTTGAACTTAATAATAATGATGTATACAATTGACCAGCTGTAGGCCTAAAACATGTCTGAAATGTATGAATTTAGACATGTCAAAATGATGTGATATGGAGATATGTACATGACATATTGCAGGGATGACATTTATACCAGTTTTGAGTATACCCCCCTCCGAGTAGTGATTATAAATCAGATAGGATATTTAGGATAACTCTGAGAGATTGTAGACATCATATAGTTATGTCCATTTTATGTCAATGTATGACATGTACACAGGCACTTTGCATAGGAAGCAAACACCTGCTCTGTGAATTCTAAGAGCCCCAGATGTGATATCAGCCCAAAGCCAGAATTTCTTCTTATACAATTTGAAAGGACACAGAAAAGGTGTCCCATTATGTGCCTTGGCTGTCCAACTATAATTCACCAAGTCACTGTAACACAAGTAACATATCAAATGTTTATGAAGAAATTTAGTCCAATTTTGTCTCTTATTGCAGTATATAGAATTAATTTCATCCAACTTTTAATCAAGAATGGGGGAATGCTGATCAAAATGTGATCACATTGCAAAATGAGACGCCTAGTGTTGGAGCTCAGAACTATGATAGGATATAGTAATGTTGACTTATAGATGTCATATTCTGACAAGATTGTGATGTCTTAAATATGTTATATTGGAATAAATCCATACTCCTATTATTTTGACGTCACAATCTTGTCAGAATATGACCTATTATAGTTCTGGACTCCAACACTAGGGGTCTCATTTTGCAAGGCTGTCACATTTTGATCAGGAATTCATTCATTCTTCATTGAAAAGTTGGATCAAATTAATTGTATAAACTACAATGAGGGACAAGGTTGGACTAAATTTCCTCTGTGATATATAAGGTGTCACTTGTGTTACAGTCACTTGTTGAACTATTGTTGGATAACTAAGGCACATGGGTGGACACCTTTTCTGTGTCCTTTGCAATTGTATAAGAAGAAATTCTGGCTTTGGGCTGATATCACATCTGGGCCTCATGGCTCGGATAAATGTGTCTGTAAGGAATGGAAAATGCCTGGAAAGTGTCTTTCACAGAGCAGGTGTTTGTTTCCTATGCAGAGTGCCCATGGACATGTCATACATTGACATAAAATGGACATAACTATATGATGTCTACAATCTCTCAGAGGTATCCTTATTATGTCATCCCTAGAACATGCTTGTAGATATCTCCATATCACATCTTTTTGACGTGTCTACATTTGCATGTTTTAGACATCTTTTACAGTCTACATTTGCATGTTTTAGACATCTTTTACAGCTAGTCATATATATGCCATTATTGTTAAGTCCAAAGGTATCACTGATAAATATGTCTCTTTTATATAAATATGTTTATATAAAATGCACATAAATATTGTTACATCAAGAACCCATGCAAAAGGACACGTAAAAACTTCTTGCGTATGTGACATCTTGGGAACGAAAAATGATATCATGAAATTACTAGTTATTTTTATGTAAGGTGCTAGCTGGGATATTAACATATACCTCTTTTTTAATTCTCAGAACCTTATAAACTGATTTTTGCAAAATTAGATCAAGATCTCTAGTTTCAGTTTTTTCTTCATGGAATCCGGAATACCATAGGTAGCATCGAATTTTTGGAAAAAAACATTTTATTTCTATCAATTATATGAGTCAGTTTGACAAAAATATGGAATTTATAGCTGAGAACTGAGTTAGGGGTCGGGTCCGTTTTGCCACGGGGGTCCGTTTTGCCCCAGTCTCCCCTACAATGGTTGTAGTAATTTGTCAAAATATTAAACAATTAGCAAAATTTGGCAAAAATGGAGTATTTACATTGTTTCCATGGTAACCAGGATGTCATGATATACCCAAAACCCTATCTATTAGATGGGGCTCCTATATTAGTACATATATGTAAAGATACATATGGGTACAGGAAGGCCCCATTATTAAGTTACAGTATTCACTTTCTTCGTTTCTTCGGAATTCCCCTAAAGTCGGACACATAATTTGGAAATTCAATCAGAGTTTAGGCCTACTATTAAATGTTTCCAGATATTATATTATCCAGAAATCTGACAAAACCCTTTTCCTTCAACAGGTTTATAAAGGGAAGTCTTTTCGCTGAAGAGGCGGTTAACTTATGCACAATGAACATACCTTGGCAGTGCAGAGTATTTGCAGCTTTAATCCCTGCTTCAATTATCCTTCATGTATTCTTATACAAAATGTACAATTCCCATATGGTAGAAAGTAGAGAATATACCATAATTTCCGAAGCTGACCAAGTAAAGATGCACTCTAATGGTCATATAACAGCCAACCTAAAGGGAGGACTTAATTGGGAACCAGATGTTCATATATGCAGGGGTGGATCCAGAAGGGGTGGTCTAGGGGGGCACAGCCAAGAAAATTTCGTCATGGAGGGGGCACAAGCCGGGTCCTGTACCACATATCCTATACTTAAGAGTCATACCAAGGGCCCCTTTCCCGGGGGTCTAGGGGGGGGGGGCACGTGTCCCCCAGGCCACCCCCTGGATCCGCCCCTGATATGCCTCACTGTTCGGACTGGCAAAAAAAGAGCAATAGGATACCACATGCACAGGTTATAAAATGTCGAGACTGTTTCCTAATCTGTCCATACAGGTTCCTTGTAAAGCTAACACACCCTGTACCAAACCAATCAAAAAATCTGCACAGGTCTTTCAAAAATTTAGTCCTCATTATTTTGACCCTGAGATGCTCCAACTGGTGAAGATGTCTAATGAAACCTGCGTCCAAATCTCAGGTTATTTGCAAAACCTGGGCTTCTTTCTTGAATACTTTGATGACCTCAGAAGAGAATTCTCACTGAGTAAAGTGTATCAGACTAAAGCCCATGACTATTTGAATGGAAAGACCACATTGTACAAAAAGAGAACTGGCATTAAGGATAGTTTACAGCTGGTCGGTATGCATGTAAGGCGAGGGGACATGATGACGGTTCCAGGGATCAATGTTCCTACAGTAGCATATTTCAAGAAGGCAATGACCTACTTCAGGACTAACTATAAGAACAAGGTACTATTTGTCGTATCTACAGATGATATAGTTTGGTGTCATGAGCACTTAAGGTTGATCGCTACTCATTGAATATGGACTACTGCGCAGGTCTCTGCGCATATAACTTATTATGTATCAGATTAAGCTAATATTAACAAACTAGAATGATATATATGCTGACTAAGCCATATTAAAAAATCGGACGATTTCGAGCAAAATTGAGCATTTTATTGGACTTAACATATTTGATGTACTTATTGCCAAAAATATTTGCTATTTTTTATATAAGTTAGAACATTGGACCTATTAATCAATAAATCATTGTCTAGATATATATAGATCTCATCAGGTTCTTTGAAACAACCAAGGGTAGGAAATACAACCATTTTACATGCCGATTTTTGCCCGTTAACCCATTTTTTTAAGCTCTAAATATGATATTTAGACCATTTTTGCACCATTTTTTAACTTCAAAGGCCCAAAACCATAAAAATATGCACGGGACCACCTATCATAAGTCCTCTAGAATGTTAGCTATTGATCTGAAGAAATTTTTGAAAAAATTAAAAAAAAAGTTCATGGATTTTTTTCAGTGATATTCTGATTTTGCTGAAGAATTATGTATTAAATTTGAATAATCGTCGTAAAACCATCACGTTTTTTCATACAAAGGTACATTTTTGGACCATAATTAAATTTTTCCCATTAAAGGACATAACCTAGGATTATTTATGTGCAATACAAAATTAATGTGGGCATTGGTTGACTAAGAAAAAAATTCATAAAAATTTCCCATTTTTTTGTTTTTTTTTGCAAAAATAGAGAATACTTTTTTTTTCAAAAATCTGTATTAAAAAAAGTAGCTCGGGACCCCCCTATTTTTTTCCCATTTTCCATTTCTAAATGATCTAAACTAAACTGAGGCAAAAAATTAGGAAATTCTATGGATGAAAAGTTAAGAGTAGCGATCAACCTTAAACGCCACAGATGTAGTTTTCACAAAAGATTCTGGTAAGATGTCACGGGAAGAGGACTTTAGCATACACGTGTGTTGCAATCACACCATTATGTCTTTCGGAACATTTGGCTGGTGGATGGCTTTCCTGACTAGAGGTGAGGTCACCCTTTTCCGTAATTGGGTCGGGACTTGGGTAGCTCGTGACTGGCAACATCCTCGTCAGAGATTTCCCACCAACTGGAAGCTAATGTAAAACCTGCCATCGTACACAGAGAAAAGAAATTAGGGCAAGCCGGATGCTGGCAATTTCATCGAAACCACACTCTGTTTTCAGTTTCAGGCATTTCAATGAGAGTCTGGAAAAGATTGACATCTTTTTTCTTTCCTTTTTATTTAGCCTGGATGTGTAAAGGCTAATGACCTGTGGTTATGACACATTCAGTTAAGTGTCCATTTACATGAAATGTTTGTATATGAGAATGTCTTACTATCCTAGGCTGATGGTCATGACTTTAGGGGGAGATGGTTAACTCCTCCTCTATATATTGTTGTAAACATCTGATATAATAATGATAATTATTGTTATTAATCAGTAAATAATTATTGACTTATCTTGATGCTGCCATTAGGACTGCTGTTATGTCCACTATGGTCAAAGTTGGTCATATGGGGTTGGCTCATGGTCGAAAAGTGTGATGCATGTAATTAGGCATACATGTCAAGGGCACGTGATGGTTTAATTATGAGAGGAGATACGTAGGTAGTGGCATTGGCTATAAGACTGTTTTGTCCCAATAAGAGGACTTTGTTTGCATAAACTATGTACTTGTGTAGAGGTTTGTATGTTTCTAGGTTAATGAACAAGACAAATGGCAATTTCCAAGTGTGAGAGTAACTTATCTGTTTAAAGGATAATAATCTCTTCCTGAATCGGGAATCGTCTGCACCGAGGTGCTTCCAAATACTAGATATGAAGAGTTTGGTTCCAAAACGCAACAAGCGTCAAAATACAAAATCTGGAGAAAAAATTGTCAAAAAAAAGGTTTATTAGTATATTCATTTAGTAGACAGGGCCTGTCGAAAATTCAGTTGTTTTTTTCGCAAAATGCAATAAATCCAAAAACATTTTATTTTGCAAAACGCAGTAAATCCACCTTATCAAAGATTGTTTCTGTATGTATGACTGTTTATTCTTTTAGGTGTATGGTCTAATTAAGGCTTTATCAAATACAATATTGGTATATATTGTTAATAGCATTATTTGAAAATAAAAAAGGCATTTAAAATATAGACACAAAAACCATGTTTCATGATTTTTGTGGATTTATATTGCGTTTTGTAAAAAAAACTGAATTGAGCAAATTAAATCCTATTTCTAAATCAAAGAAAAATGATGCAAGGATTTTAAAAAGCTAATTGTTGTTGTTTCATGTATGTCCCACTATACCCAGAAAATAAAATATCGAAATAAAAATGGCGATTATTAATTTTATGGATATATGCAGAAAAAAAGATTTTAGATTTATTGTGTTTTGCAAAAAAAAACCTGAAAATTGATGTTCCTGAATCCATTGTGCTGGGCGGTGGTCAATGAGATCACCTACCTAGCGCCTCGTTTTGGTGAACATAGGCTTCAATGGGATCACGTTGCTGCCCACCACTATGATAGATCTCACCATATAAGCTAAGGACAAAAAAGCCCATCAGAGAGGATAGCCATGTGGAAAGTGGAGACAGCGATGTAGGAAGCTGGAGTAGGACTAACTCAAAATCTTCCCTTTATGTTCTACCTTGAGACACAACTATATAGATCAGATTTTTTAAAGTCTGTCAAATTGTACTTTCCGAAAAGTCTCAGAATAGAAATTCGAAAAGTCTGTGGAACAGGCAATTTGTTTAATTAGCAATCTAGCTGTCAATGTTCAACTTAAAAGGCTAAAATCAGACAGATTAAAAGTTAAATGATGAAAACTAGTCTACTGTCTTCTTGACTCTTTATTTCCTTCAGCATATAATATCCTCATGCCGAATAACAATATTGAACCATTGCATGATTAGAGGTTTTCCATGTATTAGATGTAGAGTGGGACAATACAGTTTCTGATCAGCATAAGCATGATTTGCGGCAGTATCTCCTCAGGTAGTCCTCGAATACTGGATCACTGCAATGGCCAGCTGCCTTCCAGCTGCTACAGCTGGAATGGTAGTCCTTACAGGCAGCATCTAAAATCGGAACGATAATATGCTTACTATTATTTGCCTGTCATTGATGGTGAAATATAGAAAGTTTGGATGGAAAACAACATAAATCCATCCCAGAATTGAAGCATATAATTATAATATCTTTGTGAAGACACCCTGGGGTCAATTATAGTATTTTTGTAACAGAGTGTAGCCTTCAAAATCCTAACCAAAAAAAGCTTTCCAACCCAGATTTCTGTCAGATTGTTATCTATTAAAAGGCGTTTAGGTTGTTTTGCATCTAAACCTTTTATTTCTTATTTCATTTCTATTATATCACAATTATTCATGTAATAGTATTTTAATGGTCATCCCAACTAATTGCTGCAGTGCACTTAATGGACTTAGAGGTCATTAAAATGTAAAGGTTTCAAATGCTGTTAAGACTCAACTATCCAGCATGATGCCTGTTAAAGTTCTGTCATTTGCATCAAAATAATTATGTGAGGATGCTTAAACGTACCGTCCCCACATAGTCCACACGCCTTAGGACAGCTGTACAGCATGTACCGAGGGTTACCTGCACACTCCCCTACTGCCGCCCAGTAGTCACAGTTGCTGTTCAAGTCAACACAGTTAACTGCAAATCGAGAATTGCTAATAATGTAGGTATAATTATGTATAAGTGACATCGGTTTTTGCAATTTAGTTAATAAATCATCAATTTCGCATTCTCTCATGGGCATAATTAACATGCATTTGTAAGGGACGTGAATCCCAACACCACATGCTGGTTAGGACCAACCATGTATACCCTGGAAACAAATTCCCGTGAATTCCCCCTGAATAACACGGGTTGAACTGGGGTCAGTCCCGGGATTAACCCGGGTTTAATTCCCGTCATATCACAGGATTCTGTGAGCAAAATTTCCCGTTATATCACGGGATTCTGGTAATAAGGGGTGCATGGGTTCGAATCCCATACTAATATACCTGAATGGTTCTGGTTATCTAAACAATGGATCTGGTTATCTAAACATTCTTACAAAAATATACACAGAGCCTACATTGCTTTTAACCACCAACCAGCTGACATATCAGCATGTCCTAACCGGGAAGTGAACCGGTTACCTTTGCATCCATAGTCCTGTGCTCTAGGCCCTCACCCACCGGGGCATGTATTCAGAGAGGTATATAAACTCTGACCAGTGGTGACTAGTACAGAGAGTAGGTGCTGACAAAGAGGATTGATTTAAAACGTTTTATGTGAATGAAGACTAGTCATATGTATTAATGTCTGCATGTCTAATGTTGCTTAAAGTATAAACCTGACACAGCTCATTAAATGTAGATGTAGCAATACTAAGAGTATAGGCTACGTCTGCATTTATTGAGCTATGTTGCCATTAGGGACCTTTAGCAAGTAGTACCGTAAAACCTCGCGTATAAGCCTAACTCGCGTATAAGCCACACCCCGACTTTGGGCTGATGCCTATAAGCCGCACCAGGTTATGGTGACCTTAGTACTGTACTATAGGAGCAAAAACTCGCATATAAGCCGCACCTGGACTGTGTGCCGATCATATAAGCCGCACCAGCGATCTGATTCGCATACTAGCCGCGGCTTATACGCGAGGTTTTACGGTAGTGCTAAGGGAGGGTTCATTATTTATGGCAGGGGGGGTGAGCATTTGAGGGGGGGGGCAAATTTTTTTAGGGGTATTCAAAGGGGGGGGCCTTTTTTTTTTACCCTATTCTTAGGGGGGGGCCTTTTTTTTTAGGGGTATTCCTAAAAATGTCGCGAATTTAGTACGTTGAAATGTCGCGAATTTTGGTAACAGCCTGTGTTATATTTTACCAAATTATGTCAATATTTTCAAAATTTTCTAAAATTTTCCTCAAACTCCCAGCAAATTTCTTACTGGATCACTTTTGACACTCAGAACAGCCCACCGTTTTCTCAGTCTTCAAAAAAGTGCCGGCCTCATGTAACCACTGGGGGTATGGGAGCTTCCAATTTATAAGCCCCGGGGCCCTTAAACTCAATGGTATGTAAGTCGAGTGTCTGAGGTTTGACTATTATCGCTCACCAGAGAGTATCATGAGACGTTTACACTAAAACACCTTACAAATGGATGTATATGTTGCAAGGTAGTAAATTGTAGGTAAAATAGTGCCCATGATTAAATGCATACAATTAGTAGACACCACTATCGTTTTTGTAATAAAGTTGAAAACGATCCAGGGTGGGGGGGGGGGGCGCTTTTTTTTTAACCTATTCGGAGGGGGGGGGAGGGCTTTTTTTTTCAACCTATTCCGAGGGGGGGGCCAATTATTTTTGAAGTATTCGATTTGCCAAACGCTCGCCCCCCCCCCCCTGCCATAAATAATGAACCCTCCCTAAAGGGATAGGCTACGTCTACCTTTATCGAGCTTTTACGTGGTTGCTAAAGGTCCCTATTAGGGATTACATATTTTTGATATAATAATTATAAACCATGCAGATATTAATACATATGACTAGTCTACATTCACATAAAACGTTTTTAAATCAATCCTTTTTGTCAGCACCTACACTCTGTACTGGTCACCACTGGTCAGAGTTAGGGACCTTTAGCAACCACGTAAAAGTTCATTAAACGCAGACGTAGCAGTGCTGAAAGTATAGGATACGTCTGCATTAAATGAGCTATGTTGGGTTTGCTCAAGGTCTCTAATGCTGAAGGTCCTTTATGTGGTTGCTTAAAGTCCCTACTCTCTGTACTAGTCACCACTGGTCAGAGTTTGTATACCTCTCCTAATACATGCCTCGGTAGGTGAGGGCCTAGAGCACAGGACAATGGATACAAAGGTAACAGGTTCACTTCCCGGTCAGGGCATGCACATAAGGACTCCTATTCATATTATCTTTGTAACTCTTTTAAAGTATATTCCGGATAGCACATGATACAGGTAAAAAGGGTTGCTTAGGTTCGAATCCAATTACTAAAACACTTGCATGTTTCTATTCGTTCTGTGCTGTGTAAGTGATTAAAATATTCACATAAAACCATCCATATACATTACATTTAACCCTGGCATGCCCTGACCGGGAAGTGAACCGGTAACCTTCCCATCCATAGTCCCGTGCTCTAGGCCCTCACCTACCGGGGCATGTATTGGGAGAGGTATATGAACTCTGACCAGTAGTGACTAGTACAGAAAGTAGATGCTGACAAAGAGGATTGATTTAAAAACGTTTTATGTGAATGTAGACTAGTCATATGTATTAATGTCTGCATGGTTTATAATTATTATATCAAAAATATGTAATCTGTGGGTGTGTATTGTTAATGAAGGGGTTATTCTATATCATGGACGTTTATTGACCACCCTGGGGATTCGAACCCACAATCTCAAACTGCATTAGGGGTGAATCCCGTGATTTAACAGCATTATACATGTAAAATCACGTCTTAAAATCCCGGGATATCACAGGAATTTTTGCTCACAGAATCGCCAAAAATTCCCGGGAATTTCTCGTGACTTGTTACCAGGGTAGGACTAACGTACTGTACAGGAACCGGAATAGAATTTCTCATCCTAATGGAAGAGCCGTTCGAGTTGGCTTTTGCAGATACGCAAACTCTACTCATTTAAATTACAACAAATACACCATGTAAGGCCAACAAAGCAAATATCAACGGTAGAAACCCAAATATTTGGATGACATTGTTTCATGTTCTAGCAGTGTGTCATGTGAGAGTGTACTTACTGTCTGATAGGTCATCCCCTTTGCCACAGTCTGTGTTACCACATTCACAGAGAGGTGAATACAGGCCCCTGTTGTCACATTGGCATTTACAGTCTTTATCCACATAGGAACCAGTCGGACAATCTACCTTACCACAGCCAGCTGAAAGAGAATGTTACTGTAAGCAACACATTGTTTCTTCTTCAAACCCTTGACTCAATCCATATACTGTAAAACTTAGCTTGTAAACTTGTTTTAGATTTATTTTACAAACAAGTATTGAATAGTTAATGGCATGCCAGTATGCTATATATAGTCATGTAAGGTCTGGTCTGTGACGTCTCTTTTATGTATAATACATTGTCCATGTGTATGGAGACAACACATGATAATTTTGTGAAATTGTCCCACTCTACACACACAGAAAAGTGAGAGTCATTGTCGCTAAAACTACCTGACTCTCAGGTGAGGGTAGTTTTAGCGACAATGACTCTCACTTTTCTGAGGGTGTATATATGGATTATCAGTACCTACCACTACAGTTGTACAGGAGGTTGGCCAGTTTGATATCACTGAATGCTAGACCTGGACTGTTCCCAATCATATCAGTATAGATACTGTCATATGGTACCACAGTTAGATCAACGTTGTCATGACTAAATGCCTAAAACAGATTGCCACAGGTATTATTTCTCATACTTCAGAAATCACTTACTTAAGTCGATTACTTAATCAAACATGTATGTATTTACTATTATAAGGATGTAATTAACCAAAATAATTAATTATTTAATGGCATTATATCAGCAGTGTCTAAATTAATCATGGCTTCATCAGCCCTTTCCTATCTTCGGTGACTTTAGGAATTGTAACAAATTAGGGCAAACACATTAGATGGAAAATAGTAGGCCTATAGCTCGGTCCCTAGCGAGTACTTACCGTCTTGCCATAATGCATCAGACTCAGATAGTCATATTGCACCCCTCGGTTATCAATTACTGAAGCCGGAAATTTATCGAATGCAAATCTCCACCTTTCTCCCACGTTCTCAAGGTTTATTTTAACATAGGTATCTCTCTCTGGGCGTTGATGCTCATGTTGAAATCCTATTGCATGTCCAAATTCGTGCACAATGGTTGCATGCTGTATTAAGCAGAATTAGGTACACATACACGCCTATCAAGTTAACAAGATGCTCTCATTGGTAGCTATCAATAAGACAGTCAAGACACATATAATAGTAAACCGTTTTCCATATAAACGACAAAATTATCTATCATGGACATTGGGATGGGTTGCGTGTATACAAACAACCCCGTATATATATTATGTCATCCCATCATCCACAATTCGTTATATTTGGTATAGCAATGGATGGTATTGAAGTTAGTGGAGTTTTATACTTACACCGAGACATCCTTGTTTAAACAGATTCATATTCTGTTTCCCACCAAGCATGCCAACCCATGAGTTGCAGCTGGAGAGCAAATTAAGTTGATATATCGATTGATTTATCTACGGCACTGAAGAGGCGACTGCAATGCCATATTGAAGAACATAAGAATCCCATTTTCCAATTATATAAATCTGGCATAGTCATTATGTGTATGAATTCACTGATTGCAGAGACACTTATATTGGGGGTTTGTTTCCCACCATTTTATGATAGGCAACAGGTTACAACCCACCCTGAGCCATCGTCCTGTATGTAGACATAGTTCTGCTCTCCATTACGGGGACCAAAGGTAAGACATGTGTACTTCTCCCATTCATCCATACCTGCACGTATACGGCCCCTTTGCGCGTCAGCTACAAATAGATAATACAATTTATTTTTCACCTTCTTATTTTGATGATATGAATATATATATATATATATATATATATATATATATATATATATATATATATATATATATATATATATATATCACATGATTACAATGCCTACACGCAGTTTAAGGATGTTATTTAAGTTGTTATTCACAGGAGAGATGGTTACTTACTGAAAGTTGAATCATACACATAGGGAACATAGTTGTTAGTCCAACGATAGCGTTCACCCTTTCTTCCTTTGTAAGCATTCACACTGAAAGTGAGATGAATATGATCCAGACATTCAAATCAAAATGTTGATGTACGTTGCGGGGGTATGCTGTTAATAATGTTGATACTGGTTGATACCCCGCTCATAAGAAAGAATGTAATGTAATCATTATGTTCTAATTAATTTTGTTTATATGGCACAACTGTTAAAGAGCATGGCTTTCTGGATACAGTATATAACCCCTTACTTGGATGTCAGATACTCCCAGTCTTCCTTTGTGTATCTCATATCCATGTCAACTAGGATTTCATTTGACTCTGGGTCACTTCTTCTACCTATCAAGGAGTAGAGTATCCTCGAAATGCCTTTGACAAGTCTATGTGTATTTTACCCTACGCTATATTATGCATACAGTTTTTTTATACTTATTTAAATCATGAGAACCTTCCATGGACGTCATATTACGGTAATGATCATTGCACATTAAGGATAATTAGTAGGTAATTGATACTTTATGATGGAGATAAGGAGATAAATATGTAGCTGGTGTAGATATAGGATATGTTTTCCACATACCCATTCTGGTTGCATCACGGATGACCTCATCAATGGTTCTGCTCCAGACAGACACCCAAACCTATAAATTCAAATAATTATTACTAATAAATCAGACCCTGAAAAAGTGTTTATTGGCAGAATACCATGTAATACAAACACTATCCACTGACATTGTCAAATGCATTTTTTTTAAATCCAGTCCAAAATAGCTCAGATGTTGAACACGCACTTACCAAACTCAGTATCAGAATTGTTTTGGCAAACATGCTGATGTTTGTGCAAACAACTGCAACAGGACTTCCTCAGCTTTCAATTGGGATCCTTCCTTATGCAGAGGCACTACACCAACTATCATTATAGTTGATTGGTACTATAACTTATCCACTGAATTAGTGGGAAATGTGCAGCTGTTCATATCGCTATCTGAGTTACATGAGAATGAATAGATGTTGAACAGATTTTCGTGTGTAGAGATCGATTTTAATCTTATTGTTCCCACTCATAGGCAATTCATGTAGGTATGATTCATATCACGGTAGGTTATCACCCAACCGGATTATTTAACTCAATTCTATAAAAAACATAGATTTTAATCTTATTTTTCTCACTGATAAGCAATTCATGTACCGGTAGGTATGATTCATATCACAGTAGGACCTACTGTAATATGTCCGTAGATATAGCGGGAGGGAGTGGTAGGGGTGGTGAACAACCCCCACCCCCCAAAGGAGCATAGTCAAAACGAGTTTCATCCAAGAGGACAAAATGTTTCACTTTTCCCAGCCGAAATGTGTTGTTATGTATGTTTCCAGATATACTGTGGCTCTGAGATTTAATGCATCTGTCTGTACTCTGAGGTGGCAGATTTAGGTGGGTGGAACTCATAGGGATGGGAACCTGGCAGGTAGAACTCAACAGGATGGGACTTGGATGAGCTCCTTCAGATCCAAGATCCAAGGAATGGGATTTGGATGGGTGGCACTCTGACGGGTGGGATCTACGTGGGTGGAACTCCTAGCGGTGGGATTGTGGTGGGTAGGACTCCAACAGTAGGAACTTAGGTGGGTGGGACTCAAGGAACAGGATCCGGCTGGATGGAACTTTGAGGGGCGGGCTCATGCAGATCCCAGATCCAAGTGGTGACGTTTGGATGGGTGGAACTCTGACGCATGGGATTTGGATAAGTGGGACTTCGAGGGTTGGAACTTTGGTGGGCGCTCACTTGGGTGGGCTCCTTCAGATCCAAGGGGTGGGATTTTGATCCATGGATGGAACTCTGGGTGGGTTGGCCTGGGAGGTGTTACTTAGGTAGGCTCCTCCAGCTATAAGATCCAAGGGGTTTACTTTGAATCCATGGGTAAAACTCTGAGGGTTGAGATCTAAGTGGATGGAACTACTACCCAGCAAAATGGCGCCACCCTGGGTCATGATTGGTGATGCAGTGTGAGCATTTTTCGCGTGATCACGCATTGAGCCATCCTGAGCCACTCTCTGTCAACTCTCACTCAGTATCAAGCACCCTCACCCATTTTATTATAGCCAGTGGGTGAGTCTGCATGGCTATGCTTCACTGAGTGTCAGCTCTCACTCAGCATCATGCATCCTCACTCATTTTACCTGAGCTGTTAGATAGTGCTGTGTGGCTATGCGCCACTTCCTGTCAGGTGTCACTCACCATCACCCATCCTCACCCATATCTCAAAAAGTGGTTATTACACATGTGTCATGATGTGTCACTCCCTGTCAGCTCTCACTCAGTGTGGTGCATTATCACTCAGCATTAAGAGACAATGGTAACTGTATGGATTAGGACTACTTGGACTTGGTAGAGGGGTATATTATTTAGTGTTGATTTTTGTGATATTGTCCCATAACCAACAGGTTTATTTATATGATTTTAAACGTATGTAATAGGGGGAGCATAATGATGGTCAATAATAGTGTACATAGACTCATATTTAAGGTGAAAAATAGGATTACTTTTCTCTATGGGGCATAGCACTGAATGGGAATCATTTACATTTTACACAGTATTTAGACATTGATTGACCTAGGTCTAACAAGAATCAGAAAATATGATGGTCAGTGATCAATGGGAGACTAAACAATCATGAGAAACAGTTAAGAACTCTTAATACCATGCTAAAACATTATGTTGCAGGGGTGATAATAGGAACACATGCCATATCTGACCAAACATGGCAGGTTCTGACACATGCGTGACTGTGAGTGAGTGACTGTCAACTCTCACTCAGCATGACGAATCATCACCCACAATGACACACTATATAGGTTTCCTGTCTTCTGATTGGTCCATTTCAAATTTCCCGCCATTTCCTTTGTTCTCAGTCCATAGCACCTAGCTTTACAACAGACAGGAAGAGACAGGCAAGGAGAACAGATGTAAGGTGGGTTGACCTACAGTATACCTAGTGTAAGTTATACTTACAGATGATTGTGAATTCTACAGTAACCTCAACTAACATTGTCTAATATGTCTTTACTTATCTCTTATGTATTCTGATTAATTCATTGCAAAATAGGCAGACATTCAGAGACAGGCAAGGGGAACAGATGTAGCCTAAGTTGGGTTGCCCTACAGTACTCCAAGTGTAATTTGTACTTGCAGATAATTTGTGAATTCTACAGTACCATAACTAATGTTGTCTTTTATGTCATTGTTCATCTCTAATGTCCTTTTACCAATTATTCATTCCAGAATAAGAGAACTTCACAGAATTACTCACAGTAGACATATAGAGCAAGACAATGGAGCCAGCCATGGAGAGATATCCATACAAGAAATCCTCCCATGGAAACAGTTTAATTGATGTTAATAATAAAGTTAAAGGTTTGATAAATAAAATATGGTCCCCTCCTGGAGAAATATCATGACACATGTGTGAGTGCTAGTGAGCCTGTGTCATGACACATGTGTGAGTGCTGGTGAAGCTGTGTCATGACACATGTGTGAGTGCTGGTGAGGCTGTGTTATAACACATGTGTGAGTGCTGGTGAGGCTGAGCCATGACTCATGGGTGATTCCTGGTCAGGCTGTGTTATATCACACCTGTGTCAGTGCTGGTGAGGAGGTGTTATAACACTATATGACTCATTTCTGATTCAACCAACGCAGGTGTGAGGGGCTCACACATAGCCACCCAAACTGACTTCATTTTGCTGGGTAGTGGTGGGATCTTAGTGAGTGGGACTCTAGGACCTGGCTTTGGTAGGGTGGAACTCCAATGGTTGGAACTTGGTTAGGTGGGACTCAATGGCCATTGTGAATACCAATGTTTTATGTTGAACCATATATGAACGTAAATTAAAGTTTTATGTTTAAGATTGTTTAACGTAATATGGAAAACGTTTGCCAAAATTAAACAACGTTTTTTGTTCACTGGGTGAAGGGTAGGTCTGAAGAAACTCTGAGGGGTAGACAGAGTTCCAAGCTAAGGGTCAGGAGTGGATGGAGCTCCAGGGATAAAAGTGATCAATCTAAAAAAAGTATATGTTCAAATTGAGGCCCATAAATAAAGATACTTTATTGTTAGGTGTATGGGAATCATCCCTGAATAATTGCAGGATTTGGGTGGTTGGAACTCTCTTGCTACCTGATCTCCATTAGTGAGCTGCTTGCCTTTTCCAACCCTGGACGTTCGATGCCTGCATACCTTCCCCCTTCTGCTATCCTCTGCATATACCAGTAAACTCTACCTGAAGTAGAACACATGAGGAGAGGGGAAGGAGATGCTCGTTGGGACAGACTCACGAGGGAGCGTCAACAAGAAAATCTGTCCAATCTTAAAGATCTTAAAATGGCCACTCTTAAAAACGTTACACTCTTAAAGTCAATGGACTATTTTAAACAAAAAATTTATTTAAGATTATCATTGCTAACCATCCGCACTACTTGTGGCTACTAGCACTAATGTTATTATTGTAGACAACAGGGGCTCTGCCCCGAACCCCCGATAAAAGGGACATTCTTAAATCAATGTTATTATCTTAAATTCTTGTTTTGTTTAAGATAGTCCATTGACTTTAAGAGTGTAACGTTTTAAAGATTAGACACTTTAATATAGTTTAAGACTGGACAGATTTTTTTTGTTGACGCTCTAGCGTGAGTCTGTCCACTAGTGCGAAGGAGACAGTGCATGGTAATGTATGAAATAGAGGGGAAAGGTAATAACACAGGGTGGTGCGGAAAGAGGTCACAGTGCAAAGGGGATGACACATGGGAAGACACAGGAGAGCAGAGAAGGGGGACCCAGTGGGCACAAAATTCAGTTCAACATTGAATCAACGTTGAATCAATGCTGATTCAACATTTACAACCATTAGTCAATGTTGATTCAATGTTTTGTGCCCACTGGGGAGGAAAGATGACACAATTGGATGACACAGGGAGAAGCAGACAGGAAATGGGGATGGTGGAACTCTGACATCTCCCTTCAACTTGCTCCCTCTCCAGCTTCTCCAGAAGAGCTCTCAAACTAACCTAATATATACAGTAGCCCCCTGTATATGCCTTAACTTTTTAGTAACATAACACAAAACAGAATACTATAGCCTGCATAGCAATTTTAGTTAAGGCCAAAAAAATAAAAGGTGTATTTCAGGCAACCCGAATTTGGAGCATATCATCTCATATTTCAGTAGTGTGTAATGTGAGAATTCCACCTGGAATTATACTGGTATAGAGGTGTTTATACAGTGTATCCATAAAAAAAACAGCATTTTGTATTTTCAAAGGAGCCATATTCATAGATAGATTGCATTTTCAAAATTTGACATAACTATTCATATCTCCAGAAATTGAACCTTGTGAAAGGAAATGAATGCATGATCATCATGATCAATATTTCATATGGAAAGGCATTGGATCATAATCTAAAGCTATTCTTATTCTGATTTTTGCATTGCATTCCTCCATGTCATCAATTATATCCAAGGGGCACTAGATAAATATCATCTGGGACAAATAATTAGTTTACGATGTGGCACCTTACCCAGATTCACAACATTTCCCCCACCTCTCCCGCGTTACGATAATCAGAAGAAAACTTTGGTCTGTATTTTTGATTGACTATCAAAAGGGCCAGAAGTAGCACTCATACGCTGTACAAGAGAATTAGCGTTAAAACTGCGCTGAAAATCATCGTGGTAGATATATTATAAAAGAAATGAAAATATGGTCGGCCCTACATTGTCAGATATTATCAGATTATATGGTTTTACTTGTGGGGATCTAGTATTTTTTAAGGCCGAAAGGCCCCGGAGGGGCCCTAGTGGTGAGCCTGCGAACTACCAGGTTGAGGCATTATATTGTTTTTACTTGACAGGAAGTCAGTACGGGTGCCGCCATTTTGTTTTAAGGGGTGCCGCCATTTTGTTTTAAGGTGTCACAACACAAAGTTATGCATATGATGATAACATTAATTTTAATCAACCTTTGATAGGTCCTGAGCTTGATTGTAATCATACCTATCCCCCCTAAAATGGACTAAAGGAATTCAACGGTTCTATTGGTTTGTTCCTAAGGCGGCTGGTTGCCTAGCAACAGCCATTCTAATTGTTTATCTGCCTAGCAACACCCACTTCCCTACTCCTGAGGTTGATTATAATCATATCTACCCCCTAAAACGGACCAAAGGAATGCAACGGTTCTATTGGTTTGTTGCTAAGGCAGCTGGTTGCCTAGCAACAGCTATTCTTATTGTTTATCTGCCTAGCAACACACATTTCCATGCTCCTGAGGTTGATTATAATCATAGCTACCCCCCCCCCCCTAAAATGAACCCTAGGAATTCAATGGTTCTAATGGTCGGTTGCTGAGACAGCTGGTTGCCTAGCATAAGGCATTCTTATTGTTTATCAGCCTAGCAACACACATTTCCATGCTCCTTAGGTTGATTATAATCATACCTACCCCCCCTAAAATGGACCCAAGGAATTCAATGGTTCCATTAGTTTGTTGCTAAGACAGCTGGTTGCCTAGCAACAGCTATTCAAATTGTTTATCTGCCTAGCAACACACATTTCCATTGTCCTGTGGTTGATTACAATCATACCTACCCTCTAACATTGACCCAAGGAAATCATAGTAACTACCATATTTGAAGTTATATTATCCTCCCACCCTGTTTATTAGGCGTCTTGAATGGGTCACCTTCAAATATACCAACCATGTAGACATATGTTCCTTCAAATGCAAGAATTGCGGTTGTTGCCGCATATAAAAAAGCCTGAGGCATTTTTTTACGTGGCAGCAACCGCAATTCTTGTTTAATCCGTGTTAGTTCTAAACATAGCATATCAGTCGAATTAATGTGAGCCATCAATTGTCAATTGAATTGTTTGCCAAAAGATCAAGTCTTTATTTAGTACAAAGTCCACAAGATGGTCTGCAGTGCCTGCTCATGTACTCTACATAATCCCCTGTGGTACAGTAGCCCTCTGTAGCCCACGTAGGACAGTCGGCTTTGAAGTCAACACATCCGGCATCTGAGAAAAACAGAAACAAACACCATGATAAGTCACATAGCCCCCTCGGTGCCAAGGGTTGTACATGTATGTCTTAGGAGTGTGGGTTACAACCGTTTTGAACTTAGTGGACCATTGAAACACATATCCATTAAACTTATTTAATTAATAATTTATCATACAACCCGTTGTCTCTTTCACACAGTAGTTTCCCCAATCGTTAAGTGTTTATTGTAATTCGCAGATGGGTCAGGGAGTGTTGATAGGCACGTCAATGGGAATATTTTACTAAGGGCTGGCTGATTATTAAAGATACCATAGGCTCAAAGTTCTACATGGTTATACTCACTTGCACCGCAAATTCTGCAGGCTTTAGGACAACTGTAGAGCATGTACATGGTGTTGGATGCACACTCCCCTCTGGTGGCCCACTCCTCACATCGGGCATGCTCGTCATGGCAACTTGCATCAGTTACTGCAAGGAAGGCCTTGACAATGTACAGGTGCTAGCTTGTACATAGGGTAGATTCACCACTTTCAACCGGTCTGATCCATGTTTTCTTATGAGCTACCTTTAAGGTCTAACTGCTTCTAGCGTATAATAATTATTGTGCATAGCCCTTAGAGTTGAACCAAATTTTAGATATTGCTCTGGAGAATAACATTCATGATATCTTATAATGCAATATATCAGTTTATAATATTTATTCCATGATTTATCGGAGCATTCAGAATTGCCCCTTTTCACCCTAAGTCAGCCAAAATGTACCTTGAGTCAGCCATATTACAGCCACCAAAAATAAGTAGAATAAACCAGTAATTTTGAGATTTTCTTCAATGGCTTGATGGACATAAATGCATGCATCATATATCAATATGTTACAACTAACAATAGACAAGAAAATGATTCAGAAAGTCAGTACAGTACTTCAGGTGAATACAACTGCATTATGAGCTATCAATACAAGTAAATATTACTTGTATGAGCAGTGAGGACTAAATAAGATATAATAGACATGCAGTATTGAGCTCACCCCCTTTCCCCCCTCTTTTTGCATGTCACCCTTGCCCTCTATACACTGCACAAATAAGCCTGCTATCCTTAACCCTCTAGTAGAAGAGGGTATTCACAAGGGTAGGAGGGGGTATTCACAAGGGTAGGTGGAGAGTTCTTAGACAAGGATTCCAGATGAAAGAATTCCAGGGGGGATTCCAGAGAAGAAAATCCCATGGTTGAGTTAAGGTATGAGGTGGCTGACTTAGGGTGAATTCATGGCTGACTCAAGGTGAAATGGGTATACCTTACAAAATCAGTCCTAAATATGATTTAGGAAATTAATTTTGCTATATAAAGGGATGATTTGAGTAATTCAGATACATATCCAGCTTGCAAAACTGATCGACATTGTGTATGAAAGGGACAAATACTTCAAATTAACTACCAAAGAGAATGAACAGTGGAGAGATTTTCATTCTCTGTTTGTCAAAACAGGTCAAACAGAGGTACTTCTGACTGATTTTACATTATGAAAAAGAGTGATGATATGGATGCAATGTGTATTGCATATATTTGTAAAACACTTCAATTTTAAAATCAGTGGGAGTTAATTGTTATCAGATTCATAGTAAACTGGTAATTTCATGTCAAAAGTGGTTGACTCAAGGTATGAGTTTGACTTAGGGTGAACCTACCCTATACATATTCAAATCCAAGGAGTATTGTGGTCACTTTCAAAAAGACTACTGCAATGAAACTCACTCCTGAATCACACAGTCTTCATTCAATGTGGGAATAATTATAAATGGCGATATGATTTGATATGTACAGTACATTATTTTCCAGATACCATATTTATTACAAAATTAATATAACTATGGAAGTCTGATGATAGTTACCATTACAGAAGTCACAGGAGTATCTACAGCGTCTGGCCATGAAGTCCCCATACTCGCCACTGCTGCAATACCCTTCACCTTCCCAACGGGGACAGTCTGACTTGTAGTCCACACACTCCTGATCTGTCAATGCCACATACTTGTCGATTTAACATTTATTACCCTGTTCATGTTCTATAAATTGTGTTTTTCTCTAAAGCTTTCCCTATTGTCTAGATGTATTAGTTATTATTTGCAAAATCTGTATTGAATGTAAGAATTAGAATAATTTTAATTTCTAGTGATAAACTTACCATGGATGGTACAGATGAAAAAGTATTAGATGTTTTGTCCGATACTTACCATCACCACAAATTTTGCAGGCCTTTGGGCAGTTGTCCAGCATGTAGGCGTCATTGATGGTACACTCCCCTCTGTCTGCCCATTCCTGGCACCGATCCTGGGTATCCTCGCACTTAACTGTGTCAAGATAACCCATAGATACTCAAATGATTATGATAATAAGGAATGATGGAATACTCAGTACATAAAGTCATAATGTGTAATATGGATTGTGCAATTACGAAAGCGATATAGCCATGCCTATTTTACGCAAAGCATGATTCACATGGATCTAGTTATTGTTATCGTTCTTCCCAATAGGCAGAGAACATTGAATAAACATTAATATATGGTTGTCAGTCTTGATTCAATGTTGATTCAACATTAACCAATTCAACGTTGGACCGAATTGTGTACCCCAAGGTTATTGCCATCTATATAATGTTATAGCTTACTTTTTCCGTTGCCGCCATCTCCTCCGCCATCTCCTCCGCCATCTCCGCCATCACCACATCCCTCAGTGCCGCACTCACAGAGCCTGTTCTGCCAGCTGTTGTTGTTACACCAACACTTACAGTCCTTACCCACGTACCCCTTAGAGCCACACTCAACGCTACCACACCCAGCTGTAAGATACAACATACATATTTTGGATAACACAGCACTTCACCCCCCCCCCCCCCCCCCACCCAGTCGGAATTGGTCCCTGGGGCCCATATATATGTTTTTTTACTTGGGCCAGGTTAGCTTTCCCATATATGGGTTATGGTCCTTTTTGTCCAGGGCTACCAGTGGGAGCCCAGATGGGCCAGCCCATGAAAATGTTTTTTTTTCCATAAATACATTGTAAATATTTCGAAACATACTGACATCTGATTTCCCTCTAGAAATTACCATTTGTTGTACATTTCTATAGTGTGTGCTTAACCTGGGTGGGCAAATCAAAAGCTTGCCCAAGTAAGAACACATATGGCCCCCTTTAGCAATGTTGACTGCATGCCCCCCCCCCCCTACACACAAATTTATAGATTATACCCATAGAAACGGATAATCACCCATACAATTCTGCACACCATATGCAGCATTGAGCGAATATTTCAAATGGACATTTAGGCTTTATTACTTACCATTACATTTGTACATGAGGTTAGCCAGCTTGATGTCACTAAATGAAAGGCCAGGGCTTGCTCCGATCAGGTTTTGGTAGTCAGAATCCAGGGTTTGGATCGTTAGCCTCCCATTTCTGCTGAATGCCTGAAATAAACCGTGCACAGATTCGTCATTCAATCCCCATATATTCATCTTAGTTATTACAGTGACTTCCATGAGGAAGTTCTAGTGTCATTGGTTACTATGAATGGAATAACATGAGAACAGCGCATAGATTTCGTTGTAGAAGGACTACTGATGATAATCATTATGTTTTGTTGTCATGAATGATAGGATATATACCCATCACAGCTAGGAGATGCCTTCCCGAATTCAAATCAATGCATTTAAACCTCATCTGCATATAAACATGAAGAATAGTAACTTCCTTGACATTAAGTGTACAGTCACCTTCCTGGACACTTAGTGAATTCTCAGAGAGGAATATTGGATAAAGCTAAAGAAAATGGCCACTCACCGTCTGGCCGTAATGCATAACACTGAGATAGTCGTATTTCACACCCTTGTTGTCAACGCTGCTGGAGGGGAATTTGTTGAAGTTGTTTTTGTTGCCACTGCCCACATTGTCCAAGATGATCCTGACATATGAGTCTCTCTCAGGTCGCTGATGTTCGTGTTGGAAGCCGATAGCATGTCCAAACTCGTGCACAATGGTGTGGTGCTGCAGTCAAAACCATGGAATAAGGAATCACGCAGAGGTGTAGTAGCCTTTTTATATTTTTTTATTTCAGATTTATTTGAATAGGGTATATACATTTCCTTATGCATTACATAATTAAAGACTTCCCACTGTACCTACCCATAGGCAGCCACGTCTTGCCAGGTTCACCGGTTGACTTCCCCAGCGCCTCATTCCCACGTAAGAATTGCAGCTGGGAACAGAAGTAGAATGTATAGTTATCGAACCAAATATAAGCTCTCATCTGGGATGAATTTAGAAATGTGTCTGCCTTCAGGTAGTACCCATTAATGTGCCCACCGGGATGAGTTTAGCTTGCAAAGAACAGGTGGCAAGTGGAAATGACATTGTAGGCGGTAAGAGATCATGGTGATCAGTGCATCTACCAGTAATTTACATCAGTCCTCCAATGTCATATGACGATAGGTAGTTTGGACATTGTTATCTGAAGCCAGACATCTTTACTCAGAGCCTGGACTAAGGCCTTTCACATTTGAGGGCGTTAAACCCCTTGGATGACTACATGTATACATTAATATGATACAACAGGGTATCATCTTAATTTTACCCTGAGTTGTCATCTTGGATCGTGAGATAGTTGGTTTCACCCCTCCGTGGGGCAAAGGTTAGACAGGTGTACTTCTCCCATTCCCGCATCCCAGCCTCAATCATCGTCCTTTGGCTACTACCTGCATGGTAAGTTAAAGTGACTTCATTTCCTATTACTCTTTTTTTTAAACCTAGACCTACAACTAGAAGGAACCCACAAATATTTGATCTCATTTCCCCACAAAGAAATTGACTCAAAATGTCAACAGAGCGTCCTCGGTGCCATACACCAAAGGACCAAATGCCCTAGAAGATGCCCTCATTTTCCTTCATTCCCGCTTTTGAAATAACCAATATATTCAACTACGAACCCTTAGAGGCCCAGTCGCATGAAAATGGCGTAAAATGGCGTATTTTGCGCATATCTAAAGTCCTACATGGTTCTTTCATATAAATAGTCAGTGTGTACAACTTTAAGACATACCAATGTCTCCGGGATGACCTCAGCTTATCATACATGGGATTGCATTTGTTATCTGATAGATATTAACAGTTTTAGAGTTATTACAGTAAGAAAATAGTGATGAATATCTTCAATTTGACGTTTTCCCACTGGCTAACGCTGAGTATGATAATATTATTATTTGTTATCTTAGTTATCATCAAATATCTTTAATGCAATATAGCAAATGTACATCAAACTATGTAGCTAACTGATCTTAAGGGGTTGTATTATCATTACCATGTTGAGGATGTGATACAAGAATTCCATTGTTGCCATAGCAACAGAATAGAAGGTTCTTCCTTAGCTCAAAGTACAGTGGATCTTATGTAAAGTTTGATAAATTTAACAAATGGAACATTTCTAGTTGCTATGGTTACCAACATTAGTGGGTTTTTTTAACAGGGGGCCTGGCAACAGCTTTCAGGAAATGTAATATGAACCCTATCCCAGGAATACAAGTCCAACTGTTGAAGATTCACTTATGGTACACTAATAATGTTGCAGATATCTTACTGTGGTTAAATAGTTCTGGGCCTGTAAGGGTTAATATCTAAAAGAATATTGATATTTTGAAGAACAATCATTTAAAATTACAGAAGTATCAGTTTCGCACGTAGCTGTGTCACCCCAGTGGAGCGTGGCCTACACTGCTAAAATGAAGGGATCCAAACTTGTCAAAAGGTCGTCTTATAAGAAGAGTTTAGGGTCTTTAAAGTGACGGTCATAAAATAAACAAGTTAAAGGTTGTCTATTTGATGAACTGTCCGGTTACCATCCCACAAGACAAGACTAGGGTCATCTAACTAACAATGTTAGCCCAGGCAGTGGCCCACTCCAAGTGACAAGTCTAAGGTCGTCAAATTCACAACCCAGAATAGTTAACCCTTTATTGGCTGCAAACTGCTTTAAATGTGCTTGAATGCCTTTGTCAGCATGATGCATGAATGTAGCCCTGGTGAGTCTATTCGCCAAGCCTGCATTCATGCACCTTTGGAAATGAATCAACAGTTGGGCGAGTATACTGGCCAAGGCTGAATTCATGTATTATGATCACATAGAGCATGGCACCTTAAAGCACTATGCACCCCTTAGAGGGTTAACCTGTGCAATATAACCTCTACTTCACTGCAGGTGGAGCTAACTGGGTTCTGCCTAGGCATAATTGTTGTTCATGTCTGTCTATATTTTTGAGGTTTATAATAGCTAATTCATACAAACATAGAGGTATGTAGGTTAGGGGAATTCCTGCCATATCCCCAAGTCTATATTGAGAGTATTTCTACCCTTTAGTTACAGACTGCTAACACATATGTGGATGTCATACCAATGGGAGTTTCCTTGCAGCTATTGTACCATAGAAATAACCACAAAAGAGGTGTATGTGCCCTACACATATTTGTTTTGTCTCAATTATATCAAAACATTGATTCCTTTACCTTTTCTAGCATCCCCAATAGATAAATCTCAGGATTCTCCATAACATGAATGTGTATTCCCATAAATATGATTAAAATCAACATAGAAATTATGCAATTCATTCCCCAACTTTATACAGAATGCATGCTATACTGATGCCACCTACAGGGAAAATCCTGATTCAGACCCTGGTTGACGAGTCTAGGGCTGGCATGAGTCAGGTTTGGGCTGGCACATACCAAGTGTATCTTCTATCTGACAACTACAGCTAGAGGACCCACTCTCTTGTCACTTAGAAGAGTCTGCAGACGAGTTTACTTTTTGAGTGTATAGCTGTTCTTGGTATTGGGGCACAAGTGATACTAGATACTTACTGAAATGATTGCTGAAGACATAGGGCACATGTTTATTGGTCCAAGTGTAGTAATCTCCTACCAGACCTTTCTGTGTAGACACACTGCAAGGTTCAATATGTTGATTAGATTCATATCGGTACCATGGGGAAATATCTGCCTGAAATTTTAAAGATTAGTCACAGAAAAGAGGGATGGATTGCTATCATATCCCTTTAAAAGAAAATACCAGCGTAATTTTATGTGGTCTTCTATCTCTGGTAATGGTATTTATCTGCAACATTCGGACATACATACTTTTAAAATATGCAGCCTGTAGCATTTACAGTTTAGATAAAAAGGAGAGTCCATGAAAATAGAGATGTCACAAGAGAACAAAAACGCAACAAGCTCTACTTAGCCTATACAAATAAGGTACTTTCTAGTATCATTTAGAATGCATCAGGCACTCAATCCCTGGTAAAGGAGTTACCCATTGTCTTTATCAACTACATGTAGTTACACACCATTTTCCTTTCCCATTCTACAAAGAAAGTTGCCAAGTGGGCCACAAGAGCCAATATAAATGAAACAAATAGAAAACATAAAATCGTCTGCACCTGCTCTGCCCTATGATTGGCCCTAGAGTGGCTCTTGATTGGCAGTTAGGGCACACTCAGAGTGGTGTTGATTACCGAGCAACCAATCAAAGAGTGCCACTTATTGGTGTCTATAGACCAATCAGTTGAGATGCACAGACTGAGGCATATACCATTACTAGAGGTAGAAGCTCACAAAGAATTAGGCTGGTATTTTCTTTTAACTTGAAGGAAGTTACTCGCAGGTAAAGTAAAAAAAACACGTGTTACATGCAACCCGACCCGAGATTCCAAAAAGGGCCGACCCCAGCATTTTTAAAGTTATTTTCGGGGGATTCAAAATCGTTTTCTTTTAATTCTTAACTGTTCTTTTGTCGAGGATTTTTTTTAATTTCTTTTTTATTTAACCGATCATCACATACAACAAGTGAAGATATATGAAGGTCTTCCCGGTTAATTTTGCGGGGGTAATCCATCCAGTAAAGTAGATTCTCATAATTTAACATACACTTTATCAATTTTAGAGAACCTTTTGGCTCCACCCGGTTTTGCTGCTTAGGTGACAGTCTGTTACTAAACTACATACACATAGATGATATTTACAAATGGATGAGGTGGTACAACGATTGACGACTTAAGTGCTGGTATGCAATACCGAGTAGGTTTACGTAGAGGTTTGGGTGTAGAGGGGGAAGGGGGGGGGGAGGTACATTAAAAGTCATTGCTACAATCCAACAAGATGAACTGGTTTAACATCAACATCCAACAAAACAGTATCAGAGCACCACTGATATATATACCATACCAGAGAATATCAAATAGTCTATTTATCATAAAAATACATACTTTACACAGTCTTATCAGTTCATGTTATTGTTCTTTTGTTCTTCTCCTCACTGGGAAGACATCAAAATAGAGGTTTGGCTGTACATTTCGCCTCCCATCATTCCTCCTGTTTCTTCTAACCGCCAATAACTTCTCCCTAGCCCCTTTCAGGATGATAACCAGTTCCCACTGACCTTAGTGTCACTTATACTGTCAGTGCCCTGAATGATAGTCTAACTTAAGGAAATGGCGTATTAAGAGGAATATCTAACACGTGCTTGATGTTCCTAGTTACTGGTGAAATTAATGACTCATTCTGAGGAGTCGCAAGTCAATGTGGTAATTACTGACTCACACCTTTTTGACCTCATATTAGATTAATATTAGGTTGATAACAACGTTTTACTTTTGGTGTAGTGTATGTTTTCCTTACTTGGACATGAGCTGCTCCCAGTCGTCCTTGGTGTACCTCATGTCCATGTCAATGAGCACCTCGTTGGGGCTGAGGGTGCTGCGGCCTGTGATAAATGGAATATTATAATGATCTGTATATTCATCAATTATATAATTAAAGCCTTAGTGGTGAGAATGCCCCTTTAATAAAGGGGCATCGTCACCACTCGCACTTAACCACATAGTAGACTAGAACAGTACTAGATTTGTGAGTGGGATTGGCTCGGTGAGAATGCCACTTTAACTACATTGAGGGTCAAGTATTGCACTGATGAAGGAATGTGTTGATTTTAGTATATTCCTCCAGGGGACAGCACGGGTTCACATCTTCTCGACATTCATTAGGCACACTCCACAGCGCAAGATGTTATTTTTGTGATGCGTCAATGCTGTGGTTAGTTCTATCTACCATTTATTCTAATGGTTGAATCAAATGGTGTAGGAATTATACTTTGTATTTCAGCCTACCATTCTTAGCTGCATCCCAGATGACCTGGTCGACATTCTTGCTATGAGCAGTGGCCCATGCCTAAAGAAAAGCAGGAGGAAAGAAAAGTAAAACTCTGGTGAACAAGGAAAGATGGAGAGGGTCTGCCCTTTCAATCCTCTGCTATGGCTCGTGAATGGCGGAATAAGAAGTAACAAAATGTGATTGTGTGAGCATTTCTATTTCTCATAGGTATATTTGTATGGATCAGATGTATATGCATTTACGTAGTCAACATTTCTTTTAAATAAATGTAATCGAATGAAAAATGTAATTGCCCAAACCGTCGCCACTTCATTAAGGATTTAGCCATATATGGATGTGTCTCGCGACATCAGGCCAATGTGATTGTCTTTACCGGGTGCCATCTTTGACAAGGTACCATCTTTGACCGACTTGATATAAAAACAGTTTATTTCATAGGCAGGGGGAGATAGCAATTGCTACTTATTACTAATTTAAAGTGTTATGACATCCATTAACATTTTCAGCCCATTTGTATCTTCCTCTTACCTGTGCTTACCTAAATAAACCGTTTTCTATAAAGCCATCACATTGGCCTGATGTCGTGAGACATAGCCATATCCAAGATATGTCAGAAATATTACTTCTTCTATTCCCAATAAATTTTTGATGTAGCTAATACTAATTCGTGAATTAGCAATTTATAGATTTGTAGAGATGTTAACATACCAGAACGAAGAACACCAAGCTAGAAAACATGACGACCCGGTGGATTCCTGCCAATGAAAGTCTTAATTAGACTTAGACGTTGTCTAGGCGTTAATGTTGTCGGGAATTACGCCTTTTGATCTCGACGTCTTATATATACCAGGTTACTTGAATTCCGATAAGCTTGTTCGTGATAGAGATTTCGAGGATAAGTTTCGGTACTCAAGATCAGCAGGCAAGCACGACGCCATACTTAATATGAGAATATATGCAGCTGGTATTTATGTCATATTAGTTCTAACAATCCCTACCATATGTGGTCATTATCAAAATATTGCAAACTTAAATTCTAATAACGTACTATGTTCTATGGTATTACCGAAATGTATTTCTGCTACCAAAATAAGATATTGGCATTATTTCAGAAATTGGAGTGTTACATAACAGTTGTCTTGTCTATGGCAGTTGCATTAAAGTTAATCTTTGGATAAAGTTAATCTTTGGATGATGTTTTTGCACCGTGTGACATTACACGCCTGTTCAGAGTGGTCTGACCAACTTTGTCACGAAGCCCTTTGCATCCCAAAGGTTCGAGAGAGCAACACTAACTGTCAAACCGATAATTGTTACAAAATATATTGACCGAACATCAATGTGTAAATCACTTTGGTACAGCCGTTCGTATGCAACAGTGCACTGTTGGGGATCATTGATTAGTCTAGACATAATTATAATGACTCCTTAATTGTTTTCTCGGTAATGCATCCTTCTGAGTACCACTCATCCGCTAACTAAGGGCCAATCAAATGTCGGCCATAGGGCTCTGTGGGCGCAGCAGACAAGTGTATCCTATATTTGTGACATTATCGGGGGTGTCTTATGTCCATTAAAACACCGGTAGACGTGAATAGTAAATTTAACCATTTTATAAAACAACATGAACTCATTCTTCACATCTCGGCTTCTGCTCTGATATATGAAGGCTCACGGTCATCTTGCGTTAGGGAGCTACAAACCCCGGGCTACAAACAGTCTCGAAGAATGTCCATCGTATATTTATTTCACACACATTTATAAATGTGTGCATGCACATTAACCAAACGTTTCCATTCGATTTGCCAAAGCCCCCCCCCCCCCCTCCCCCTCACTAAAGCTCATGCAAGATATACCCTATTATAAAATGGTTGACCATACAATTATCTTGTCATGAATTATTTTTGGAGTAGCCGGGGACCATGTCTGTAATCCAGTGTCACTTCCGAAAAGGATAGTCTTGCAACATGACAGGTGGACAGTCAGTAGATGGTCGGTACTAGACTAGAAGAGTTGGAGGGGATGGAGAGACAGGGAGGGGGAGATGAAGGTTGTAAGCATTAATATAATCTATATATGAACTGCTGATATATACATGTAGTCAACAATATCCTTTATAGACATGGGAGGGGTGAGGTAGGGTTCAACACATAGGATACATCCTACAAACGGTGTGGCTTAGGCCAAAAAAGAAGAGGGTTTGTTTCAGGTCATCCGATCGACCCTAAAACCCGGGCCTATCAAAAAAGGGCCGACCCTACCTTTTTAATGCATTTTTGAAGAAATTTTCGTATTTTTACTCTTTTGGGTCAATTTTAGGGGTTTCGGAGGGTCTGGCTAGAACTTTCATGTTAAAAAAAATCCGACCTACCGACCCTACCTTTTCTTGCCATGTTACCTGAAACATACCTTTTTTTGGCCTCATAGATGATTATGGCGGAAGTATGATAATGCATGTGTGGTATTGTCCACACCTGTATTTTAGGCTGGTATAGTTAATCCATAGACAGGGGGATATGTTAGATCATAGTCCCTTTAAAAAAATCACACATGTACAGGACTGTGTCATGTATTACTAACTGAAGGCATGGGGTGGGAATGGTGGATATGGGGTATAACTTGGGTGAATGGGGATTGCAATACAAACGGGGGCAGGGAGGGGGGAGGGGGATCGGAATTACATTTACATCAACATCTGCATCATTTAATTTTAAGTACCCATGATCATATTTATCAGTAATTAATTTGTGTTGGGGGGGCATCAATAAAAAATAAATACTATACATAGGCAAGGTCAAATGGGATCAAGCTAACTTATATGCTTATGTACGCTATGTTAGAAAGGTTGGAGTTTAGTATTAAACGAGGGGATTACTTTTTCTTATTGCATTCAGCCATAACCATACGTAAATAGAATTCGGTGAAAATAGGAGTGTTCATGTAAACAGGATCCAATTTATAAGATAGTTAAGCGGCATGCCCGTGCCGCTCTCTGACATCACTGAATCCATTATCAACTCATCATTTCTAGTATAGGTGACGCCACAGTAAGAGTCTAGCCAGATCGCTGTTGGTTGTCTGACTGCAATGTATGATGTGCGTGCTAAGGGGTTTTCCCTGCATAGGTTGGAGGAACTGGGTGAGCTGTGACGTTGGCCCAGCGCCCATGACCGCTCTGTTGTACCCCTCACGCCATATATTACTCATCCCAGTTGTACAACTGTACAGAAAGGGGCATACATAAAGTAGGCTACAGTGTCCCAAATAGTAGATTATAGTCTATAAACCATCAGACTTCCAAGAATAGTAAGTGCTGTGGTCTTTATTGTTTCAATTAATTTTCTTATTTTAGCCCTCCCCCTCCTCCTCATTGGTAGAGTAGGCTATATATCATGGTAGATACGGGGATAGATTACGCAATATTCATTGCTCTCGCCTATTTTAGTACGAAAAGAAATACAGTTCAACAGACAGAAGTGGAACTCGGGGACCGGCTCTCTGCGACCGGCTCTCTTGGTGCAGGAGAGATCCATACCCAGAATGCACCATCGTTGCTTTCCACCGTTGAGTCATCGGGGGCAATGTCCTCTATATATAGGACATTATCGGGAACGTTTGGTACCACACAATATTAAACGTCTCCAGTTTTCTATAGGCCGGGCCTATACATAATACATGAATGCGAATCTGTTCGTTTAAGGAAATGCACATGTATACATGTTTTAAAAGTATTATTCTCGAGTAGATCAAGATAATGAATTTTGTATCTGCAAACACTACTCTTATTACGTAAGAGTCTACAGCTTAATAGTGATCAAATGTGAACTTTATTACCGCATTTCCACTAGATACATGCATACAGCATGAAACATTCAAATACAGATGTATACCATCACCCCTCCCCATAAATGTGGCCAGAAAACGCCATGCTGGTGCTGGAAGTTGAGAGACACTTCCAGCGTGCACTTCGAGTGCATCACGTCTGCATAATATTTCTAACCACGTTGCTACTGTGGGCACATAATTCAGTGCAACATTGAATCAACCTTGGATCAGCATTGAATCAGGATGAACATGCAGTTATCAATGTTGATTTAATGTTGTACACTAAAGGCAAGAAGCCCGATGATGCACTTACTAAAGGCGCCTGTCTGTCTGGGAGTGGCACCAGAAGGCGCCGCACTGTCTCAGCGTTTAATTACCATAATCATGTACATTTCATTCAGACCGGGTTGGGGCAAACGGCGCCAACAACTGCTCTGCAACTTGTTTAAAGGCCCAGCGCCCCTACATATAGGGCTGATTGTGAATACCTGTCCTGACTCCACTCCGACTGTCGCTGGAGGGGTACCGAGATCTGCGCCTTTAACCTAACACAAATATGATTGGCCTGTCAATTAACCATTGTAATTCCACGTACCGAAATCGGGACCGAAATATGTCGCTTGCTTCCGGTTGGATTTTAATACTAGGGGCCTAATTGTCCAACCAATCAACACCTTCAATTGGATTGAATGAAATCAAGGAAACCAATTATGTCTTCTATTTCACGTTTATTTTGTACACAAATTAAATGTTTGACAATAGTTTGTGTGCAATGTATGAGCAATCTATAAATAACATATCTATTTACATATATAGCCAATGTACAGGTAACAAAGATTACACTTCAGTCTGTATATCAAAATATCAACTCTCAGACTATCAAAGTGGTGTAATATACTGCATAATCGATTATAGTTGAACTATATACATCTTTGATAGCAATATATGGATAAGCACACTCGATAATCAATAGATAAAACTAAGATCTACATTGTCGTCCAAGAATCATTCTCGAGATACAACAGTTGCCCCTAGTTCTATTTCAAGATCGATCGTATCACATAGCATGCTTATTATAAATATGTCATATATAATGATATATAATATCCTGTGTAAGTCCTTGTATAAAAATATATGATTCATTCTTGTAAAAAAAACACGTTTTTCCTGCTAAAGCCATCGTTTCCTTAACTTTAAAAAAACTATACAATAGTTTCGTGCAGGCAATCAGTCATTTTGGTATGTGGCGTCATGCCTAGTATTATGTACGTGAATATTTGGGTCTCATACCATGGAAGACTCTGATATAGAAACATTTAATGAAATTATGTCAGCGGTAACGATTGCGTTCTACTGCTGTCCAACGTTAGCTTTTTATGCCGCCTTTGACCTGTAACTGGATCCATTACGGACACGATGGCCTTTGAGAACACTTCCTTGAGACCATTTCCGGTTTTAGCGGAACACTCGATATACGCATGGGCTTTCAACTCATGGGCAACCTGCATTCCGGTTTTGAAAGTAAATGGCTCTACTGGGATGTCTTCTTCATCAATGCTCTCCTCTTGGGACATCTCATCAGAGCTGTCGTTACTGGATTCTTCTATCACTGTGTCTAGTTGTTGGTGTCGACTCCGGGCGTCCTCCTTGGTTCCCACCAGGATGATCTTAGCCTCTGGGACAGCCTGCCGTAGGGTGGGGACCCAGTAGGTGCGGGCCGACTCCAGGGTGCTTTTATAAAGGGTAGAGCAACAGACCAGGAACACGTCTGTTTCCGGGTAGTACAGGTGCCGCAGTCTATCATATGCACCCTGCAACAAGATAAAGGAAAACATAGTTATTAGTTTAATTAAATATTTAAATACATTTTGTGAGTAACTCTTCACCGCTGCATCCAAGCATCATGACGATCCTACGGGGTATTTAACAGACTTGGGAAGGGAATAGGTGTGATGTATAAATGTGTCCCTGACAAGTGATGACTGCATTCATGCATCATGACGATACAGGTCATATATCACTTTGAAGTACTATGCGGTCTCTAAAGGGTCAAATAATTAACCACTCCCATATACACTTATAGATACGATGATATAGGATCTAACTGATAAAACTAGTGGCTATGATTATTCCATAACCACAGAGTGGTGGCTGTCGGGAAAATGACAACCGAACAGCTATTAGTCTGATTAAATCCAAACTATCAAGACCTAAGATAATACATTGGATATAGAAGGTATAGAATACCATAGGGCATACACCTTTTCATTTTATATCACAGGTATATCATTTTGCTGGGAAATTCCCCAATGCAGTAGTAAGGGCTATATAGTAATTATATATTTATAAAATATCTAGGGTTTACTCTGGTACTGGTACAAGCAAACTCCGAACATCCTGGACGCTTAGCTATCTAACGGAAGCGGTATTAGGGTAAAGCTTGTGACAGGTTATGCCAATGTCTAGGAGACAGGAAAGAGATTTCACAACAATGTCGACATATCCTGAGTGGTTGCGGTGGTGTCCCGACTGACCCTCAATACCACTAGGTAAAAGCCGGTGAGCTATCCGGGAGCCATTAGTTCCGGTACCAAGGTGGAAGCGGTAACTGGGTGCCACTCCTTCCTCCTTCCCCTATCGGTGATGTCCAAAACTAACATGGACGTAGACGTGCGTGACGTGTTACTACACTATGTGTATGAGGTCAGACACCCCAAAATAACCTTAGAGTATTTGCCCTTTTCAAACAACAGGAGCATGCCCCACTGCCTTTACAGAAACCCCATATTGCTATTATTGTATTTAGGGACATGAGTCAGTGTGTACTAAGGTTTTTTAAGACACAGTGACGTCCTAGGACGTAATAATGCCGACTTACCTGGCACGATGTGTCGAAGATGGTCATTTGTCGCACAGTAGGACCTACGAATGCCTCAACTGCAGGAAGAAGGAAAATACTATTAAATATGATATACAATGTAACACTATTATTCAGTAATAATATTCAGAAAATCCATGCATCTTATCAGTGAGCCTTATCATTTACAGATTATATATGCCCTATAATGTATTGGCATGTCTCCTACTTCTGAGGGAGTGGTCATTTATCATATATTCAGGGGGTGCTGGGTTTGGGGGGATATATCGACCTCTCCACCCCGCGTGGGGGGGGGGGGGGGCAGAGGAGTAAAACTATTCGTAAAAAATGTTAGCAGCAAAAAAGCCCGTGCGTCATTGTTGTACAATAAGAGGGGGCGGAAATGTATTTTGGGAGGGGGCGGAAAACGTTCCGCGCCCTGTAAATCGAGGGGGCGTAAGCCTCTCCCCCCCCCCCCATTATTACTTAATGACCACTCCATAAGACAATTAATATGGGTGGAGGAGGTTCCTCTAGACCATGGCATGCACTATTGATCTTGAGTTGACCTCTGTTGTGTTGCAACAAGACCAAATATTGATTTATATTTGGACGTGTTTGTGCTCCACGGCAACATTGATTTTGTATACACCGATGTATACAAGTGTATTCATTTGGGCCGCCAATCTTTAAATTATAGCAGTAGATGTATGTACATATAGTCCTTTTCCCCTGGTGCACAGAAATACTGGGGGTATTCTAGGGTATTGGGGGAAATCCGACTCAGTAGCTCTCCTGTGGATTATCATGTTACTGATTCCTACAGGACAGAAGGATGTAGGAAAACGGGCCACTTTCATAAAGTCTGCAGCAATAACCACATGGCTACAGTTAGACACGTGTATATAGTTGTGGTGGGAAGTGGGCGTATCGTCCCCATTCCAAACATGTACACATATATATGCATGGAGTCACATTTCTTACACACACACACACACACACACACCAAGTCATCTCAAGTGAGGGCAAAAATACCCATAGTATCATACTATCAGATAATGGGGCTATGTGCACTGTTAGCCAGTCTGCCTATTGGCGGATATCGGGCACGGTTACAATATATGTCACATGCACTTCCGGTCCATAGTGGCTTGTCATGTGGTCAGGCTCACCCTACCGTTTCCCCTATAGGGCCTATGGTAACATCACCAGTATAGGTATTAAGCCTTAATAGTTAACTAAGCTAGGTGCAGGTATGAGTCACAGTGGAAGTGCGGCTCTAATCATCACCCAACCAGTTTATCCAGGGTATGTTTTTATATACCTATATTACTGTTTCAACAGATATTAGTTTAACTGGATGATTACATTAAGAAAACTTAACAATACTTAACAGCAGAGAATTAAACATTATACAAATTGTAATGATCGGTTATTGGTTAGGCCAAAGAAAAAAAGAAAGGTGTGATTCTGGTTACATGGCCTAAAAATTTAGGTAGGGAGGGTCGGGATTTTATTTATTATTATTTCTTTAAACTTTTGGCATGAAAAGCACCTAAAATTGACTTGAAAACTTACATGCTGAATCACCGACAATGGCGTAGACTATTTGGACTATCAAATTGACTCTAAAATACTCCCAATATCACTTAGAGTATAAATCTTTTTCAAAAGTTAGATAACAATTTCTAGGGTCGGCCCTGTTTTGCTAGGTAGGATCGGGTAACCTGAAACACACCTTTTTTATTTGGCTTTATAATTGGTTATGGGTATAATAACAAAATGCAGCAATAGTTCTGGCATACCAGAACATGTATTGATGTGCAAAACATTTGATATTCATTTAATAATGATACCCTCTGTATATGGCGCCCCTCTATATGGCACATAACTTGGAAATCAATACAAACTAGTATAATCTGATAAACTCACCTGTCATTGGGTCGAGTATCCCCTCTGGATTACCGGTCTGGAAGTTGGCACCCAGGTATCTAATGATCATCCCAGTCTTTCCTACTCCAGTGTCTCCCACCACCAGACATTTAATGGCTTCTTCACAATACAGAGACATATTCACCCTGTCTCCTCCTGGCTGTAAGTTCGTATTAAAGTGCCCCTGGAGGACAGTGTTAAAGGCGGGCTCGGCTCACTGACTGTTCAGGTGGAGATGGTTGTCTGGTATGGTATGTGATACAGCGAGTGTATGTTTAAATACTGACGTCCAACTACTCCCACGGCTTGTGTGGAGGCCCCATATCGTCCAAGTGGGAAATCCCCCAACCACTGGGTGCCAGCTATATGGCAGGTCATTCAGGAAACAGTAATTAATTTCTGTAGTATTAATGTATACACTTTATTATCTACTAGTACTCAATGCAATCGATCACATATCGTGCATATTAACATAATTATTAATTTATAATGATATGTAATCCGGTCCGGATGCATCTTTAGCATAGGACTTTTATATATTTATTGTTACATGTACACATATGGCCTTACATATAAGTGCTGCACGTGACAATACATAGTATATTACCACATGATCTATCAGGGCATTCATTCCATGCAGCATGAGGGAAGTAGTAACTATGGTTATTTGAAGGGGGAAGAAGCTCAATGACAATGCTAAAGCTGTACATCGTACTACATAAAAAACATGACTTCCACATGTATGCTGGTAATTTACTCCTTTTCATGTGTGGTTTGGGGGCTAGATTGCATCATGTTACAAATACACGAATTGAGGGGTGATTTTTATCACACCCTACCCAAATGGACATCCCAGTAAACAAATAACGTTATACACCATTTTATAACGTTATATAACGTTATATGTCATGTCATATATATATATACATATAGGCCTATATATATATAATATTATATTTGAACATCCTGCTGATCCCCAAGATTTGGACTGTAAGCTTATAGATTATCCCTTTTTAAACCAAGCCGTAGTATATGAGGTATAGACAGTACAAAAACTGTACCTGGCGTACAGGTGGGTTTATGGCCTATATACACACCTGCCTTGCAGGCATCCGACCCAGGCATCCTACCCTAATCTATCTCCTATTGATTCCTATAGCGCCTGCCGAGCCCCACCCTGCCTCCAACAGGATCCGCCTCCAGTCTCCTTGGACACGTCATGTTTGGATTTTCAAACTGGCTAATCTCTGCACTTCCCTCTTACAGGTATAGAACTTGGTGCCCCGGCAGCAACAGTCGGAGTGCAGTCATGACAGGTACTCAAACCATTATATACATGTATACGGCGGCCTATCGTCTAACCCTTTAAGGGCCGCATAGTGTTTTGTGTCCTTTGTCGTCATGATATATGAATGAAGGCCTGGGGAATAACTCGCTGGGGCTGCATTGATACATCATACCGAAACGATGGGGCTCATATACTGCCCTCAAGAGTCAAGGGTCGGTATGATGCACCAATGTACTGCTGGCGAGTTACTCGCCAGTAGTGGCCTACTGTATTGGTGCATCATAACGACAATCGTTGCATTTTAGTAGTTTTATCAACATGCCGTCGATAAAGGGTTTAAATTGTGTTCCGTATCATGACTTGCCCTGTTTTTGCCTCATTCCTAGTCGGCCTACATAGGACTCCCCCTGGTCTAGAAAATAAAGGTAATGCGCCAAAACGGGATGGCATTTATTTGGTCCCCAGGGGTAGACACTACGATTTTTAGCCATGGGTCACCAGGGCCCGTAGCCTCAGAAATCTACGGGCCCGCACCTAAAGCTGTTAACAATGGGCCATCTTTGATGAAAACCTTTCATATTTGGAATGTATAACGAACGTTTTTGGGCCTAGATTGGTGTTGTTCTACATGTTGGTTGCCATGGCAACATGATTTTCATTCTTAATAGAAGGATTAAAAAGGACAATTAAGAGAAGGCGTCACAAGGATTTCTATGCTGAAAACAGAATGTAAATACCATTTTATTAAGAACAACGGTTGTGATCAAATGTATGAAAAAGTTTGGATATTTGGTAATTATCACAAATATGCTGATTAAATGGAGATATCTCTAAATTACTGAAAGATAGAGCTTATTAAGTATTGGCATTTTAAATTGCACAGTAGCCACACATCTTCAAGTAAGCATTGGTTCCTGGGGCCAATATGTGTTTTACTTGGGCCAGCTGGGCTTGCCAATATCTGGGTTATGGTCCTTTTTGTCCAGGGCTACCAGAAGTGGTTCCTGCTAATAACATATATTACTGGAAAGCTGATGACCTCGATTCTATAATTGATTTTTATCTTGGAGGACCCTCTTCCCTCGACTGTACATTGGCCTATACATTCATACATTACCAAATTGTATGAGGAAGCGGGAAATGTACGGAAAGGAAAAATACTAAGAAATTAGATAATTACCTAGTGGGTGCTTGGGAATTACCAAAAGGATGAACCAAATTGAACAAATCGATTTCGCACGAGAATTAAACTTTGATATGAATCACAAGATCCGGGCCTGCAAATTGCTTTCAAAAGTCGGGCTCGACCCAATGCAATATCTCCCAGACTTAGCATGGCCAAACTGCTTGCATTCCATTTTAAATAACTATGTCTGTGTATTATGCTTTAGGGATCTCAATCTCTCATGACATATTATATTTATAGGGAACCAGAGATGCACATTCTGATACATATAGTTGACAGACTGATAGTGGACAGAAGAAGAGGAAGCAAAACTTTACAAGTTACATGTAGTATCGAGTATCTTCTTTCACATGCCTAGTACATGTATACATTTTATATATAGGTCTATAAGTAAAAATCATATGGGGAAGTAGCGGCACATATGTTTTACGAAACAAATCTTGAGTTCATCATGTACTTATTTTGTAGTATGTCAAGGTCAATATGCGCGATTAAGGTGGGTCGCTACCCTTTGATTTCTTCAAATTCTAAAATCGATCAGAATGGGCCAATATTGCATAGCCAGATACATATATACCTCCCCTAAACTGTGTTAAGAATTTAGATTATTTCAAGCAAAATTGTGCATTTTGTAACACTTTGAATATTTGATTTAATGGTAACTGATAATATTTCTAATTTTTGAAAAAGTGCTAGTAAATTGAAGATATTTAATATTTAGAACACTATAGATGCTATGATATTGCTCGAAATAACCAAGGGTATAAATCAGGACAATTTTAAATATACATTTTTACCATTTTACCCATCATGCAGTGCCATATATAATTGATATAGTCATTTTTTGGCATTATTTTTTATTTTCAAAGGTCCAAAACCCTAAAAATATGCCCGGGACCCCCTATCAAAATTACTTCTATATGTTAGCAAATGATCTGAACTATTTTCTGAGAGAGTTAAAAAAAAATCTGTTAATACTGAATACCATTTTTAGCCAATAAGGCTACAAATAATGATGATTTCTTTGTATTCTTTCCCGAAACCCCATATTTTTACCCAGAATGCCATGGCGTAAAATTGTAAAATTATTTTTCCAGTATAGGAGAACATATACGCGTTTCACATGTAATGTTTTACATTTCTGCACATAATGGTTGATATAAAAAAAAATCATGGAAGTTTTCACATTTTTTCTCATTTTCAGAAAAAAATTAAAATACTTTAATTTTTCAAAACTCTATATCTAAAAAAGTAGTTCGGGACCCCCTATTTTTCTTTGCATTTTCCGATTCCATATAATTTGAACTGCCTGTAAAAAAAAAATTGTGAGATTCTGTTAACTTTCAGTGACTTTGACCCAAGGGTAGCGACCCACCTTAACAGTGTTTCTGTTTCGGTAAATGGCATATTTTCACCAAAATGAACGTTAGTTCTTGACGATGTGGCTGCACGTGTTGTCCATAGAGGTATCACTGGAGAGCTAATTTAGTTTTTTCAACTGTACTAAATTGAAGAATGGTATAGAAAATAAGAACAAATCGGGCATTTCTGCATGCTATTTCCATGATAATCACATCTTGCTTTTCCGACGAACAGAGGATAAATGTAGTCCAGCATTGAAGTAAGAAATTTTAATTATGTGCCTCCCTTGCTACGGGGAGCCACCCAGCCAACACACCCAAATGGGCCCCAGGTGGGTCACAGATGGGTCACAGACTTCGTTTGACCATGGCGATAGCAGGGGCCCAAATGGGTTTGCCCAGATTTGAAGTGGCCCTGTTAGGATCTAAGTGGGACCCAGGTGGGCTGCTTTAGTTGAGGAACACATAATTGGAGGCGGGGGGATGGAACCAACTTTATTTTAGCTATAGGCCTAAGCCTAGTCGTTATGTAGTAAATGACCATCTATTAAGAGTAGGTACCAACAAGTATTCCAGTGGGTTGTTTAATTTATCTGCATTTTAAGTCATTCTTCCCTTCATTCAAGGAGGAGAAGCAAAATGCATCCTTTGACTAACTACAACTCTTATCAGATCAGCTGACACAGTCAGAGATCGTGTAAGTCTGAGAGTGATACCTGAGGGAGTCCTGCCATGGTATTATGTATTAAAATGAAAAACAATTGAATATTTTCAGAAATGAGCATGAATTGAATTATTTGCAGTGCAAACATATTGATATTCTAGGCTGGGTCCACACGGGCCCCATCTGGAAGCCATAACAATTACCAGTAAATACCGCAATATGGGCTAGCCCAGGGTGCCCAGAGACACGCCCATATGGGGCCCATTTGGGTGTGCTGGCTGGGCAGTTACCTCCAGTCCCATCCTACGGCGGTTCCGTCGGTCCCACCTGACTTCCCCGTGCTCGCCACACTACATTAAATGCTTCTTCAATTTGATTTAAATGATTTATGCCTATTCTAAGGCTACATATCAAAGTGCATATTTAGATAATTTGGATTATATTCCATAGTCATAGTCATCAGATGAATTAAATGGCAAGCTAAATGACACCTAGTATTTGAGTGTAGCGTTGGTGTTTAGTTCAAATACATATATATTATTGAACATGTGAATGGTAGTTGAATACATGCATAAAGAAAGCTATTAATCTCATCAATTTATATTCTATTTTATTACAATTCACAGTAGACTATGACATGTTGATATCTAATTATGACCAGGACGTTGTAACACTTAACATGGCTCTAATTTAGTGTAGGGAATAGGCGATTGTCCTTACATTATTTTATATGATGAGATGTTCCCAATATTTGACGAGATATTTCGACCATCTGATGAGATATCAAAATTATAAGTAGAAATGTCCTTCACGGACTGCAGATTATATATTTGTCTGATGTAGTTGTAAAAGCCACATTACAAATCCGGTGCCACCATCTAAAATATTGTTAAAAAATCCATCAAGGTATTTTGTACCATTACATAACAATCAACATCTTCTACACTACTCGTGTTTCTTTCACTGTTATGATTTTGTTTAAAAAAATTCCATAGGGGCAACATCCTAGAAATGATATAGGCTATACAATAGACGTTGGATATACCAAATATGTTATGTTTGTTGCCTGCAGAGAATTTCCCTTTGAATAAGACATACTTAGGTTACATTGTTGTCTTTGGTCTCTTTTCGATCCATGCAGCTATTTTAGGTTCAGTGAACACTGTATTTTGTAGTGCTTTCAGCTTGGGGTAGTCATCCATATTAAGTTCAAATCCCATTAGCGGTGGAATCGATAACACATAGGCAGTGTTGATGTCAGCCAGGGTCATCTAATGAAGAGGAGAAAAAATGGGACTTACAAGGGAGGAATTGTAAAATACACACACTTCTCTTCAATCAATACAACCAAGGAAAATATGATGAATATGCATACCAAATAGAAACACCAACAAGAATATGAATGTATGTATTGAATTGAATGTTCAATTACCTGGTCTGCAACAAAATGATCCCCTTTGAGAAGTTTCTCAATTTTCGCTGTTCCAGCTGGTAGGTCCTCTTGGAATTTCTTCTTTAGTGCTGCCTGTAAAACAAAGGAATATTTCCAATGTTAGCATTCTGATTTTATCCCTGTGGAATGATTATTTCCTAAACTTATTTTTAATCATGATATTTATGGTCAATCAATATCAGATCACAATATTGATTAGGCCTACTTCAATGTTCTCACTATTCATTCTCTGATTCACTGTTGTAACTTCCCAGCCAGCATTGCTAAGTGGGACCCATATGTGTTTTTACGTGGGCAAGCTGATTTGCCAATATCTGGGTTATGGTCCGTTTTGTCCAGGGCTACCAGTGGGATTCCAGATGGGCCAGCCCAGATTAAAAGTGCCCAGCTCAAGCCCAGATTAAATATAAACTATAAAAATGTACAATAAGTGGTGATTTCTGGAGGAAAATCAGATGTCAGCATGTTTTGGAATATTTACAATGTATTTATGGGAAAAAACGTTTTGCTGAGCTGGCCCATCTGGGCTCCAACTGGTAGCCCCGGACAAAAAGGACCATAACCCAGATATGGGCAAGCCGAGTTGGTCCAAGTAAAACACATATCGGCCCCAGGGACCAATGCTGGCTGGGTTATCGCTTCAATAAATTTAGCTGGTACTCCATTACCCGATTCCCTCATCAGATCGGCGCTATTCTCACAAATCGGACCCAAACAGATCTAAAAACAATGCCTAACATACGATCACCCATGTTACCATGATCTGACGGATACACTTTCGTGAGAATGGACCAGAAAACCAGTTAGTGGAGCCCCAGCTTATACTTATAGTGGGGAAGCACACTCAGGAAATAAGGACACAAACCTTCCTGTCCTCATCAGTTTCATGGTAGATGGCTGGTAGGGCTCTAAGGCAGTCCTCCAGGCAGCCATCGATCATGTCAACCCTTGCTTCGTCCAAGTCCGTTTTGCCCATTAGTCCTGTTCAAAGCGGAAATTAGTTATTCATGAACAATAAACTTATTCATAATCTCGTTTTACCCATTGTTGTTATTCGACTGATAATAATCTATTATACATGTAGGCCTGTCCTCACACTTCCAGCATATAACTGTGATAACTTCCAAAATATTATCATTAGGCCACACTTTTTTTTATTATTTGGGTTACGGGCCCGCCGCACTAGGAAAGCCCAAAATCAGAATAAAAATAAAATTTGGATTTTACACTTTTTTTTTATTCCCTCCGATGTGTGTCCCAGAGAAAACAAAATAAAGAAAAAAATAAAAGATATATGGAATAATATACCAATGGAAAGCTAAAATCAACAAGAAAACAGCTTTCTACCTTTCATTAAGGTAAAATGGGATGTCAACATTTTCTGGATTTTTGAAAATCTTTAAAAAAAATCTCTTCATGTAAATATTGTATTTCTATTGTCAGATCATCCCTTCTAGAGGGTGTTGTTTTTATTTTATTTTTCCCTCCGACATTGGGATATCCAAGCTTTCTGTACGTACAATAAATAAAACACCCAGAGGCCAAATTTTATTTTATTTTTAATTTCTTTTATTTCGTCCTCCGTGCGCTGATAAATTTTCGGAGTGTCCGTAACCCAAATAAAAAAAAAAGTGTGGCCTTATCAAGATAAGTTTATTGACCAAAGAATTCATGGAGAAAAACACATTCCACAGAATGTTCAAAATATCCTAAATGGACTATGCCATAATCATGTGCACTTAGTTGTAAATGATCAGTGGCTCTTTTGTTGTTGCCTGAAGTCTGACCATATTGTTGTAAAATAATAAACGTACCAGCCTTTTTAGCCAGGAATCGGCAGATTGCATGGCTTTGACAGATCATCTCACCGTCAATCTCAAGGAGTGGTAACGCACCAAAGGGCGTGTCTGTAAGATAAGGGCGTGTCTTTAACATAAATGTGTATATAGCTTAGATAAAAGACAAGCCAGTACATATTTGCAGAGTAGGCATCAGGATGTTGGGGCTATACATCTGCCAAATATCAATGACAATAAATATTTATAGAAAGCTAGTGGATACTGGTTAACCCTGAATGCCTATATGTATCCAGTACGAGAATCGCTAGACGTCTATACCGCTGCTTTAGGCCTTATTTCAGTCATCGAGAAGCCTCAGCCCCCGCCCCTAATATGGACCATTACGAGCACCATTCAATCATATGGAAAGAAACGTTATGCATTTACTTTTACTTGAATAAGGAAAACATACTTGGTTTCAACTCGATCCACTGTTCCTTCTCAAGTCGGCAATCTTCATACTCGATGTCGCCATAGGCCATGATCAGTCTAGCTACCTCAGCCCGGCCACGGCTATCAAAGTACGTCAGTTTGTAGGTAGGCATGGTGTCAGTCTAGTATCTGCCGAATTAAACCATGATATTAGACACGTTTATGCCGTGATATAGATACAATGATTCATGGATTATTAACTCGTGGAATTGTGTATTCAGTTGCTTAAAATGAGTCTGAGTTTTGAGTTTCATAATTTTATTAGCACAATTGACACGCAAAGTATTTTGGCTCCAGCCAAAGTAATAGAATAATCACCGAAACTATGGTACAAATGGTTTCAATGCATAATATTGTTTTGCAACCGAAACTTTCACACTCATCGTCGTGCCATATAGTTTATAATGATATAAAAAAAAACACATGTATTGCTTTACCATGTGACTATATAATGCAATTGCTGTCCACTTTTTATCATAACGGCAAGCCAGCCTATTTGCATCCAAGGGAGAGAATCTCTCCATAAACTAGCTACAGCTAATACACCATCCAATGTTGTTTTAGATAATAACCTGAGACCATACCATGGCGACCATACACATCCAATGCGTGCACATGTACATAGTATTGTTATAAATGCAAATTGCGAAAAGACTATAATGAAATAAACATGTACATAATGCCATAGTTTATATGATTCATGTTTTCGTCTAGCCCTATACTTATTTGAGCCTTGTGTCAAGCATTATAAATCATTATTCATCTCCCTCCCCTCTCAGTGCAACACTAGAGAGTGCAGATACACTGTTTATTCATGCCCTGGTCGTAGGGTGTTTCAGTTTCAGATACGGTACAACTTCGACTGATCTAGCGGAACGACTTCATGTTATTCTTGACATGTATCTGGTGTATATAAGATCAATTGGTGGGTCATTTAGTGTTATTTTAATATATTTTGATATATTTTTGCATGCACGGGTGCCAGCCAGACGTTTTGAGACGATCACCAAGGTTGTGGAGGTTAAGCCATACACTCATGTCCCCAGGCTTGGCACCACATCGGTGTACTTGACTAAGCTGGTGGAGACAGGTACAGTGGTCTTCAACTGATTACCAACCTCCCTCATTGTATTTTATAAACTCTGATAAAGGGATATAAACTAATGTCATTCAATTTTGATACTTGGAAGTTACCATGTCTTTGACAACTTGTTCAAGTACATTCCCTCAAGTTGGTCTCTCGTACAATCAATGTTACTAGTCAACCATATATAAAAGGTTGTAGGGCGTTCATTGAGTGCAGAAAAGTTGTGTTTTTTGTGCAGGATAGATAGACGGGATCTTAACTAAGATAATTCTGAAAGAATTGTAAATTTACCACGACTGGAACAGAGTTAAATTGATTTTTCTTTGCAAAAAGTAAGGTGTTTTTGGATGACAAGAGAGCCCTGTCTAACCATGCAGTGGATTGGTCCTGAAATAGCACTCCTCTGCTACAGTGTAAATGGTAGGGATCCAGGTGCAGTGAAGGGTGACTTACATAGGGAATGTACTACTCCTAAGATGGGGTAGATCAACAAAAGTGTAAATCTGCTGGCTAATTCTTTTCCAATCACTTTGTTCTTCAGGCAGGAGATAGTAAACATATATGGGATTTAGATGTATGCTCTCACACCTTTATGCCCCTCTATTTTAGAGGTGATTCCATGACTTTTAGGAAATATTTTGCTGTAGATCTATATCTGGTAGTCCATATAACATGTGGGATATATGTAAATGTAGGTCTATATCTTAGCATTACAGTCCAAGCCATTATGAATTGACTGCACAAATACCCTCTGCCAGAAATCTATTCTAGTAAAGGGCAGTTGCTGGGTAGCTATCAATTACTAGTACCAAACAGTGGGCCTGCACAGGGAGCACACACTCCACACTTTCTACTTACTCATTCATATAAACCCACTAGTGGGAATGTACACATCTTTGCAGAAACCACACATTATGTAGGATGAAACCATAGCTTTCCAATGATGTGAACATAGCTGTTGTTATTGGAGTCAATTAGCCATAAATGAGACGTGAGTGTAAACAGAGGGGAAAACAGCTGCTTGTCTGTGCCATGGCAGGCCGCTCTGAACACCCTAAAGGTTGAATAGACTATTGATGTGATACAAGGTGGGCGGGGGGGGGGTCAAGAGGGGACACCTGGTGGGGAAAGGATACACAACAGGTTCTGTGTGCTGTGTATGGCAAGGGATATACAGTCTATAGCTCCCACACTCAAGTTCCAAGCAATGCAGACACACCATATATCAATGAAATCATCAACTTAAACTTCCCTATTTTTTACATTTTGGAGGTAGCCTGTAATGTAATCAATTTAAAACAGATTTGGCTAAATGTTCGGACATAATTTATTGACTATTGCCCTATAAAGTGGATTTGTGAAAAAGAAAAGTTATTTCTTGCCTAGATCTGCCCAATCTTTCCCCCTTTTGCCCAATTATATGTTCCGCTTCAGACAGTAATGTTTTAGGAAGTTGAGGAGCTATGGTAATCCATAATAATTATATCACTGGAAAGGGAACTTAAATAGTTAAGAATTCTGATGGAAACATTTAAGATGAAATATTTTTGTGTCTCTTATTATTTATGGTTTGATTGATGTGAAGAAGTCAAAGAAAGTGAAATTTCCTTTTCCAATGGTCACTGTTTCCACGGTAACCAAAATTAAAATTTCAAAAATACAAAAAAAATCACACTACCATAGTTCAATTCCTTGTTTCTATTAAAGCTTTACTGTGCTGTGTACATCCATACTACAAACAACCAATAACCGCACATAACATGTGAGGGAAGTATGATACTTTTGGTTGGAACTCGAGCGTAAGAGCTATAAGCCTGCAGTGGCAAGCTATATGTATTTAATATTAGTATCTCACATATTAAAATCTTCACATGTTCAGATGTAAACAAAATTTTCCCTAGACAACTGGCTGATGTGCAGTCCTTTTTTTCAGTCAGTTGCCCCCCCCCTACCTTTGAAAGAATACTTTTGAAGGATAGCAACGTTAATAACCTTGGATCCCTGGCCCTGGATACACGGTTGTATGTTAGTTTTACTCCTGCGGTGCCAACTCATGGTGTCTCTGGGACACGCCCACAATTGATGTGTACTACATGTACCTTCACTACTTAAGGTACATGAGCATGCATGTACCTAAGGTACCAGACAGTAATTTGAATGTTGACTGCTATTACATGTTTCGTGGCACTACGAAAAACTGTCGATAATGTGTTTAAATTACATTTGTCTTATCTATCATTGCCGCGAAATGTTGCATCGCTAATTACATATGTGTGTGAGCGTGTGTCTGTCGCAGTCCGTACATCACGCACATGTACATAGTGATACAATCATTTTTTTGTATCTGTCTCAGTATCTCAGTGTCTCAGTATCCATCTGTCCTATATGTGCAGCGTGATGCAGTAAGTCTAACAATACCAGTATTCCCCGGTACACAAGTGATTAGAGAGGTGTCACCTACCCGCTGATGGTTGCAGACCCTGGAGGAGGAATGAGGCCGATACAGTACTGGTGAGACAGTTAAATAGGTTCCTCCAGCCAGCTCAACCCGCCAATGAGAGGGGTCAGAATCTAGGGCTAACAAAATGCCTAGTATAAGGTGGATGGTGTGGTTGCCTGGTTCCTAGGCCAACTGGTGCACGCTACAGTGTGCCTGTTATCATAGAGATAGTTCAGCTACCTGTTACTGTTAGGTGTGCCCCACCCTCGTCCCCTGAAGATAGTAAGGGGAGGGGGTATACATCGTCAAACAGCATACCTGTGTTAAGGTATTGATTTTCATGACAAGCCGTCGAGGAAGTAATTGATTTATAATTCAACTGTATAGTCTGTAGGAGCTGATCATTTTTTGACAACGAGGAGGAGGGGGGAGGGGATATCCGTTAAAACGCCCCAAAGTTAAGTTATAAAATAGCATTGCAATTGCTTTCATTAACCATTTTCCTTGTGTTTGACATCATTCATTCTGGTATCAATATTTCCTTATTGCAGGCAGGAATAGACTGAATGTAGTGGCTGTATGTACAACTGTATATCATGGTTGGTGTGTTGTGATTGCAGGCTAAATCAAATGGTGTTATGTTGCACCCCTAACAGGTATTGGTTTCTGTTAGGTGGCAGTTATTCATTTGTGACAATACATTGTAGTTTTAATATGCTAAATGATGAATGAGAGCTTTTCAAATTTCTATAACAGCATGCAGTAATATGGATTATGTAACCCACATAAAATGGGAAAACCAATTCAAATTAGCTGACATAGTAGCTTTCAGATGGGTCGAAAATCGGCGGGCGCGCGCGCCCTTTGAAGCATCGTAACTAGAGGGCGTTTCCTTGAATATGGTGAAATTATTTTGACTCCCCCCAAAGAGAAATAGTTTTGCACACACACCCCCACCCAGACCTTGCTCTGCCCACCAATACCTATAATTATGATAAACAGCTGGTGAAGTTTCATATCGATACCACATATAAATAGCGATATGGAAATATAAATGGCAACATTTGTTACCAAAGATGACAATTGGTAATGGGAGTAAAATGGCAACCCTCACCAAATGCAGAAATTTAGGGAAGTGGATGTTAGTATTAAAGAAATGAATAATTATTTTTTATTCTAGTGGCAATCAGATGTTTTGTAGGCCAGCATACATTGTTCAATGATGGATATGGAAGCAAATATTTCAGCCGTCACCCATCCAATTTTAAATGTTAGTGCCCGCTATGATGTTTTATATAATAGTTTGAATAATGCGATGATATCTAATTAGATCCATAATTACCAAGAACTGTCAAACTCATCAATTAATCGTTTTCTTTATTACAAATACTGGTAACATAATATAGGCCTACATCCATGTGGACCTGTGATTTTTCCCCAAGGAACGCCCCAGGTGGCATTTTCCCATTTCCCAGACTATAACATCATTGAGGTCTGTACTTGGTGATGGTACATTTTTTGCCAGCCTAATCCATCTTATATACACCATCCAAATGTATTGGAATCCCGGCCTTTGGGGCCGTCCATAAATGATGTCACGCTTTTTTGGGCCCTTTTTGACCCCCCCTCCCCCCCATGTCACGCTTTGTCACGTTTTGCTTGACCCCCCCTCTAGGCGTGACGTCACACAAGCAGGACCCCCCCCCCCTTTGATCTTTAATGAAAATAATACCCGGGTACCATGAGGAAATTACAAAATAGGCCTATACTTGATACCAGCAACACTTCTAAAAAGAGAAGAAAGAATACAATTGATAATTCATAACAAAGAAAGTTCGAAAGAAACAGACCCAGCTTCATGTGTATAAAATCAAAGAATTTGGAGGTTTCTCCCCCCCCCCCAAAAAAGGAATTTTCTTCCTTTTTTTAAAAGTTTTTGTTTGATTTATCATAAAACCTTGTGAAGCCATTAGAGGGAGGATTTGCTTATGAGGGGTTTTAGCAGGATATTACAGTACAGCAATTTCCAGACCTGGTGTGTGATATAGGCCTATGGTTCTACCAAAGTCGAGGGTGCCGGTTATACACAAGATACGGGTTGGGTTGTATGCAGGAATTTAATCAGACCCCTAGTAAGATTTAAAGGGTCTCCTCATACCTTTCTTATACTATACCATTGTGATCAGGCGCCTGCTTTTAATAGCGCTGGTCTTGTATAAGTGCTGGGAGTATATTAAAGGGGCTTCAAGCCTTTCTTAAGGCACATAATCCACATTATCAAAATGAGGTAGCCTTAGTGCTAAAGCAGGACCTTGAATAACCAACTCTCTTGAAAAAGTTGACTGCAGAAGGGTGAAAGTGAGCTGGCGACCTGGCACACAAATTTTTAGCAACATTCTGACTTTTGAACAAAATTGAATGCAGGAATTTTGGTCCAAGAAAGCTACTTTATGACTTGGGACCCTCTATTTCAGCGACTTTCCGACCTTAAGGGGGGAGCCCTGTGCACCCCTAAAAAGCACCTTGGGGTAGCCTGAAACTACCTAGGGGCATTATTGCAACGGTATGGTAAGGAAGGTTATACCATAATTCCGGTAGATATTTATACCGATTTCGATTTTCACTATTTAGGTCTCAATTTTCCGATTATATCGATTATTTTGAGTTAAAAAAAAGAGTTAATATCTGCTTGCAAAAGGGGATCTTCATCTGTAATATACAGTCTCTCCCATATACCAAACAGGTGCTTTTCTGTTTTTCTGCTCTTAACGCAATATTTACTTCATCTTTAATTGCCTTCCATAGAGAAAAGCCAACATACCTGATTGGAAACTTTCACTATTATTACACATGTATTCAATCTATAAGTTGTAATGGCCCAGAGACAGACTTCTGGGGTTACACTGGTTTGGGGGCTTCCATGAAGTATGTACGCACTAGGGGGGGGGTCTATTTTCTAAAAAATCTTTGCATACATAAACCTTTTATTTAAATGTGTGTGACATTTTAGCTGTAGTCTATTGTATAACACTGCAATCATTTTTTTTTGGAAATGTAACATCATGCACTTGCCAACCCCCCCTCCCCCCCTTGTCACGTTTTGTCACAAATTTCTGACCCCCCCTCCCCCCCTAAGGCGTGACATCATTTATGGACGACCCCTTTAATTCATAGGATTCGCTCAAATACACAACACATTGACTGTCTCTTACAAAACAATAGCAATGGATTACCACTAATAAGTTAAATTTGCTGCTTAATGCAACATATATCTTATCTATTATGACATACCTATTTTTACATATCTGTCTTTGGTCGCTTTTCAATCCAAGCAGCTATTTTTGGTTCAGTAATTACTTTGTCCGCTAGAGCACTCATTTTGGGGTAGTCCTCCATGTTAAGTTCGAATCCCAGCATTGGTGGAATGGTTAACACGTAGTACACATTGATGTCAGCCAGGGTCATCTGTTGATGAAAGATTTATACACAGCTGAATAAAGGTACATGATTGTGCCAAATGGTTTATCTATATTTGAATATAGAGTGTCAGGTGGGTAGAATGTTGCGTGGGATGTAAACTACTCAGTGCAAGATTTTCATACTCTCATCAGATATCTTGGGGTTTATGCTACTAACATAAAACATATCTATATTACTTCTTCTAAACACTTGGATCGGAAACCCACAGCAATACGGGAAATGAGATTATTTCTTACTTTTCATGGTATCAACAATGAAGTTTAAACAAAATTTAATACTACAGTGCAGTCGTAAATTATACCTGTTCTCCAACGTAGTAATCACCAGTGAGAAGCGCCTCCAGTTTTGCTGTTTCGGCTGGAAGATTTTCTTGGAATTTCTGGCGTAATGCTGCCTGTAAATCAAAATAATTATATCAATCGACAGATCTAAGAATTCTGCTTCTGTGTTGCAAACTATCACGTCAAACTCCATGTTTTAGCTTATCAAGTCTTCACAGAGGTAACTTATCGTTATATTACCTGGTTAAACAGCACCGTCTACATGTTGACATGCAGTACCTGCTACATAATGTTGAACAATTCACCTCAACCCCAGTTATATTTACTTCACTGATGGGAGCAGATTTGGCCGTAGTCAATAAGCATCCCTCCTACAGACACTATCAACAAGACTACATGGATGCTCTAATACCTTATCTGAACTCTGCCATCCATACATTGAACCAATCTGACGGTTTCATCACTGACCACAATGATAAACTGGTACACATCTATGAGAAAAAGCATCACCGCTACATACATCAGTATGTATTATTGAATGATGGTCTCCATCCCAGCCCTGAACTCTCAGAGTTGATTGCACTTTTAATCAAAAGTGCAATCATCAAAAACAGAGCCACTGGCCGTCATGTGTAAATGACACACATATGATCTATTCCATAGTTATATGATTATTGTCAAATACCCGCAATATCTTTATGTCTATATTTATGTTGACATTCATCTCATATTTACTATTATTTTGTCTGTATGATGAACATGAACGTATCATTATGGGTCATCTCACCATTCAGACATAATGTCCACACCGGTCCACTCACCGGGTATTTGTTTATGAAACTTACTGTGTGTCTTTAATACACACAGTGAGCTTCATTGACCTGCACTAATACTGTTACTATCTGTGTTCTGCTATGTGTAAAAACTATGCGCCTCACTGATATAATGCTGTTGGTGAGGGTAAAAAGTGATGATGATGACTATCATCAACACTTAACTGGTCTCAGTTAATTGTAGTCTAGATTAGTTTAGTTTAGTTTTAGTTTTAGTTTAGGTTAGTTAAGCTTAATTTGATAAAGACTGTCTTAACAGCTTGTACATGATAAACACCTATGGAGTAGTGTATTACACTATATCATATGCAAATTGTGACTGACTATGCTGCTTATCATTTTGAATTATCTACTTGACTCCCCGTCAACATTGGTGTGGAGTGACTGACCAACTAAAATTGATCATGAAACTTGATTCAACCCACTACCCACATGCACACGCTTATGCTTTATTAGAGCTGCTAATGCGCTCTGGATTCACACCTTGGTTAGTATATACCCCGCCTGATGCCTTCAGGTACCAAACTGACTCAGGGTTTCTATGCTTGACTCTATTGATATCAGGGTCTTCTGCCCTATATACAGATAGAGACAATGAGTGTCTCATCAGTAAATTATTTGAAACAGTGCTGTCATATATCAGTCCAGCACCACAAGCCACACCAATCTCATATATGTGCATTAGTATGCTGGTCTCTGATTATATTGTTGGCACTTACATTGCCATTGTTCATATCTATGTTATTGTCAATTACCATGCAATTGTATGTTTGTACCCACCTTATAACCCCTCCCCCCTCCCCACCCCTGTCCCCACTACCCAGGCTACCAATCAATACATGAACCCCAGCTGTGCTCACAATCTCATAAAATGCCTGTAAAGCTACGAGATTTCATGAACTACAAGGGTTTAAAAATAGGTCAGGTGAACATTAGGAGCATGTTCCTTAAAATGACTGGGTTAAGTGACCTAGTCAGCCTATTTGATATCTGTTGTGTATCTGAGTCATGGCTAACTGACAGAATGCCGGATGCTAAGATAAATATAAAGGATTATCAGTTGTTTAGGCTTGACAGGAAGGTTAACAAGACTGGTGGCGGTCTTGTATGTTATGTAAAGGACACTCTTTATGAATTCTGTAATATTGTTAGCGCTCTAACCCTATCAAATAAAGACATAGAACTACAGGTGCTAAACATAACCCAACCCAAGCATAGGCTTCTCTCCATCATACAGGTATACCGCCCTCCGGATGGAACTTTAACTCCATGTATAAAGCACATCCTAGATACATGTAGGAGTACCCTCCTAGATGGAAGAGAACTATGGGTGGTTGGTGACATTAATGTTGACTTACTAGCATCTAATGACTGGAAAACTAAATTGTATAATAAATGTATCTCGACTGTCAACTTGAATAATGTAATTAATGAAATAACCCGCCCAAATACTAGACCTGGCAGTAGGGGTGGAACGTGTATCGATCTCATGTCTACATCATGTGAGATTGTATCGGAGGCTGGCGTGCTTCCTTCATTCTTTATGAGTGATCACCTTCCTACCTTTGCAACCAGGAAAAAATATCATGTCAAACCCATACAGCGTACCATAACCGGACGCTCCTATAGACAATATGATAGCGAAGATTTTGAAGATTACCTTCTAAATCTCAATTGGGGGTCATTTCGTGATTGTACTGATGTTGATGAAATGTGGAGTATACTCCTAAGATACATCACTGAGTATCTTGATGAACACTGCCCTATTAGGACTATGTCCTACAAAGACCACGGCAAACCTTGGATGAATAAGGATATCATAGAGCTAATATATGAAAGAAATCAGCTGATGTATGAATACTGTAAAAATAAGCAACACAATGCCAACTTATTAGATAGAGCAAAAGAATTAAGGGATAGAATCAATTTACACAGCAATTCTGCTAAGGATAATTACTTTTTGGACAAATTGGATCTACTTTCTGAAAATCCCACTAAATTCTGGCGTGAATTAAATATCCTCCTTGGAAAAAAATCCGAGAGTACTACAAAAATAGCATTTGACCATCATATCACTAATAACCCTGTTCTGGGTGGGGATGCAGCAAGCTACATAAATGAATTCTTTACTAACATAGGCCGAGACCTATTCGAAGGGCTGGGGGACAAAGTAAACGTCTCCCCAATGCCCACCCCGACCCCCGATGTTGACCCAACAGAAGTACACCCAGTTACATATAATGAGGTCCTAAATATTGTTAAAAACATCACTACCCATAAGTCCAGTGGAATTGATCATATATCCACATCAGTTTTAAAAGATGCCCTACTAGTATTAGCCCCACAATTGACACATATTATAAACACCTGCCTGGAGAAGGTTGCTTTTCCTAAGGAATGGGCCACTGCTAAAGTTGTGCCCCTACCTAAATCAGGTAATCTTAGAGCAATAGGTAATTGGAGACCCATCTCTCTCCTTCCCGTCCCAAGTAAGATTATGGAAAGAATCATCTACACTAGGGTATATTCTTGGCTAGAAACACATCATAAACTTTCGAAATTCCAGTTTGGTTTCCGAGCGTCTAGGGGCACTGGTGATGCAGTCTTCAACCTTGTAAATAATCTCTATGATGCAAGGGACAAAGGAGAGACTGTAGCTGCCTGTTTCCTGGACGTGAGGAAAGCCTTTGATTCAATACATCATGGTGAACTAATTCATAGACTTAGAGAGATGGGACTACCGGAAATGTATACTAACTGGTTTATATCATACCTGTCTGATAGGAAGCAGAGAGTTATATGTAATGACAACACATCCTCAGTTCTCCCGGTACCGTTTGGGGTGCCCCAAGGATCTATATTGGGTCCCCTATTGTTTATTTGTTACATTAATAGTTTACCCGATATTCTCAAACATTGCAAGATATCTATGTACGCTGACGATGTGGTGTTCTATATAAAACACAAGTCAGCGTGCATAGCAGAAAATCTGTTACAACGGGATGCCTCTAGGGTTTATGGCTGGTTTGCAAGGAGTGGCCTCTGTATTAATACAGATAAAACCCAAGTCATGCTGTTAAATGGCCGAGACCATGACCCCCCTCTGAATATCACTATGGGTGGACATCAGTTGAAGGTCTGCGATGAATATGAATATCTAGGTGTGACTATAGACAGGAATTTAAATTTTGAAAAAACTGTGAGTAAAACCATTAGTACATATGCTATGTATAATACGTAAAATGATGCCTGTTAAAACTGCCTGTCTTGTCTATAAACAAACAATACTTCCTGTGTTAGATTACTGTGGTTACCTATACAATGGACTCACAAGCACTATTCAGAAACGACTTCAGCGGGTTCAGAATAGATGCTTGAGGGTCTGTCTGCGCACTAACCTACGACATCCGGTTGCGGATCTCCATAGGGACTGTGGAGTAGACTATATAGACGTGAGATTTGACATACAGTTGCTAACGCTCATACACAGGTACCTACACTCAGGGGTACATGTGCCTGAGGACTTTGGTATTACCTTAAAAAGAACCAATGGCACTGGTATGACTACCCGCTCAGCCAACACAGCTGAATTGGTATACCCTACAGACATTAAATTAAGCTACCGTAAATCCCCACTGTATAGAGCAGTGGACTTATGGAATAGACTCCCTCCCAGTTGTAGGCTCAATGAGGACAAGGAGGGTTTTAAGACCTTGGCGAAACCTTTTATCAAGGCCTGGTCTGATTTAAAATGGAATAGGTAGCCAGTGACTAACTAACTAACCAACTAGCCAGATATTAAGTTGCTCCTTATACTTGTTTAGTACTTTGCGGATAGCCTGGAACTCAACTCCCCATTACCCCGTCCCCTCTCCTCCCCCAAAGTGTTCAACTACTACTGTTAACCATATTCTATTTGTTCTATAGAAACATCTTATTGTGTACTATGTAAAGCTGGCTATTAACATGCTACATGTATAACACCATCATTGGGATACTGACTGCCGCCTTCAGCCTAACCCCAATACATGTTGTAGCAATCATATACTTATACTAAGATGCCGGTTCTCATCAAAGTCTATAAACTGTATTGTTTGTTTGAACCACATGCACCATGTTTGAAGGTGCATATATACACTTGAGTTTGACACTACCCATACCGTTGTCTCATTGTAGCTATACACTAATGAATTTTGACTGGATCAAGCCCTAAGAGTGCTGAGCAGTACTGGATAACTCAGATATGAATGCTGATATTCCAGATAGCATATTTATTGACAGCAGTATGATCTCATCTTTACATGCTGTACTTTATCTTATGCTCTACCAATTTGAAGTTTGTTGTATTTCGAAGATCATTTATGAATAAATACACGTTGAAAACTCATCGTGTCTCTTGATACATACCTTCCTCTCTGCATCCTTCTCTTCAAAGAAACCTGCCAACGCTCGGAGGTAGTCCTCTAGGCAGCCATTGATCATGTCAATCCTTGCTTCGTCCAAGTCAGATTTCCCCATTAAACCTACACCGGATGTTAAGATCTACAGTGAGTTAAAGTAATCTTAAATGTAGTTGTTTCAATCTGTAATTTACACTGTTGATTATCTCTTCTGGTTTCGCTTGTGCTTAACTGGCATCCCACTATCGATCCTTAGAGACAACAATATTAATGAAAATATGTCTAATTGAACTAGGGGTTGTTGATGTGTTGAGCATACATGTATCATTTAATGCTAAATTAGACATCTAATTCAAACAGTACAAAAGTGCAGGATTGCCTGCCAGCAGACAGACAGTTTCCTCACCAGCTTTCTTAGCTAAGTAGCGGCAGATGGCCTGGGTCTGGCAGATCATCTCACCATCAACCTCAAAGACTGGTAGCTGGCCAAAGGGGGTGTCTGTAATATACATAGGTAATCACCATCAACATTATTTCCACTTTATTTGTGTATGATATAGGTAATACATAGATCCGTAGTAAAAAGCACCTGCAAGATGTTAGATGACTACTGGATTTTAGGCATACAGATAAGCTCACCATGAGAATGACCCCCCTCTGCAATCTGCGTCATTGGATATGAACGTCTGTATTTAAGTAAATTAGATATCTAAGCAAATCTAATTCCAGCAAATGTCAGTTAAAGTGACCTTGATACCATTATGACCTTTCCGTGACATTTATCTAATTAGATGGCATTACTGAACTTAAAGCTGCTTAAAGTGTTCCTTTAAGGCATCTTAAATTTGCTTAAATGCAAATGTTCTCATTCCATAAGGATCCCAGAACCGAAAACAGTACCATAATTTCTTGTAGATCCAAATATAATTATTCTGCAAAATTATGTTGATATCTAAAGGAACTATGATCTATTCTCAACTTCTACATCTTTCTAACAACCCATGTTTGGGAGGTCAGTTCCCTGCAACCTGTTGGACTACCTTAACAATTAAAGCACCAAACTTTAGCTGAAGACATGAACCTAAAGAAAGGGGTTTCCCCCGGATGTCACATTATGCCATATTTTATCATATTATACCCGCCACGACCCTCATAATGAACCCTTCTGTTATAACTTCGAATAAACAAAGATAGACATACTTGGTTTCATCTCAAGCCACTGTTCCCTTGTGAGTCTGACATCTTCGTATTCAATGTCGCCGTAGGCCATTATCATCCTGATCACTTCAGCATTGCCACGGCTGTTGAAGTAGGTAAGTTTGTAACTAGGCATGGTGAAGGTAGGATGTATCTGTAAATCAGACGTTTATTAGCATATATATCGATAACATGTTGATAACACATAGATCATTTTAACCAATTTATTGAAGATATTCCGATTATTATAATGGCAGAATAGTTTATTTTAAGAGTGAAAGTATCATGACAGTGTTTGCTGTACGGTTGGAGGGGCTGAATTAATGATGAATTCTCAAGATGTTAGAGCCCACATGCTACACTTAAAGAGGTACATCACGCGTACGTTAACTATATTGCTGCTTTATCTATGTGCACCAGGTGCGTTTGAGCGGCTTTCAATAAGCCCCTCCCCACGTCATGTCAAAAAGCCGCCACTGCGACAGGTAGGTCCTGGTAATCAAAGTTAATCTCCTTTCTCAACACTGATATGGACGTTCCTGTTGTATTGGCTCCATGGCTTGAGAAAAAAAGGCACCATTCTTATGATGAAGTGCTATACATGTAATACATTTCAGAATGCCAACCTTTCTTTAATTATTCCGAATATATCTTGTATATAGTATGTATCTCTGTTGATATAATTTGGAAGTTGGACTGGGGCTCACCTTAAGCAGAGCAGAAGTCTAGGAAGCACATCTACATTGGGGGGGGGGGGGTTGGGGGTCTACTGCAATTAACTTTAAGCATCGGCTTTTATGCATGATGTAGCATAATATACACGCTTATATTGGAATTACATAGAAAGTAGTATTTGAGTCCCCTTTACTTCTGATTGGGGGCTCAGGCCCCTCTGCCTCAACTTTTTCCTATGCAGGAGAGGTTAATGTTTGAGTGTCTCAACAAATTTGGGGGAGGGTACACATATTCGCCCCCTCCTTTCTAATTGCCCCACCCCCTCCCGGCGCTACAATGGAGAAGTTTATAGGAGAAAAGGGATATGTAGAAATTAGAACTCGACTTAATAGAAACAAACTACAGGATTTAGTTATGAGTCATACTGCCATACGCCGTCTGTACAGGGTGCCAAGTCATGGTGCTTCAGAGGCACGCCCACCATTGATGTAGACTTCCAAGTAGGGCACATGTACCACAAATGTACAGTGTCTTTCTTTCTGTCCCTGTTCTAAGATGTAAGGTCTAAGATGTTCTAAGGTCTAAGATGTAAGCCTGTACAACCCGACCTCCCCAATCTGCTTCTCTCTTTCTCCCTCTCTCCCTCTACAAATAGTACACTACCAGTATTTATACCCAGTACATGCACTTCGGGGGCATATATTATTATAGGCAAAGTGGCACCTACCGCTGATGGTTGCAGTGTCTGGTTGAATGAGACTGATGCAGTTCGTGTGCTGCTGTTAAGTTCTACCGACACGTTCAGTTGATCAAAATGTAGGCTTATTGGAAGAATGCCTAGTGTGACGGGAATGATGTGGGGGCCAATTGGTGCATGCTACCTGTTACTAGGTGTGCTGTACCGAGGTGGTGGCCTCATGCTAGACAGGATGTCTGCTATATCAAACAGCAGATATACCTGTGTTAAAGTAGTGATCTACATAACATATATGGTTGAGGTAGCAATTCATTTAGAACTGTTAAACCTGCTAGAAATGTTTGTCTTAAGTAAGGGCAAACACAACTTAAATAACATTTTTAGAGTATTGGAGACTTGTCAATCCCCTTATTGTAAGTACAGTTTCTTTAAAACATGTTGATATGTGTTGTGCATTTCTCCATCTCAAGAATATAGCTCCATGGCAACTGACATCGTAAATTATCATTATAAGATTCCAAAAAATATTTTCTATCTTGGGGATCCAAGGTATAATGTTGTATAGGCCTGATGGGGGTTTATTGTCGCCATCTGGTGTACTCCTCTCTCTACCATTACTGTTGAGAAAATGTGATCTTTTTAGATAGATAACTAGCATATTAACTGTGGTCAAACCCCAGGATAAACTATCGTGCCCGGTCTGACCAGGTCTGGCCTAAAGAGGATGGCGTGGCAGGGACACTAGTGTCCTGTTCAATTGAGATTTGTATTGAGTGGCACACCTTTACTAACTTAATTGTTCACACAATATATGTAAATTGTAGACCCGGCAAAACATTACCGTTTATTGACCCCATATGTAAATAAGGATATCAATGAACACAGAAATGATAAAACATATATCATATTTATTGATCAAAATACAAAACGAAATTGAAATAATGGTAACATGTGTGGTTGGTCAGGATACCTTCATTATGATAGATGTCTTTATAATGCACTTTATAATGCACTGTCTCTTGGGGCAACATACCATTTTAGCACAAGGCTACTACTTTATTTGGGTCTCTTTTGGATCCATGCAGCTATGTTCTTTTCACTTTCAACTCTCTTCATCAGTGCCTTGAGCTTGGGGAAGTCGTCCATGTTTATATTGAATTGCATCTGTTCGGGAATGCCTAATGTATAGTAAACGTTGATGTCAGCGAGGGTCATCTGTGGATAAGAGATATTAATAAGAATTAACTGGAACTTATTTAACCATTTAAGGCTTTGATTTCCTTTGTCGTCATAATGCATGAACACATCTCTGGCCAGTAACCTGCCAAGGCTGCATTCAAGTCCTTTGGGAGTCATATGGTGTTGAATGCAACACAGGATGCTGTTCCTCCACAAATATGTGGAGGTCCGCAAATTTGCAGAGGTCCGTAAATACTCTCCATATATATATGGAAATCGTTTATTAGTACTTAAGCATACAAATACGGAGCTCCATATATATTTGCGGACCTCCACAAATTTACTCACCTGGATGCTGTTTCTCCACAAATATGCGGAGGTCCACAAATTTGCGGAGGTCCGTAAATACACTCTCCATATATTTATGGTGGTCCGCAAATATATATGGGAATCATTTTTTAGTACTTAAGCATACAGATATGAAGCTCCATGTATATTTGTGGACCTCTGCAAATTTATGGAAGCAAATTTACGGACCTCTGCAAATTTACGGACCTCTGCAAATTTGCGGACCTCCGCAAATTGGTGGAGAAACAGGACCCTGGGCTGCATTCATGCACCATGACGATAAAGGGCATGATGCATTATTATGTTATATGCAGTCCTTAAATGGCTAAAGGTAATCATCAATATGCATTCAATTTAGTTGGACCATAACATTGACAAAAGAGGTACTCATTGTCATTGAGAACCAACTGTAAAATTTCAATATCTAGCTTGGATAATCCCTTTCTTCTGGTAGCAACCACAGGCGACTGCACAATTCGTCACATTGGGCATATGGTGCTTTGCATCAGATTATAGCATAATTTAACATTATTATGAATCCCATCTTAATTACCTGATCTGCAACAAAAAAGTCGCCTTTGAGAAGTTTCTCAAATTTTTCTGTATTAGCTGGTAGTTCGTCTTGATACTTCTTGCGCAATGCTGCCTGTAAAACAAAAGAAATGTTTCACTGAGTTGATTAATATCCTTTGAGATCTATGAGATCACCATAATTTATGTCTTTTCAAAATTGTTATAGATTTGATATAGTCTAGTATAGTCTATGTATAAAAGAAAATCCTATGTATAAAGGAACAATGCATGGAACTATTACAAATGAATAATTATAGTGACAACATACCTTCCTCTCATCATCACTTTCACCGTATACTGCAAGCAATCCTTTGATGTAGTCCTCAGCACAGCCATTGATCATGTCAATTCTTGCCTCGTCCATGTCAGTTTTGCCCATTAACCCTTGAATCAACATTAATGGTAATTTATATGTACAAAAATGTATAATCACTCAACGGTACTTCTCTTTTCTTCTAAATAATTATTGATCGAACTCCAAAACAGGAATATCTGCTCATACAATATGGAAGGCTATTACCAGAGTTTCTTTATATATTGAAGTTCAACTACATGATTGTATACATATCTAGGCATACAGTAGGTCTTTACACCACGTTAGAAAATAACTTACCGGCTCTCTTAGCCAGGAGGTTAAAGATGGCCTGACTCTGGCAGATCACCTCTCCATCCACTTCAAGGAGTGGTAACGCACCAAAGGGTGTGCCTGTAAAATAAATCTAGAGTCGTTCATGCAAGTGGATACTTCTGATTCAGTGATTGGGAGAGTGAAGGGAGGAATGTTAAATTTCCTGGGTCTGATTTGGGGTAAATGAAGCTGTATGTGTTAAATGTGCATGCAAGAATTTAAGGATTCAAATATAATTCTTATAAGGGGAGGCTACACTACGTCTCTAGCATATTTACACACTGCATGAATAGTATTTCCTATTAATATATAGATAGTATACATTGAAAAAAGTAGAAGAGGACATACTTGGTTTTAACTCAAGCCATTGTTCCCTCTTAAGTCGGATATCCTCATACTCAATACCACCATAGGCCATGATCAGTCTAGCTACCTCACCCCGCCCTGTGGCATCAAAATACGTCAGTTTGTAGGTAGGCATGGCGATACTCTTGTACCTATAAAGTGAAGTTTAACATATATGAGAAGTGACCATCATTATAGGCAATACTCTATTATCATATCAGACATCAATAATATTATGATAGAGAATTGCTCCGGGAATGCAACGCTGTTTGTAAATAAATAAATATGACTGTTAGATGAATGCTGATGTTTCAATCCAACTTTTGACACCTACAGTTTACAATGACACTTTTGTATAAGGGAAACCTATAGTCCGCCTGTCTCTTCAGATAAAGAAAACATATATTTTAACCTCAGCATTAAAATTCACGTTTTGACGCACTATAGCCCAAAATCCATGACGGCGACACTGGTGACTGGGAAACCACGTCCCCTGGGCGGGAATTTCGGCTTGCTTTAGGGCGAAACTCCCCCTCCAACCCTGTTGTTAAAAGATGACCGTACCTCCGGCACTGGGGCCAAACAAAAGTATAAGTCGTGTTCAGGTAACATGGCCAAAAAAAATAGGGTAGGTAGGTCGGATTTTTTTCAGAAATTATTTGTTGAGGTGATGAGGTAAATCTAAGGAAAGAGGGATACTTCTGATTCGCAACATTCTTACAGTTGATATATTTCCCACTGCCAATTATCATGTTTATTGTAACTAATATCCCCACTAACCATTTACAAAGAATTAAATAGCCTCATTAAGGCATTATCAGTTCCTAAATACTGCCTTTATCTGCTATATAATGAATAGGACACAACAATGTGACTTTCCTCCCTCTTATCCCAACATGTGATAAATCTGATTGGTCATTGAGTCATTGGGTACCCAAACCAAAATAAATCTAAAAAAGAAAAAAGGAAAAAAAAGAGTTCAGAACAATCACTGATATAAAATCCGGCGCTCAAATACACTGTTACGCTATGTGCTTTATCAGCACGGAGAAAAGAAGCAGTCAAAGGGGAGTCTTGGCTGCCTTCAGAATGACTCTTTTTTCTCTCCTATTGGAGGTATGTGACTTCCTGAATGATGGAACCCTTTTGGAGTCACCTGATTTCCCTAGTGAGTCATGTCGTTCAATGAAGGGAATCATATATACCTCCAAAAAGAGAGTAAGAAAAGGGAGTCATTCTGGAGGTAGCCATGACTCCCTTTTGACTCTTGTTTCTTTTCTCTGTTATACCACAGGCATATATGTATACTACACAACAACCAGTCCCATACATATGTACCGGCAATGTGCCTGGTAGCCACTCATGCATTGCACTTACACATGTCTCATGCAATCTCTAACTTAGGTTGAAAGATGTAGCCTTTCCGATAATCATGCAATTGGTAGGACACACACTTTGTGACATGCAAAAAATAAAGATGATCAATAACTAACGTAATCTGACGTTGATCACAGATCAGGACTTGGGCTTAACACACTCATTCCAAAATTGTAGAAAAGGATTAAAAGAGGTAGCTGATGCACCTACCTGTTGCTGGCTGAAGACTTTGGCTGAAAAGAGAGACACACTGCATGCTAGGGTGTTAATAAAAGCTTCTCCGATACACTTCAGTGAACAAATGGGACTAGTCAAAATGTCGGGATGGGCTGAATGTATGGAATGGAGTGAACTGTTTTTTCAGGTCAGTTCCCAACCTAGATAACTCCGCTTGTCATGCTAGAGTTCACTAGGGTTGTTGTTGAAATGTTTTTTTATTTGGCTGAAAACTCCCATACATGCCCTGGAAGTTGTTCTTGCAAAAAAGCCAAAGTCGGGCGAACAGTATACATGTATATTCATTTCATGGTAGAAACGTCAGCTTGGACATGTTAAGCATGCAGCTTTGTCTCTTTCTAGACATAATGTCTTCTATGTACGATAAGGGATGTTCTGGTATATAATTGGAGGATGTAGATGGTTAAAAGTGGATTATTTGGGTAAAGGGGGGGGGGGGCTCTGTGTACAGGTGATGTGGTGGCTGGGAAGCTCCCCAAGAGGTTACTTTGCGGGGGTGCACGGTAGGGCATCCTTGATGTGAAAGTAAAACTAACCATCGGAACACTCTGACTACATCACGCAGGTTCAGCACAGTCGCATCTGCATATTTCTCCAAACAAAAACAAAAGGAAGCTGCACATGTGCAGACAATGTTGAACTCAGATGGGAATACATCTTATAAAGACCTGTGTAGCACAATGAATCACGTGGTTTCTATGTAGTCCTATATAGTGAGAAATATTTTTGGCAAAGTTGACAAAATGCAGATAAATCGTGTATCTGGAAACATGAATTATCAATTCGGATCTATGACGCCATGAGCTTCTGGCCTAGCCAATGGGTTAACTGCCTCCAAGGTGGAAACATATGCAGCAATCTCCACACTGTCACCATGACTTATATTTATAATGTGTCCCACATCTGTGAGAGGTGGTATACGAATAACCAACATGGTGTAGCAATGGATATTGAGAGTGCCTGGATGAGTGATTATTAATTGCTAGTCTAGAATATCAGAGCAATGGCTTTACAGAGCAATTCAGAAATCATACCAATAATGTATTCCTTCTTTGCTGACCTGATAAATAGAGTTCAGTGAAATACCATTAAAGCATACTCTTATATCCGTCACATCACTATCATTAATCTTTGTATCATAGAATAATTCCATCCAAAACAATATTTATCTTACAGGGCCATGACATCATATTCCCATAGTGTATCATGACACCGTGATGGTGTGCCATATGTATCCCATGGGAACTGCGGTAAATGTACACCACATGTACCCTTTTGGAGGTTGGTCGGTGAGGATACATCCATGGTTGGCTGATCACTACACCTGACCCAGTTGCTCCACATCATACATGCCTGCCCGCATCTCAAATCGCACCTGATGAATTCCTTGGCACACCCTGACAGCAGACAGTGCTACCTGTACAAAGTGTATAGTCCCGGTGATACAGCAGTTTCCAGGCTCACCCCCTGCCAGTCTAACCTGGTTCCTGGATGGTGCTTGGTGATGCCATCGTAAATAGGGTCCACTATGATTTAGTATATCTATATCTATATATCTATAAATCTCTCTCTCTCTCTCTCTCTCTCTCTCTCTCTCTCTCTCTCTCTCTCTCTCTCTCTCTCTCTCTATATATATATATATATATATATATATATATATATATATATCTATATATATCTATATATATATATATATATATATATATATATATATATATGAAAACAGGAATATATGTGTTAGACTGACTTGGATTATGGGTCGTAGTTATAGTGAAAGTCCCACAATGACAATTAATATTCCTGTATGTGACCCAGTCATGGACATTGAGGAGCTACATACTTTTAAGTAAAACACAACAGTTTCTACACTTTACTGGCAAGGCCATGTTTTTACTGCATTCTAAAGACACTTTTCTTTATATTTGAATTACATGTACATGAAACAAATATAGCCGACCACTCTTATAATTCAGAACTGAGGATTCGATATTAAATAATCCATAACTATAACCCATTACCGGTTAGTATAATATTAGGACATCGTGTTGGGAATGTCATTCAGATAATAATGCAGTGGCCAGTGTGTCTAAAGTGACTTGATACATGGCAATGCAGGCTGTTTGGCCTTCCATGCAGCAATCCGTGGGTGACCTTCCACCCTGTCCATGAGAGCAGCCAACCTAGGAGTCTGGTCCAAAGGGACATCAAAGCCCATCTCAATGAATCCACGGACTCTTTCTGACACAGCGATGTCTGCCCAGGACACCTGAAAGACAATGTGTTTTAAATGATTGCATTCTTTTCCTTGATGATGACTCACACACATCTGTATTATATCTAGCTACGTTAATGACTTATTATTACAGATTTAATCAGGTTAATGGACTACACACTTTAATATACTATTTAGATTATGTTAATATGAGATTTATGACGTTTCAGATGGAGAGAAGAGACTGTTTTTGATCACCTGGTCGCCAACAAAATAATCTCCTTCCATCAGACATTCAATCTTTTTGAGTCCTTTTGCAAGGGAGTCCTGAATTTGCCTTCTCGTCACTGTCTACATACACCGGTAAGACACATGTTTACAGATGTGTTAGTTCGAGAATAAAACATATAACAAAACTAAGTTACATAATTTAATGTAGTGACCGATGCCGGGACTGATGCTTTGTGACCTTATGTTGTGAATCAAAAAATTGTATCATATGTATCATAATTACATGGCTTTTCATTTAGTCATTGCTGTTTAAAATGAATAGCATGTATCACCAAAGTTGACAAACAAAGTTTCATACTTTCTTTGTCTCATCCTTCTCATAGAATATGGCAGTTAGGCTTGGTGTTCTCAGGTTGTCCTCTAGGCATCCTATGACCATATCTATTTTAGCCTCCTCGATATCCAGCTTCCCATACAGACCTTGTAATTGTATAGGAACACATTAAATAGTAAATCAGGAAATATATAAAAAGGTCTTAATTGTATACCTTACCAAGTAAACAAAAAACGTTGTACAACATTTTATAACGTTATATAACGTTATATGACGTTTCTCCTAGGCTCCTTACTATGGCATAACGTGATGTAAAGTTTTAAAACGATATTTTGACGTAAAATAATGTCTTTTTGTTAGCTGGGTAATTATTGCAGCGAGATTTATGGTATAAGTTACCCATTCTAACCAAAACAAATGGCTCTGAAAAAATGTGTCGAAATGAATAAATCCACCTATGACATCCTTATTATACTTTCAGATGAAGTTAGATAATGATGGATCCATAACAACTTTCTTTGCCAGGAATCGGGAAATGGCATGGCTTTGACAGATCTTTACGGCATCAACCTCCAGCACTGGTACCTGCCCAGATGGCGTAGCTGTAACCGGCAATAATACACATGTTTAACCTACACCTGTACATTTATTGCGGAATTCTTAAGATGCATTATATAACAACTCTTTGTGACCGCTGTTATCAATGTTTATCTCGCTCGTACCAGATCAAGTAATGGCCATCCACATTAGGGGTTCGACTAGTGAGGAATAGGCAAACCATACCTGATCTTTCATCTGATTAATATCCTGCTTTAACACACCCTAAGTAACATCAATTTCAATTCAATTCAATTTTTATTACCATCTTGCAAATACATAAAATTGGTCAGTAATATTGGATCGACCGTCCTCGTGTAGAATGAGTTTGTATGAGAATAATAAACATATATCACCTTCGACTTTTAATAGTGGGTGTTTTCTTCAACCACTCAATACATAAATAGTAAATATACCTTGCATTAATATTATAAGCATAGGAATCTTAGTGCTTCTGCACTCCATGTTACATGTTTTTACATATCATTGAGTCTAGATACTTATCATGAGCGGGTTGTTGTTCGAACCAACTACTGATTACAAGATTCAATCACTAAATTCAACAGTATTACAAGACACATAGATCTACATATGCAATTTAGCCCACTTGGCTTACTACAATTGACTTGGGGATATCAGCCCAATAACTTGTGGTTATGTCTAGTTTATAGAGAGGAGAAGAAAAAGATACTTAGTATCTCACTATCGTGCTTTAGATCGTGCTTTAGACATGAACTTGCCTAATGCTGGCAAGTTGAAGTAATACCATTATTATTTCTCAAAGTTCGAGCAAAATACGCCTTATGACTGGCATTTAGATACTGTACTTACTTGGTTTGACCTTAGCCCATTCCTCCTGTGTTAAACAGACATCTTCAAATTCAATGCCACCATAAGCCATTATGATCATTGCCATCTCAGCCCGGCCACGGCGGTGAAAGTAGATCAATTTGTATGAAGGCATTATGGCGAATGATGACAGTTTGAGGGAACTAATGTACATGTATACAACTCACCTCATGCCATAATGATACTATCTATATTGGTTATATATGCTATGACTATCGGGGCACATTCTTTTATTTTTGTGTAAGTGCATGTTCCTCTGCCTGTTCATATAAACCTGTGTCTCTATGCCATTATTGCATTCCCTCCAATACTAACACATAATGCAATATGTATTAATAGTATCTTATAATCAATATTCACAGTGGTTTAAACATTAATGGAAATGCGGTTGGTTGTCAACAAAGTAATTTTCTACCAACAGATTCTCCTGTGTATTCTTTCATTAATTGGGTCTTGGAATTTAGTATAGAATTCTTTCCCCGTCACTGCATGTGTAATTATGCCCTGTACCTGTATTTGTACGTAAAAAGTGCGTAAAACGGCAGCATTCATTGTGAGTGAGGAGACGCTATTATCACATATAGGTGGAGGGGATGGCGTGTATTAACTGACCCTCATACTTCACAGTTGTAAGATGATTTAATTGTTAAAATGTCTCTATGAAGAACACGTGGGAAAATATAGAGGTTCAGTCATCGATCACAATTTCTATCATCATTCAGTCGTTTTAAACTGTCTTGAACCGGTCTATATGTATTATATTTAAGTATGGGAAATGAAAAAAAATGTAATTTTGGTTCTGTCTTCGCTGTCTGTCAATGGTGACCCTGCTGTCAATTCTCACCATCGATGGCCAATCTGATCTTCTGATGACCTGCCTATATGACACGTTGATATTTTACGAATATATCAGTGACTGTGTCCATACGGCTTTTTGTAATCACCTTGGCTTCAGTTGAAGGACTCTATGTAGAGAATTTCTGCCAATAAAAAGTACTAAACTCAACTCAAACTCATCTATCCTGACCATCAATGTTGTCTCGCCATCAATCATGCCATCCATTGTGATCATCCACCGTGACCATCCATGGCTGATCAGCATGGATTACATTAACAGAATGTATCATGCCTTGGGGGGGGGGGGCAGGAGCTCGCGAGGGCCCTTGCATTGGGGGTACTTTTTAGGCGATTTTGGAGGAAAGGTGGGTACATGTTAAAGTTGAATGACCGGGAAATCTTTGATGTGTAGGGTAAGGGTTAGGCCTATCTTTTGTGGACTATTTCTATTTGTTATCCGTATATCAATGGGTATTCTTTTTCGGCATATCTTCCGTTCATTTTCCCGAGAAAAGGCTGCTTTTTAATTGGCAGAAATGTACACAAGGGGGGGGGCAGGAGATGGTATTTTGGGATGGAGCAAAAATCTATAGGCGATGGGAGGCAAGCAGTTACGGTGGAGGGGAGAGTGAGGGTCGGAGAATACAAGTCCTGGTGAGGGAGGGCGTCATGGGAGAGAAGAAAGATGGGTTAGTGCCATGAAGAAGGGAGCGATAGTGATAAGAGAAGCAAGTAGGAAGGGAGGCACATTAATTGCACCAACCTTTACTCCATGTAAGTATATGTAATAATGGCCTAAAGAGCGTGGCGTGGTGTTTTCCTGTTCTACTGATATTTGTGTTTATTGAGTGGGACAGTTCTACTAGTCTGACTAATTGTTCAGATAATATAGATATAGTCAAAACCCTGTTACACACGTATTAACATTGGATAATTGGCCCCTATATGAAATGGGAATGAGGATAGGAATTAACACAAATGAACAATACTGCACAGTATATCTTATTTATTGATCTAAACTGAGAATTTAAAAAAAAGCTGGTAAAACTAAATTGTCGTTTTGTCAGAGTACCTTCATTCTGATAGATGTCTTTATAATGCAATAGTATAAACTGTTGTTTATCTGTCAGATTGAGTACATGCTGTGCAATATCAGATCTATATAACATGGATACATCGAAAGTATATGTCTGCATAATGTATCAGTATAATGTTCCTTGGAGTATAGTACCATTTTGGTACAGAAATATTAATTTATTTTGGTCTCTTTGCGATCCATGCAGCTATATTCTTTTCACCCTCAACTTTCTCTCCCAGTGCCTTCAGCTTGGGGTAGTCGTCCATGTTAACACTGAATCCCATCTGTTTGACGAAGTCTAATGTGTAGTAGGTATTGATGTCAGCCAGGGTCATCTGTGGATGATTAAGGAGACATTGGTAAGGGATGACTAAAACATATTTAATTAACCCTTACATGCTGCATAGTGCTTATGTGTTCTTTGTTGTCATGATACGTGAATGCAGCCCTGGCAAGTAACTTGCCAATACTGTATTCAAGCATAATGACGATAAGGCTTCCCCAAATAATATACTTGTTTCTCATCACTAAGCCATGAAAAATATGACGAGGACGTTATTTTTATTTTCATTTATTTTTTATTTTTGCTGAGGCTTCAATCATATAGAAAATTACAGGCACTCAGAGAACACAGTGGAACCGATGTTCAGCTTTCTGTGCACCTGAGATACACTTCCAGTAGTGTACCTCAGATGGACACAAATCTGACCAATCAGGAGCCAGCACCTGCTGCAGCAGATGCATCTGCTGCTTTCCAATATGGCTGAACTGGAAGTGTATCTGGGATACACTAGGGAACGGAAGTGTATCTGGGATACACTAGGGAATGGAAGTGTATCTGGGATACACTTGGGGGACTTTGCCTCAGAAATAGCACAAAAGAAAATAGTTTTAATTACCTGATCGGCAACGCAATAGTCGCCTTTGATAAGTTTCTCAATTTTGTCTGTGGCAGCTGGTAGTCCGTCTTGATACTTCTTTCGCAGTGCTGCCTGTAAAACACAGAAAACATCTAGAGACACATGGACTGATCGAATATTCTGCTTTGAGATCTATGTGATCATCATAATTATGCATATAGAAAATTACAGATTTAAAGAGAAGGTTGCAACATGCCTTTGTATATAGGAACAATGGAATTATTACATATGGATATAGTGCTAACATACCTTCCTCTCTTCGTCACTTTCACCAAATATTGCCATAATTCCTTGGGCGTAGTCAACAAGGCAGCCATTCATCATGTCAATCTTTGCCTCATCAATGTCAGTTTTGCCCATTAGGCCTGGAATTGACACCAATGAAAATTTATACATGCAAAAGTATGAAATGACTTTTTATGTATGGTTTTTAAATAAAATATTGCTCTTAAAATTCAACTACCGGAAACTACCGCTGTTTAATCCGTGGGTTATACGCAAACCAAATCCCTAGTGCGGGTTCTACAAAGTTCACAAGGTCTAGGTGCGGATAATATGAGGGTTTTTGGCAGTATAGCTGGAATCACAATTTTCAGACCTCTGAAGCAGGTTATAGGGTTCTCCCAAAGTCGGGGTGCTGGTCATATGCGAGATGCGGGTTATGCGCAGGAATTTACAGTAGATGTATAATTCTTTTACCAATTTAGAAAATAACTTACCGGCTCTCTTTGACAGAAATTTATTGATGGCCTGACTCTGGCAGATCACCTCCCCATCCACTTCAAGGAGTGGTAATGCGCCAAAGGGTGTGGCTGTAAGATAAATCCAGAGTCCTTTATACAAGTGTGTAAATGATGTGATTGGGAGGGTGTACTTTCATTGGGGGGGGGGGGTGTAGCTGTATTTGATAATCATTAATGTGAGGCAGTGAAACCTACAGTTCATAGATTCAAATATAATTCTAATATGGAGAGGCTAAGCCTTCAGTCTGTAGCACACATACACGCCATCATGAAACTGAGCCAGATTAAGAGGTTTTCCCAATCATATATAAATAGCATACATTGTAAAAGGAAAAGAAGACATACTTGGTTTCCTCTCGAGCCACTGTTCCTTCTTAAGTCGGATATCCTCATATTCAATGCTGCCATAGGCCATGATCAGTCTGGCTACCTCACCCCGCCCTTGGCCATCAAAATACGTCAGTTTGTAGGTAGGCATGATGACACTCTGGTTTCTGTAAGGCAATATGTTACATTTGTACATGCATGTGAGAAGTGACTATTTTTATACAACATATCATCATTTTAGACTACCAGACATAGGGGCTCCCAGAGAAAAGATATGAAATGCTGTTATATTCTCACACAATGTTAGCCTATATCGTAGTGCAGTGAGATGCATCCCAAGTAGCAAACCTTGTTAGCTAACTGACAGGCACCCACCGGTTTAGGCCCCACGTGGTTAGGTATGAAGCAGGTCTATAATCACCGGGTTAAGGTCACGAGGAAGCAATTATTATTCCTCTATGTTTCTATATAGCATAATGCACAAAATTAGCCATCCACAAAATTTGTTGACCATAGTCTTAGCCCTAGTCTAATTTAACAATCCCTCACAGACAATGTTTCAGCCTCAATAAACGAGTTGACCATGAAAACCTCAAGAAAGTCACTTTTATCCACAGGTAGTCCAATTTTAGCCATTTTAGCCATTTTTGTTTCATCTGAAATATAACCCACTCAGCAGCCAGAACACCCTTCAATGCAGACCAGAATACCATATGACCCGGTAGATGGCGCCATTTACTTCCACGTGACCTTATTCCATACACCGCTTACATACATATTGGCCATAGCTCCTACCTACATGAATCATATGTGCCCATGGTTAAGCCAATTCCAATGCAACAGAAAGTGTGTCCACAGGTGGTAGCTCCTTAGGGAACATCCTTTTCATTACATACATTCGATTGTGTAGTCTACCTTATTTACAAACTGTGAAAACATCTATTTGTTGTTTCCTATTCTACATCACCACAACCTATTCTTGTATTTTTGTATTAAGACAGATTCATATGGTTCTATTGGGAAAGTCAAATTTTGTTATAGTAGGGACATCTAGTGCCAATAATCAGAACTACAAGACAAGTTTCCCCTGTTTCTCCAGAGAAACAAGCGGCATGTACAGGCGATGTGCCTCTTACCAACCCATGCATGGCACCTCCACATGAATCATGCAAGTTGGAAACTGTAGGTGCCGTATTTCGTGTTGCGTATGTTTTTATGGTTCTAGATCTTTAATTGATGTTAGATGTGGAAGGAAAATACAGTGTCCTTTCATACTGCAAAACAACAGTACTGTGCCCATGTACATGGGCACCAATACCGTGATATACACATTCCACTGCTCAGCTTAAAGAACTAGTGACACGATTTTTACATATTCCCCTTTCCCCACTATTACTCAGACTATAACCAGCCGGTAGCCCTCACATATATAAGGGTGCCAACACTCCCACTGCAGGCCCACAGTGGGCCGCCGCCTCACACACTTGCACCCACACCCTGCACAACCTAGTGTTATCAGGGCTGGCCATAGTGTGACGTCACGGGAGTCAGGCTGATATGTGAGCCCTTCATACAGTGGTACATGTGTACATACTTTGTATACTGATTATAACATTTTTTTTATGTGGGATTATGTCACGAGATTATTCTTCAAAATATATCTGATTAAGCCATGGTGTCATGGTAGGCTTGAAGTTTATGATTACATTATCTAACAGTGTATTGGTAACCTTTAGATATAGAAATCAAGAGCTTACAGAATGCACCTCGGATCTTGCACTCAGCCCCCTACCATGAAATAATATTTTGTATGCCTTTCATGGCAAATGTATCACACATTCAGCGTGTATAATATATTGTTGTTATTTCTAGGTGAGGCAGGATGTCACTTTGTAATAGCCTATAGGAGGTTTTTGTATCGAATTTTAAAACCCCTGTGTCACCTTGACGATTTTTAAAAACCCAATGAGATATCTGGCATTTTACAGAAAAGGGTATATGCTGCAGAGCTAATGGTCAACATTAGACCTTTCAAATTTGCGGTATTTATCTCTATATATATATATCTTCATTCCCGAAAGAGAGATTTTCCGTGGATTTTTTATCCCCTTTTTTTCCCATGTCCCTTGGGAAATTTTAGAACCAAGCTTACAGGATGGGCAACTCCACCCCCCCCCCCCCCGCAAAAAAAGAAATTGCTGTAAAGACCCCTATTTCAAGTTATCAAAATAAGGTGGCCCAAACTTGTATAATGGCCATAAAACATATCATAAGATCAATACTACCACTGGTAGTTTCACCACAACACCAGATGCATGAAGCATCAGGACAGCTTAAATAATATCCCCCCCCCCCTCTACCATCCGACGTCTGAAAAGGGCAGGGGCCTCTACTTTTTTTTCTTTTTTTTTCTATCTAATTAAATACAAACATGTATATCACACCAATGGGCAAAGTTTTGATACCCACGGTACCAATTTTTTTCTGTAAAGTAAAATATTGTTCCCCCTACTTGTACTAAGAATGATACATGTATTATGACCTCATACGCTATGGGGCCTACATGTATATTGACCAATCAGTGTCATTACATTTAATTGAATAGAAATGTAATAGGTGTGTGGAAACACTTGCCATTAACCTATATATTATACCCCCCCCCCCCCCCCAAGCCCCCAAGCTACCCACACCTTGAGCTTTTGAGCGAATGCTGCCATAAGCTTACTGCTTGTGAGGCAGCTATCACACCTGGGTGGAGGACTCACACTGCGTCATACACCACGTGACCTGCTGTCGGCCTCTGTCAGGCAGTGGAGGCTTTGTTATGGTGTGGTAGCTCTATCTGTGACTAGTGCTCACTTACCCTATTAGCTGCAGCCGTTAGCAATATACTGTTACGTACAGAAAGTCACTCTGAATACGATGATACAAAGAAGTCGGGCACGTTGCAGTGGCCCTTTAAGTAACTATAGTCATGTTCAGTAACTGCTGCAATCTGACGCTTATAGCATAAAGAGGTCGGACAAAAGTCCTTTATATTTACAAAAAGCTGAGCTTAATTATGTAGGCCTAATCATGGTTTTTGTCCTATTAGTATAAAAGGTACCTGGTAATGCAATGTGTTAGGCTTCTCCTACAGTTTAGCATTACTGACGACAATACCAGTGTATTATATAGAGAAACGATTACAAGGAGGTTTGTACTGCACCTACCTGTTGCGGGCTGAAGACGCTGGCTGAATGGGAGGGACGCACTGCTGTCCAGGGTCTTAAATAGCTTCTTCGATCCACATCAGTTAGGAAATGTGTCGGGTCAAAATGCAGGACTTCACGGAGGAATGACTTGCAGTTTTTTGGTGGTTTTATTTTTCATTACATGTTGTTATCTTATTAGGGTAAGAGACATGAGTAGGTAGGGGGTAGGGTGGCCCTAAGGCTCATGGCTACGCCCATACACAATTATAGGGACGTTCCGCATGCTATCTAGTCAGAAGGCAGGCAGGGGTGTATGGCAATGTCATTTATTTTTCATAGATGAACATGACAAGTACATACAAGTTGGTCAGATTCTACCAGCACACCTGTGTTCTCATGTGCTATACAAAGAAAACGTATTATGTAGGCATTTATTACATGGATTGATCATGTGGTCGTCTATATATATATATATATATATATATATATATATATATATATATATATATATATATATATATATAATATATATATATATATATATATATATATATATATATATATATATATATATATATATATATATACATATGTACCTGTAAAGATTATTTTTCATTTCGTTTCTATACATAGACTATAGTAAATATCTTGATACATGTATCAGATTGGATTAGATTATAATATTATGTTTATTGTAGAATCGCTCCTGTAGAGGTGCCTTCTTCCATGTACAGATGTGCCTTTGGTATGGAAGATAGATTAAAGGACTTGTAAATGGAATATTCAATCCAGATTATATGTAAAACACATTGATAAAGTATTATGCGATGCATGCAAAGTTATTGATAGAAATCACAGTAAGAGAATTAGCGTTCACCAGGTACTTCATTCATATGAGTTCTTTTGCAGTGCTAAGATACACTAGTAGTTACTGCATCCTGGCTTCAGAACTGTTGGTGTTTGGGGGCTGTGGGTGCCTGGGAAGAGGCTGTGTCTCACGACCTTGGGCCAATGTTTTTATCTCTGACCGGGTGCCGTCTCCGACCGGGTGCCGTCTCTGACCAGGTGCCGTCTCTGACCAGGTGTCAGAAAAAAGGTGTTTTAAAAAGAATTATACTCATATATATAAGGATTTGTAAAAAAAAGTTATGGCGGTTGTTATACAATTATAATTATAATTATAATTAGCCTCCTGCTGTTGGTATTTTGACCTTATCAAGCCAAGCCGGTCAGAGATGGCACCTGGTCAGAGGCATCACCTGATCAGAGACGGCACCCGGTCAGAGACAAAAACATTGGCCCAAGGTTGTGAGACACAGCCAAGAGGTATGCAAACCCTGAGGGAATTGTCCATGTCACGTTGGAGACTGCAGTCTTTCAGTCCATATTATGTACCACATCACAGTTGACTGCATGGGGTATGCTTCAAAGTCTAGACGGGATGGGGTGAATTTGGGTGAACGTACAGGCCTTCTGCTTTTCGGGTCAGTTCACACCTACGGCACTCCACTTTATCATGCCAACATTCACCAGGTCGGGACACACACACAAGTAACTATTTCTTTTTTTTTTGTTATAACTCATAACAAGGTTTATTTGCCATGATTTTCAGTACATTACTCCGGTCATGTTGACCACATGGGAAAAGCGCCCCATGATTGTGATTATGTATGGTCAAATAAAATAATAAAATTACAACTACAAACTACAACTACAATCCATGTATCTGTGTAGCCTGGTGGATCAATTTGGCTGATATGTGAATATCGTGAGACAGCGATTTAGTTCGGCTCTCCTTTATTAAAGTTGGCAAGGTGCAGACCTAGACGCGACCTATACACCTTACAACACAGGCCTACACTGTGCTGTGGTGGAGATCGTCGGCAGAGGGTTGGTAGTATTAGTGTAAAGGTCTGACACTGTGGTGGTCCGGTCATCTCAGTGACCACATGACCAAACACTACATACAGCTAGTTCCCAGACCAATCAATAGATGTCACTAGTATAGGCCTGGTGATTGGTCTGGGAACTAGCTGTATGTAGTGTTTGGTCACGTGGTCACTGAGATGATCGGACCACCACAGTGTCAGACCTTTACACTAATACTACCAACCCTCTGCCGACGATCTCCACCACAGCACAGTGTAGGCCTGTGCCTTACAACATCAATTACATATAATGACATAAGCGTCTGGCCTGGTCAGACATTGTGATCCAGTGTGAGACCTGGGGAGGGTAGTATGCCATGGGGTAATTTCAAGTTTCAAGTGGGAAACAGAAGCAACACTTTATACACAGTCATCATGACTTGCAGTTTGTATTTGTCATAGAAATGTGAGAACGGTGGTACCTGAATTGCCAACATGAGGTAGCACCTGATATTGATCGCATGGTTGCTGGTAAGGCCGAGGGCTATGTGAATGCCTGGATGGGTGGGGAGTGTTAGTTTGGTATACACATGCATGTGAGAGTAAAGACTGTGCGCAGAGAAATACTCTTTCCCTAGACATTTTGGAGATTACAGAAATGTCTTAATTTAGGCATCATTGAAGCATACTCCTATATACTTCTTATTACTATCATTGATCTTTTATACCATTACATAATTTCATCTAAAATGGTTTATATTGTGATGCGCAATAATATCACACCCCATAGTGTATCATGACACCCTGGTGGTATGTCATGTCACATGGTGTGCCTTAGGGACTGCGGTACACCACATGTACCCTGGTGGAGGTTGGTCGGTGAGGACACATCCATGGTTGGCTGATCACTACACCTAACCCAGTTGCTCCATATAATACATTCCCATCTGCAGCATGCAGTATTCAGTTCGCACCTGGTGAATTTCTTGGCACACCCAGGCAGTGCTAGCTGTCTAGTCATGATGATACAGCAGTTTTCAGACCCACCCCCTCCCGGTCTAACCTGGTTCATGGATAGGTTGAAGCAGTGCTTGGTGCTGCCAATACAGATTACACTATGGTTTGATAGAAATATGAACACTCCCTATGCTTTACTATAGGTAATTGAGGCACTATTTCACTGCATCCTGTAGACAATTCTCTAGCCAATATGTAGCATAACTACAGGTTCACTCGGCGATCATAATTTATATCACCATTTACTTAATTGGAACTACCCTGACATGAAAAATCATTTTGGTTCTGGGTTCTGTTAATCCATCCACTATTTGATCAATACTAGCCAGCAATGCTGTTTCGCCATCTATTGTGATAATAGTCGGATGGTCAGCATGGATGGTCAGCATGGATGTCAGCATGAATAATCACCATGCATTACACTCACAGAAACAATCATGCCTTGGGTGACAGGTAGACAGTGACACAAGTGGAGATCCCTATTGGAATGTCAAGAAATGCCCATATGTTTGAGTCGCATCATGTGCAGGGGTGAATGACCCAAACGATAGGAGTCCCCGTGTGTCCAAGGGGACAGATGTTCAAGGGGGAATGTCCTAAGGAGGTGGATGTCCTTGGGGATAAAGGTCCAAGGGTTAGATGGCCGGTGGAAGATGCCTGAGGGATAGTTGTTCTGACACTCGTTTTTTATGATTGAGTTTTATAGGTTTTATATGATGTAGCCATGATATTAAAACAAACTAACAACAACCGCTTATTCACTTTTCTTCTCTATTATGCATTAGTCTTTTTTAGTTTGATAGATATTTAGAACTTCGTGTCAGGACGCTTCGCAATCCATGGAGCAATTTTGGGATGGTTGAAGACTCTATCCTTGAGTGCTGCTAGTTTTGGGAGTTTGTCCATTGGCACTTGGACTCCTATAGCAGCAGGGAACAAAAGGCCTTCGGCAATGTTGATGTCAGCCCATGTAATCTGAAAGAAAATATCAATGAAACCATCTTATACCACCAGGAAGAATAGTATGCTGTCTGGGTTCAAATATTATTTTATTGGCTATGATCTCACCATATACAATTTTAGATAACCTTATCAATAGATGCCGTTACAAATGTGGTTTGGTTATGCTAAGGCATTATATTTATAAGGATTATATAATTCAGAACAAACAGTTACAGCACTCTATAAGATATATGTTTCATGGATTATTCAGCTATCCAATGCGACTGTATTCAATGTTTTAAATGAAAACATTATCTAAACAGTTTAGGAAAATGCATATACAAGCAAATCTTATTACCTCGCTACCGAGAAAGTAGTCCCCTGTGATGAGGCCCTCCATCTTCTTCAGTGATTCCCCCAATGAGTCTTGGAAAGCCTGGATTAGTTCTGCCTGTAATACATGAATTGGTGGTTTTTATATCGTTATCATATTATTGCCATATCATCAGGGGTATAATTATCATATGGACATGATCACTGCATGTGGGAGGATTACAACTGAACGGGCGGAGATACAGTATGATGGTTTATATTGAATATGGTTTATATGGACATACTTATATCAAATAGTTATACCCCTTCCCCGATATATAAAACATGTCATCTTCTAAATTCTGCATACTGTATCTACCGTATCTGTTTATGTAAATGATTACCCTAGGCCAGAAAAAAAAGGTGTGTTTCAGGTTACCCGACCCTACCTAGCAAAACAGGGCCGACCCTAGGATTTTTTTTGCAATTTTGAAAAAATATTTATACTTTTGGTCATTTTGGGGTTATTTAAGGGTCGATCTGATAGTTCACGAGTCGAGGCGGTCTTCGGTGAGTCGGCATCGAAGTTCGTGAGTCGATTTCTGAGTACTTTTCAGGCTAAAGGGAAAAAAAAATAAAAATAAAAAATAAAAAATCCGACCTACCTACCCTAGATTTTCAGACCATGTAACCTGAAACACACCTATTTTTTTTGGCCCTACCTTTCTTTCTTCATCCTTCTCACTGAAGATAGCTGATAGTGGTTTAAAACAGTCCTCCATGCAGCCAATCACCATGTCTATTTTAGCTTCCTCTATGTCAGACTTCCCATGCAGACCTAGAAATGAGACAATTCTACATGAAAGTGGCAACAGCGACAGCACCAGCAAGGAACTCATCAATATTTGCTTCAAGACAAGGATTTAACTTTGAACTCAAAGACCTAAATATGAGACAATTCTGTATGAAGGTGGCAACAATGAAAGCACCATTAAGGGACTCATCAATATTAATATTGCTTCAAAACAAAGATCTAACCTTTAACTCAAAAACATGTTAAATGCTGGGTAGGAGTTGCAAATCCGACAGAAACCCTCATGGCGAGGCATCTCCTTTGTATCATGGAACTGCGTTTTTTTTCTGCACCCATTGATTGACATAATATTACATCAATTAACTTAATTATACAAGCTTAAATAAAACTAGGTATGCTTACCAACTTTCTTTGCCAAGAACCGGGAAATGGCAGAACTTTGGCAGATCTTATCTCCTTCAACATCGAGAACGGGAAGCTGCCCGAACGGAGCAGCTGTAAAAGTTTAATTATGTAGATATTGTCATTCGTGTTCTTGTGAAGCTCTCACACATATTGCAACATTATTTTTCTGGCTATGTTAGCTCAGGATTTAGTAGAATAGTAGCCTACCGATATGCGAACATTCTACACACAATATAATACTGAATAAAGAATAAAAATTACCACCACCACACTTTTAATTTAATCAAAGATTTATACTAAGGTACTCACTTGGCTTAATATTTTGCCATTCCTCTTTTGTCAAACGAACATCTTCATATTCAATGTCACCATATGCCATGATGATCCTGGGGACCTCTGCACGGGCCCGCAGGTTGAAGTAGGTCAGTTTGTAGGAAGGCATGGTGGCAATACCTTAAAGGAAAGAAAAGGAAAAACCTGCTCAAATATAATTACATCCAGATCCACAATGTCTGTAAGTCCATCAGTGTTTTCACACTGGCACTGTTAATGCACATTAAAAGATCATATCCATAGGGTATCATTTAATACAACCAGTAAATCTTAATTGAACACAATCGATAGAAGTCTAGGCATAGAGATCGATAAGGCCCAAAAAAAAGTTAGTTTCAGGTAACATGGCAAGAAAACATGAAAGTACTACCCAGCCTCTCCGAAGACCCTAAAATTGACCAAAAATGGGTAAAAATATGAAAGTTTCTTCAAAATTGCATAAAAAACGTAGGGTCGGCCCTGTTTTGATAGGGTCAGTCGGGTGATCTGAAACAAACCTTTTTTTTGGCCTAACTGAATGGCTGCTTCGAATCGATTATCCCACCCAATTCATGTTAAAAAGTTATTCTGCGTACTCCATGTGACCAAAATGCAGAAAGAACAGTATTAGAGCTTTATTTTTTGGAGATACAAGATTCCCTATGCATAAGTATAGGAAGGTCCGTATTCAATGGTCTCCCATTGAATACAATGTGGCTGTATTCAATGGGCTAAAAAAGTTCAAGGTTCCTTCATTAAATGGCTTCAAATAAAGAAATAAACACAAATGCTAACTACATTGATTCCGCTCTGATGTATTTCACTTGTGGGGGCCGGAGTGCATCCCACTCCGCCTGCGGCATTGTGGGATACTGTCCCAGCCCCCACTCGTGAAATACAGCAGAAACTGTATCAATGGGCGTTGGCATCTGTCTATGTATACTTTTATATTTCAAAATTCATACACTCTAAGAACAGTGTGTTGCGGGAACATGCCTATGTAGTTACACACTTAATTTGCAACACACCTTTGAGATCAACACGCTTTTGGCAAAGAGTGTCTAGTGTGTAATATGTTACACCAAAATGTGTGTTAAAAGTGGCTGCAGAAAAGTGTGTTGATAAGTGTGTAAACGTAACACACTGTTCTCAGAGTGTAGACTTGTGAGTATTAGGTATAACATGGTGGGATGTGTCACTTTAAATGAACAAAACATATATGAGAGATAGGAGCTTGTACTTACTTGCTGAGGATTCGCACACAAGTGAGTATTCTATCTGATGGATGACCGCGATATATATGGATGAGGAAGGTTGAGGATTGATCAGATATAAGATTTATTGACTCAAGGTTAGGGTCAAAGGAGGCGGTCTTAATTCTATGATAATCCAATAGCTGAATTTCTGGTTGATCTTTGGGAATGGAATGGGCAATGAATATGTGGCTATTTGAATCAAAGCAAATTGGTCTTGACCAACAAACAAGTGTCTTGTTCTTTGTATAAAAGACTTTTCACAAAGTCAGAAAGGCTAAATATCAAACAATATTCACTATTATAAAGCAACACGACTTCAGGGGTGTCGGAACGAGGGGGGGGGGGATAGGGGGCCCATGGTGAGTTTGCCAGGAATCCATGGACAGCACTCGAGGGTGGGTTGGTGATTTTCACAGCCACTCACACCATATTGTCCAGACGCACATACTGGGACACATAATTATACATCAAAGTACGAAGTAACCCAATATACATCAACATTATACTCATAACCATTGATACAAGCAAATGGAATGAGAACATACTGTCAATTGATGAATGCAATGAATACAGTATAGACTCAAAAGAAGGGACAAGGGAGATTACAGAGGGCATGGTGGTCATGATAAGTATGTGTTGTGGTACAAATAGGTCGGTATGCTCTAAGGCATCACAAATTACATGGTATCATTCCAATACGTTGATGATTTTAGTCACACTGGCGTCTAACCCCCCCATGGCGAAATGAGGATAATGGGAGGCAGGCTGGAGTAATATTATTTATTAAGAGTAATAAATTACGACATAAAATATATGATATTAAAAGTATACACATGAGTAGTAGTTATGTGGTATACAATGATGATAATAAGTTACGGTATAAGAAGTGATTTATGTATTATGAACATAATTGGTTTATGAGGTGAATAATACCGGTTATACGAAGTAATGAATATATGAATACAACTATTGAATATTGGTGTGGGTGGGTGGGTAAAGTTGTGAAGGTGTGGAGGTGTAGGGTGATAAGTTGAGAGTGAGGGAGAGGAGAGGGCCGTGAGGGCCGAGGTAGTGGGTTGGTGTACCGGGCATACGGTAGGTGGGGTATGAGTGGTGAGGAGGGCGCCACCTGGGGTAACGCCAGTGACCCCCCCCGCGCGCCTTTCGCGCGCTGGAGGACACCACTGGCGTCTAACCCCCCCATGGCGAAATGAGGATAATGGGAGGCAGGCTGGAGTAATATTATTTATTAAGAGTAATAAATTACGACATAAAATATATGATATTAAAAGTATACACATGAGTAGTAGTTATGTGGTATACAATGATGATAATAAATTACGGTATAAGAAGTGATTTATGTATTATGAACATAATTGGTTTATGAGGTGAATAATACCGCCAAGCCTGCAAAATGTATAATGGGAGTGGTTGGGTGGGAAGTATGAGATTATTAAATTATTAATTAGAGTCTTATGTTCAATTTGAGGCGAGTGATTTCACTAGCGCTGCATTGAGTCTGTTGTTGGCTGCTGGCCTGATATATGTGCGGTGTGCATTAGAGCGCCAGCCGCCATACTTCTGTATCTGAGTGTCTGGGATGCCTGCATTGTGGGCTTCTGTGGCCGCTGAGACCCTTAGCCCGTGCAGGACGTACATGTCTGTTTTCAGCCCAAGACGCTCCAGCTGTTCTTTCCATACTTTCCTGACCTGTGTGACCGGTACGGGTTCCCTGTCTTCCGGGAACATGAACAGGGGGTCTGTTGGGGCGCGTGTGGGTGTGTCCATGCAGACTTGTCTTACTGCTGTCACCACACACAGGGGGCGCTCCCGCGCAGGCAGTAGGGTTAGAGTCTTTTTCTGACCCACTTTCTGCATGTTCTTCCCCGCCTTGATTGTCACTACTAGGTTTAGGCCCTGGAACACCGCATCTCCTCTTGTGAGGTGGCGTATAGACCTGAAGGCTTTTACTGACGGGGGAGTTACTTCTGTCGGGCGCAGAGCTGCGTAGAATTGAAGAAGTAGGGCAGCTCTGACGACATTGTTTGTAGGTGTGTCCTGGAGTCCCAATACAACCTGCCTTAGCACCTGCATGGGAACTGGCAGTTTGATCTTGGGCACATAACTTTTGTCTCTCTCCAGGGCCTCCATGGCTCGGTGCACGGCTGGGTGGTCCAGCTCCATGGTGAGATTGCCCGTCAACCTTACAAACACTCTTGCATGAGAGATGTAGTTTGCCAGTGTGGACGGGGCGCTGACGTGTGTCGCCATGTACTCTATGAACATGCACACGCTGCTGTGGTGAATGAGCTCTGGGGGGGTCCCCAGGACCCTGGAGAACGCGATGAATGTCCCTGCTGCGGCTGCATGTGCCCTGTTTGTGGCTGGAGCCCGTGCCTGGTGCTGTCGCTGAGTGGCACATTGCTGCAGCCACACCAGCGCCGGATCTGCAAATGATGCGGGGTTTAATTACATCAAACACAACAGGGATGGCCGGGATGAGGGCGAGGCTGTTGCTGCTGCATATGTCTGCTACTGCCTGTAGGGGGGACTGGGTCATGTGCGCGCGGCTGAGAAGGTCGGCTGTGACGTTGTGCTTCCCTGGGACATGCATGTAGGTGATGTGAACCCCAAGGCGGGCTTGTATGAGCCAGGCCTTGCGTGCACAGTCCAGGAGCACTTTATTCCTCCCTCGGCCTGATGTGAACACATTGACGGCGGATTGATTATCACAGAATATTCTCACCTGCTTACCTGACGCAGACAGGTCGAGCAGTGAGTCCAAAGCAACCACTACATTGGCTGCCTCGAGTTCTGTGATGCAGTTGACGGGGTCTCTGATTGGGCAGACTTGCATTGCATAGCATTTCGACCCATCAGTGCCCCCAACTCCAGAGAGACAGGCGTCCACGTAAATGTCTGTGTGAAAGGTCCTCTTGGGGATGATGGATGTGCCATTCCATGCCTCACCAAATGACAGGAACCAGGAGAGGTCCTCCCTCATCTCATTGTTGACAGTGATGAAGCTCCCCCTCATATGCCTGAGTGCCTCCAGCAGCTTAGAGACGTATAGGCGGGCGGGCCTCACACACTTGGCCATGTGCAGTAACTTCCCCAGGAGGGATTGGAGCATCTTTTTGGTGATGGATCTGCGTTTGATGGTCTTTGACACTTTACCCAATATCTCCTCCAGCTTGTCACCTGGGAGGCTGAGGGACATGTCTTCAGAGTTGATGAGGATGCCCAACCACCGGGCGCATGTGGAGGGCGGCTGCCCTTTCTCCACTGCCTCGGGTAGGCCTAGCTCTTCTAGTAGGGCCTTAGCTGCCTGGTAGTCCTCGAATGCCTGGGCCCTGGAGGGAGACAAGAGGACCAGATCGTCAAGATACATATGGCAGTGTATTCCCTTTTGTCTAAGTATGCACACAATGGCTTCTGCTACCCTCTGCATGCTACAACTTGAACTACGCCCCCCAAATGGCATTGTTATATCACAGAAGAATTTCCCGGCCCATTCCATGCCCAGGAGGGGCCAGTCAATTGGGTCAGAGAGAAAATTCTTGTAAGCACGGGAGACGTCTGTGGTACTTATGAATGTGCCGGGGCCCATGTCTAGGAGGTCATTAACAAGTGTATCTATTGATGGGAGGGCATGGTCCCTGGCTTCGCCAAGAACTGTGTTTTTCATAATGTAGCTGTTTATGGAAGTGGGTTTGGGGAATGTCATGTCTATTATGACTCTTCTGTCTGCTGACTCCCTCTTCTCCCTGGACATCAGGGGGGACACATGTGTCCACTGCTTGAAGGGTGGGGAGTCGTATGGGCCTAGGATACCTCCATAGCCCATCTCTTTCTTAATGAAACTGTCTATAGCGTCTGGGTACTGTGTGGCACTCTTGTGGTTGGGGACCCCGGTTGTATCTGATACGGGCCCCATATAGCCCATGGGAAACCCGAACCTGATGAAATCTAATAGCTGCCTGTGGTCATCTGTATGGGACAAGTACTTTTTCCAAGCTGCAAGATTCAGCTTAGTGGGGAGCTCGATACGTGCCTCACATGCATTGGGGAGGCCCGTGGCTTTGACTGCCGAATATATATTTACATACTCTAAGTGACTGTCAGTTTGAATGAAATCCGGCCATGAGTCAATGCGATGTTGTTTGAATGCATGCGCTGACATATTAATTCCAGAATTGAAATTGTCGGTTTCACAAGCCTTTCTAATGGCGGGGAAGTCAATGTCTTTACCTGAGGCGATGTTTTCAGGCAGTGGTGGGGTGTTTGACGCCCATTGATCGATTCTGAACGAAGCCGGGCTCTGGGCGAGGGGGCACGGCGGAGACTGGCGTGTGAACGCGGCCTCCACGTGTTCTGAACGATGTGCGGCTGGCGGCCTGCGTCTCCATGGGGCTTCTGCAACAATTGGCGTATCATTAGCGTGAAATTCATGTAAAACAACGCCTAAATCAGTGCGTGAGCACGAGCCCGCCTTGTTTACATGCGGGCCGCCATCTTGAGTCTCGCCTAGCGCGAGAGGTTGGGTGAGAAATGGCGCCTTCTCGCCGCCCGCGAGAACCGCGGGCGGGCTGACGTCATAGTGGGCGTGGCTTGCTGTGTTTACATTACGGCCACGTGTTCCCGCACACGTGTCAATGTTATTGTTATTTACGGCATAATTTGTGACTGACCTGCTAGGCGCCGGGACGTGAGGCAACATCTCGGCGCCGATTTCTAGTTTTTTGCAGGTTGGAAGCCGGGGTTATGGCGTTGGTTGCCGTTGTTCGCTGTGTTGTACACGCCCTCGCTGTTAACATGGCCGCGCGGGCCTGAGCCGTGGCCGTTGCTTGCAGGCTGCCCGCCGTCCATGAACTTGTTGTTGCAGGCTACTAGCGTGTGACCCAGCCTCTTCCCCTTTGAGTAACAGAAAGAGCAGACATGCAGCAGCTTGACCGGGCCGTCATCATGCTCCCCTTTAGATTTACAACCCCGGTGTGAATTAAACTCATTGCAAGGGAATGTGTGGCGGGATGAGGCGGGGTCGGCCGCGCTCTGCCCCGTGTCGGTCCTCGTGCCGCCGGTCAGACAGATGAGTGTACGGGCATTCTGGACCCGATCCCAGTTATTCCATGTGTATGCGTCCTGCTCCACATGATCAAACACATGCTGGCTCCACTCCCTTACTGCCGGCCAGTGGCGCCTCATGCTGTCTGCGGAGACATCATGTAGGTGGTCCATCATGGAGTCATAGAACTCAGGCTCATACGCCTTCTTATTTTGTAAGAGGGCGATGAGGGCTGTGATATACTCAGACTTGTTCATGTGGTGTCGGTAGTCAAGCTTCTGCCTCAAGGTTGACATGCCGACTTTTTCTAAATACATGTAAGGCTTGTGCATGAGTGCATCATTGGCTGCGTTGTATCTGAAGAAGTTCTTACCATCTGCCGGGATGTGTATGAGATTTTCACGAGCCAATTGCCTGTCTATGTATCTGTCATGATTCTGTTGCTGTCGGAGCTCCCTGGGTGGTGGGAGCGTGTGATGTGCCGCGGCCCCTGCTGTGCTGTGGGCAGGGGGCTGGTGGGGCACTGGGGTGCTGGAGGCGGCGGCTGGAGGGCAGGGCGCCGCAGCCTGCGAGCCCGCGGGTGCAGGCGTGTCCAGGAGCCGGTCCAGCTTGGAGCCTAGGCTGTGCATTTGTAGGCCTAGGCCCTGGATGTCGGCCTTCACTGTGCGCACCTCGTCTTCTAGGTGATTGAGGCGCACAACTGAGGCGTTGCTGAAGTGATTTATGTATTATGAACATAATTGGTTTATGAGGTGAATAATACCGGTTATACGAAGTAATGAATATATGAATACAACTATTGAATATTGGTGTGGGTGGGTGGGTAAAGTTGTGAAGGTGTGGAGGTGTAGGGTGATAAGTTGAGAGTGAGGGAGAGGAGAGGGCCGTGAGGGCCGAGGTAGTGGGTTGGTGTACCGGGCATACGGTAGGTGGGGTATGAGTGGTGAGGAGGGCGCCACCTGGGGTAACGCCAGTGACCCCCCCCGCGCGCCTTTCGCGCGCTGGAGGACACCACTGGCGTCTAACCCCCCCATGGCGAAATGAGGATAATGGGAGGCAGGCTGGAGTAATATTATTTATTAAGAGTAATAAATTACGACATAAAATATATGATATTAAAAGTATACACATGAGTAGTAGTTATGTGGTATACAATGATGATAATAAATTACGGTATAAGAAGTGATTTATGTATTATGAACATAATTGGTTTATGAGGTGAATAATACCGCCAAGCCTGCAAAATGTATAATGGGAGTGGTTGGGTGGGAAGTATGAGATTATTAAATTATTAATTAGAGTCTTATGTTCAATTTGAGGCGAGTGATTTCACTAGCGCTGCATTGAGTCTGTTGTTGGCTGCTGGCCTGATATATGTGCGGTGTGCATTAGAGCGCCAGCCGCCATACTTCTGTATCTGAGTGTCTGGGATGCCTGCATTGTGGGCTTCTGTGGCCGCTGAGACCCTTAGCCCGTGCAGGACGTACATGTCTGTTTTCAGCCCAAGACGCTCCAGCTGTTCTTTCCATACTTTCCTGACCTGTGTGACCGGTACGGGTTCCCTGTCTTCCGGGAACATGAACAGGGGGTCTGTTGGGGCGCGTGTGGGTGTGTCCATGCAGACTTGTCTTACTGCTGTCACCACACACAGGGGGCGCTCCCGCGCAGGCAGTAGGGTTAGAGTCTTTTTCTGACCCACTTTCTGCATGTTCTTCCCCGCCTTGATTGTCACTACTAGGTTTAGGCCCTGGAACACCGCATCTCCTCTTGTGAGGTGGCGTATAGACCTGAAGGCTTTTACTGACGGGGGAGTTACTTCTGTCGGGCGCAGAGCTGCGTAGAATTGAAGAAGTAGGGCAGCTCTGACGACATTGTTTGTAGGTGTGTCCTGGAGTCCCAATACAACCTGCCTTAGCACCTGCATGGGAACTGGCAGTTTGATCTTGGGCACATAACTTTTGTCTCTCTCCAGGGCCTCCATGGCTCGGTGCACGGCTGGGTGGTCCAGCTCCATGGTGAGATTGCCCGTCAACCTTACAAACACTCTTGCATGAGAGATGTAGTTTGCCAGTGTGGACGGGGCGCTGACGTGTGTCGCCATGTACTCTATGAACATGCACACGCTGCTGTGGTGAATGAGCTCTGGGGGGGTCCCCAGGACCCTGGAGAACGCGATGAATGTCCCTGCTGCGGCTGCATGTGCCCTGTTTGTGGCTGGAGCCCGTGCCTGGTGCTGTCGCTGAGTGGCACATTGCTGCAGCCACACCAGCGCCGGATCTGCAAATGATGCGGGGTTTAATTACATCAAACACAACAGGGATGGCCGGGATGAGGGCGAGGCTGTTGCTGCTGCATATGTCTGCTACTGCCTGTAGGGGGGACTGGGTCATGTGCGCGCGGCTGAGAAGGTCGGCTGTGACGTTGTGCTTCCCTGGGACATGCATGTAGGTGATGTGAACCCCAAGGCGGGCTTGTATGAGCCAGGCCTTGCGTGCACAGTCCAGGAGCACTTTATTCCTCCCTCGGCCTGATGTGAACACATTGACGGCGGATTGATTATCACAGAATATTCTCACCTGCTTACCTGACGCAGACAGGTCGAGCAGTGAGTCCAAAGCAACCACTACATTGGCTGCCTCGAGTTCTGTGATGCAGTTGACGGGGTCTCTGATTGGGCAGACTTGCATTGCATAGCATTTCGACCCATCAGTGCCCCCAACTCCAGAGAGACAGGCGTCCACGTAAATGTCTGTGTGAAAGGTCCTCTTGGGGATGATGGATGTGCCATTCCATGCCTCACCAAATGACAGGAACCAGGAGAGGTCCTCCCTCATCTCATTGTTGACAGTGATGAAGCTCCCCCTCATATGCCTGAGTGCCTCCAGCAGCTTAGAGACGTATAGGCGGGCGGGCCTCACACACTTGGCCATGTGCAGTAACTTCCCCAGGAGGGATTGGAGCATCTTTTTGGTGATGGATCTGCGTTTGATGGTCTTTGACACTTTACCCAATATCTCCTCCAGCTTGTCACCTGGGAGGCTGAGGGACATGTCTTCAGAGTTGATGAGGATGCCCAACCACCGGGCGCATGTGGAGGGCGGCTGCCCTTTCTCCACTGCCTCGGGTAGGCCTAGCTCTTCTAGTAGGGCCTTAGCTGCCTGGTAGTCCTCGAATGCCTGGGCCCTGGAGGGAGACAAGAGGACCAGATCGTCAAGATACATATGGCAGTGTATTCCCTTTTGTCTAAGTATGCACACAATGGCTTCTGCTACCCTCTGCATGCTACAACTTGAACTACGCCCCCCAAATGGCATTGTTATATCACAGAAGAATTTCCCGGCCCATTCCATGCCCAGGAGGGGCCAGTCAATTGGGTCAGAGAGAAAATTCTTGTAAGCACGGGAGACGTCTGTGGTACTTATGAATGTGCCGGGGCCCATGTCTAGGAGGTCATTAACAAGTGTATCTATTGATGGGAGGGCATGGTCCCTGGCTTCGCCAAGAACTGTGTTTTTCATAATGTAGCTGTTTATGGAAGTGGGTTTGGGGAATGTCATGTCTATTATGACTCTTCTGTCTGCTGACTCCCTCTTCTCCCTGGACATCAGGGGGGACACATGTGTCCACTGCTTGAAGGGTGGGGAGTCGTATGGGCCTAGGATACCTCCATAGCCCATCTCTTTCTTAATGAAACTGTCTATAGCGTCTGGGTACTGTGTGGCACTCTTGTGGTTGGGGACCCCGGTTGTATCTGATACGGGCCCCATATAGCCCATGGGAAACCCGAACCTGATGAAATCTAATAGCTGCCTGTGGTCATCTGTATGGGACAAGTACTTTTTCCAAGCTGCAAGATTCAGCTTAGTGGGGAGCTCGATACGTGCCTCACATGCATTGGGGAGGCCCGTGGCTTTGACTGCCGAATATATATTTACATACTCTAAGTGACTGTCAGTTTGAATGAAATCCGGCCATGAGTCAATGCGATGTTGTTTGAATGCATGCGCTGACATATTAATTCCAGAATTGAAATTGTCGGTTTCACAAGCCTTTCTAATGGCGGGGAAGTCAATGTCTTTACCTGAGGCGATGTTTTCAGGCAGTGGTGGGGTGTTTGACGCCCATTGATCGATTCTGAACGAAGCCGGGCTCTGGGCGAGGGGGCACGGCGGAGACTGGCGTGTGAACGCGGCCTCCACGTGTTCTGAACGATGTGCGGCTGGCGGCCTGCGTCTCCATGGGGCTTCTGCAACAATTGGCGTATCATTAGCGTGAAATTCATGTAAAACAACGCCTAAATCAGTGCGTGAGCACGAGCCCGCCTTGTTTACATGCGGGCCGCCATCTTGAGTCTCGCCTAGCGCGAGAGGTTGGGTGAGAAATGGCGCCTTCTCGCCGCCCGCGAGAACCGCGGGCGGGCTGACGTCATAGTGGGCGTGGCTTGCTGTGTTTACATTACGGCCACGTGTTCCCGCACACGTGTCAATGTTATTGTTATTTACGGCATAATTTGTGACTGACCTGCTAGGCGCCGGGACGTGAGGCAACATCTCGGCGCCGATTTCTAGTTTTTTGCAGGTTGGAAGCCGGGGTTATGGCGTTGGTTGCCGTTGTTCGCTGTGTTGTACACGCCCTCGCTGTTAACATGGCCGCGCGGGCCTGAGCCGTGGCCGTTGCTTGCAGGCTGCCCGCCGTCCATGAACTTGTTGTTGCAGGCTACTAGCGTGTGACCCAGCCTCTTCCCCTTTGAGTAACAGAAAGAGCAGACATGCAGCAGCTTGACCGGGCCGTCATCATGCTCCCCTTTAGATTTACAACCCCGGTGTGAATTAAACTCATTGCAAGGGAATGTGTGGCGGGATGAGGCGGGGTCGGCCGCGCTCTGCCCCGTGTCGGTCCTCGTGCCGCCGGTCAGACAGATGAGTGTACGGGCATTCTGGACCCGATCCCAGTTATTCCATGTGTATGCGTCCTGCTCCACATGATCAAACACATGCTGGCTCCACTCCCTTACTGCCGGCCAGTGGCGCCTCATGCTGTCTGCGGAGACATCATGTAGGTGGTCCATCATGGAGTCATAGAACTCAGGCTCATACGCCTTCTTATTTTGTAAGAGGGCGATGAGGGCTGTGATATACTCAGACTTGTTCATGTGGTGTCGGTAGTCAAGCTTCTGCCTCAAGGTTGACATGCCGACTTTTTCTAAATACATGTAAGGCTTGTGCATGAGTGCATCATTGGCTGCGTTGTATCTGAAGAAGTTCTTACCATCTGCCGGGATGTGTATGAGATTTTCACGAGCCAATTGCCTGTCTATGTATCTGTCATGATTCTGTTGCTGTCGGAGCTCCCTGGGTGGTGGGAGCGTGTGATGTGCCGCGGCCCCTGCTGTGCTGTGGGCAGGGGGCTGGTGGGGCACTGGGGTGCTGGAGGCGGCGGCTGGAGGGCAGGGCGCCGCAGCCTGCGAGCCCGCGGGTGCAGGCGTGTCCAGGAGCCGGTCCAGCTTGGAGCCTAGGCTGTGCATTTGTAGGCCTAGGCCCTGGATGTCGGCCTTCACTGTGCGCACCTCGTCTTCAAGGTGATTGAGGCGCACAACTGAGGCGTTGCTGAGGTCTTTGGACGATACCCTGGAGAAAGACCTGTCGATGAAGGAGGGGGCAGCCTCGTCCACGGTCTTGAAAGTGACCTCGGCGTCTACTGATGAGCCGTCACGGGCCGTTGAGTGGCGTGACCGCGACCGTCGTGACCCCGAGACCGTTGGTTGGGACGGCGCGTCTCCCGCACCTGACCGTCTTGATGAGGACGGTTGGTGGGAGGACGTGTAAACAGATGTGGAGGCATGGTGTGAGTCCTCCTGCGAGTCGTCCCCGCGGAGAGGCGGGGCGCTCCTTGTGGAAAAGTTCCATTGCCGGCGGGACCTGTGGCGGCGTCTTGAAATCACACTGTCGGCCATTTTGAATGGCCGTGACGAGCGTGCTTTTGCCTAACAGGTCGGTCTCACTCAACAACGTGCACCATTAAAACACACAACAACATGTACAGTCCACTATTGTCCTCCAGTGGGGTTTCTCCTCTTATGGATAAAAGTTTGTAAAATTAGAGGATATTACCGAAGGTTGGTGCCAGGCGTATGGTGTGGAGTAAAGTTGTGAAGGTGTGGAGGTGTAGGGTGATAAGTTGAGAGTGAGGGAGAGGAGAGGGCCGTGAGGGCCGAGGTAGTGGGTTGGTGTACCGGGCATACGGTAGGTGGGGTATGAGTGGTGAGGAGGGCGCCACCTGGGGTAACGCCAGTGACCCCCCCCGCGCGCCTTTCGCGCGCTGGAGGACACCCCTGTGCTGAGTCATTTGTGATGCAAATCCCACGCTCACTGTTTGACCGCGTTATTGCCCTTGAGACTGTGACAGGGATGATTTGGCAGGCCTCCATAGGGTGTAGATAAGATAACCCGCTCTAAGCAATTATGTAATGTTGATCAATGTCAAAAAGTTATCTGCGTTGTGTATAGGCAAAGCATGACATTGCACTTTATCTGTCAATGTACTAAACACCATATGATAGGTCAGTGAATGTTCGTGATTTCTCCGAGTTATCTCTTTGTAGACTCCCAGTGGGCACAAATTTCAGTTCAATGTTGAATCAACATTAAACCAACATTGAATCAACATTGTCAACCAGTTTTCAATGTTGATTCAATGACCTGTGCCCACTGGGCTGTCTATTACAGTGAGATATCGTTAAAAGGAGGGCTCACACATGGAAGTTACTGTTATAAGTAATCCATTTCCTTGTTATCAATTCTATACACTCTATATATTCAGTATTTGTCATGAGAAACATTCTTACAATGAGCAAATTTGTCTGGTCTCATGGCCCTCCTTCTGACAAGACTTGACTGTAGATTAAAGAAAAACTGGTATACAGGTAAATACGTATCGGACTGGGATGTCCCCCTAGATTACATCAAAAGGTATTGTGTGGCAGAATATTGTAATTAAAGCGCCATTCTCACCAATATAATAATGTTGTCAGTCCCCACCGCCCCTCCTTAGTGTAGGTGGTTACTTATACACTACCTTTATTACAAGGCACCCATACACAACTTGAATAGCTCTTTAATCAAAAATTAATCTAAACCTCCATAGTATTTCTTGCTCAACTGCATTAACTTCTTCTTGGACACAAGTTGGAGACTTTCAAACGATGAGAACTTTCCTCTTTTTTAACCAGACATAACATTTTTTAACCAACACTTTCGCATCAGAAAATATGGCAAAGAAAATCCCAAAGCTGGGGTCCTGTTTAGCAGCCATAGGGTTATGATTTTGCTTTATAGTAGGGGGGTATCGTAACAAATAGTACGTCGCTTGGGAAATCTATGATCATGATATGGGAATCTATAATGGTGATAAGTATCACAATGATAGATTAGGGGACCACTCCAATTTTGATTTCTACTTTTTTTTCAGCTGTTTTTAGATTAATTTATTAATATACCAAAGTAGGGCAGGGGATGGGGTATGTGTGTAAATTAAGGGATATATGTATGGGTGAATAGTGATGTATGTACAGGGGTGATAGGTAGGGGGTAGCAGACAGGTTGAGGCAGTTAAGAGAATGAACGGACAGGGTATAGGACCTGTACACTAGATCTTGCGTCGTTGTGACGAGATGTCTACACTCTGGGATTTGATCTCAGCTCTCTTCTCAGGTCCCCAGGACTTGCAATCAAAGTTTCATATAAACACATTTTTGTTTTCGACGAGGAGTAATAAAAATTTTGGTTGTAGAATCTACCACCATGAATTAATAAGAGAAGCCTATGGACAGTACATTTTTGGATACCACAGGTATTTATTATTAGCTTTCTCTTTCCTTGTACATACAGCACAGGCAATCGTGTCTCAAATTTAATCCTATCATACATCGTGTATGTATCTTAATAGCTTGACTCGGGACGCTTTGCAATCCATGCAGCGATTTTGGGATGAGCCTCAACCTTCTCTTTGAGTGCTGCTAGCTTTGGGACGTTGTCCATCTTCATCTCAAAGCCCATTGCAACAGGGTAACTTAGCCCATTGACAATGTTGATGTCAGCCCATGACATCTGAAACAAGATGAGAATAAGAATCATTCATACCTTAAACATATTATGCATTTATAGCAAAGGTTTTGGGTTAACTAGTGCAATCCGATCACAATTACAAGCTAATAAGGGCCTATTATAGCATGCCGCAAACTTCAATACTTGAAGTTAATGGGCACTACTTTTACAACATGTGTTATAGTAAACTAAGAGCAATTGAACAAAGGGAAAAGATAATATCTCGAGGTAAAGTTACTCTTATGGGCTGTGGTCACGATCAAACAGGGAGAGTAGTTTTATGTCAATATGTTATGCACATTAATCCTTTAAAATCGTTCATTACCTGGTTGCCGACAAAGTACTCGCTATCCATGAGACCCTCCATTTTCTTCAAGTCTCCCTCCAATGCATCCTGGTAAGCCTTGCGCAGTTCGGCCTAAAAGTTTAGAGTAACATAATCTCAAATATTGCTGCTTTGCATTTAAATGTGTCTGTGAATGTTTGTTGATTAGTATCAATTTACCAATGCACCATACATACAAATCAAAGAAATCTTGAATGAATTCGATTGAATTATGTTTGTATCCTACCTTCTTTGCTTCATCCTTTTCTCCATAGATTGCCCACAGTGGCTTCAAATTATCCTCCAAGCAGCCAATGACCATGTCTATCTTAGCCTCCTCTATGTCAGACTTCCCATGCAGACCTAGACATGGAAAATAAACCATTCTACGTGATAGAACTGTGAAGACACAAAAGAGGGACCTTTTTCTGCAAAATATTCTGGTTTTCCCTATTATTTTACTGACATTTTGTTCAAATATAGGCTAGCAACACCCGATTGTAGATCTTCACATGTTACTGTACTTTGGCACATTACAGAGGACCAACCGAGAGAATCGGAACAGGACATTCAAGTTTGTATGTACAAAATGTATTCACAAGCCTTTAATATTCCTAGGAACTTACCAACTTTCTTCGCCAAGAATCGGCCAATGGCAGTACTTTGGCAGATCGTTTGTCCATCAACCTCCAGGATAGGTAACTGTCCAAAGGGAGTTGCTGTAACGAGATATCCGTCCTATTTCGGTTTGGTATCAACTATCATGATACAATTATGGATTGCATGAATAGGAACGCATAGAACAAACAGAAACTTTATTTGGGGTTTAGTATATTGTTTTTATGATTCATTGCATGATGTTAAGTAAAGGCAGTGTATGCATTGGTCTCATAATTAATGTAGCCCATAGCTCATCCCACAGATGCCACAAATAACTTGCTTGCCCAGAATACCTCACACAGATCGTTTAGAATACTCAGACGGGGCAACACGTGTGGATTTCATTTCCAATCCCAACAGCACAATGGTCACATTTTAATGATGCATCTGGTAGGTATACATGTACCAAAGCTGATATTTGAAATAAGCACTTACTTGGCTTCAACTTTTGCCAACTCTCCCCCTCCACACGGACATCTTCATACTCGATGTCACCATAAGCCATGATGATCCTGGCCACCTCGGCACCTCCCCGTGCATTGAAGTAGGTCAGCTTATAGGAAGGCATGGTGGCAATATCTAATGAACAGGTAAGAGACGTGAACAAACAAAATAATGATTAAATGCAGCTCATCTTCGCGGTAGCACACACAACAGGTCGGTTAGTGCTAAATATAGATGTCTATGCCTATGTTTTGGAGGTTACTACTAGGACAGACCCCCGCCACCCATTGACAACGTGCCCCATTTCTATTGACCCCCACACAGACGACAATGGGTCTATTAGTGCCCCTTTTCAATATCCCATAGGAAAGGGGAATATAGCATATCATGTGGGGCAACATCACCCCTCCATATATCATGGTGCAGCCCAAATAAAGAAGTATTCAGCATCCGTGAAAGTGGAGTCAGATGGGATAGCTGTGATGCCACCGGTTTGGTATATATACATCCTCAGAGAAAGGATAGATGTATAGTCAAATTGGCATATACTGTATAAAGACGCAAGCAGATGGTACAAAGAAGCGCTGGCACTATACTTGGTGAGCACCTGAACAGGTGTGCAGCTTCTACCTGGCGTATGGTAGCTAGGTGACGGAGGGAGAGCGCGGATCAATATGATGTAATTAAGCTAGTGCCTTATTGATTTTATGAACTATGGCTCAGGTTTAGGTCAGGCTATGATCTACTTTGAATAACATTCCACCACACAATATGTACATTCTACGCTTATTTCAAATGCGATATGTTGGACACCACGCAGGGAGGCATAACATACAATGTAATATATTATTGCAATGGCGTGTGATATCCATATAATTTCCTGATATAATTTGATAAAGGCACATGTCAAGCTCAAGTTGAAACTGATCAACTATGTAACTCTCAGGGGGTGAGGTAAATTCACATTACATTCGTGCACCATATAATATACCAAGGAGAGTATAGGAGAACCTCACTGAATATACCAATAAGCAGATAATACATGTATGCACTACCATTGGAAAGTATACAATGTAGGCTACTGTGAGGCCGGCACCCCAGGGCCGGCAGAATATCGGGTAATATCAGGGCGAATTTAGAGCACAATTCTGCCTGCTTTTGTATTGAAACGCCGGGCATGTGACAAATACGTTATCTGGTTGTCCATGCATCAACATTGATGATATTGGTTATGTATTAACTGTATTTCATGTAGAAGGTGTGAGCTGCCTTACTCACCTGGTGTGTGGTGTACTGTACTGCCGGGCGTGAACTGCAGCTCTGTGTGTGCTGGATACCGACCTTTACAGTGTGCTGACACCGACTAGGCTAACTGTGGTTACCCAACCCGTGATGGCGGATAGTGAATTAACAATGTCAATGGTAATTGTTCTCGCCTATTTTGTGTTGTAAATACATTATATCGTTGACGGTCAGTTTATAGAATCATATAGAATGTGTATATATGCTTATGTTGGCAATGGCTAGCCTCATCAAATCAATGTAATAATAGAGAAATCAGCCTGAAAATAAAGGCCAAGTACGAGGCACACATGGTGATATAACTATACACAATTCTAGAATCCCCTGTAAATTCCATCTCATTGGAATTTAACAGCTTAATCAGCCACACTCAATCGGAAAGATCAGGATTATTGGCATGGTACGTGTACCCACCCCTAATAAAGAAAGAGTACAACTCTTCCAATTATATGTTTTATCTGTTTATTGTATACTAGTTATGTCTGTAGACTGTGGGTGGCAACTAAAACTGATAACGCAATTGAATCAAAGGAAGAAATTATTCATTTTTCACTGGAAAGAGGACCCCTCGCAATTTAACCTAGAGGATATCAATGTATTGCTTTTTTTTTGTATTGTGACCAGTTGAAACAAAGATTCTTTTAACATAAATTGTAATCACCTTCTATAGCTATTTACAAACAAATTGAAATAATCTGCCATGTTAGGACAGCTAACCTCAACTAATCAAGTCAGTGTCAGTACATGTGCTTCAGGTAGCAACTAGGAAAAAACCATGCACGGGTCGATGCATACACTAAGGTCTAAGAATTAAAAAATAAATAGACAAATGCCAACGCCCATTGATACCGTCTGTGCTCTATTTCACGAGTAGGGGCTGGGGCCATACCCATGAAGCCGCAGATAGATACACAATAAAAGTTGTGTTCATGTAAAATGGGGTCCGTAAAACAAATTAAGGACAACGGGAGAACATTTCTCCCAATTTTTTTCATGTCGGTAAATAAAAACTGATTCGGTAAAAAAAACCAGTTATACCATAAAGGTGAGGCTCCAGTACCCGATTTTTACCTCAAATCGGCGCCATTCTCACAAATCGGACTTAAGCCATGAAATTATAGGGACTGTACCTTATGCAGGGAGGTACTGTAGACCCCACCATAGGTGTATGTTTGTAGATAGTGTTTATGTTTATTAACATGTGGAAATTAGACTTGCCAAGCCACTATAGCACGATCAAGCTCCCGATTTAGGTTCCGATTTTGTATCGCAGGCCGACTTTGGCTCCCGATCTCAAATCTAACAGGTTTGATTTTTATTCATCTGAATGGTGAGCACTCTAGATCTGTCTTTACCTAATAAAAATGCATGCATAACACATATAATGTAAACAAAAACAAATCCTAACACTTTATATCTGATCTGATCGTCTCACTAATATATAGGATAGCTAGGGGTACCAGGGTACACTGATAATAAAACCTATAGTCAGTACTGACTATACCACCATATTTTGACCCCCGTAGTCAGATGATTACATATGTTAGTCACATATTAGTCATAAAGATAGTCAGTAGTGACTATATGTGGATCACACAAATTGATGATGTCACAGGAATGTGTGCACAGGAAACAGTTAGGATTCAAAATTGAATGCTCAACTGACTTCAGGTAGGCACATCTTATTCTATCTAAACCACTCCTTTACACATGTCCCTGTGCATTAGCTCTTGTGTTAATGTTGAGTATGTTTACTTAAGGCATCATAGGACACATGCATTCATGATTTTGATTGAAGTATCATGTGGTTTTGTTCAAATTCTGATCATGTAACTGTGAATCTCTAGGCTTCCAGACTATACAGAAGTTGACTGTGTCAAGGGTTATAGTGTGCCAGGCATATGGCCCATACCCATCTACTTCATCCAATGGTGCTAGGGCAGGTACCCCCGGACATCTATCCCCAGACATCTACCACCAGACATCTACCCCTGGGCATCTACCGCCTGAGTATCTACCCCCTAGTCCAGGGGATATATTTCCTGGTGGTAGAAGTCGTAAGGGGGTAAAAGTCCAGGGGATGGATGTCCAAGGGGTAGATGTCCTAAGCATGCTAAACATTACCACAACATTAACACCCAACCTTCTACCCCTGGAAATCTACCCCCTAGGACTTCTCCCCCCGAGACTTTAATCCCTTTAGACATCTATCCCCTGGACTTTTACCTCCTTACAACTTCTATCCCTAGGACATCAATCCCCTTGGACATCTACCCCCTTTACCCTCTAGGACTTCTACCCCTGGGGACATCAACCCCCTCCAAATGCCCATAATAAGTCATATCATGTGGAAGGGGTAGATTTCTCAAGGGACATCCAACATCTATCTCTGGACATCTACCCCCTGGGAATCTACCACCTAGGGCATCTACCCCCATGACTTTTGTCCCCTTTGGGACCTATCCCCTTAGGACTCTACTGCCTAGTACATCCACCTGCTTGGACACCTACCCCCGGATATCTACCCCCTCAACATCTACCCCCTATGACATCTAACCCTATACTTGGACATCTACCCCCCGGACTTTTACCCCTTAAAACTTCAACCCCCTAGGACATCCACCCGCTCGGATACCTACCCCCGGACATCTACTCCCTGGACATCTACCCCCTGGACATCTACCCCCTGGGACATCTAACCCTAAACTTGGACATCTACCCCCCAGACTTTTACCCCTTAAAACTTCTACCCCCTAGAATATCTATCCCTTTGGACATCTACCCTCTTTACCCTCTAGGAGTTCTACCCCACCCACAAGCCCATATGTTTGAGCCATATCATGTGGAGGGAGAAGATTTCTAAAGGGACATTGGGCATCTACCCCTGGACATCTTACCCTGGAAGTCTACCCCTTAGGACTTTTATCCCCTTGGACATTGATTTCCTGGACTTATACCCCGGTAGGACTTCTACCCCAGGACATCTACCTCCTGGACATTTAGCCCCTGGGACATCTACCCCTAGGACATCTACCCCCTAGGACTTCTACCCCTGGAGAAATCTACCCCATCCACATATGACTCAACCATATGGGCATGTCGAGGAGGTTGATGTCCCCAGGGTAGACATCCAAGGGGATAGATGTCCAGGGGGTAGATGTCCTGAGGTAGGTGTCCAAGGGGGTGGAAGTCCTACGGGGTAGAGTCCTAAGGGGACAAATGTCCAGGGAAAAGATTTCCAAGGGGATAAAAACCTAGGGTGTAGATGTCCAAGGGGGTAGATTCCCAGGGGGTAGATGTCCAGGGGTAGATGTCTGATGTCCCTGGTGAAATCTACCCCCTCCACATGATATGACTCAACCATATGGGTATGTGGGGGGTTGATGTTCCCAGGGGTAGAAGTCCCAGAGTAAAGGGGGTAGATGTCGCAGGGGGTAGATGTCCAGGGGGTAGATTCCAGGGGGTAGATGTCCAGGGGGTAGATGTCTGGGGGTAGGTTCCAAGTCAGGGGATGTCCTAAGGGGTAGAAGTCCTAGGGGGTAAAATTCCAATGGGTAGATGCCCATAGGGGTAAAAGTCCCAGGGGGTAGATGTCCTAGGTAGGGGTAGTTGGCCTGGGGTAGATGTTCTAGGGGGTAGATAATAGGCCCTAAGGTAGATGACTTGAGGGTAGATGCCAGGGGGGTACTTGTCCTGACTTATTGTCCTGCCATCTCATGATGGACTATATCTAATAGTCAGAGTGACTACTTTAGAGCATTAAAGCATTAAATTCATAGTCACTTGACTATATATCCCAAATCAGCTCTTTTAATGCTTGACTATAGGTTGACTATAATGACTAACTTACTATAGACATAGGTGACTAACTTGGTATAGTCGTTTTTGCTACATTCACGTGACTATAGAAGTGTAGTCAGTAGTGACTAACATTTCCAGGGCCATTATTATCAGTGTATGATCGGATCATGAGAATTACCCAAAAAATCGGCTAGTGGAGTCCCAGCTTTAGTTGTAAAATCCCCCCTAAAAACACCTTCCAAAAATAATAATTAGGGTAGACCCAAAAGAATAGGGTCGGTCGGGATACCTGAACACAACTTCCTTTTTTTTTTTGCCTGACACTGTTTGGTCTGTATGCCTACTAATTTCACAACATAGCATACAACAAGGGTCACCGTCCCAAGTCTAGTCTGGGCTAGTCTCCAATATAGTCTGGCCTCGCCGTATTTGTTATATTCATGGCTTACACTCTGTCCCAGTGGTCATACGGCATATGATATTCTTCACCGATTCTTAGGAGCAGCACCTGTATACGTCTATGGCAAGCGATATGTTCACCCCCGATGCCACAGTTGCTAACTCTGATGCCACAGTTGCTAACTCTGATGCCACAGTTGCTAACTCTGATGCCACAGTTGCTAACTCTGATGCCACAGTTGCTAACTCTGATGCCACAGTTGCTAACTCTGATGCCACAGTTGCTAACTCTGATGCCACAGTTGCTAACTCTGATGCCACAGTTGCTAACTCTGATGCCACAGTTGCTAACTCTGATGCCACAGTTGCTAACTCTGATGCCACAGTTGCTAACTCTGATGCCACAGTTGCTAACTCTGATGCCACAGTTGCTAACTCTGATGCCACAGTTGCTAACTCTGATGCCACAGTTGCTAACTCTGATGCCACAGTTGCTAACTCTGATGCCACAGTTGCTAACTCTGATGCCACAGTTGCTAACTCTGATGCCACAGTTGCTAACTCTGATGCCACAGTTGCTAACTCTGATGCCACAGTTGCTAACTCTGATGCCACAGTTGCTAACTCTGATGCCACAGTTGCTAACTCTGATGCCACAGTTGCTAACTCTGATGCCACAGTTGCTAACTCTGATGCCACAGTTGCTAACTCTGATGCCACAGTTGCTAACTCTGATGCCACAGTTGCTAACTCTGATGCCACAGTTGCTAACTCTGATGCCACAGTTGCTAACTCTGATGCCACAGTTGCTAACTCTGATGCCACAGTTGCTAACTCTGATGCCACAGTTGCTAACTCTGATGCCACAGTTGCTAACTCTGATGCCACAGTTGCTAACTCTGATGCCACAGTTGCTAACTCTGATGCCACAGTTGCTAACTCTGATGCCACAGTTGCTAACTCTGATGCCACAGTTGCTAACTCTGATGCCACAGTTGCTAACTCTGATGCCACAGTTGCTAACTCTGATGCCACAGTTGCTAACTCTGATGCCACAGTTGCTAACTCTGATGCCACAGTTGCTAACTCTGATGCCACAGTTGCTAACTCTGATGCCACAGTTGCTAACTCTGATGCCACAGTTGCTAACTCTGATGCCACAGTTGCTAACTCTGATGCCACAGTTGCTAACTCTGATGCCACAGTTGCTAACTCTGATGCCACAGTTGCTAACTCTGATGCCACAGTTGCTAACTCTGATGCCACAGTTGCTAACTCTGATGCCACAGTTGCTAACTCTGATGCCACAGTTGCTAACTCTGATGCCACAGTTGCTAACTCTGATGCCACAGTTCCTAACTCTGATGCCACAGTTGCTAACTCTGATGCCACAGTTCCTAACTCTGATGCCACAGTTCCTAACTGATGCCACAGAGTTAGGAACTCAGAGTCTGATATCGAAATATTAAACTCTGATATCGAAGTTTTAAAGTCTGATATCAAAGTTTTAAACTCTGATATCAGAATTTCTTACTGATATCAGAGTTTAAAACTGTGATACCCTTTTCCCATAGCCTCATCGGACCAATCTCACAACTGATAAGGGCACTGGGAAGGGGTTATATTAAAGTGACATTCTCACCAAGCGTTTACTACTCACAATTCTAGTACTGTTCTAGTCTGCTATGTAGTAAGTGTGAGTGGTGAGAATGCCCCTTTAAATATGCAATGTATGTGGAAAATGTGTCAAAATCCTCATCGCAGGAGATCTGGTTTAGCTACAACAAGATGTAGTGCAAAACGTGAAAGGTAATTAAAATATGGTTTAGAAATGATATGCATTTTATTAGTTTCTTGGTATCACAACAAAAGGAAAAAAACAGAGTATGCGTATACCTATATTATGCACACCGGTCTGATGCCCATAATTTACGAGAATAAGCCATCTACTAGTAACCCATTGTGAAGTAATTTCCTCCTCCGTACCCCTGTCAATCTGCTACTTTGCCATAATCGTATTGTAAAACAAAACTATGAACAATGATAGGTATATCATTTTCTTTATTCAGTTTTTCTCCTCGTATATATTAGTTTTCCATGATGAATATTGATGCTAAATCTCTATAATTGGCTATCGGGACGTTTCGCAATGTATGGAGCAATTTTGGGGTGCTTGTAGACTTTGTCCTGGAGGGCTGCCAGTTTGGGTACTTTGTCCATTGGTAGTTTGAATTCTCCAGCAGCACAGAATGTGAGGCCGTTTGCAATGCTGATGTCAGCCCATGACATCTGAACAGAAAGTAGAAAACAATACACATGATTGTTAAAGCTGGGCCGTCAGGGAATAAGTTCAGCATTTTCTATACATGGACTAAAATAACAGTTCCACCAGAGGGCAGCAGTGTTTGGACAGGGGACCATGAGCATTGAGCAGCAACAACATATTCACCCTATCTTGTGCCTGTAAGAGCTGAGCTCCCAGCCCTTAAGAGCCCTCTTGTGAATCAAAACTGAACTATTCCAAAATGGCTTTTGGCCTCACTTCAACCATGACGGTCAAGCTTTAACATTTGTTTGTGACTAACAAAAAGGTCATGAGCAATTACCTATTGATCAGTTAATGGGTGGTATTGCATGCCTATATCCAATGCTATATTATAACTGCTCACATTTTATCAACATCAACATGGACGTTTCATACTGTCTCGTGCAACCACAATTCTATTTTTCGGAAATATCATGAAAATCAAATAAAAGTAATTCATCAAAACGCTGAAAAATTTCCGAATTCCAGATAAGTATACAGTTGTGACCAGCTATCTATTTTGAATGAATTGTCAAAATAGTGCCATGAGTGTTGAACCAATGAATGAAAATATGTTTCTTAACAATCAAGTAACATGTATAAACTTATACATTCAACCACCACCCATCGTCTTCCATACCACACACTGACATGTATCCAAACACCCTCCAACGGCCAATGTCCTGACATTGGGCCAACATTGGGCCAACGTCATTCAACGTTATGGCGACGTTCTGATGGACGGACAAATAAACGTTGGCTACTGTTGGCCCAATATTTGCTGGCTAGGATAGTTTCTTGATCAGTCGATGCAGTCTAGCTGAAAATACAGTCTAGAGTCCATTGCCTGAAGACCGTTCATATACTGAGCCGAAACGTCTCAATTACACTACCCTCCTCTACTTCGATGTAAAAATTTACCCCAAATAAATTTCAACCACTCAACTAACTTGTCTGGTTGTCTGGTGAAAAAGAGACCGGCTATATACGTTACCTCTTTGCCAATAACGTAGTCTCCTTCCATTAACGACTCGATCTTCTTCAGTTCTCCTTCCAATGCTTCTTGGAAGGCCTTACTCTTCTCTGCCTGTAAGTGAAAAATAACACTGTCTGTCATCCAAGTATGCATTGTAAAAAAATAAGTATGCCTTCTTCCTAAAGTTAGAGATGTCCTAATGCCCTAATGTGTGTACATCCGAGAAACTAGATACTTTATTTAGCAGTTCATAGTGTCACCAAGATGACTACAAATATACAGCAGTCCAACATTATAGCACTCCAATGCACTATATGGATATATATCTAAAACTGGACATCGACATCCATGTAACAGAATCCTTCCAACAGAAATCTATATTTAGTAGAAGTAGAAATCCTTGAATATCTATATGAAGGAGAACACCATGTTCATGCCTATGAATATGTCTGTGTGTATGTTCATTTAAAGATTCAAGATTGCAACCATTCATTGAATGCCACCATGCTTTCAATGTAATCTCGAATTGCAGTTGCAGTAATTTGATACAAATAAAAAAAAAATCTATTCCATTTTTCTTTCATGAACAGCTGGCATCCCATAGATTCAAGATGGCTATCACTCATTGAATGTCCCGATGCTTGAAATGCAATCTTGACTTGTAGTTGCATTAATTTGATACTATCAAAAAAACAAATCCTATTTGATTTTTCCTTCATTCAACCCATTCAAGATGGCTACCATTTACTAAATGCCACAATGCTTTCAGTGCAATGAAGAATTATAGTTGCATTAATTTGTATAATTCATATAAGAAAATGTCTATTTGATACCTTTTTCAAACACAGTTGGCACCCCATAGGTTTAGGATGGCCACCGTTCATTGAATGCCACAATGCTTTAAATGCAATCTTGAAATGTAGTTGCATAAATTTTATACTGTTAAAAAAATCCAATTTAGTTGTTCTTTTCATGAAGAGTTGGCACCCCATAGGTTCAAGATGGCCACCAGTCATTGAATGCCATAATGCTTAAATGCAATCTTGAATTGCAGTTGCATTAATTTGATTCTTAAAAAAAACACTTTCTTTTCTTTCTTTCATGAACAGTTGGCACCCCATACATTCAAGGTGGCTACCAGTCATTGCATGCCACAATGCTTTAAGTGCAATCACAAATTGTAGTTGCATTAATCTGGTACTAATAAAAAAACTAATTCTATTCTTTTTTTTTAATTCATGAACAGTTGGCACCCCATATATTTAAGATGACTACCATTGATTTAAGATGCTTAAAATGCAATCTCGAATTGTAGTTGCATCAATTTAATGCTAATAAAAAACAAATTCTTATAGATTTTTCTTTCATGAATAGTTGGCACCCCATAAGGTGGCTACTATTCATATTAATGCAAATACAATGCTTTAAGTGCTAAATTACAAATTGTAGTTGCATTAATCTGATACTAAAAGAAATAAAATATTCTATTTGATTTTTCTTTCATGAACAGTTGGCACCCCATAAATTAAAAATGCACCCAGCACCCAGGTCAACAGCTATATACGGACACATGAACCTCCCCTGCCTGTTCTCCTTCAATGCAGAGTGAAGTGGGTGGGAGGGGGTGACCATCAACAGTGCATAAACACTTTGATTGGATGACATTGCAGTTTTTATATTACAACCCTAAATTTGTGCAACGAAAATCATCAAGAAATACTAAGTATTTTTTCAAAAGAATAGCTTTTCTAGAATGGCTCGATACTCAGAAATCCTACTGCGAATAAAAAAAAGTCAAATTCTGATTCTAAACACCTGAAAAGTGAGAAATGCTGGCGTTCACGGTTTATGTAGGAAATGTACTAAAAACACCAAAAATATGCAACAAAACCCTAATTTTCTCAAAAACTGTTCAGTAGGATTTTTTCTAACTGAGGTTCCAGTGTTTTCTACCCTCATATTACACATTGGCATAGAGAATATATTGGCACCTAGTCAGGATTTTGCCCTAGAAGCAATCTGTGAGGCAAAAAACAGCCAAAATGAGCCACTGGTCTGAAGTATAAAACTGGGCATCGATCACTATAGAGCTACAAAGAGAGAGAATCGATGTCCAGTAATTATTACACCTATTATACATATATTCTTCTGAATACAGGAACACTGCTTCCTAATTCAGGATCTTCAACATAATAGGTAAATATTTCTACATCAATGGCATCTCAGTATTTGTCTAAAGTTTCGTCAATTAAGATAAAATGCCATATGAATATGATGTCAATGATGTACATAACATTATGTTTTGTTCATGACCTATCGTACTGCAGCATTTTATGATACATGTAGATAAACAATTGTACCATCTTCTGCAGATATATACTAGTATGATGACAACGATACGTATTGGACTATTGGGGTATGTCCCTGAGCGGGAAACCATACTAGTTCCCTACCTGCTCACCAGGTGTCACCCCACCACCCTTACCTGGGTGACTACCTGGACCATCTATACCTCACTGTCCAACCACCGTTAATACCTCTTTTTTTAATGTTTTTTTAAATGTTATATATTGTTGTTCATTATATATTGTATTATTTACCCATTATCTATGTGATTACCGTGATAAAAGCAATATCCTGTATAGTATTTCATCAATCTAAGAATATATATATTTTTTTTTTGGCAATACACGATCTCCTATGCTTAAGCACTAGAAGGCCGTATTCAATGCCCCCCCCCCCCATTGAATACAATGTAGCTGTATTCAATGGACTAAGAAAAGGTTGTATTTCCTTCATTAAATGGCTTTAAATAAAAGGAATAACACAAATGCCAACTACATTGATACCGCTCTGATGTATTTCACTCGTGGGGGCTGGGGCATTGGCATTTGTCTATGTAGGCCTATGTGTGTAAATCCTACCTTTCTGGCTTCATCCTTCTCAAACATGGCGGTGACCTGTGTAGTCATCAAATCTTCTAGGCAACCGACGACCATGTCTATTTTAATCTCATCAAGGTCAGACTTTCCATGCAGACCTAGAAGTAGTAAAAGGGAAATGATTCTGTAATAGACATCAAGTTATGGATATTCTTATAGATACTACTGGGCAACAAAATCTACGAGGCGTGTAGTTGATAAACAATCTGACATCCAGGCTGTTTGGTTTCAGTGTATCGTAGTGGCTTGGGGCTTCTAAGAAACGCAGGTCTTGACAAAGTGCCATTTTTGTATTTTGAATATATGCAGGTCATGTTTAAGCACAGGAGAATTGGTACCATCTAAATTTATTCAAGCTACTACATGTACTATATATACAAAGTGATGAGGAATCAAGGAGAACATGAAATTCATGACTTTTTTTCAGGAATTTCAGGATCGTTACCATATTCCTGCATAATCTAGTTGAGACAAGGGTCCTCTCTCAGGATGGGTCACATCTACTTACCAACTTTCTTTGCTAGAAATCGGGCGATAGCATGACTTTGGCAGAACGATTTTCCATCAACCTCCAAAATAGGTAATGCCCCAAATGGAGTCTCTGTAAATGAGATATCAGTCGTAAAATAAATATTCTGGCATGTTGTTAACCATTAAAATAATTCTTATTTCTCCCATATCAAAACAATGTATAGTGTACACCAACATACCAGATATAATCAAAACACTCCATACCACCCATTTATCGAAGCAATGCTTCTCATTCCCAAATTAGAAATATTGGGGTTGATGACAGTTCATCATACCTATGTCAGATTAATATTACTAGTGTTATATCAAATGTTATTATTGGTTTTGAATTACATCATCATGGGGTACAAATATAAATGAATTACGTCTGGTATTAGCTCACCATGATAGAAATGCATATAACATGATGTTGAAGCCTACCATATGTCTTGCCTACGATGATAATGTCTTCCATCAAAATATATACAAAGAGCCACCCAGGGCAATTGGCACATATTTCTATATATGAGGTATGCTATACATGCATGTAATCATCTGAGCCCAAGTTATGAGTAGGCCTACTCACTTGACTTAACCTTTGCCCATTCTTCACCAGTATAACGGATATCTTCATACTCAATACCACCATATGCCATGACGATCCTGGAGACCTCGGCACGGGCCCGAATGTTGAAGTAGTACAGTTTATAGGAAGGCATGATGGTAATTGCTGAGGAAGACAAAATAATTTCACACACATTATATCACATACATTTCTTTCGGTTTTGAAATAAATTTATTGAGACTCACACTAATATTATGCAAAAAAATGTGGAAAATTGAAGTACAATATGTATCAAAAGTGTCAAGCCAATATCGGATGGAACAATATCACATGTGCAAATATAACAAGTGCCCGGTAAAACCAAAATAATAAGTGTACATAACAATAAGATAAATACACAAAGGCCCATGGCCAGAGGATATTTTGGTATCGTTCCCCGCGAGGTGGGGCTGGGGCAGTATCCCACGAAGCCGCAGGCTGAGTCAGATGTGCCCCAGCCCCACCGAGGGGGGAAGGTTACCAAAAATCCTCTGACCATGGGCCTTTGCCTTTATTTCATGGTTTTTATGTTTAATTGCATATAAATGGCCATAATAATTTGAACAAATTATGATGGCATAGGCCATGTGATACAGGAACGTTGTATCCCATGGGGGGCATCGGATACGGGATTTCTAGTACTTAAGCATAGTGATCATTGCATCCACCATGGAATAAAAGAGGTTATAACATTAGAAGAGGACATGGAGTCTCAAACATATGTAGGGGCTGGGGTTATACGGGGTTATTATATGACGAGTGCTGTTGGATGCTGTGTTGCGAGCTCAGTCCGAACCCTTCAGTCCGACGGTAGGTGGCGACACCTACTCCGGGCTTGGGGTATGGACAGAGGTCGCTATAGGCTTCCGGTCTGCGTGTGCGCGCGCAGGCTGGCTGCCTATATATACCCGGCATCTGACGGTACTCGTCGGTTACTCTGAGCCACGCTGGTGAAGAGACCCCGTGATCATATCGGCTGCTTAGCCTACTGACCCGTTCCGAACTCTATAGGGAGTTCGCACACTTAGTGACTGCTTGTTTAGGTTTACCTGAATAAACCTGATATTGCAACCTGTAACACTTGATCCGAACTGTGTCGACTTTGTTCTTTAATTGATACTCTACCAATATCATAAAGATACGAAAGATCGTTTATTACACTGGTGCCGTGACCAGTTCTGAGTGAAACGCAGGTTAGCCTGTGCAGTAGCACAGACCTCGGGCTCTGGACGGAGCAGCGAGGTCCCCGGATGAGGCAGCAGCCTTGTCACCGGAAGGGTTAGATGCCAGTTATGAGGCAGATACCCACAGCAGGGCGAATGTTCCATCCGGAACAGACGCAGCACGAGGACCCAGGGGTCCTACCATAATGAGCCGCTCATTAGAAGAAGTGAACTTGTCCTTGTTCAATGTGGGTGGGTCAAGCTCAGCCGCGCCGACTCCGAGGAGGTATACCCTCTTGCAGGAGCGTCGTTTTGACGACATGAGAGAGGCCCGAGTACAGGAACGTGTACAGATGGCTCAAATGGAATTGTTAACCATTCAGAAGCAATCCAATGAATGGAAAAGCAGTCTGATTGCATTGGAGGGTGCAGTCACACACCGAGCTTCCAAAATCAAGGAAAAGGACGCAAGGCTGTCTACCTTGTTGGAGGAGAATGAGAAATTGGTACAATCTCTCAGCAGAGTCCGGTCGGAATACGATCAGAAAGAGGCGGACCTACGAGTGATCCAGTCCGAGTTTGTCCAGGCAAACACGGAGCTGAACCATATTTGCAAAGCCCGAGATGCTGTAATGCATGAGGCAGAAGGGGCCCGATCAGCCATTGTTCGGGACACAGAGGACTTACAGGAGGTCCGCCGAAGTCTATTGACAGAGTGTGACATTCTGAAAGCGAAAAGAACTGCTTTGCAGCAGTTTTTATCAGAAACACGAGAGAGTATAAAGGACAACAGTACCTCTTTCGCATCTGCGAACAATGGTAGTCCGGAAGGCCTCCATTACATGAGTTTTACCGACACTCCCAATCAGCCTATGGGACGTGGGGTAACCATGGAACCTGCCTTGTCAACCTCAACACCAGGACGACCCTTCGGACGACCCCTCGGAGTGGGACGATCCAGGGGCAGAGGCAGGGCGAGTGATTACTCACCGAGGGTGGGGATCGGTGGTATCCGTCCGATACCAAAACAGGTATTCGCAGCCCCGACCGGTCTAGCCTCAGTCGGTAGGGGAAGACGATTGTCCGAGTTGGTTCTGAGTCCACGATCACAGTTGAAAGTGGACGAGCAAGAACTCGACGCGGAACGCTTGAAGAAAGCGGCCGAGCAGGATAAGGCGGCGAAAACCGATCTGACTCCTTCAAGTTTGTTGCAATGGCGAGAGTGCCAAGCAACCATATTGTTCCAGGAACAGAAAAACTTGGAAATAGAAAGGCGAGACGTGTATCGCAAACAGCAGGCTGCCTTGGAGCAGCAGCAGAAACGAATGAAGGAGAACGCGGCCCTCGCAGAGGAGTTAGCGGAGCAGGAAGCGGCGGTTCTGAGGGCTCGAAAGGAAGGGCTCCGAGCCGCCGGAGAAGCTGCTAAAGCTAAATTGGAGAAAGCTCAGCAAGAGGAGGAGGTTGAGAAGCAGGTCAAGGAATTGGCAAAGGAGAAGGCAGAGCATCAACGAGCGCTTGCTCTGGCCCAGCAGTGTCAGTACATGACTGATCAGGAGAAGAACTGGTGGTTCGGACAAGGCGTGGACCCCACTACGGACTTAGTGTCGTATGGGACCTACCAGGCTTTTCTGGACAGACAGAGTAGCATACCAGCTATGGGCGCTACTCCAGGGGCGACTCCTGGTACGAAGAGCCCGAAGAAGGCTCCGAGACGAACAATGCTGAGTACAGAATTGCAAGAATTGTACGATACGAATCCCGCCATAGCGGGGATCGGATTGCACAATGTCGGTGCGGAAAAGGACGCGACAGCATCCATTTCTAAATGTCTGGCGATAACCTCTAAAATTAGAGGTTCGTCCAACGCTGCTAGACGCATAGCCAGCGAGCCATTTCCCTACTGGCAGAAGAATTCGTGGGAAGATTGGTTGGGAGCCACCGTTGAGGATATAAACCTCAGTGGGTGGGACCAACAGGATGCAATCCCGTACGTGTGTAAGGGATTACGCATGGGAGATGGTCTCATGGCCGTTGAGCAGTGGAAGGAGGATTGCGGACCTCGCGGTACTTTCAAACAGCTCGTAGAAATCGGAACCATCCTGTACGGAGATTCCGCTCGGATTGATCCGATGGTCGCTTTTAAGAAGCGCGTGCAAGGCAAGAACGAAGCTCCGAGGGTCTTCGGACTTGCATTGATGAGACTCCTGAAGAAGGTACACCCTGCTTCAGGAATCCACGATGCCTTATTTTCTAAGGAATTGTTCTCTCAGTTCGTTGCCGGACTGAGAGATCCTGACATACAACAAACGGTGTATGACACGTGGAGAGCAGATACGTCACTAGATGACCTTTTTAAGGCCATCGACATACATGCTCTCAAAAAGTCACTGTTAGGGGACCGGATGCCTACCCGGGCCTCGGCCATTATAGAATGTTCTCCGGAACAGTCTGATGGTTCGGGCAGTGATGAGGAGGGGGCTATAGCTTCAGCGGCTCAGTTCAAGAGGAATGGGAATTCCTCTAAACCGCCGTGGAAGAATAAGAAGCCGGAAGGGGGTGGGAACCCCCCTCCAAAAAGGGAGTCATCGGATCCGAAGGTTCCGATGATGGACGCAGCGTTTTTCACATCGCTGTTTGAGAAGATGACGACTTCCATTCAGGGGGCTACCCAGCCTAACAGAAGGAAGATCAATCGGAGGACCGCTAAGTGCTATAGGTGCTTAGAGATCGGTCACTTTGCTGCGGAGTGTACAGCTCCGAGTCCGAAAGTTCCCGGAAAGGAGGGAAACTAGAGGGGGTAGTCCGAAAAGGCGAGCGGACAACCCCTGCAGATGAAGTACGCCAACATACCAGAGAGGTAGAGCCTAGTGAAATTCGGAAGACAGGAAGGGAATCAGGGGTGGCTTCGAGCTTCAGGAGCTCGGATGCCGGCCTGATTAACATTCCAGTCCATCAGTTGCCCGGCAATGAGGCAGGGAGGCCCATTACGGATAGGAACGAGGAAGTTGCGGCTGTCACAGACACCGTGTGGGTAGGGAGTACCCAGCTTTCCCCGGATCATCCATGTTTCGACCATTTGAAGAAACATGGCCTTGATCTGGCTGCTCCGAAGGATTTCAAACGCTTCACTGTAAACCCGTCTCCGCTGGGGGGGAGGCGGTGGTATGTGTCTGTTACTGTGGCCGGTAGGGCGGGCGAATTTTTAGTAGATACGGGAGCTAGCCACTCCTTTATTTCCTCCAAATTCTATGCTCTTATGCCGGACAGTCGTGATAACTTCAAAACGAGGGTAAACGCCTGTTCGGCCGATGGGTCGAGTATGCAGACGTATGGGCGCGCGTTCATACCTGTCCGAATTGGAGGGAAGGAGTATGTGGCTTCTCCCACCATTGCGGATATTGCAGACGACGGTATACTGGGGTTGGATTTTTCGGCGTTGTATGACGCGGTCCTGAATCCTGGTACAGGGGTACTCCGAATAGAGCACCCGTACCGTGCGGTGGAGCAATGTGTGCTCCGACAAGTATCGACAGTGGCAACGGTGGTCCAAACTGTTAAGATTCCTCCCGGACAGACGTGTGACGTGCTGGTCCGAAGCAAGGGGCTTAGGAGAGGTCGGCCGATGGCAAGGTTAGTACCAAGGCTCTCAAACACGCAGGTGTTGGAAAGAAGCCTCTGGGGAAGGACGAGCCTAAAAAGCCCGATCCGAAGAAGTCTAGTACCCAGGGTACTAAGAAAGCGGATCCGAAGGTTGCCACTGCCACGGTAACCAAAGATTCGAAGACGGTCACTCCCAAGGCTCCGACTCCAAAGGTGCCAAAGGAACAAAAGAAAGCTGATCCGAAGCAATCAGCTAAAGATCTGAAGAAGAAGGGACAGACGTCCGGCAGCAGTCAGGCTGTCAAGACTCCGGTCCCTCCTAAGTCAAACATCCCGATCCCTAGCAAGGAGAAGGATGCTGGGAAAGCAGTTGGAACGTCAGCTGCTCCGACTTCAGCCGTGGATGTGTTGTCCTTCTCGCGAGGGTTGGATAACAGCTCTGCAGTGGCCGCTACGGCCGCAGCCATGGCTGGTACGTCCGGGCACGGGGGAGCTCGTCCGAAAACGACAACTCACCCATCCGACACTAGGACTGAGGAGGCTATGGATGCATCATCCGCAGCTGAAACGGTCCGAGTTGTGCAGGAGGTGCTGTCCGGCATCACCTTCCAGCTACCTGCTCCTATGGGGCAAAGAAAAGAAGTCCCCGTTCGGGTGGAGACGCCTCCTCAAGGAGCAGCCCCCGTCCGAGTGGAGACTCCTCAACAGCAAACCGAGCCCCGTCTGGAGCCATCCACTATGGATACTTCTGATGAGGTCGGCAAGCTGGACCAAGCCGCAGGCGGTGGTCCGGGTGGATCGGGGGTACCAGTAATCCCCCCAGTCCAACATGAAGTATGGGATAAGGAGGACGCCGACGTCCCATCCCTGCTACGAGGAGCCATCATCGCACAGATGAGCAAGGATGAGATCAGGTCATTTGACTTGGTCCAGATGAGAACCTTCCGGGGGCTGGACATTCTGTCCGACCGGTTCCCGACCTGGTTCCCGGCCCACGTAACGGCTGCAATGGAAGGCTTCAAAGACCAAGCTGCTAACGCTCGCTTGGTTGCTGAAACTGAAGGGCGCCCCGAACTACTCGCGGCCCTTGAATACGACCTGCGAACCGCGGAAGAATTCAAGGTCGTGCATAGTCGGAAGGAGAAAAGGCGACATCTGACGCCAGCCATGAGGCTGGCCCGGAATATGGAGAAAAAGACTAACGAGTCTATTCTCAATGATACTCTGGAGGACGAGATTGTCCAACAGAGCACAGCTGCTACTAGAACTGCTGACACTAGTAAGATGGAGAAGGCCAGTCGTAGGCATCAATACCTACGAGAAACCATTCGGTTAACATCTCTGGACGCGGGTCAGTCCCCGGAAGAGGTGGATGTAGTTCTGAAGGGATTGGACAAAAACACAATCGCCGACAACGAACTGCAGCTATTGGTCCGGAATGCCCTCCGAGCCAATGCCGCTAGTGGGTTTCAGTTCTTTAAACCCATGTGTATAAATGACTGTATTAAAGATAAGCGGTCATCCAAGCTTCCGGAGGAGGTGGGGCCCGACGGTCTCTCCGACGACGAAGAATGGATCAAAACTGATCCTTTAGGCAAGTCGGTACAGCTGTACCACTTCGAATTGCTGGAGAAGGTCCGGACTGGTAGCACTAAATACCATTCGCTCCTTCAGAAGGCAAAATTGGCATGGGCAATGTCTAGATGGCATTCATTTAGTAAGTGCCCATTCAAAGCTTGTCAGGACATCGACGAGACCCTGGAGAAACCCCGAACTTGGCCTACCAAGGTTCGGTATGCCAGACATCTTACCCGCTTTCATGTACGTCATCTCATGCGATATGACTGCCTGAGTGTGGGTTCGAAGGGCAGCAAGGGTTGTCCGAATGGGGGTCTGTTCTACACCAGAGCAGATATCATTCGACACCTTGCCAAGTTCCATGGCTTGGCTATGGAGACCGCAGCGGAACGAATTCAGGCCGCTCACGCAGAAGTCTACTCCCATTTCGGGACCACGGTAGACAAGAATGACAACCTCGAGGTGGATTTTGGCACCAACGAGAAAGGGAAGGTGCGGGTATTCTACAAGGTAAACCCGGACCGCACGTATCTCCATGTACCGGAGGGCGAACTCTACGATGAATTCGAAGAGTATCAGCAGCGTACCAGTACGCGGAAGCGGCGAGCTCCGAGAAAATCCGACGGATCCTCGGAGCCCACCGACCCGAAGAAACAGAAAACGGACGAAAGGCAGTCCGTTATGGAGAAGGCAGATCCGGGGTACCAAGGACCGGCATTTACCTCTCGCAAGACTGACTGGAAGTCGGGCCCCCAGGGCAAGCCACCTCGGCCAAGCCCGGAGGATCCGAACTCCAGTACGGGAGGGGCGTTCGTTGACGAATTCCCCAATATAGATTTGGTTCCGGGAGCAGAGTCACAGACTCTCACCCAGACGGGGAAGACCAAGGCTTCGGTGAAGCAAAAGCCGAAGCCCACACAGACTCCGGATCCCCCTCAGGAGGCTCCGGAGGGGCACCATGTCTTACGACTACGGGGCCCGCCCTCGTTTCCTCCCGCCGACTTCAAGTCCTACGAAGCCGGACAGGAGGCCATGAATCGGTGGCAGGATAACTTCCACCGATTGCTTACTGGCTTAAGTCAGGAGGTGGCGATGTTGTCGCTGGACACAGTGCATCATCTCCACCGGAGTGAAGTCGCTACTCAGAAAGCAGCGGCCATGGAGTCGGTTCAGGAGGAGCGTGAAAATGCTCGGACTGAGCGAGTTGCTGCTAAATCCGAAAGGAAAAAGCAGAAGCTGGCAGTCAAGAACGCCGAGGAAAAACTGGACCACGAACGTCGGAGGTTCAGAGACTGTTTCGCGCACGAGATGCACGAATGGGATGGGACTCGTGCTCAAATCGAGCTCTGGCTCCAGGAGCTGACTCTGGCGGAAGCTGAGTCAGACTCTGATGAGGAGGAGGCTGCGGCCCAGTCGAGTCCTAAAGACGACTCGGAGTCCGGATAGGATTATCCTATCTTAGGACCCGATCAAGAAGAAGGGGGGGTATTTTAAATATACCAACCCTACATGTGAAAAACACTCTATTATAGGGTGTTCAAGGATCCGGACGAGAAGAAGCGGCAGGCTGGCTACGCAAGGGGTCAGTCTGCCAGGCAGAACGGACGGAGGAGGACGAGGAGATCCGGAGAGAAACCCAACGCTCGGGACAGGAGTACACTACCACCAGGGATCTGATACGAGATGTTTTTTTTATAAACTATATATATCAGGACCGAGTGCTCCTAATTATAAGTCCGAAGATCGCCTGGAGGCAGGACTTGGAATTTTTTTTTATATACTACTATAAGCTCCCGAGCATGAGCTATGAACTTTCTCGTTCCGGTTAGTAGGAGCTGAATGAAGTAGGTTCTGAAAGCCGGGCGGAATGCATCGTCAACAACAGAGGATCCGGATCATCGCTATAAAATCACGTATGATATCTTTTGTAATAATACTTTAATATGTTTCTAAAAACCTTAAGAGAAGTGATAGTGTTTATCACTTATAAAGTATTATTCATTACGAGTGTAATTAGCTCGGGGTCTTGAAGGGACGAAATTTTTTTACTGTGATATTGTACTTTTTCAAGTGTTGTGTATACTATATGTATAGATTAACTCCATCTATCCTAGGGAATGGGGCGTAATGTTAATTACGATCTATATGTGTAGATATGTGTGTAATTAATACCTTTTTGTGTTCAACAGTAACGTCATATTGTTTGTAAGGTATAACTTTAATAAACCCCTAAGGTGGTATTTATAAGATAATGCCAGTCCGAAGTGTTTTCGGACTATAACCTTAATTATTTACCTCCCGGTTATTATCTGGTAGGGGGTAGTGTAGGGGCTGGGGTTATACGGGGTTATTATATGACGAGTGCTGTTGGATGCTGTGTTGCGAGCTCAGTCCGAACCCTTCAGTCCGACGGTAGGTGGCGACACCTACTCCGGGCTTGGGGTATGGACAGAGGTCGCTATAGGCTTCCGGTCTGCGTGTGCGCGCGCAGGCTGGCTGCCTATATATACCCGGCATCTGACGGTACTCGTCGGTTACTCTGAGCCACGCTGGTGAAGAGACCCCGTGATCATATCGGCTGCTTAGCCTACTGACCCGTTCCGAACTCTATAGGGAGTTCGCACACTTAGTGACTGCTTGTTTAGGTTTACCTGAATAAACCTGATATTGCAACCTGTAACACTTGATCCGAACTGTGTCGACTTTGTTCTTTAATTGATACTCTACCAATATCATAAAGATACGAAAGATCGTTTATTACACATACAACATATCAGTACAGAATAAGGTTTTTTGTAACCATGTATCACTATCAACACCTCTACTAGTTTTTAAACTTTTACATGTGACCATCACCTTTAAATTCCAAAATCGCCATGTAAAATATAGACCAAATATAAATAAAAGTGTGTGTGCACTTCCTTGGGTCAGTACATTATCATAACTTATAACTGTACCATTTTGGGGTTGAGGGTTGCAATACGGCTTAGACACATTCGTGCATAGGGCCATATTGGGGAAGAAGACCCTCCATGGTTATATTGGATGTGGCATAGGACTATGGGTAATGTCTTATCTGCCCCCTCCACACCCCAGAATAATGGCCACTGATAAGACTGTTAAGCCACCCCATATCTTCACCACCTTCTTATTACCATTAGTGTGAAGTGAGTAGATTAGTCGTTAATTCGTATGTGACATTTCCCGGGGATATCTCTGTTTCCGATCTTGATTTGTTAAGGTTAGGTGCATCATGCAATCTCTTATTTCTGGGTGGAACAGGCAGATATTTGTCCTCCTTGGCCATTCTGTATGCAGGCATTGCAACTTTCCCTTTATTTCTTATAAATAATTTTATTTTCCCATCCATATCAATTTTGCTTATGCTATATATGATTGGCAAATGCAGGAACATTTTGAGAAAACGAATCTTAGACTTCGACAGGGTTACAGGAACCCCTTGCCATCCCTACCTCTTTGGCCGTGGTGAATACAAATCATGCCAAGTATGTGGTATTTATGTCTGTAGAAATATTTTCCAGCAAACCATGTAGAAACATTTGGGGACGCTTAGTAAACATTTTTCTCTCTTAGTTGAGTTGCATAGTCGAGTTCTCCTACACAATACATTAATGCCGTAGCCAAATAAACAGGAATAGCTGAATTATAATCGGTACATCAGTGGTACATGTAGGGCCTAGTAGAATATGGTACTTACTTGCTGCGGACTCAACCCGATGTGCCCCTAACAAAAGTGATGCTTCACCTTATAAATGCAGGACAAGTGAGTAAGTATAACCCTGCCCAAGCATGTTTACCTCCCCAGGTACACATTTTGTTATGCACACACAGTTGATCCTTACTATACACTACTCTCGTTCCCAATTCCTTCCGAAGGAAGGCTCTGGTAACAGCCAAATGACCTTGAAGTTGGGATTTTGCTGGGTCTGGGCAACCTCTGCTGGAAGCCTGGAACCAGCGGACAGGAACCAGAATGTATGATGGTAGTTTTACTGTATTTTACCATCAGACTTTCTGGTTCCATTTCCTGTTCCTGTTCGCAGGTTCCAAGCTACCAGCAGGGGTTGCCCAGACCCAGCAAAATTCCAAGTTCGAGGTCATGTGGCTGTTACCAGAGCCTTCCTTCAGAAGGATTTTGGAAAGAGAGTAACTATACACCTGCACTGGTCAACACTAAACTGCAGACTCATGCTGTGGACATGGGAGGGGGGGGTGGTTATACAATGCTATAGCCGAAAACTGCAGACTCATGCTACCTGCTATTTAACCAATAATGTATGGATATCACCGAACGCAGGGTGTGTATACTTGAATAACGAACCGAGGTGCGTAGCACCGAGGTTTGTTATTCATGAATACACACCCTAAGTTCGGTGATATTCATATATTATTAGGTTTATTATACGATATTCCCATTCAAATGTCTTTAATTACCTTATATGAGTCCTAATTTGGCCATTTTGAAGGATTATTGACTGAATATCACTCGTACGCCAGTAGCGCCATGTTGTTTTGATATCCCACCAACCCTGCTCGCTGATTGGTGGAGCCTGGTGACGTCATGCGCTCAATCTCCAACACTGAGTCCAACATAGAATTTGTGAGGGGGCCAGCTTGGGGCTATGTTATATACTAACCAGCGTTTCCCTCCGCATTGACCACAGCCGGATAGGCATGGCAGCTAGCGTCTCCGCCTCACACACCAAGGGTTCCCGGATCGATCCTAGGTGGAAACGAACCTTTTTCAAAATGCCTATTTCTATGTGAAAAAAAATCCCTAGAATTATTTTAACGAAAGGCTAAGTAAAGTCCAACTTCTACCTTTATAGTAAAAAAGAAATTAGAAAAAAATTTTGATTTTCAAAGAAACTATACCAAAAAATGCCTTTTCTTATGTAACTCGGTAAATAATGGTCCTACAGGGCTGGAAATCCGCCTGTAGACTCCTTGTTTCGCCACCTACCTCTACCAGCGCCTTCACGGCGTGGTGGTTAGCACATCGGACTTCAAGTCTTGATGTAGCGTGTTCGAGTCTCCATAGAACCTCGAATTTTATGGCTGCCGATTCCCATTCAGAATCGTTCTGATATTCAGGATATCAGAACGATTCTGAATTCCCCATTCAGAATCGTTCTGATATCCAGAATATCAGAACGATTTCACCCCCCCAAGTCTCCTGTATGCACCAATATCAGAACGCGAATATCACCTAAAATGGTCGGTGTGCGCCCATATCGTATAATAAAACACTATACTGAACGTGGGTGATAGTGTGTGGAGAGAAAGTGGTGTAAAAAAAAAGAGGTTTCCAACCAACTCAAATTGCTATGTTTCGAATAAACTGCAGTCTGTGATCACATAGGTCTCTGTCAATTGTGATGCATGAAAGCATGTAAGTAACTCACCAGTGCTGCATTAAAGCATTAGTATAACCCAACCTGGCTAGTCCAGGGCGAGTTTACGGCCCGAGCAGGGGGCATGCTGTGTGAGAGTTAAACGCTCAGCATGATGCACCAATGCTGTGCTGGCCAGTTACTCGCAGTCCGGGTTTGCCCATGTGAAAATTCAATAGTACCGGGGGTATTCCTCACAAAGATGAAACTAAAAGAATCATCTCAATCAGACAAGTGTGGGCCATACGAAAGTCCATGGGTTAGGGAAGAAAATAAATGCAGATTCTACAATGTACATCTATTGTGCAAGGTGATAACGTGGCTTTGATACTTACAACGCTACTGCCGGTCAGAGGATCTTTACAGCAAGTCAGATGATGCCTGGACTTCGAGGCCGCACTGCTTATATGCTGGGCACTACCCAATCTCCAACACAGTGCATTCCATACTGTTAGTGTATGGTTTAAAGGCTCTAAAGCCCTCAGGTGGAGACTATGGGGCCGGGTTTCTTCTAGGGCGAGTTAGAGTTGTAGATTGCGCCTAATAATAGAACAGCGGGGGCAAACAAACGCCACATGGTTGATGCTTTATAGGGTATATGGACCATATCTCACCCAGTAAAATTGGTACACGTGTACCTAGGAATTATCATAAAAATAGACATATCTGTCTAAATGAGATCGACATTGTGGGTTATAGTGGAAAACTAAAGAAGAGCAAAAAGGTTTGGAGGATATATTTATTGATTGATAAATAATGTATAATATAACATAAGGGAACGGGCAAAAATGTACATATATATGTATGAATATGTATGGGTATAGTAGATATACATTGAATAAGTGGGGGGAAGCAGTACACTTTAAGATACAAGTACAGTGAGATTAATATAATAAGAGAAAGGAAAGTCGTCGCATACATTAAGTCACATGTAAATCGGGCAAGCCCAGTACGCGGGCCACGCAGTAAATAACGAATATAAGGAACATGTATAAATAATGTTGTAAGGTCCTGTAATGGTAGACTTGGCCACAATAAGAGTCAAAGTTATATGGACTAAATATATTCAGCTCTGTGGCCAGGGTCTAGAGCCCGAGCAGGAAAGCAACAAATAAACTAGGATCCGGGCTGACACAGCTGGTGGGAAAGATAACAGCGGTATAAAATCCAGGTCAGGAGATAGGCTAAGATCGGGAAGACGAACGGCGAATGGGGAACGCGGCCTCAGCGATGGGAGCAAGTAGTACAGGCAGATGGGGCTATGCGTCGGGGTTAAAATCCATATGACCAGGATGTCCGTGGCCGGGGTCTTCGAGAACAGCAGGTGGGGTAGGTAGTGAAGGAGGCGGTTAACCAGGGCCTCAGGGGCAGCAGGTGGGGTAGCTGGTGAAGGAGGCGATCACTAGGGCCTTGAGAGCAGCATAGGGGGTAGGCGACGACACAGGCTGAAGGCCGGCCCCGAACACAACATGGCCGCGACCATCCCCTGCCTAATTTATTCAGGATGGTCTTGAGTAGGGCCGCCTAATGGCCAATCAATAGAGATGAGAGATGACGCTGACGAGCAATCAATAGGTGCTGGGTGTGGTCACGAGGGGAAGCTGAAATAAAGTAAAAGAAACAAGTATAAGCCTAGGGGGAAAGGAAAGCGCAGTCAGTTATCAGTGAGCGTTTGGGGGAGTACGATCGAGAAGACCAAATGGCACTGTGTAACTCCTGAGGAGTATGTGTGTGGTTCTAAAGGTTTAACATCGGTTTAACATTGACTAACAACGGTCCTGTGATCTAGACGTTGGGAAATATGGATCATTGGAATCTGTGCATTTAGGTGTAACGTTTCAATTGGAGTTATTGTGTAACGACATTGCCACTGGAATTGTATATTGAATGTTCTATTCACATGCTAACCTGGAGTCCTGTATTCTGGAGAGAACTATGGAGTTAGTGATACAGTATACCGGTTTTATAAGCATGGAGCTGGAGGGTCAATTGTTTAGACTGGCCGACCTGATGAATTGGAAACTGATAGTATGTGTATACCCCGGATCCATAGTGGTGACCGGAGAGTAACCATTAGATTGCACCTGTGTTCTCGTAAAACCGCTATCAGATCCACCGGTATCATAGAGAAGCGTATAAGGTCGTCTTCGAGACATGTTGACGATTATGATGTGGACATATAATAACCTAATTGAAATCAGGTTGAAAGTATTTATTGGTTGATTACGTGGAGACTTATACATTCTGGATTCCCTAAAGGATTCCTGCTGGATATTTATATGTATACTTTGCCTTGGCTAAGGCCGTCGCGTATAATTATCAATGCAAGCCCTGGAGCTAAATGATAGAAATGATGTACATATCTCTATATATATGAAGGGAAGGCTGTGATTATAACATATACCTGTGAAAGTGCTCTATATATATATATAACATCCACAACATCAAATAAAGCTGGATCTCACTACCCTTGCGTTATCTTTGGGCGGAAGCCTACCTCTGACTAGTTTACCCCATAGAGTAGGAGTGTAGAAGGCGACTGTCGGACCCCATTTAAGTATACTAAAACGCTATGTTTGTATAGGACATTAACTATAGCCCAATTGTCTTATACACGTAGCATGTATCATATTAGTGAAGACTGGAAATTATTAGGGTTCAATTAGAATACTTTATCAAAATACAGTAAGGCCAAAAAAAAAAGGTGTGTTTCAGGCAACATGGTCAGAATTTCTAGGGTAGGTAGGTCGGATTTTTTTTTTGATTTTTTTTTTAACATAGAGAGAACCAGCAATCAGTCGCGAATCGACAGATCGACTCGCGACTCACCGGAATGATTCAATAATTCCTCTATTATCAAGAAGTTATTGCATAATCCTCTTAAAAAGCCATTTTCTGAAGTTAATCAATTATTCAGGCCTCTGAGGTCACTGAGAGCTTGTTTTTCTTGAAAGAATTTGTAAAAATTGAGAAAAATCACAAAAAAATCACAAAAAAAAACAAAAAAATCTTCAAAATTGGGAAAAAAATGCTAGGGTCGGCCCTTTTTTGAATCTAGGGTCGGGTTGCCTGAAACACACCTTTTCTTTTTTTGGCCTAAGGGGTAATGGTGCTGTCATGCTGAAATTACCCAACCACGTGGTGGCTTGTGTTTGCCCCCCAGTCCAGGCTCTGTGGCCTAGTAGCAGAGGAAATACTAACCTCCGCCTTACCAGCCAAACCATGTTGATTTCACATTGGGTCGTTGCCATTTGGCCCTGTAGGGGTAGAAGGTGGTACTCAGCTGTGGCATGTTCCTATTTCGCACCAGTTACAGGTCACTAATATCTATACTATTTCATAAGTTTTATCCCACTATTATCCCCATCTGATCCCCTTACAAATAGTTCCGACCCTTTGGATCTATTCAGGCGTCGATGTAGGTGTCCTTAGCAGTTACTGCGCTATCTGCCCCTATGGGGGAAGTGAACTAGTCATGTGTTCCCTGCCACGTTGACAATATGGCAGGTCTTACAGGTTAGTTGCTGTGTCTTAGAAACATTACAATAAGGGCGTTAAATATGCCCAAAATAGGTTCAAAAGCGTTTGTGGGGAACAAAAAGAAAAGTGGCCCTATTCATATGTACAATTGATGAAAATGTGATTCATTTTCATTGAACTATATAATGTATGCATTTGGTTGACATTTAGTATGAAATGATTGAAATCCCAAGAATAAATGCATGGTTTCAGTAAAACACCCTTTATATTCCTAAAGCAACCTAGTCAGTTTGAAACGAATTAAGGATTTCATACGGTCACGTGATCGTTACGGCTGTATATTCTCACTGACAACTCACTCTATGCATTCTGGGCATTCACAATCACAACAATGGCCCACAATAAAGTGCAGGTCATGCTATGCTAAATTGGCACCAAGGAATTTCATTTATCTATACAAGGGGGGTTAGTATTTTTTCTCTTCCTTTTCTGTGTTTTTTTGGAGGGTATGGTATCAAAGTACGAAAGTACTCTCTATGGGTATGAAACTGGTGCACAACGGCCTGATCTCCCGGCCTAATCCCCCTCCTTTACATGATAGGAGGTGTATTAATATGTCGGGCCTCATGTACAAACACAGCAGGAAGAGTGACAATCTAATTGTCCCCACCAGGGTACTTCGAAGTAATAACAAAATGCTACTTAAGTTGCAGAGACCTAAAGACAGCAGCTATATGGGACAAGGTATCTGCTGATGTTCAGGAGATAGCTGGTTATGGACTGTTCATGAACAAAATTAAGAATAGCTGATATGTATTCTTAGCGTAGTGGATCAATACCCGGTACCTACCCATTAATTCACTCAGGTGCTTGATGCTGCCGGTATGCATATCACAATACATGTGTGTGTACACGTGTCTATGTGTAAATGAAGTCGCCGACTTCGTGATTGACTAGTTGATTAATTGGTTAATCAATTGATTAACCGGTTGATGGGTTAACTAACCAACTCCTTTATGCTAATGATGACTGAGTGTGTTCTATCGAGTTATTTAGTAGTTGCGTTGTTTCATGTACATCCATACGACCCTCGCCGTTCTAGTCTTATATCAGACTCTCTGATTACACAGGTACTGTATTTTAGTTCGGAGGTGAATTATGAATGTCTGGGCTCATAAGTCTTACCCACCGCAGCACGCTACCTGTCTCCATGTTTGTGTTTTCTGTCCTGAGGAATCTGTGTGTAATTCCTTGTTTTTCAACAAATTGTCTTGAATATATATTGACTGATGATTTGTATACATTGGCTCTTTTTGAGAGACGTGACTTGTCGCGGAATTGTGGTCAATAAAAATCTATAAAAACTCAAAACTTTGTGAGAATGAACCATTTAATCCAAAGTGAAGCGGCGGGGGCAGCTTTAAAGATGCAATACATGTACCAGCTAATACATTGTCCATGAAAGGGATGATATGTCAACATGGTAAGCTCTATTACTGTGCCTCTACATGAGTAACCGAATTTCTGCCCGTGTCGCCGTGTCGATCTTTAGCAAGAAAGGCAGTGTCGCTGTGTCGATTTTTATGTATATAAGAACTTAGAGAAAGATATGTGCAGGTCGATTTTTATCCTTTATTTGTCTGTGTCCGTCGAATTTTAATACCCCCGTGTCGCCGTGTCACACGTGTCGAATTTTACCCATGTGGAGGCACATTACTGTTTTCTGATGCTTAGCCCTCATTATTAGCAATATATCAGCCTACTTCAATGGAGATGTATAAAATCGCGGCAATTTTCTATCTGTGGCGGGAATCAGAGGGAACACTGACAGTATTTAGGGGGAGTGGATAATTAGTTCAAAGCTGATGTACAAGAAGGCAGCACCTGTATACTTCAGGTGGGCTTCAGGTTTATAGCTCAGACAATCCATCAGGGGGCAGGCCTGTTACCCTTTAGGCACATCTATTAGCCATGCCTCATAATCCTCTATACTCCCTGCGATCATTACCCTTTAAAAAGCCAATAAGTTCTAAGAATGCACCCCTTTCTCCCCAAGTTTGCTTTAAAAACATCCCTCATCAAGGGCCCTCGCGGGTCCGCACCTAGGACCCGAAAACGGACCCTTTCTCTTGGAATCGTGTTCACACATAGTATTGAAACCCGAGAGGGAAGAAATGCACCCCTTTCTCCCCAAATTTGCTTTAAAAACATCCCTCATCAAGGGCCCTCGCGGGTCCGCACCTAGTACCCAAAAACGGACCCTTTCTCTTGGAATTGTGTTCACACATAGTATTCAAATCTGAGGGAATTATGCACGGGACCATTGGTTGAAATCCCTTTCATTAATTCAGAAAGGATCTAGAGAATATCTAGAGTTTAGAAATGATGACAATACTGTTACTACAACTGCTTACAAGATAAATGATTTCTCTGCATATCTCTCGATATTAAAAAAAACTATCCCTGGACCCCCCACTTTTCTCTTGACTGTTTAGTTCCAAATGATGGAAGTATGCTGAGGAAAGGTTTGGAGGAAATTCAGAAACATGTCATGTTATCCAGCTGTCGGCTCTCAGGTATAGTTCTGGCAGGTTGGATTCTTATTTTCACAGACAAATACACAGCCAATTAGTTTAATCTTCCGGGAATATGACTACAATTAGATGCATGATGTTTGGATTACCTTCATGGAAAATGGGTAAAATTTAGCTGGTAATGTATCTTTAAAGCAAATTTGTAGAAGGATTCTACAAATTTTCCAAAGGAATTGAGGATGCGTGCCCCCACGGCCCTTGTAAATCTGCTACTGCATATATATATGTGCATTGTCAAACAAAAGTATGAACATAATATAGGTATATTATTTTCTTTATTTAGTCTTTTTTGGCACCAGTTTGCTCGATATTTAACACATCGTGTCAGGGCGCTTCGCAATCCATGGGGCAATTTTGGGATGATTGTTGACTCGATCCTTGAGTGCTGCCAGTTTTGGTACCTTGTCCATTGGTACTTCGAATCCACAGCTAGTAGTGAACAAGAGGCCTTCAGCAATGCTGATGTCAGCCCATGTAATCTGAGCAGAAAATTTGGTTTGTGACAAGAAATATTAACAAAAAGGTCACGAGCAATAGCTCATCAATGAATGGGTGCTATTACATGCCCGCATCCAATGCTATAGTATAACCGCTTTAATGTATTTAATTTTATGATCCCTTCTTGTATGACCACAACTCTATTATTTGAAAAAGAAACTTTTCCCAACTCATGGTAAAAAAAACTATAATATCTCACACACAATGGCATTACAATTCATTATAGAATATGAAAACAATTTATTAAAATGCTAAAAGGAATGTCCAATTTTTAGATAATTATCCACGATAATTGTGACCAGTTATCTATTTTTAATGAGTTGTCGAAATATTGCCATGATTGTTAATAAAGATATGCAACTCTTAACAATCAAGTAACATGTATAAAATTATATGTTAAGATAACCCTTACCTCATTGCCAACAACGTAGTCACCTACAACCATACTCTCAATCTTCTTCAATTCTCCTTCCAATGCGTCTTGGAAGGTCTTTTTCCTTTCTTCCTGTAAGTGAAAATAACAATATGTATTTCATAAACTACCGCATAGATGTATATCTAACTCTGTATCACACGTTATGGATTTATAAGTAGTGATAGCTAAAACGATGTCTAAAATCTAGATACAGAACTGCTATTGGGTTTTTTTGTGGGGATATTCAATCCTTTACAAATCTATTACAAATCTATTATTTTGAATAAGAAAAGATCGCTTCCTAATACATGGGGATATTCATAGATTCCAGGGTCTTTAGCATAAACGTTTGATAAACCCTTCTACATCAATGATATCTCAGTACTTTTTGTCGATTAAGATCGTAATATTATGTATATAAACATAATGTCAAGTATGTATATTCTGTAGACCATCTGTAATAGTACAGCAATCTTCTGGATCTATGTTGCATATGTGAGTAAATCCTACCTTTTTTGCTGCATCTGCCTCAAACATGTAGGTGACCTGCGGAATCAGTAAATCCTCTATGCAACCGACGACCATGTCTATTTTCATCCCATCAAGGTCAGACTTTCCATTTAGACCTGGAGGTAGTAAAAGGGGAGTCATTCTGAATTGAACAGTGAGTCATGAATACTTTAAGACCAACACTTATAGTTGTGTGTAATCATTAAACTACAATCCAACATCCATTATGAAATTTTGGCTACTTGGTTACAGTTTATGTTTAAAGCATATCAATGGGCCCCATATATAAACAGTTTATTTGTGACAAGAGATTTGGAAATGTATCGGTGGAGAAATGGGTGATACCTCATGTCACAGGCTTTAAAGTGAGATATCTTGAGCTAAAATTTTCTTTAGAGTTTGTAAGAATCTCCTATTAACCATGAGTTGATCTGTATAACACTGGTCTTCGAACAGGTCATATGAGCCAACGTTGAACAGAACATGTTGTTTTGGTATTCCATAAAATATTTCATATAGTGTAAAAATACAGTCGGGGCCCGAGACTGCCTTCTCACAGGATGGGACACATTTACTTACCGACTTTCTTTGCCAAGAACCGGGCGATAGCATGACTTTGGCAGAATATTTGTCCATCAACTTCTAGCATAGGCAGTGCTCCAAAGGGAGTATCTGTAAATGATGTAATTATTTCTTAAAACATTTTCCTAAGCACCAAAATATTATACATGTCTTGACCATACACATAATGTCTTCCATTAAAATGCAAAGAGTTATCCTAGCTGGGCCAATTGGCACATATCACCAACTTTAAGCAACATGAGATATGGTTAACATGCATGTGTGACTTGAAATACTTGAAATGTAATTATCAATGACCAATTTATGAGTGGCTCTACTCACTTGGCTTAGCCTTTTCCCATTCTTCACCAGTATAACGGATATCTTCATAATCAATGCCACCATATGCCATGATGATCCTGGAGACCTCGGCACGGGCCCGGAGGTCGAAGTAGGTTAGTTTGTAGGAAGGCATGGTGACAATAGCTAAGGAAAACAAAATAGGATCACACACATTATATGTCATGCATTATGAAAACATTACTATAGGACATGAAGTCTCAAACCCTCTCAGAGATACAATATCATTAAATGATGAATCACGTTTCTCGTAACGTCAATACCACTATTGTCCCATTTCTACTGTTTTTAAATTATAAAATCGTTTCAGTTCCAAGTCTGTCATGTCTAGTATTTTGTTCAGTGTATATCAAAATATATACATCCTATTGGTCGGCACATTATCGTGCACCTTGCATATGGAGGGTGGGCGGGGTGCCCAGACATGTACGCTGTGTAGCAAGATACGTTTGCTGAACGTTCATAAACATTTACTGGTAGGTTAACTGCTTAAACGTTGTTTTTTTTTATAGAGAGATGTCGTTTGCATGTTTATTTAACATTTCAACAAGGAAAACGTATTTAACATAGGAAAGGTCTAGTCACTTGGCAAGTTCATCCCTTGTTGCGTCTATGATGTCCCAATGCAATGCCTACAAATTTATCGCCAGCACGGCGTCGGTGCATCATGGTGACGGTTTGGCATCAAGCATTGAGGCAGCATACGATCCTCAAAGGGTTCACAATATTATAAGTATTATGCACGTACATCTCCGCTGAACTGTGCATTAAATGGTCTTCACATGCCCGAATCGGATCTTAGAAATGGACACATAATATTCAGGGTCGGTTTGTAATAATGATTATCCATTATTGGACACTGCATGTATGGGTTAGAGTCTTTAACTGACCAGGAAAGTCCCTAATGGTATTGCATTGCAATTAAAACATGGGGAAGAATTAAAGTAATGATACTATGTTGGGATAGTGTATGGCCTATGGGCCTTTCAGTATAAAAGGACTAACCATAGGGTCCCTCAAAAAAAATTACTGTAACCATTACTGAGGAATCCGACGATTTAGTGCATGTAGTTAGGAGTTTATTGATATGATAATACGAGATATCGCTAGCTCACTGCATCACTGACAGTATATAAATTTGTCCATTTTCATGATACGTGTAAACATAAAAGAAGTACCTAATCCTACGCCATGATTTCCGTAACGCGCATGGCGATGAGAACCCAGATTTTCTTTGAGTGGCCTAACCTATGGATTTTGCATCCGTGCAGTAAGAACACACATATTTTTTCAACATAAATCTACTTGTATTATCAACGCACGAATGCAAAATCCATGGGTTACTGATAGTCTTTTTTAACTAATAGGTTAATAGCTATGTATGTCCCGGACGCAATTTAATAATTTCATAGCCGAATAAGGAGCAATAGCTGAGGTATATTCAGTGCATAATATAATATAATGGTAATAGCTAATGTAGGTGAGCAGTAGAAACTACTGCAGTTTTCACAGTGTATCAGTGGTACACAGAGGCAAATATCAGAGTCACCCAATGTCGCCAATACTACTCTCATACAAGGGTCAGGCACTGCTGGACTATAATAGATGGGCCAAGGGCCATTCTAGTGAGGGTCAGGCTAGGCTGGACATTCAATAACAGGCTGGACCTTGGCAAACTTGCTTGAAAGTCTGGCCATACTGGATCCTCATGCCATAGTCTGGCAATGCTGGACTCTTGGGAGAGTCTCTATCAGCCTGCAAGAGTCCAGCATTGCCAGACTATGGCATGAGGATCCAGCATGGCCAGACTTTCAAGCAAGTTTGCCAAGGTCCAGCCTGTTATTGAATGTCTAGCCTAGCCTGACCCTCACTAGAATGGCCCTTGACCCATCTATTATAGTCCAGCAGTGCCTGACCCTTGTCTGAGAGTAGTATTGGCGACATTGGGTGACTCTGATATTTGCCTCTGTGTAGTAGTAGGAGCTGGTACTTACCTGCTGAGGACTCAACCCGATGCGCGTCTAAAACAAGAGTGAGGCTTCACCTGATACACGGCATTCATATTATAGTTTGGAGTGGTCAAGGGTTAATAACGTATATAGATAAGACTTTGGTCTTATGCAACAGTGATATGGACTGTGCCTTGTATGCAAACAAATGCCATGACACTGCACATTCCAGATTTGTCAAGATAACCCATATTTAGAACGATAGTTTTAGGAGAAATTCACCTCGAGAACCTAACTGCATGTACATGTATACTATTTTTTATGTCTATGAGCGAGGATATCCAATGATTAGGGCTCAAAATTCAATCTTCTCGAAACTCAAGAGGACAGATGGCTGTATATTACATAATGGTTTGCTGGAGGTTATCTCGTCTGAAGTTTGAAAATGCTCTCCTGTCCCATTGTTGAATAACAGGCCGTTAGGGTGATGGGTCAATGGTGAGACTCTTCCTCGTACATTGTCATTGCCATGTAGCCTAGTGATTATTACTGTGCACTGTAAAAAATAGATGTACTTTCTACAGCGGTCCAATGTAAAACGCTACAGTGATTCACTGTTATCCTGAATACATTGAAGCATTGTAAATAGCAACCAGTTTACGGTGAATCAGTGTAATATGGCTACATCTTGTATAAGTGATTTAAAAGACCCTGAATCAATGTAGTCTGTATTTCTTACCTATAGCAACAGGTGGAGCCACATTTGTTATATTCTGCCACATATGTGAATTTGTACCTTTCTGTAAATGCTCATATAGATTTAACAAGTTTCGAGCCCTCTAGAGGGGGAAGGGGTTTAAAAAATGTCTACCCCTCTAGAGGAGGGGGGGGGGCAAAATATTTCACCCCTTTTGTGTGAAACAGCCCCTGAGTTACTATAGTTCAAAGCAAAGAAGGCGTGGTGGGGGTGAATTCCGATATAACTCAAAGAGGGGGGGGGGCACTTTTTCTGCCCCCCCCCCCCGAATCCACCAACCCTAGCCTGTGGTTTAATAATGATCACTCCCTAAGGTATCCCTATCGGAGGAACTGAGAAATATACAGTTTAATGATGCCGCATCTACTAAGATACACTGGATAGTAGTACAGGGTAGGCCTAGGCTACATGGCCGGGACCGTGCTCCCGGGGGCGTGGGTAGCTGCAGCCAGCCCTCCACCTACCGCCGCCGCCTCCTGTAGGCTGACATTCACACTTTGCCTACACTGATGTTCCCGCCACGAGGGCAGGGCATCAAAGATGGCCGATGGTCAACTGAATGGAGACTAGGTTTGTTCTGATTTTAGGGTGTGTATATTGTGTAACTTTGAATATTGAAAAGTCACTAGAAGTATGGCAATCTTGCCCTTTCTCTTTGAGCAATCAAAACCACTCAGTCATCTTTGATGCCCTGCCCACGTGGCGGGAACATCAGTGTAGGCAGAGTGACATTGGAATGCCGTGGTGGTGATTCTCTATAAATGGCACGGTAGGCCGCGCACACCGGGTAACCCCACTGGTCAGCCCCCTGGTAATACAGGTTTTTACACTCTCCAATCGCTTCACAGACCAAGCATGTGCTTGGCTATAAATAACAAGAGGAGTGGCAGGTTTGAACCACCAACAAGGAACGACAAGAAAACACCTGTAAAGACGTTCTAGGGTAAGTAGCAGCTTGTCATACTGACTGAACTACTTTATAAACATGCACCGTATACCAAAATATGTGTGACAATTCTTATCTGATGTAAGATATAAGCCCGGGGTGGGGTCGCCTGTGGTTGCCCAGGTTGGGGTCACCTGTGGTTGCCAGGATTGGGGTCGCCAGTGGTTGCCCGGGTTGTGGTCTCCAGGTTTGGGTCAACCGGGTTGGGGTCGAATGGGTCGGGGTCGCCCGGGAAGGGGTCGCCCGGGAAGGGGTCGCCCGGGAAGGGGTCACCCGTGGTGGACCGGATTAGGGTAGACCGGGCTGGGGGCACCCATGGTGGCCCAGGTTTGAGCCCATGGTCACCCGGGTTGCGGTCGCCCATGGTCGGCCAGGTTGGGGTCATCCATGGTATCCCAGGTTTGGGTCGCCCGTGGTCACCATGGTTGGTGTCACCCGGGTTGGGGTCGCCCGTGGTCGCCAGGGTTGGGATCTTCTCGGGTCAGCCGGGTTTGGGTCGCCCGTGGTCACCCGCTTTGGGGTCGCCCGCATTTGGGTTGCCCGCATTGGGGGTCTTGGCAAGTGTGTACCAAACAGTCCCTCAGTCCCTCTTGCCCCATGAACCCTGAGTCGCCCTGTGATGTTAGTCACTCTTCCTCTTTGATTCAGGTAACCTATATCAAACAGAGATCTACATTTCTTTGTAGACTCAAACCAACATTCATTTAACCAATTACGTTGCTTGAACGTTTTTTGGGTACCCCAAATCATTTCACTAGGGGGCAGCTCAGCTTAAAATCAAACAAGACTGATGGCTTCACAGGAGTGTTTTTCCAATATAAGCTGTGATAGTGATACCATATGATTTGTTTATAAATTTAAAGGATAACATTTAAAATTTGAATACAATGTCATCTAGGTTAAATATGTTGATCAAATAATATTATAACATCTTTGTTAGTGAGTTTAATATGGTCAACACCCATTTTGCAGCATTGTGAATTAAATAAAATATCTATTCTGAAGTGTGTAAATATATTACTTATAAAGGATTGGGCCTTTATATATTGCTTTGTAAAAAGAGAAGCACAATTATTGTGTAGAAAATTATAAAAACGAAGCATAAGAAAATATCATATGGTAGTATATGGACCTCTTATTGCATTCAAATTGATATATTTATTTAACATTGCTTCAATGTTGATTCAAAGTGAAATAGAGTGCACAAAATGAGGTTAGGCTAGCTCCAAAATACACTTGTTTCACTTTTTAAATGAAGATAAAAAAATGTTTATACAACTTCAAATTGTTCCCAGGGATGCCATTTTCATGAGTTAAAGGATAAATCTCACCTAAATTCACAGAAACTATATTTGTCAGACAAGATAGAGTGTATTACTGGTATATAGGAGTGAGCACCGGCCAATCTATATATCATATGTATGTGTGTGTGTGCTAAAATTGGAATAAACTGTTTGCATAAGTAGTACACTGTGTTCCTTTTTGTGTGTTCTTTTCTACATAGGCTTTTCACAATTTGAATAGAGATAATTATAAGCAAGAATATAAATCATGCAATATATGTGACATGGTCTGGGAAAAGGGAACCTTAATGAACCTTGCAGTAAGGCCTCTTTTCACAGAACATCCCACATTTGGTTAGCAAGCAAAGTGAAAAATTGGTAAACCAAGGAAATTATGTCAAGTCGTCCAAATAACGGTGAATCTGCGCCGTAAAAACTGGGACCTCATTGAAAAGACTAGGGTTTACCGTAAAATCATGTTAAATATCAGTCACTTATTGTGGAAACTAAACGCTGATTCATTGTAGCTGGTCAATAAAACAGTGAATAACCGTATATTAAAACGTTGAGTTACCGTAATACCACTGCTAAATAAACACAGATTCTCTGTAAATTGAGAACGCTGAATCTCCGTCAAATTAGCGGTGACAGGTCCACGTTAAAAAAACGGTGAAAGCGATGTCCCGAAAGTTGCCAGTGATTCACCGTCATTTTGACGACTTATTTTTTACAGTGTGGATTGATTGACCGCTGTGGTTCTATAGAGTTATGTAAGCAATGCACAGTTCCTTGACCTTCTCTCAGGTTGTAGCAGATTTTGAGCTCTTTTGTAAAGCCAATGTCATGATTATGACAGTGAAGTTGACTAGTGGCAGATATGATAGTATTTGCTATGGTTAGTAAACTAGTATAGCTAACTGGAACCAGATTTATAGAACAAGTTACTTTACAGTTTTCATTATAAAATTATTTTCTCACGTTTCTCAAGTTGAAAAAGTGACCAGATGGGCATTTGTATGTGTTAGTATGGAAGTTTCAGTTTTAATATGTAAGTGAATGGAGGTGTTTTATGCATAGTAGTTCTCATTTTTCATACAATGGGTTTACATATATCAACTCAGAATTGTTGGGACCAGAAAAGGTTTAATGATGTCATGTTCAAAAAGTTTATATTTCTATGCTTTTGATGGCCCTAAAGTGTGGGTATTTTAGGCTCATTGGCTTAAGAAAAATGCCGAGTCATGCAGTTATAGGGGAGTGTTCATTTACCAGTTACAGGGGGTGGGTGGGGGAGGGATGGTGGGTTGAAAATGTCAACCCCTCCGGAGGGTGGGGGTTTAAAGAAGGGGGGTGTTAAAAAGCATACCCCCTTTTAGCAAAAAAGCAGGGCGTATACTATATAGTTTAAAGGAGGGTGATGAAAAATTTTCAGCAAGGGGGGTGGGACAAAATAAACCATGCGCTCTCCACAAGTGGGGGGTGGGGGGTGAAAAAAGTTGTCGCACCTTCATGCAAGATTTTACCACCGCCCCACCCACCCCCCCCCCCCCCACCTTGTGATTAATAAATGATCACTTCCAAAGGCTACAAGGGTGCAGGGTCCTGTGCACTGGGGAGGGGACACAAACACATGACTTGCACTTTTTAGTTTGACCTTTGTGAAGTTGTGTCCACTATGCATAGATCTGTTTCCACCAAAAGTTTGAAATTGCAAAAAAAAAGAGTGAAAATTCACTAAAAAAAAGCTTATTGCCAAGAAAAAAGTTTGAAATTGCAAAAAAGTGAATTTTCACTAAAAAACTAATTTGGCAAGAAAAAGCTCGAAATCATAAAAAAAGGTTGTGTGGTAAAGGAGATGGGTTCACATTTAGTTGCACTTGAGAACAACTTGAAATTTAAAAACGTCTTCAAATTAAAAGATCCAGATGCTTAATCAATGAGGCTTTATCTCTCTTATTGGTACACATAGGGAGATTTGCGATATCCTACTTTCTGTTTATCTAATGCTGTTTGTTTGGTAATAGATGCATTTCTGATTTGAATAGCCCAATATTCCATTTGGATTTCTTCGGAAAGTCCCTTTTAGTAGAGGTGTCTTTATTGCGAGTCTTGTTAAGGAAGAGTAAAAGAGGAATATCTTTGCATCTAGCTTGGGACCCCCTATTTTCTTAATATTTTCAATATGTACATGTTATATGGGCAGCATAGTAAATCAACTATTACATGTACTGCTATTAATTCTATTGAAGTGTAATAATCAATCCACAGTTCTGAGTATAATGCACTGACCGCTGTAGTATTGGACTGCTGTATCTTATTTCTCCATATTATATTTTTGTTTTTTAAATGTTAAAGACATTTCAAAGTGTGTTAAACAAACATGTGTAGAGGTCGCGGAAAACTTAGTCATTGGATCGGCCGGGAATCGAACCACAGACCTCTCACACCGGTGACAAGCATGCTAACCGTTACACTAGCAACCCATGTCTGACTACTCTCCGCTCCCTACGTTACTGGATTGCAATGACAAGTCCCTTGGACATATAGGGCACGATGCACAATGACTTCCGGTTATGGTACCCCCTTCGAGGAGACACACCCGGACATCGTGCCCCTACACATGTGTGTTAGTCTTTTTCCATGTTCCCACAGCACACATTTTCTACAGTGTAGCCTATAGTGTTTGTGAATGGCCCTTCAAAGCTCATCGCTCGCTATACAGTTCAGTATGGTATTGATAAACATCTTGTTTTTTCCTCTGTACATGTACTTGAGTTTGTGAAATTCCCAAAGACGGAATGTTCGATGATAGATGGATATAGTTTTAAAACCGACACAGCCGAAGGCTGGTTATCAGGTTCACAGGGCCCCCATGCCTCCGCCTACGGACCGAACCTGGGTAATGTCCGATGCCATATCTCCCTCTATACGTAGTCCTAGTAAATGCCTAGAAGGATCATAAGATAACAGGCAACTGGGCTGACATGTTAGTCCTCTTATCAGTGGTTTATGACATAGAAAGAACACATGTATGCAACAATAGGGCCTACTGTGGACATAGGAATTGCAATATCGGATCACGATTTGCCAGGTTGTAGCTGATTCTACAGGTAGTGTAAGGGCAGCCGGGATAATCTTTGATATCAGCTAACCTATATTATGACCCGATATACTAGTACTACATGCATTCTAGGGAAGATAGACACTGACGCTGGACCAGGAACCCATCACACCCATGTAGTGGACAACAAGACCTATGTGCATCACCCAGGGCATCACCTCCATCACAAATTAGTATGATCAGAAAAAATATATTTTCCCATTTATTTCCATTTAATTCTAGCAATATCTGCTTCTGTAAGATATTTACACCAACATACCGAACATATTCAAATGCAGTACATTTTAGTACCATGTATATAATTCACCAAGCAGTCAAGGCATGATTAAGAAATTGCCCTTTATCTTTATGACGTATACAGTTCCAAACATTATTCTCTTTCCATTCGATAAAGTTACATGTATTCATTTAGAGGGCTACTTTTTCTCATGTAAATGAAGCAAATAGAACAGACAGAATCGTCTGCACTCACGACTGGGCCTTGATATAGTGTCTATAGTGCATCCTGGGTAGCTAGCGTTTAATGATATGCATAGATCCTTGGGCCTACCCCCTCCCTCAAACTTGCTCTCCAACCTATCCCCAACATCATGGCCCTAGACCCTTAAATTCGACATGGCGAGATGGGCCATTTTGGGGTTTAGTGAAATGGAACAGGAGGAATAGATACTAGTAGATGAATATCAGCAGGAAGAGGCCTGGCCCCATATGGAGTTTCAGGATATATAAGTGAATTTCATACCCAGGTAGTGACATGGCACATGGGGCATTTCTTAAAATCTAAATGGCGACAGGGACATATCTTGAAATCGACATAGTGACATGAGCGCATATATATCTTAAAATCGACATCAATTAAGGGTCCGAACACCAAGCATAATTATATTAAGCCATATCCCAGTGGGCACAAATTTCAGTGCAATGCTGAATCAACATTAAATCAACATTGAATCGACATTGTCAACCAGTTTTCAATGTTGATTCAATGTTCTGTGCCCACTGGGATAGGGCAGATAAGAGCTTTAGATTGCACCTAATGTATACGTCGTTGGATTCGATCACACATAACCAGACAAGTTGTGTACAGTTCAGACGGAGAAGATTTATTCGGGGTAAAGATTACATCGACGTAGATGGGAGGGAAAATAATTGGTGTTGCGACGTTTCGATTCAATTGGTGAATCTTCTTCAGGTAATTACACCTGATATGTCTGATATGATAGAACTGTGCGGGTAAACAAAAGCCACAAAGGCTAGTTGATACTTTATGGGGCATATGAACCATATCTCACCCAATTACAATTAATGCACACATTATTATTATCATCAACTTTAATTCAATTCAATTTGACAAGACTATAGTGTTTATTCTGCAATCTCAAAATATATAAAAGTACCCGGTACAGACAATCATGTTTGTTTCAATCAAAGTACAGATAATGTTGAAACTTACAATGAATTATAAATTACTTTTGCATATTTGGTTTAAAGCACATCACTTTCATTATTAACGTATGAGGACTTACAAAAGAGTCCCACCCATGATGAAGTGAGTGAATTGGCAGTGATTATATGCTGCAATGACCTGCCGACATGGCTGGCGACATGGCGACATGGGCACATGGCTGGCGACATGGCTGGCGACCTTGGACAAAGACCTCTGTAGAAAGACCTCTGCAGAAAAGTGATTATCCTACGGGGTCAAAGATTAGAAAAGGGAACACTGTGACCTGGCCGTTCGGCTTCGGGCCTTAGAATGTAAATTTGGAAGAAGCACCTGCTCCAAAGTTCACCTGCCCAACGTGGGTGCGGCCACCGGAACGCGGGGGAGACAGGTCATGACATTATTGTCCAAAAGGCCCCCGACGTTAAGGCATTCTGGGTAGTCCTTTATCTGGATAGACCCTATCAGGCCAATGCCCCTCACTTCACCTCTGTGACAATAGCCTTGAATAGGGAGAATATTAATAAAGGTGTGGGGTACAGGCCAGGTATCACCCCTATCAGTCCTATCAGTGAACACTGTTCAGGGATGGGGAGGGGGTAGATAAGAGATTACCCAGACCTATGTTAGATTCCAAGATGGCCGTGGGGGGCCTTTTGGGCAATATGGCAGCGCCCATGGTTGTGACTGCAGATGGGTCAAAAGCGACCTGGCGACCTGGGCCGTTTTGGAGGCGACTTTCGACCTAAGGCAATACCGGTATTAAAAATGACTTTGTAACTTTTGGTAAAAAATGACAATAGAATAAAGGGTCCACAAAAGCCACTTTGTGACCTGGACCCCTTAATTTCAGCGACTTTCCGACCTCAGGGGGGTACCCACCTGCACCCCCATGGTTCAATGTGTCTAAGCCATAGATATCATGTCTATGGTCTAAGTCGTATATTTTTTATTCTCATTCTCATGTACCACACCAAGGTCACTTTCAAATGTGCAAGTACCCTGTACTGTAGTAGATAGTGCATTTTATTGCTTTCACAATTTGCTAAATGAGAGGCACCACCGAGGTTCGAACTCGGGCTCCTGGATTCAAAGTCCAATGTGCTAACCACTACACCATGGCGCCACCTGCTATGAGAGAGAAGTGGGTCAACGGGGAGGACATGCCGCTGACAGTAGGCGACCTACCATACTCCGATTATCCCGGTACACTGATTGTCAAACTGTACACTAGTATGCAGAAGTAGCCTCATATCATCTTTATTACAATCTATCATTGTGTATCTGAGCAAAATATATTAAACAATCAAGAAAATGTCCTGTTGGTTGGATTTTTAGATCTATCGGGCTTTACTCTTTAGCTTTTTTAAGATATTTATTACGTGGCATATAGGCTTAGGCATATGCAGACATAAGAAGGCCTATTCATTTGTATGGGACAAACTAGAATTGTACCCGTTAAGGAGGAATTGATTATAGCCTACCTTTTTATCGAGAGAGAGAAAGAGTTACACGATGGGTTGTAGTGGGAAATATTAAATCCTGCTGGAGGATTGCATGGTGGAAACATGTTGACGACCCTCTTTCAGTTCTGTACAGTTCTTGTTTATGATCTATGATCACTGGCGACCTGGTCTATTAAGTTCAGGAAAGAAAAAAATATATACTAGTATGTTGAAGGTTGACCCACTTTTTTTTAGATTTTCATGAAATTTTGTAAAAGGTTAAGTAGCGAACGCCATTTCCCAATTTACACCGACATGCCAAGGAAATGACAAAGAAATCATTTGTGTTTTATGGATACCCTAAATAAAGATGACCATGCAGTGTGGGATTGCGGCGATGGCTAGGGTCCTCTATACTACTGAACCCAGCATCGTTCATCATATATATTTAGTTAAAGGGTACATGTAATGATATATAGTACAAATGTACATGTATTGTGATCTAAGCAAGAATACCTACTACACCGACAATTCGCGTACTCTATATATAGTAGGCATAGTCATGTGATCTCATGAAAGTACAAACTCGGCATTAAATAGTTGTCAAGTGATCTATAATCCACATATCTATAATAAATTGGGATTGGCGTCACTAAATGATTATGTGTAGCGCCTATTGCAGGTCTTTGAATAAGCGACGGGGTAGAAAGGTACATGTATACACTATATTATGCCAATGAAACAACGTCTTGAATAAGTGCCGGTCGCAGGGGCGGATCCAGGATTTTGAAAAAGGGGGGGCGTGAAATAGGCAATGTACTGAGGGTATTGGAAATAGTCACATTAAAATATACAGAAAAATAGGGGGGGCGCACGCCGGGTCCGCCCCCCCCCTAATTCCGCCCCTGCGACGGTCGTGTACACGTATAATCATAGGAAGTCCTGGAGCATATATAGTTCAAATAACAAGCGCTTACAGTTACACGCATATTTTTCCTATTAATATTTTTATTGATCGCTAATAAGATATAAATGTATACATGTTGTCATGATCTAGGCTACCCGATCAGGTCCGACGGGGTATCCTTCGAATATTATATCCAATATCCAATTGAGTTTACAAGATTATCTTAAATTTAACTATTAAAACCTTCTCTTTTCCGGAGTCACCCATGTTTTGCATCATCAATAGAAAATTGTGTTTGCCTATTGCCCTATTGTAATGAGGGTACTTCCCAGTTAACTAATATGTCACACCATAATTGCAATAGAATGACCCGTTATAACGGGAATTGATAGGGATATGTGGGTCTGTGCTGGCGCATTCGACCACAACCTGACCGAGCCGGGTGAGACACGGGCAGCTTGATTTGACCATGGTCAGTGCTGCTGCTCTGCAGTGACCCCTACCGAGACGCTCCGACAGTGAGTCTGGCGTTACGACAAACATGTCTGGAGACGCCGGTAGTGTCGTCTGCTCAACCTCCCTCATATTGCACTGCCCATGCACTGCGGAAGCACCGAGAAGCCTGACCAGTAGTAGCAGACGACAGTCCCCCGTGGAGACAGACATGCAGCCGGGAAGCTGCCAGCCCCCACCTGTTCCACCCTCCCCCACCTGATGCCCACCCAGGGTGCCCACCTGTAGTCGGGCAAGTTTGTATCTAATGGTGTATTGTCTCCATAACGTCATCAATTAACGGGCCCATACGTCTACCTTTATTCCAGTGCTAACGACGTCTTCCTCAATTGGGGCCGCAACATATTAGGATGGTCATGGTGTCAATGGTTATTGCAGGTTCTATTGTTATAAAAACAGGGACTGTCTGTGTTTGAGTGTTGTGTCTCGAGGAACATATTGTTGTGCCTGGTGGGTTATGGTCTGTGGGGGTGATTGGAGATGATGGTGTGTCTGGGGAATCATTATAGTTAATGTGTATCGGGAAACAGTTCAGAGAGACCTATTGATATAATGAGTGTCTACTTTAGTATATGCCTGTGTTGCTGTAGGAATCAGACATCAATATAAGTCTATCTGCTAATAGGACATAGCATATCGGGGTGATTGCAGACGATGTTCTATACATTCATTTTGGTAAACCGCTCATGTGACCGATTTAAATTTGAAAGGGCCTAGATGACCCTTCTCCCTAAAATTGGATGCATATTGTAATGTCCCTGTCCTGTTATTGGAAGCGTTATTGTTGGTCTGCTTTGTCATATGGGGCTATACATGTATACGTGTACAATACAGCCATAGAAGACGTCATTAGCAAGCCAATAGGTCTACTAAAATATTGCTATTCCTAAAATTACTACCTCTAGTTTTAACTAACCCTCAATTGACAATTTCGTTTCAATAAATGTCAATACAATCTACAAATGGCCAATATCCCTTGTGAGTAGCTTTGGCAATGCACAGGGAACTGTATTATCGGACAAGGCATGGCAGTAGGGCACATTACATATAGGTCCACAATACAAGGCAATTGATACATTGAACGATATTCAAATTAAGCAATAGATAAGGGTTAAATTATAATTATCTTAAATTTGCAAAGTTTGGAAAAATTGCATATTGCGAAGTCATTTTTCTAGTATGCAGTGGCGGATCCAGGAATTTTATAAGGGGGGGGGCCAAGATCTAGGAAAGTGAGGTGAATGGTACCGACCACCGCAAGCGAAGCGCAGCGGCCAAACTAGGGGGGTTTGGGGGCATGCCCCCCCAAGAAAATTTGCAATTTCTAGCCTTGAAATGGTGCATTCTGGTGTATTTTGGCACATCATTTATCATGGCTGAGATTTGTATTTATCTATTTTGTTGGGGCTGGAAAATTGTTTTCTTTGGAAAATTTTGAAGTCTAAACTTGAAATGGTGCAATCTGGTACATTTTGGCTCCTAACATATGGCTCTAATAGATCCATGTTATTCTCTATCATTGCAGCTGGGATATTCTTTTTGGAGTGGAAAATTTTGAAAATTCTGAAAGTCTAGATTAGAAATGGTGAAATCTGGTGCATTTTGGCACATATATCATGGCTGAGAGATATGTATTTATCCTTTATCATCGTGGGTGGGACATTATTTTTAAACTGGAAGAGATTGGAAAATGTCGAAGTGGCAGGGCTTGGTCGACAGGTTTTGGGTCAGGAAGGGCCAGGTTTAGTGCCCGATCCCAGGGTTAGGAAGGATCAGGTTTACAGCCCATATGAGGGTTAGGAAGGGCCAGGTTAGGGGGTCAAAAGGGCTAGGCTCAGTGGTCAGAAATGGCCAAGCTCGGGCATCAAAAAGGACCAGGTTTGACGCTCAGAAAGGGCAAGGTTTAGGGCCTAATCCCAGGGCCTAGTCCCAGGAAGGGCCAGTATTCAGGGTAGAAAGGGCCAGGTTTGGACATCAGAATTGGCCAGGTTTAGGGCCCAGTTTGAAGGTCAGAAAGGGCCAGGCTAAGGGTCAGAAAGGGCCGAAGCTTGGGCATCAGAAAGGGGCCAATTTCAGGGATCAGAAGGCTGATATCTTGGCATTAAAAAGGGTCATATTTGGTTTCCAGACAGACCAGATTTCCCTTTCTCCCCCCTCTTTCTTCCCTCTCTCCCTTCTCCTCTTTCTCCCTTTTTTTTTTTTTTTTTTTTTTGATTTCCCAAGGGGGGGGGGGCAGGGCCCGTGTGCCCCCCCCCCCTGAATCCGCCACTGGTATGTTACAAGGGTGTTTAAAGAAATGCGTGGCTGTAGGGGTCATAATAAAATGAAATTCAGCATGAGCTAAAGCAGGAAACGTTATACAGGACGCGTGAACGTCCGCGAGTGTCAGCGTCAAATCCCGGGCGTCAAATACGCCCCAAGGGGCTTTTCTGACGCGTCCCGCGGCAATCACCATGCATGGACATTTTGAAACTGTAAACTTCTATTTTCTTTTGTATTTCAGATCATTTGGCATGGGGTAAATGCCAGGGGTAAATGGACTAGATTCATTATAATGGAAGTCCCGGGTTAGAAGTACTCGATTCTAAGGGATTTAGGGCCTCCATGTAACCCCCCCCCCCCCCATCTTATAATCCCTTTAATCCCCACGCCCCTGCTCCAAAAGCCTCCATCCTCCTCATCTCCCGCCCCACCCCCTGCTGGTGTGTGACGACGAGTAGTCTGCGTGAGTCTGGCTTTCCGACAAACTTTACCAGAAAGCGCGACGAATGTCTGACCAAACTTGAAGCCCGCCATAGGCTTCCCCTTGGACGAGACCCTAATGCCTTGGCTTCTATTGTCCACTGTTGGGGCTGTGTCGGCGCCGCAGACGACACCATGCTGCGAGAGACGCGCGCGGGAAGCTGAGTCCATCCACCTTACCTGTGGTTCGCTGAGGCGCCGCCAGGTGGGGTGTGTGCGCGGCGGGGTGTAAGCCCCTTATGGTGGGTCCTTATGGGGAGTAAAGTGATGCTTTGTTTTACACACAATGGGAATCAGTGGCTAACAACAACATATCGCCACCCCTCCCTTTGTAATGTGGTTAACGCGGGGTTATCACTTTGTTTATATGACTGTTGGCCTTAAAGTATATTGAAGTCCTACATAAGCATAGACAAACTTCAGTGGGAGGCGGCGACAAGTATGCTCAGCTAGGTCTGGGCCCGGGTCTTGGTTTTACCCGGGAGGTCTTATCAGAGTTATGTTTTACTAGTAAACCCTTCAATCCATCTATGAAATTTGAACAAGATAATCAGCCCTTAATTTATGAGATGACAATTACATTAAATTCGTATAATACTTAGACACATCAGTCTACAGTCAATAAGTACCAACTTTTCCATCCAGCATCACCAGCTCTTTATGTTCTCTGATAAATGTGCATGAAGCATCACTAAAGGTGATATGCCTAACCAGAATGGCTCACATGGCACTTTAGATGTCAAATACATGAAATGACCCTTCTAAGGTCCAAAGTACACTACTATATAGGCTACAATAGTGTAATGTAATAACTATGTTTTTTTCTAATAACTTATTTTTATACTGACATCTTCGGAGGAGTTAGTAACACTACATGAGATGTGTCAATAAACCTATTTAAATAATGTATCATCTCTTGGAGGTGTAAATCGTGAATGAGATCTGTAATCTGGTACCCTTACATTTTAAGTTAAAATCATTATCATTTTATATAATATATAGTTTATGATTTGTATATAAATGTATTTTATGCATAGTTTATAGTTATCATGATGCATAAATGCAGCTGTTGTGAGTCACGTGCTAGGGCTGCATATAAGCATTGTACAGGCCCCTGATATGTAAGTCATGTAAGGGGCTACTTGATATAAATAATGTGCCTCTACATGGGTAAAAATCGACACGGGCGACACGGCGACACGGCCGTTTTGGACCTTTTTAAAAATCGACGGACACAGAAAAATAAAGGATAAAAATCGACCTGCAGTTATCTCTCTATAAGTCCTTATTGGATTCTAAGAATATGTGGTAAACCCCGGTAGACTTTGTTCATGTCCCTATAGCTGTATGTGTCTCATGTCACTCCCTGGATCTGCTACTGATGGCAGGGGCGGATTGTGGGGGACCTTGTGGTTCGACCCCTCCCAGTTTTGGAGAACTAAAGGAATTAGTGCTCAGAATCCTTATCAAATTCATGTATCTACCCTGTACAGTTAGCCAATAGACATTAAGAGCACCACATGAAGAGAAAGACAGGGAGTCCTCTACCTATCATATTCCGTATTGTTATAGCACGATAAAAACTGGCCACATATATATGTTCACATTCTGAGACCTTTCTGGAACTTTTACTTAAAGAACCTCAAATTCTGAAGGGATAACTGAAAAATCAAAAGATGAGCTGTTATCATATTCAATTATGTATGTATACCAACAAACGCGAATTAAAGTGTAGCTCTCAATTACAATAATGAATACATTGTATAGTAAATACGCCTGTCTTATTGGACAATGATATTTTTCCTTTTAACCGTTGATTATAGTTTGCTAATCTACATTGTAACATATATTGTGGATTTTTATTCTACCTTTATACTGGTTCTATATTTTCCCATATACCGGCCACCAGACCACGATGCTGGTCAGTCATGCATGGCGCGGGGGCTTTGGGCACGGCTGGAGGGTGTCTGAATATTGCACCCTCAGCGTTGCGTCCAATCAGGTGAAGGCTTGTTCCAGGGTTTGCAGGTACCCACCCAATCATGGCAGTCCCATTATGTCTCCTGCACCCGGACCAGTATAAAAGGCACCGGCAGGGCACAGAGAGGACAGACACTTGTTGTGCTTCACTTCTACCACTATACATTACTGAAACATGGCTGCGACTAAAGCATCACTGAGTGATTACGAAATCGTGGGATCGTTAGGATCTGGAACTTATGGAATTTGCAAGAAGGTGCGCCGCAAGAGGGATGGCAAGGTAAGATCTTTATCTGGTCAATTATCATAAATTTTAAATACTTGTCACATTGACATAACATAATCAGTATAATGTATTTAAACAAACGATCAAGGGTGGTGATGTCGTTCTGTGATCTAGGCATATGGATCAAAGGTGATTTCAGCTACGTGTAGGTACATATTGTGTTGATTAACAATTTGTCATATGTATCTCAATTGTATATTCGTAGCATCGTAAAGTGATTGACATTTAGAAATATTCGTTCTGTTACAATTTAAAACAAGTACACGATCATATTCAGTATTGCCTAGGGGAGCGCTTTCCACGCTATGAAATATTGTCTTTAGCAGACATCAATCCAAAAAAAGATAAAAGGGTGGTTTTGAGTTGGCTATGGCATGTCTAAAGTTTAGCGCCAACAGCAACTCTCCCATTTGGCGAGTTCTAGGGATTTCAAAGAACACAGTGGCGTCCGCCAAAGCATAGTGTCCGCGCCAGATAATCCCATAGTTAAGGTGTGCTAAGAAAAGGTAGTTGTGAAGAGGGGGCTTAGCCTTAGGTCTCTACTGTGGCGCCGACCACCCCTGTCTACACTGGGCATCACACACTAACTGTGAACACCTCACTGAGTACATGTATTAGATACAACCCATCCGACTACCGCCAAGCTTCTGCCTATGTAGCTTAGACTGTTTGTCTTGTGTGTCCATATGAGAACATGCAACACAGACATTGTTTGTTAGTCTCAACCGGCCAACAGAATGATTAATGAGCCGCGTCCAATAAGGGGATTTGCTGATCAATGAGATACGTGTATCAAACTATAGCAGTCTCAATACATTGAAACAACTGAATATCATTGTCTTTCATTTAATTCCCCCCACAATTAACTAATCTAAATGTCGTCTGCCTTGTTCCAGATGTTGGCCTGTAAGGAGATGAGCTACCTGCACATGTCAGAGCAGGAGAAGCAGATGATGGTGTGTGAGGTGAACCTGCTCCGTGAGCTGAGGCACGAGCACATCGTCCGCTACTACGAGCGTATCGTGGATAAGAGCAGCTCCAAACTCTACATCCTCATGGAGCTGTGTGATGGCGGAGATCTGGCCTCTCTCATCAAGACCGTGAAGAAGGAAGGGTAAGCAGTCATTGACTTCTATATTATGATATAAGGGGAATTTGGGTGGAGGAACTCTTTTTATCTGAAAGATATGATTCTAATATCGGACTGATAGGAATGATTTCAAACATTAAACAGTTATCCTGTATTTTATGGTTTATTTCCGTGTATACATTATAAGCTGAAACATGTTAATTTATACCCCATGTTTTCCTTTGCAATGCTCTATAACATCCATTTTTTTGCATTGCAGGCGCTACATTGAGGAGTCCTACATCTGGAAAGTACTCGCTCAGCTCACTAAAGCTCTCCATGAGTGCCACGGCCGAACACGTAAGGAGAAGTCTGTCCTTCACCGCGACCTCAAACCAGCGAATGTCTTCCTTGACAGTGAGATGAACTGCAAGCTCGGCGATTTTGGGCTGGCCAAGGTCCTCAGCCACGATGCCAGTTTCGCTACTACCTTCGTTGGCACCCCTTACTACATGTCGCCCGAGCAGGTGACCCTGGAGGAATACAATGAGAGCTGCGACATGTGGTCCTTGGGTTGTATCCTGTATGAACTCGCCACCCTCTGCCCACCCTTCGTAGCCAACACCCACCGGGACCTGGCCATCGCCATCTGCAATGGTGAAACTAAAACCATCCCCAAACACTACTCCAGTGCACTCAAGTCCGTCATCAAGTCTCTACTGTCTGTCGATGTAAGTATTCTCAATGATGTATATACATTTGTATACGTACATGTTGTCTTTTATGTTTGATAATCAATTGCTTCAGAGAGATGATCTTGGCTGTATTTCCTACAATATAAGATCTATTATCGAAACTGTAAAAATAAGAGTTTGTCTCGTGTAGATCCATAAACATGAAGTGAATACATGAATCTAACCAAAAAATGTACACTTTTATTATTCAGACTGAATTCCGACCATCTGCAGCAGACATCCTCTCCAACCCGGAGCTCAAAAAGTACATCAAACGAAGCGAATCTCCCAAGCAGAGCCAGAAGCCATCGGATAGCCTCAGGGAACAGCAACACAAACTTGCCAAGAGGGAAGAGGCACTGAGAGCCAAGGAGCTGGCTCTGGAGAAAAGAGAGAAGGACATTCTAGGTAAGCTTCACACTATATAGCCAGTCCCCTTTTATATCTTTGTCTTGCTTTCGGCCGATAATTTCCTATAATGAGTTTTTAAATGCTTGTGTTTTCAAGCATATTATCAATTTAGTTCTACTGAAACATTCTGAGTATATTAATTCGAATCAATTATTATGTTATTCGTATTCTTATCATTTGCCTTTTTTCCTTACAGCAAAAGAACAACAGTTGAAATTGAGGGAAAAGAAAATAGCTGCTACTCAGAAAACAAGCTCCAGACAAGCACAAAAGAACGTGGTCGAAAAAGAAAACCGAACCCCAGCTGCCAGCAAAGATAAAGGTAAACCATCAACCAATACCAAGTCATGCTTCTCACCTATCGTAGGAATACCTCATAAATACAATCCAAAGCCCAGGGCCAGTCCATTGGAACTTAAAAAACAAAACCCACAACTGGAAAAGTGTCCAAAAGTAGGCTCAAAGTTCAGCCCTTTGGGAGTAAGAAAACTAGGACAAAGTCCCATACTGGGAAGGTCCCCACTGTCTGTCCAGAAGAAGGGCACAGTAGCCGAAACCAGCTCTTTGATCTCGCCCATTACTAAAGGATCCGCAGAGTCATTCGCTACAGTTGAAATGACCAAGAGAATATAAAGAAAACTGCATGTAATCCTAACAAAAATGAGCACCCGATGTGATAGTATACTCTTAGACTTTATTTAAAAGCTACCATTTATACCACAATATACTTATGCCAAGCCTTCCTTCCTTCCATAACAGAAGCCAATGACATGAACAACAGACTGATTTCTGCACTCAAACGTGCCGCGAGGGCAGCGCTGACAAAAAACAAACAGGAGTCATTCACCGAGCGGGTGGGTCGTCTGTCTACGGACAGCCAGGAATGGACCAAGTTGGAGCTCGTCAAGGTTATGTGCCACCAGATGAAGCACCAGTTGGACAATAAGCAGGCCGCTCGGCTCTCTAAGATCCTCAGTCGGTCAACCGAGCTACAACGCGAGATGCTTGAGATGCCCACTCACACTAAATATCTCATAGCTCTTTAAACACTGAGCACATAAGGAGTTAATATGGATCAAGATAAGCTACAATCGTCTTGTTGGATATACATATAGAAACATGGCAGTGGATGGACAATCTGAGATAAAGGATGAGACATTGTCGTCCTATTGAAGCAGCATTCTTACAATGATGAACTGACCATCAAAGATTGACATATTCTGCCTTATACTAGTCACATCGGGTGCTTCGTTTATTTTCCAATTTATTTGTCACATAGATTTCACTTTTGTGTACGTATGTGAAACATGGTGCTGTAAATACATGTTGTGTGTTACACTTGTATATATATTTATATTGTCTGGCAAAATAAATTTGTATTGTATTGTACTTTCTCCTTCGCCTCTTCTTTGAATATTTAACTTGTATGTTACCCTATAGTAATATCGTATGCGACATACGGCAAATGCCCTCGTCCTTATAAGCATCATCCCCTTCACCAATTTAGACACTTGATGGTAGATTAATAGTTCTGGTACTAAAATACCAGACTACCGGTAATTATATAAACGCCCAAGGAGCTTTTTACGTCGAATACAGTATATTCTCTTGCTAATACTTCGTATGAAAACCATGGCTGTAATTCCTAAATCGTATGCAGGCGAATCACCTGATATTCCAATTCTTAAATTTTACATACCTGTACATGACAAATACAAATGTAGCTAAAATCACTTTATCAGTAAGAAATACAAATATTTCATGTTAAATATTAATCTACCATCAATTTGCAACCATTTAGGATGAGGCGGATAGCTAATGTCGCCCTTTAAGTGTTTCCAATAAACACCCTACACCAAGCCCTTGGCGTCTATGTCTTTATCAACATTTTACCATAATTTGAACATACCATTGTGTAGGAGTCATCATTACATATAGAAAGCCATTGGGAGACATATACCCGGTACGGTATCTGATACCATGACTAAAATCAAGCAATCACATCCATCTAGTTATTTCTATACACGTTTATTGAAAACAATCACAAACACAAATAGTACAGATTACCTTAATACCAGTTTAGATGACAGTCTCTGAATGTTCATTATAAAAATCTGGTGGCAATAGACAATATCTTTGTGAAATCACCCTCTTTGCCTCGTAGCATTGATGGTATCGGAACTCGTATACGTGTTCCTGTGGGCGTGCCGTTGTCCTCCACCAGTACTATACTGTTTGTGTCAAATCTAGGCACCATTGTCTTTTGCTTTTGCTTGAGGTTTACAAGGTAACCCCTCTTCTTTTGTCCCCTGATTGCCACAAGGACTTTGTCTCCTAGTTTACCGACGCCCTTCTTGTTATAGACGTGGATACAGCGGGCAGGCTTCCCGGCTAGTTCTGCTTCCCGCCCGATAAGACTGTTATCTACCACACGGAGTCTGCTCAGCTTCCTAATCTCTTCCAGAGGTCCAGTTGTGCTGTTAAGGTGAAGCAGAAAATTCCTATAGTGATTGTGGAATCTTTATTCGCATATCGTTAGTACAAGTTCAGAAAGATTTGCATTTAAACGTGCATAAAACATAAACAAGGGGAGAGAACGCCAGTGGTATTTCTTATCAGCACTCTAAATCAATGAAAATATTTTATAGAATGTTCATGTGGTTAATCTAATTACCGTAGTTTACTTTAACAAAAGAAAAGAACATTCACCAGAAGGTAAATCCGGTATAGCATAGCCTAGCCCTAGACTAGTTATATGAACTTACCTAAATGCTCTTGTCCCAATATTACAGGCTTGTGACACCATAATTCGCTGTAAAGATTGCATAGTCCTGAGAACCGACATCTGGAAGGATGGAAGATAATACAGGTACTATATAAAGTTACAATGCTCTATTTTCGACTAGTATGTTTACAATAATTATTTTCTATCCCTCTAGCCTAGAGTTTTCTTGGGAAATCCCAGGGAAAAAGTAGGAATTCCTACAAAAGAATGCAAAGTGGTTTCTTTGAAGTGAACCCAACCTCAGAAAGTCTCTTTTTGTAACATCTAAACGTAAGAGCACATCCGATGGTTGGAGCTTAAAAACCTTTCAAAACTTTGGTTCAATACTCCTTTGTTAGACAAGTGTGACGGAACTGACTTTATAACGAAAGTGCAAGATGTAATAATGGTTGTCACACACGCGACCAAACTGGGGTGACGCGGGGAGATCGGGGCTAGGGCTATAGGCTGATGACTGACATTGACAACTTGTCCCAGGATAAAATAAAAACTTGATTAAATTTAAAAAAATCTACATCCGATGGTTGGAGCTTAAACATCTATCTTCTAATAATTGGTCCTCAACCACGTCAAGCCCTCAAGGTCCAGGATACTTGACATACTTCTCCCCTACCAGTACCGGGAGACAGGGCTGCTTATAGACATAATGGCTACCCCTCCCTCCCCCTCCCCCACCCCCCCCCCAAAAAAAACAACAACAACACAACAAAACAACTTAATATATAACTTTCTGTGCCATCAGTCATCACAGTCTCAGGTCAATCATTCATGGACGTAAATAGGCTTACATAACATAGTCATAGACATAGACATAGGCCTATTATCATTATTATTTAGATTCATGGTCCAATGCAGGTCTACTCCCATCCCGAACAAAGATATAATGATTATGATTGCATTATGATATTGGGCTGGGGGTCCGAGACTGAGGTATTGATAGGGAACATTCACAAATGACGTCACCTTTTTTAGGGTCATTTTCAGGACCCCCCCCCCCCACCCCCTTGTCACCTTTTGTCAATAACCCCCCTAAGAAAGACATCACTAATTTTGAAGACCCACGCCCCCCACCAGCTGACCCTCTAAATGCAGTCTTACACAGTTAACTTAAGACATGATGGTACAATCTAATCATTCATAAATGTATACATACTAAAACCTGAGTAGTCTCTAAATTCTCCCCACTGATATCTGTCAGTGTCATGAAAGTAATGCAGGTGCAAATGGCCATGTATTTGACCAGGTGACGTTTTTGACTGGTCAACATATTCGATGGGCAGTCTCAGAATAGCCCCAAATTTGAAATTATCCTTGTCCTTGATACATAGTTGTATAGTGTTACATTACATTACTGTCACTCTGAAGCCCAAGTGCTGGTCAAATGGACAGGTCAAATACGTCACCATTTACACCGGCATCACTTTTGTGAGACAAAGTCATATTTGCCCAGTAGTAGCATATACATTACATATACATTACATGATGTATTGAGGACTGGTAATAGTCACTTTCTGCACCGTGTGACAATGGCCAATTAGTTACCATTCCAGCTAGATAGCAGAGATACTGTTACATTGACATCAGTTTTAATACTGATATGCTCAATACCAGGGGAATTCCCTTATCCTAATTAGTCTTTTTTTTTTTTTATATCCATGCTACATATTGTTATTTTTATTCATAAATATGTGTGGACTTGAAAAGGTAATGTCACATAGACCCTGGGACCCCCCCCCCCCCCCCCACCCCCATGTCACTTTTCGTCACTAAACCCAAAGACCCACCCACCCCCTAGCAGGTGACGTCATTTGTGAATGTCCCCATACCTGACAAGCAAGGGCTGACAAGTGACAGCTGACTGCTGAGCTAACCCAGCGACAACACCAGTGACCAGCGCCCCGGCCGGCACGGGCAAGGTCAGTGAGCGTGCATTTTTTGGGCGATAATAAGGGTATTTTGTGAAATTAGACAACAAATAACCAACAATTAGGGTTTGATTACCATTGTATGCAAACACTTTTTTTGATAAACCATCGTATATAATATGTAAGTAACTAAGTCCACAGATATATGAAATATACCTACAAAAACAATAACAAACTTACTGTGAAAATGTCACCGACCACAGATGTGTCTTCGCGAATGTTCAACTCCAAACTAACGTATGCTTTTTCCACCAGATGGCGATGGTTCTTTTTTTCCCATTTCAGAACATAATTTCTTATCCTTCTTATCAATTCCAGTCATAGAATTATTTGCAAAATGCATCGTTTTTATACATTGAAATACACGATGCAAACAAAGAAATGTGGTGGCGTAAATACTATTATATGTATAGTCGGTAGGTATATTTTCTAGATACACCCTGTCAACAACTAATTGCAGCTGCAGCTGTCAGAACGGAGATGCTTATTTCCAACATAATTCTGCTATAAATTAGTGTTAAACATAGGGATTACATCAATAGTAGATTTCCCTGGCATCCCATAGACTCTCTGGTAAGTAGAAATGAATTTTTAACGCCATATTACAAGTGTTTTCTGCCTGAACTCCCGGTGTATCTTGGCGTCGTTTCGGCGTTTGCAAATGCATCGCCATCGCCATCGGCTGTCGAGGTTGGACTGGTCACTGAGTCTGGAGAAGCCACACTGCCAGACATCTACCCTTGGCAAGCCTTGGAATTGAAAGTTCCTGCCATCGGCGATTTCATGATCACAATAAAGGAGATCTGGTCCTCGACTGCTAGGTAGTAAATTAAATATTAGGGCCGAGTCATTTTTATTGCCAGCTGGGAGGGGGGGGGGGGGGTAATAAAATGTATGAAAAACAGGCCTGTTTCAGTGAGGGGGCCAAAACTGTTGGATCTCTATTTAATAGGGAGTGATCTTTTTTTCGGGGTTGGGGGAATCAAGATAACTTTCGTCTAATTGGTGGGGGGGGGGGGGCGGGGGGTCGGAGAAAATTACCCAAATTGCTTCAAAACCAGAACGTGTTTGATTTCAACTGCATTTTGGAGGCAGATGTCTTCTAAACTATTATTAGTATTAACGCCAGGTGGCCTTTACATCCCCTCAAATTTGTTTACCCCTACCCCCCTCCCCTCAAGCAAAACCAGTCCCCCCCCCCGCCCGTGTTTCTTATTCTTTTGTCTTGATTCGTCCAAATTCCATATTGCTCTCTTAGTCCCCCGGCCAGGCAGTGGAGCCGATGTTCAGCTTTCTGTGCACCTGAGATACACTTCCAGAAGTGTACCTCAGATATACAACAACTTGACCAATCAGAGGCAAGCACCTGCTGCAGAAGATGCATCTGGCTGTGTCTCGCGACCTTGAGCCAATGTTTTTGTCTCTGACCGGATGCCGTCTCTGACCAGCTGCCGTCTCTGACCGGATGTCACTTTGGGAGTTTAGTTATGTTCTACCAACAGCAGGAGGCTAATAATGATTACATAAGAGCTGCCATAACGTTTTTATATATCCTTATATATATGAGTATAGGTTAACATTTAAAAAACACGTTTTTCTGACACCAGGTCAGAGACGGCACCCGGTCAGAGACGGCACCTGGTCAGAGACGGCACCCGGTCAGAGACAAAAACATTGGCTCAAGGTCGTGAGACACAGCCATCTGCTGCTTCCCAAGATGGCTGACCGGAGGTGTATCTGGGATACACTAGGGAAGGAAGTGTATCTGGGATACACTAGGGGAGGAAGTGTATCTGGGATCCACTAGGGGAGGAAGTGTATCTGGGATACACTAGGGAAGGAAGTGTATCCCAGATACACTTGGGGAAGGAAGTGTATCTGGGATACACTAGGGGCAGAAGTGTATCTCATATATGTACTTGGGGGACAGAAGTGTATCTGGGATACACTAGAGGATGGAATTTTCAAATTCTTTATTGATTGCTCATAACATATCAGATACACATCAGTCTGCATTCTTAATGAGTGTATCCCAGATACACTTCTGTCCTCTAGTGTATCCCAGATACACTTCTTTCCCCTAGTGTACATATGTATCTGGGATAGACTTCAGTCTGCAAGTGTATCCCAGATACACTCCATCCTCTAGTGTATCCCAGATACACTTCCCCCCATGTGTTTACCACATACAGTTCCAGGTCAGCCATCTTGAAAAGCAGCAGATGCATCTGCGGCAGCAGCTGCCAGATTCTGATTGGCTAGTTTCTTCTGTATCCCACATACACTTCTACAAGTGTATCTCAGATGAACATAAAGCTGAACATCGGCCCCACTGCCCCGGCCAGCCTGTATTGGCATGATGGGAAAAAAATTACCAACTCTACAGGCAGGTGCTCATGACTAAATGTCAGAACGAGAGTAAAGCCTATCCCTATTAAAGTAGACTCTAATACTACTCCATTCCCAAGTATACCCCCAAAATATATGTTCACGAATATCCAAGTGGCACGTCCCCAAGATTACATGTCAGAAACAAAGTATCCCTTGGTTTCCTAATTATGATTATTACCAAATACCATGATAATGTAAATCTATTTGTGCTCAACATTTGGCTGTGGGATGGATCTTAAGTACTACATGTATTCCATTCAATGTGTTACTGATTGGATTGCAAAACCTAGGCATGCATACTTAACGTTGCTTAGCTGGGCATGAAATATATCACAATGTAGTATTTAGCTTCTCTTGGGGAGCGCAAGACCCCTAGTCACTAGTGGTATTGTGGCGTTTGGTGTCTGGCAACACTGGTGCCTACAACAGCCCTATCAAGGCATGCATTCCAGAATCACCATTAAGATATTTCTTATACCAATGATGTATGGCAGCAGAGATTCAGAATAAGACCTGCCAAAGCATTTCACCCATTGGTGCATATACATGTATTATTCTATTGAAGAAAAAGGCACAAAAAGAAGAAATCCCTGTAGCGGAAGTATGGTGGAAAAAGTAAGGCAGTATGGGAAAACGCATGATCATAAAATAAGTGGCAGGCGTAACTAATATGCAGTTGTAGTGTACAAAAAATGTATTCTGAGATGCTCGCTCATGCTCAGAGCTGCTCAGCATACCCCAGACATGTATAACCAAGCCCAGGAATGAGCTACTCTAGCCCGTCTGGATGCATGCCAGAATCGTCAGTCACTGAGTCAGATAATAGATGGTTGTAGAGGCACATGGTATTATTCTGATACATCTGTTATGTCTGAACTCTCTCACACTGAGTCATAGTAAAACCAAAGCAATGGTATAACTAATCGTCTAAGGTCCTATTGTATCACACTGGTTAGTGACACATACATACGATAGTAAAGCGGTAATAAGGGAAGGCGCAGGTGTACCAATCAGAACGGACACCGGCTCGGGCAGACTCAATTAATGCGATCTAGATCATATTCTGAGATGCTCGCTTATGCTCAGAGCAGCTCGGCCTAGACTGGGAATGAGCCGCTGGCCTGCCTGAATCCATGCCAGAATCATCAGTCAGATATTGGGTCTCTGTCAAATAACATATTGTGCTACATCCATCTATGATGTATGTCCCGAACATATAGCATAGAGAGAAAAAAGAGGAGGGAGAATAAAGATAAAGGAGCGAGGGAGAGAGAACGGAAGGAGAGAGGAGGTTTCTTTGTGAATTTGTGGATCCTGATGTCAGGCTATATGCAACATCTACAATGAAGCATATTGTTGCATCATGTTTTCCTTTTATATGTGCAGTACTCTATTTTCGGTGCACCATTTCCTTTTTACCCATTGCATTGCTGCCAGCCCAATACTACAGTATGGGCTGGGAGCAGGGCTGCATTTGTATTTTTGCGCCAGTTTGGTGGTGCAAGTCAGTGTGTAGTGGCAATACGCATTCCAACTACAAACAGATTGATCACAGGGATACTTAAAATATGTATATTGGGTGGTATGGCATCCTGCTCCCAGGCTATCCACCTGGTAGGATAGACGCTGGCCGAGGCTGCATGAAACCAGCGTATATACATTGATGTCATATAAAGGGATTATATACTAAATTATATTGATAATGCAGATGTTTTTTATGAGAACTGCCAAAGCGAGAAATTCATTGGACTATGGTTAAATACATGGCCACAACTTTGCTTCTAGCAGGACCATCTGAAAAATTCACTATTAGAAAGCAACAGTAATGGCCGGCCTTTGTGGCCGATGTCAGAAGGGCCCACATCGGCCATATTATAACGATTCTACATCGGCAAAAGCCGATGTGCCGATGCCATTTATGTAACACTGATGCCATTGATGACACCGGATAACAATTATTACACTTTCTTACATATTCACACTTGGTGACTTATGTTGTGAAAACCCGACTACAGGTCCCTATCCATGCACTGGCCCTTTCAAGTGGGCCTTCAGTAGATGATGAGTAAAAGCTTATATGGACGAGTTCCAGGGTTGTCTACTCTAGTCACATCTCCCTTTCCCCCTCAGCCCCTGGAACCGGCACTATCCTCCATGGTCACATCAGAGACCCCGTCCACTCCAGGGTGGTGGTGGTGGTGGTGATATGATGGTGGTGGTAGGGTGGTGGTTGGCGGTGGCAACTGCAAATGTGGCAGCAGCAGCAGCAGCAGCAGCGGTGGGCGGTGCACAGTGCTGGGATGAAGACAGAGGGGAGGGGAGGGGGTAGTGGGAACAGTTCTCACGTGATGCTAACACCTGGAGGATGCTTGTCGGCCATGGGATGGCTGCAGGAGTGCCAGCACTGCGGGAGGTAGGAGGGTGGAGGACCGGCGCCATGGAGGCATGGTGCATACTCCAGGCTGAGTGGTGTCTATAGAAGCCCATTGGTGTCTACTACACACAGTGAGTACTATCAGTCAGAGATTACTGCTTATTGGCCATCTGTATTTTCCCGACAGGTGGTGGGAAGGGGGAATGGCAAAGTATTGTTTCTACCAATACCAATTTTAGTCATACTGGTATATGCGGTTTGTAGCGTTTGTCCAACATATAAAATTGCTGATTCATACTAAAATATGGAGACATGGGTGATACTCACATAATCAGATAACGCTGTCTTTGGTGGGGAGGACCATATGGGGTATCATATGTTTATAAGGAGACATAACGTGGGAATGCCTTTCAGCTGTTTACAGCGTTATAACCTGGTATAAGCAGGACAACAGCACCATCAAATGCGTGTGGTATCGACTTATATAAGTGCCTTGGCACTGTATGAAAGCCTGTGCCACCCTGTCATACCATTATGGGAGAAAAATGGGACTTTAACCCTCCCCACAGAAGAAGTAGAAAGCAGCAGACTGTTCCCTCATCCATTTCTTAGAGCGGCAGACAAATAGGGTCTGGTCCCAGTGGGAATCTGCACCAACCCAGCCTGCCAACAGGCCCCTGGTCTCCATGGTGACCGTTTACACTCCACTCCAACCTCCGATAAATGTGCTGCCTCTATTAGGGTGGACTGCAGTGTGACCTGTACCGGTTCTGTATGCGGGACATAATTCCACATATATTGTGTTCAGTAACACAATGGTGGGGTATAGTCGTCGTGTATGCTATAGTTACTGGTATTTTGACACTCCATAGACTGGTATTCTATATAGCATTATGTTGATCAATCTGGCATCCCGGGTGTGGCATATATACTTGGTATTTCTAGAATTCTGTGTGATATCGAATATCAAAGGAATATTCACCTGTACAAATGCCTGAGAGCGGTCTTACTTGAGTCTGAAATAAGCTACCATATGGTATGATGGGTATGCTTTTAGCCACGGTTTGTACCATTGTCAGGACACGTATTGCCAATACCAAGATAATGTTTGACAAGCGGCTCAGCAATGGTGTTGTCTGGCACCCTGTTATACATGTATTATACATGTAGCACACAAATAACTCATCTAACAATTATAAAAAAAATATTCCACTACAATACTCTGATGCAGATGCAGGTTGCAATTAGCAGACACACGTCTGATTCCTGCCTGTACACAATATGCTATACCCGGGACTCTGCCCCTCCAGTATGGTCACCATGGAAACACTGCATACTCTGCCCCATCATTAACTGGGGCCTGGACGTGCAGGAGACCATGGACACTGGACATGGCGTGCCCGGGTTTGTGTGGACAAATTAAGGCATATTGGAGCATGCGGGACAGGCCATGTGAGGCTTAGTGGGGCCTGGAATGAGCCCCGCTGCTCTCAGCAAGCATGGAGGCTGATGCACGTTTTGTCTCTTTAATCCTGCCATTGGGTTTGGGATGGGGTAAAGTATTAGCGTGTTATGGGAGCGTTTTGTTTATGGACTTGGATCCTTACTGGACGGGAGACCTTACTACTATTACTACCCACTATAAAACACAAGTAATTGCTGTTCGTCGATATCATAGTAATATACATGCTTTACTTGTTTTATAAATGAAATGGTATGAAATCAAATTCATTCAGTAATGTTTCTCAAGGGAGACATAATTATAAACAAAATACCATTTCACATCTCCAGTCGCTAACCTACCAGCCTGGGCCAGGGTCGATCCTTCCAGTAGTATCAGCATTGGAGCTAGGAGTCTGAGACTGCTAACCTATAGAAACGCCCACACCCACCCTACTCAGCCCTATCAGCTGGGGCAGACCTTCCTAAGCAGGGATCTCAGGTGGAGATCCAGTCATGAGCACGTCACATGCACATAGAGAGGCCCTGTGGTGAGACTTGTCATGTCACGTGATGTCCGCGAGGGCACGACTAATGTGACGGTGGGGGGGGGGGGGGGGGGTCTGCACATGGCCAGCTCATCTCCTATACATATTTGATGAATATCACAGAACCCATAGGCCCTGGGTGTTGCTGTCACACCCAGGCATCAGTCCACCTTTGGCCCTTATCTATGTGCCACGCATATAGCTGGTACTGCTTATGCGTAATAGTGTCGCCTGTACATTTGAGTCATAATTGATATCAGATTGATATTGCACCACAAACACCACGTATACACTAAGTAGGAAGATTTATATTATCGTCTTCAGAATCTATATTGCCAGGCCATAAGCACTTTTTTATGCACAATATACGATTAGTGGGGTGGTTCTCAGTATGTCTTCCCTCCCAAAGGGTTGACAGTCAATATCAATACCATGAATATATTTTATAGGATCGTTGTTAATTCCTACTGAGATAACAGTCCCTGGCGACCACCTCTCGAGGTTTTAATCCAGTCACGGGTCACTGCCATGTGTCCCTGTCAACCAGAGGAAAGCTGATAGGGCAGAGCTCCCATAGTAAAGTATAGACCACACCCAATCTCCAGGGAGCTGCAGAGAGCAATGGGCATTTGTCCTGCCTGCCACACATGTCTGGTCTCCCTGGGGCACTGTCATGGTGGCCTGTGGAGTACTCCTGCTGCTGCAAGACAAGGACACCAGGTAGGTAGGGGATGGGGCTCCCCTTCTACCTGCAGGCAGCTATAGGTTTGTACTGTAGCTCTAGACAAAGAAGCCATATGTAGTGATGGGTTATATTCCCATTGTAATGATGGGCACACGAGCACAGTATTGTGTGGGTCTTGCTTCCTCAGCATCTTTAGACCCACCTAGAGCTGCATTTGTCTAAGTCACAGCAATTCGTCTACCCCTATAATATTGATGGCAGCATCGCCTCACCTGTATCTGGCAACACACAGATACTTTGTTCACCACCGAGCCCTATTCAGAATACACAGCTAGAGTGATGCATATTGCTATTGTTACACCGCTCAAAAGCCTGTACTGGGTACTATGGGCCACCTGGGCCAATATATTGCTAATCTGCAACGGCATATCCAAGAGTACTACATAGTGGTGAATACGTTCAAAGATATTCGCCACTATACATTACTAATAGATAAGCCGTTGCAGATTAGCTATTAACTTCACATCAATCTAGACTGACATTTTATGGCATGGTCAGTTGCATTATACAACATTGACAGCAATTCCTGTTCCTGCTCACTTTAAAGGATGACTACTGATGTACTTCAATAAAACAAACATAAAGACTGACCCTCATGTTTGGTCAATGAAGACAGAGGAAAGATGATCAATCTGTGGCATGAGGCTTAGACCATGATTGAGATGTCGAGATGAAGATCACTCAGCCCTCAAAGCTTTGTCACCTCCCTCAAAGCTTTGTGATCCCCCTCAAAGCTGTCATATCAACAAAGGTCTACGTGTTGCTGTTCTTGCCACTAATGGACAATGATGTGTTAGTGCTCGACACCCCACCTGATTCCTATGCTATGTGTCCTGCTATTATATTCTGATAGAAAAGGGCATAATCTACATTGTATATCTACCTACCTATATTCTCTCCTTGCTAGATATTTGGTATGTAAATAAGGCTTCATTGTATAAAGGTTTGTATATGAGAAATCAGAGAGAATTCTGAAGTCTAGGGCCTTCACACTTGGTCACTGCCAATCAGCTAGTGAATGTGTTGAAGCAAAACATGAATCATAGCCTTAAGCTCAATCAGGACAGACATCGGCATTCCTTTAGAATAGGGCTGATACCACTGGCAGGAAACACTCACAAAAATTAAATAAATTAACCCCTGAATAACCTGTAAATCAAGCCAATTTTAAGCAGAAAATGGGGAGGGGAACACGAACAATACATTGGAAATTAAATTGAAAACAGACAACTGGCAGTTGGTGCAGAAACAGCCTGAATGGGGCAAGGCTGGTGATGGTCATTGTTGGTTGTTGCTGCGGGAAACAAGACTTTTCAGCCTTCAGTGAAGCCACCCAAGAAGCCACTTTGGTAGTGATGCAATCATACATCATGTCACCTATACCATAACCCCTCAAGGGCAGCCTTCTGGTTCCCCTGAAGATGCAATCATGCAGGCTATAACCCTTCAAGTGTGGCCTATGAAAAAAAGGAAGAGGCTGCATGACTACACCGCCTTGTGAAGTGTTTAGAATAACGGACACAATAAGTGTTCTAAACACTGTTTTGGCAGTGCACATGCCACATGTTGTTTATTTAAACTCGAATGTAGACCCATTTTTAGACGGTGCCATTGGTCTTTATAGTGTTGTATCTTTATAGAGAATGGCACCTTCTTTACTAGTCACTGAGGTCTGATCCTGGATCTAGATGGTTTAGTCATCTAAGTGGTCAAATTGCACATTGATACAAACTCATTTTGAGATTTCCATTATGATCATTGTGTGCACAACATATATAGCTATCTGGACATGTTTTCAAAAGTTCACATTTCAATTAAGTTGTTTGTGATATTCAGTGTTTTGTGGCAAAAAAGGGGTAAATTATCTGTTATAGCACTGAATTGAATGGGGAGCTTTTTCTGTACTAACACTTTAGGGATTTGCATTTTATACATACTTTGCAAATAGATATCATCTATTTGTTCAGACATCATGTAGATAAGATTCACCGGAAGTACATGGTTTGAAAATTGAATTCACATTTTAATTATCTTAGTAAGGAATATTGATCCTTAGATCACCATTCATTTAGGGGGAAGTTGTTTGTGAAAATTCAGGGTTGTTGACCCGTAACGTCTGGCTGGCGGCAGTCAAGTAGGTGGATAAGTAGGTGGATTACATAACTGACCTGTATTGTAGTGTATTGGTGAATTGTTTTTGCAAAAAAGGTGAAGGTCAGCAAGTGGCTGCCGTGTCTACTATAGAGGACAGTGTAGCGAGGTATGACCACCGATGTGTGTCGGGGGGGGGGGGGGGTGTCCAGAAACGGGAATGGTCAGCGAGGTCAGTAAATGAGGTGGGTGCTGGTTACAAGGAGGGGAGGGGAGTGCGAGGTATGTCCTCCCCCCCCCCCCATGTTGTAGTGGCCCAACCCCTGGACACCCCTCCCCCGCCCCCCCCCCCCCCACACACACACAGTGGCCAGTACGCAGGACAGTGTAGCAAGGCATGGCTGATCGATGTGTGTCGGAGGGTGGGGGGTGTCCAGAAAGGGGAATGGTCAGCTAAGGTCAGTAAATGAGGTGGGTGGGTATTATGGGGGGGGGGGGGTAACTCAGTAGACCCTAACGGTACTAAGGCATAGCCTCGGAGCGAGATCTGCAAGTAGCGTGGGTGTCCAAGTTGGGGGGGGGGGGGGCAGCGGAGGGGTAACAAGGTGCACCCCCCCCCCCCACCCCCACCTTACACACCCCGTCAGTTTGGAGAAAGTGTGCCCGAGCTCCCCCATGCAGCCTGAGCACCTGGGTTGTGAGTACTGCTGGAGGTGGGAGATATAATGCAATGGCACCGTCTCCAAGTATACAGAATTGTTACTGCTAAGATGATATAAAATGAAATGCTATCATATTTATCAAATCTGGCCGTTTCATGTGATAGCTGATACAATACGATAACAGTGTGTATTAGCAGCAAATTGGGCTCCTTCTGCATTAATAAATCTGCTAAGATCCTACTCAGACTAATGTGTCAGCTCAGTATCAACCTGGATGTCCACTGTACACAATGAACACAAACGCTGCTACTTCTTTCCAATGCAAGGAAATAGGAGGTCAGATCAGGGCCCACACCTGAGGCCATACTGTATGTGTCTGGGTCAAGGTAGTAAATCTCATAAACAAGCTCTGACACACCTTTCTTCTTTTTGATTAAAGCTACCCTGTCAGCGAGGACTTCCATCTTAGGCCAAAAAAAAAAAAGTTGTGTTCAGGTAACATGGCCCAAAAAAAGTAGGGTAGGTAGGTCGATTTTTTTTTTTACCAATTTTTTTTAAGGATTTTGAGACAAATTTCCTTCCCTTTTTGTATAATTTTATGAGAAAAAAAAATTCACTTACAAAAAGTTTTTTTGGTAGAAAAAACACAAAAATGCCTTCCAACAAAAAAAAAAAAAAAAAAATTGGGTAGGACCAAAAAAAATAGGGTCGCTAGGGATACCTGAACACAACTTTTTTTTTTTTTTGGCCTTACTGTTCTTGTCACTAAAACGAACCAGGACCCAATAGTGTGATGGGTGATTTAAACCTTGATCTCCAGCCCCACATGATACAATATTAAACAGTCTAGGCCTACATAGTATATCTACTTATGAATCTTGATTCTTTTTTCTTTTTTTGATTTTGTCCCTGCTAGATATTAACCATATATCAATGAGGCTTTATAGTATAAAGGTTTGCTTATAGGACTGAGTCAGAGAGGACTCTGGATCGTGTTTTTAAAAAATTAATTCTTGATAAAATGTTACACTATATGCTGTGTTCTACCCGTTAGCATTTCCAACTTCAAGAATATGTATACTGAATTTTGTACAAATGAACATTTTTATTTTGCCATCCAATGATAGAGGTATGGGAAAAGCGTGACAAAGGGGTGGAGGGGGTGTCCAAAATAGCCAAAAAAACGTGTGGCATACCTTATGGACGGCCCTCAATGAATATCCCTGTTTGGCTGCTTAGATAGACCGTGTACACTAATGTATTACCTGCTACTTCATTATGAGCTCAATTTCTTCTTTACCCCGACCCTGAAAGCCACTCTATCAAAGTATCAATCGAAAACTGAATATCATCATCCAAACCATTCCAAAGTAGTTAAGGGCCTCCTTCTTTTATCCATCTAAAGTTGGTCTGATAGCTGGACAATTTCTTTAATCATCATTTTCATGGCCTTCACACTTCATCAGTTCTATTCGGCCAGCTAATGTGCTGAAGTAAACAATGAACCAGGGTTTCAAAAATAAAGCTCTCTTCAATCATCACTTTAAGCACTGTGAGGGCAGACAGGGAAATTCCTCTTAAATCTGGGCTGATTACACTTGCAGGACTCTAATCAATCCTATCAGTGAGAGTGAAATGACTTTACAACTGAATAACAGTGCAAATCAAGGCATTTCAAATCAGAAAAGAAAACCCCAACAACATCGTAAGAAAATGAACAATGCGTTGGAAATCAAATTGAAAGCAATAAAAAAGGCTATGGCAGTTGGTGCAGAAATATCCTGGATGGAACGAGACTGGTGATGGTAATTGTTGGTTGTTGCTGCAGGAAACAAGACTTGTCAGCCTTCACTGAAGCCACCCAAGAAGCCACTTTGGGAGCCATACAGGAACTGCCTTCTGTCTGAGGTGCAGCGAGCGCTCTGACATCCACCAGAGCAGCTTAATGTTACCCAAAAAGAGCGGAGCTTCTGTTCCATTTTCATCTGAGCCTATCCCTCATGTTTTTAAAACGAGACTTGATTTTACAATGGTGAAAGCGTGGATGCTTGTTAGACAGTCGTTTCCAATTATCCAGTACCACGCAGTTTGCACCATATGGTCCATAGTGCTGTTATAATGAAGCGTTCTCGGCAAAGTGGGGATTCGATTTCTATTCAGATATTCAGTGTATACATGATAGGTCATGGGAACCCTTTTATGTTACCTTACTGCATTAACTACATAACGTACTATTTACCCGACGTATAGCATTTTTAATCCACAGTCAAATAATAGAAGGGAATTAAAGACTACTAGAACTAGAGTGCATATGCTTAGTAATACAATGGCCAATGCTTTATGATGCCTGTTAATTTTCTGATGTCCCCTTATAGTAGAGACTATTAATTTAATTTATCAGAATCTTTGTAGTCCTAAATAATCAAAAGTACATCTATCTTTAATTCTTAATTGTGTAGATGTATCGTCTACTATAATGAGAAATTAAATGGCTCTGGCACATAAAGACATACGGGCGGTATGTGATGATATAGATCTGTTTGATAACGCTGGGATACTGCGTTTTGTCCCTATCATATCTATGTGGATAGCAGAATATTATGCAGTCGTTTTAAAAGCTATTCATGTTATATCTATGGTCATTCAAGGTGAAAAATCGAGGCTTCTGCAGAGGATGAAAAGATCCAGACTATGCCTGTCCCGTCACCTGATCGATCAAAGAACCTTCCCTGGAACCTAATTCCCCTCCTATCACAGTGTCCCCAAATACAGTAGACATTTAGGTGAGATATTGGTGTCTGGTTAGACGCTGGGACTGCTATGCGTTAAGTGTACATCCCTTAGCAGTGACATAAAAGAGGCTTGGAGCGCTTCCTATTGCCATGGATCATGTCCATGAGGTGGTAAAACATGAAGGAAATCCCAAGCCTTTTATAGACTTCTGATGTATGGTGTATACGCACGAGGCCAACTCTCATCTATCAAACCTCCTATGGTTTATGTATAGGATAACCTACATGTAACTGAGTCTCGACAGACTGGCTGGTGTCTCCATAAGGCGCTATAGCCACTCTACCATTGTTATAATTCAGTTAACAGAGTGCAAAACGATACCAATAATTAATTCGACCAGATTGGTAGAGAATACAGGTATATAGTATACAAGTGAAATTGTCGTTAGATGCTAATAATTGCTTGCAGCTAGAATAGTTAGGGAAGGTTAAGACCTTAGTACGAGTAGAAACTCATTGCTAAAAAATACCACTTTCCTCCCTCAAGGAATTCCTGTATCAAAACGTATGGCCTGCAGAAACATAACCAAACCTATGAGTCAGGTAGTGGCATATCTCTGTGCCATTAACCCAATGTGACAACCCAACCAATGCATCCCCATTGTGCAACGCACACATACCTAAGAGGTTTCAGGGTGGTACCCTACATAATGATGTGTACTTTACTGTATATTTGCCGTTCCTGTGGGTGGGATGTTGGAACATGGGATCTGCAGCGGGTGTTGCTGTTTGCTTTGTCCAGATTGTTCCCCATGGTAGGAGTATCACCTGACATAAGCCGGAATACAGACCAATTGTTTGCTTAGCAAGGACGAATTAGCCACCATTTTATTTTGTACGTGAACATAATTATTTGAGACAATCTAGGTGTGTGTGGAGGTAATATACTGGGATCACTGAGAAAACTACATCTCTGATCCAAGTATATCTCTATATATCCACAATCTATGATCCATAGCATGTACTATTACGAGTAGACAGTCCTGGGGATACCCCATCACACACTGCCATAACCGGCCTGCCCTGTGTCTGCATGGGTAGTCTTATGGATACCACCGCCCGCATTATATCTGAATTTATAGGGGTAGTATACATTTCGCCTCCCTTCAGCCTACTTGTCTTATTATATATGATACCCAATCAAAATGTCAATTTCAAGCTCCCTGAATATAAAACAAATTGATCAGACATCAATTGTTGGCCGTCTCCCCTGAGAAGCAGAGGTCGAAATGCCGCATAATGCATTACCATATTCATGACGTAAAGATTTCTGACGCACTGTGGGGACCCAGGAATAAAATAGAGCCACGTCACGTTCCCATCAATGTGACTGGCCGAATTTAATGTTGGTCCAATGGCAGAACATGTATAAAACCTCATATCAATTCCTCCTTCATCCAAGCATATATATATACGTTTTCAATTAGACGACCTGAAGTAAAACCTATCTGATATTGCAGAGGGATTTGTAAAAGGCTACATTTCTAAGGGACTGTTGGCTCCAGAGATTGTCAGTGTGTTGTAATATGTATGACATTGATGCGGATTGCCATGGGACATCAAGCTATTAATGTGACGGGGCTGGGAAGATCCCAGTTTAAGATGTAATACAGTTACTGTTGGAAAGCTCAGTAACAGTCTATACGCTTCTAGCTCAGCTAGAGCTTTTACAGAAGAGCAGCTCATCTATAAACGTGAGCTGCTCGCTAAGGTAAATTAGGCTGTAATGTCTGCCTGTCATAGCTTGGCTGTACATACACTTGAATTTAGGGAGTGGTCATTTATTAACAACAGGGGGGGTCGGTGGATTTTCGCGCGAGCAGGTCGACATTTTTTTGGTCCCCCCCACGGGAGGGGTCGAAATTTTTTGGCCCCCCCCCCCCTCAGGCAAGTTGAAATTGAGCGCGGCCGACCCCTTTGAGCTATAGTAACGCGCGGGCTTTTCCACTTAAAAGGGGTGCAACTTTTTTGGTCCCCCCTCAAGAGGGGTCCAAATTTTTTTGGTCCCCCCCCTTCAAGGGGTCCAAATTATTTTGGTCCCCCCCCCAAATCCACCAACCCCCCCCCTGTTGTTAAAAAATGACCACTCCCTTAAAGGTTCTTCTATTCGCGGTTCATGGCATTGCTTTTGCCAACTGGGGCATTTCATTAGGCCGCTCAGGTGGCATTTAGTCAGTCGCCTCATTTCTTTATGAGCGGCTGTCGGGTTGGATTAACAGCAAAACACCCCCATGGAAGCAGTATGCGCGTCGACTTGAATCTGGCTATAGAATAGCCATATATTGAAGTAAAATCAATGTAAGCCATGAGCAGTGGTCGCACAGAATAACCACAACAGAGCAAGTTGTACCTTTTGCCCTCTCCGACCATCGATTTAAATATTGCAGTCACTAACAAGAAACTGGCTCTTTACCATCTTTGTATTAGTTTTCAAATGGTCTTGCACCTAGCGTGCCACTCCGCTTTTTGCGACGTTTCTGAGCTCCATTCCTTTGACTGCCAACAGTTTTAAGTTCATTTTCGATCCCAGCAAGTATTTTTAGTTTCTTATCGTGCTGGGGGTTCCGGAGTTATACGTGGGTGGGTTCTGGGTATGGATAAAACTGTAGGATGGCAATATTGATTTGGCTAAGTTTTAAGCTTGGCCCTAACAAAGATATCCAATTGTATGCTCACATGCAGTTACCCCAATCTACACATTCCATACCCCAAACCGCAATGCATCTTCTGGACTCTAGGCCTAATGGGCTCTAGGCCTATACATAATCATATTAGCATGTGCTATGCCTTGTGGAAGTACAAATAGGCCTAATGTTACTGCAAGAAGGCTTATTATAAGGTTTGATAGGGTAGACAATTATTTAGGATATCAACATAAAGTTTATATGTACACTACACTAGTAACGCGAAAAAGTGTTTCCTGGAACATGTAAAGTGATTCTTTTCAAAGGTGTTTAGGATCGAATCTGTCTTACTAGATAGGGTCGTATGACAGGAAACACACATTTTGCATATAAGCCTAGCTAGTTGGACCAGGGGCCATATCTCTGGTTGGACATTGTCTAGATTTAGACAGTTCTACTTAAATAAAATCGTGCCGACACGATAATATATAGATCTGCTATGCCTGGGGTATTCTCTGAATCTACTTCCATCATAGAATAGGCTACCTAGATCCCACCCCTACCCCCGCCCCACCCCACTACCCCCTGCTCCACCAGGTGAAGAGAGGGTGCGGATCCCACTTCTCACGGTCGGGAGGCGGGTGTAATAGATTCCTCCAGGGCGGGTAGAACAAGGTTCCCACACCCTAACCTCGCTGACTTTGATCCTCCTGTACACAGGGCCCCAAGGCTCACACCAGATGATCCGCGTCATTAACTGGCCTCCAGGCGCACTGTTCTTCTAAGGCTTAGTCTAAGAAGAGGTAGCCTGTGGCGTGGGGGAGAGAAGGGCAACATGAATATAGGATCTAGTTGTCGTCTTTGGTTCCTCTCATAATCATGGTAGATGTGTTCGTGTATAATTGACAATCAAGCTCATCATACCTGAGTTATGTGATATTTAATTACAATGATATACATGTAGATTCCACCAGGCAGTCTGTCGTGGGTTTTTTCCCACAGATTACAGAGGCGTAGGAAGCAAATCTTCATTTGGGGGGGGGGGCAGGGGGGCCCACTCCAACCAACTTTTGATATTGGCCTTTATGAATGATGTATCATATACACACTTGTATATTGTATTGTATAAAAAAGAAGTATTTGAGCCCCCTTTAGTTCTGATTGGGGGCCCAGGCCCCTCTGTTCCTACTTTTTCCGATGTGGGAGAGGTAACGATTGGAAATTGTGTGAATTTTATTACAGTCTTGACAAATTTTGGGGGGGCCCAAATATAGTCAGGCCCCCCCCCCTTTTCCTACGCCACTGAGATTCAGGGCCTTGTGGGTTAACATTTAATTCCCCTTGAATAGTGACCAAGGATGTGACACATATTATTAATCCTATCTAGGTTCACGACTTTACTGCTAGTATTAGCAGAAAGATCATAACCATGTGGTATTTGTGTTGGCCTATACATGCATAAGAATCAGGTCTAAAGAAACCAAACGTTTACTGTATCCCATTTTCTACTTTGTCTTCCTGTAGTTGACGATGTGAGAAGCTTACCATGGAGTCGACCCCGGAGCAGAGCCTGTCCACCATGGAGGAATTACTGACGACAACACCGGTGTTCTCTCCCACCCTCAACCCCTCAGCCATCCGCCAATGTGATCGCTACTACACCAAAAACAACCATACCCACTTCATTTATGGTGGCTATGAGGGCATCCCTGAGAATTTACTCATCAACTCTATCGTCTGGGTGGTAAGTTTTGGTGTTATTTATTATATTTGGATGAAATGACTGTTGTGCGTGCTACCAAGGAGCTGCCTATTTTGAGATGATCTTACATGGTGTAAAGGAAGAACGACATACATTACGACGAGATCTGTTGTCCTGTAATGCACAAAAGCATCTGAGTGCATTTTAGGACAACAAACAGTCAAGATGTGAAGAATGAATATCTTGTCTTTATTATATAAAACGTTTTCAACCTCAACGACATTCCCATCCTTTGAAAACTGTATCAACAAACTTACTATATCCAGAAAATAAACCAAACAGATAGAACATACTTACCATCTGCACCCAAAGTGGCCGATCATTGTTCTTTGATTGGGTATTTATAGTTTGCTATCTAGTCGAGCACATCATGTTGTACATTTCATTATGATAGTCAAGTGTTATTATAATTGTCTAGACCAATCAATCATTCTACATCATGCGCTGTGTTATACTATAACGCACAGCAAATCGTTTCATAATAGATCATAGTTATGGCTGTAGTGCGTCAATGACAAATTAATTCAGATTTGAATACGAAAACATTGAAAATAATAACTTTTCAAGAGAGTTCAAAGTGATGTGTACTACTGTTCATAGTGAAGGCCCGGCCGACTGAAAGGCGACAGCTCATCATAATTATTTATTCACGTTGACATTTTCAAACTTTAAAAGTGATAGAATTGTGAAATAAAACAAAGCGGATTGAAGCAAACACGGGAGGAGACCCAACTAGGATAAGTAAACAAATTAAACAAATAGTGCCTGTACGGCAGTTTGTCGTGGGCGGGATGCTTGGCACAATCTGATGGTGCTACTGCGGCCTTTCTTTTACCACAAATGAGATTAGATTAGAGGAAGCAATGGGGTTTCCGCTTGTTTTGGTCAAGTTGGTGTAATTCAGAGATGTATCTTTGATGTCAGGTGGTCAGTCATCCTGCGGCAATCAGCCCTGCCGCTGTGATTACCTGTGACGCCCGGCAGACGATATTTGGCTGCGTCTGCTCCAACTTTCCCGCCTTTCGTTGAAGCTTTTCGGTTCTACACTAATGCAACTTTTGGGGTTAAAAGCTCCGTGTTCGTTGGCCCGTTTCTCCTGGGAAGTTTCTATAGTAGCGAAAGACCAATGTTGAGTACCACACACTATTGCTTTGGGTGAAGGGTTTTGTTCCCTAGGTAATAGGACAATTTGTGAAGCGAAATGGCCCTGATGATGTTATGTCGACTGGAAAAGTGTGTGAGTAGGAGGGTGGGGTCAGCTCACAAGTAGCAAAACTCTTCCCTATGACTATATTGATACAAAATTGTAAGTGAGTGCGTGTGAAATGGTCAGGGAAGGGGGTTGTTTTCGGCTAAGATATCCGCTAGTAATTTCTTACCACTAATCCATCCTCATCCCTCCCAAATTAACTATCCATCTACGGTGTCTATAACACCAATAACATTTAGAATATATATCCCTGAATTAATACGTAGTGAATGATACCCAGTATGATTTACAATCTAGCAATCACTGTAGAGAATTTCCCTTTGAGAATAAAGCCACTATCGTCGTCCTTCTTTCTCATTGTTACTGCATATAGCTGCTTGTTTGTCTGTTCAAGTAGTTTTCCGAATCATCAGATTAATTCTTTTGTTTCCTGTCACTGGAGCAGAATAATGGTGGTAAATGACACATGATAGCGAGACATCCGCTGGTTTTGGTGTAATTCGTTGAAATGAGCCGCCAGGTAGTAGTATAAGAAAATGGGGTTCTAGAGACGGCAATATCTTTTCGACTGAACGTACCCGACATATTTTTAGCAGCATATTGAACAACATATATCGTATAGGCTTGCCAACATTTTAATGTAAATAATCACAATATTGACTAATTTGTTGTTGGCTCTCTTCCAGGTACTCTTGGTACTTTTCTCCTTCCTACGGAAGATCGCCTGGGATTATGGACGGCTGGCTCTGGTGAGCCGAACTGAGGCCAGGTAGGTCAACCCCTCTTCCTCCCCCCTCCAACCTCACTCCTGGTACCCACACACACACACACACCCACGCTGCCGAGTCCCTCGCCGATCATGTATGGGGCACTCAGTGTCACTATACTGATACAAATTAGTTGACATTTTAAGGGAAGCGTGTCATATTACATGTATTGTGGGGACTGCATAGAGCGCAACCATTGAACTTCACTGGGTGTGGCGAGATTACCGCTATCAGTACCCCGTTCACCCTAAGAATCCCGAGTTATATTCCACACACTTATTTGATTGGTTTGCTATTTAAAATAAAGAGTTATATTCCGGGAAATTATTTGATTGGTTTACTGTTTAAAAACGAAACGAAACGATTTTGAGCTGTTATGCCCAGGCATATTCTAGTTTGATTTCTTTTTATAACACATGTTGCTTTTACGTGAGTCACCCCATACTTTGTGATACGTTTTCTAGGAGTACAGCTGAGCCCCAATAGTAAGCCAACGGTCAGCATTCGCTGAAGTCCTCTAAATAGCCTGGGGCGGTGGAGTTAAGTTATTTATCTGAGGGGAGGGTATCTTAGAATCCTTGGACACATTATATGACCTGAGTGGGTGTATTGACGTCAGCGTGTGCCCGTGAGACGTTGTAAGTAAAATTATTACTAGACGAGGAGAAATAGTCCAGAATTAGCTTATTTATAGAGCTTATCATATGAGTCCTTTATCAGTAGGGCTATATCCACCATTACGGCCCCTTTAATTAGCTCTCGGCAAAGCAGTCAGCTGTTAGGTAAAGCAGTGAGGGTGCCTTTGCTGGAGCATTGCCAGGGCCAGGTCTGTAGCTGAAGTTAAACTAACACTCCCTAAGGTGAGTGGTGATATGCCATGATGAGTTGTGTACATATCAGTTATAGATAGAGCAAACATACAGGGAATCTCTGAAATAAAACCCAAGCTTACAATATTAGTGAAGATACACAGCTTTTGTATTGTGTAGACAAACCCAAGAGCCTAACTTTGGTTTTCTTGTTCACTAGAAAATTCACCCTTCATGGTAGCTTCCAAATGTCCGGTCAGAAATAAAATAAAATACAGATTACATAAAGTGTTTCAATAAGCATAAGCTAAAACACTATGATTTAGCCATCGAATTTAGTTTAAGTTATTATTTGTTTACGAGCCATCTAACCCTGGTGATGCCAAGGGGGTGGGTTACTCGGGAGCACTGCCCCAATATCGGTTATTGATCAGTATTGATTTGCATCGACCCCTTTAGCCGGGACTATCAGGATGTCCGTCTATATAATGGTACCTGTGCATGTTATCATGTACATCATCTATAGTATACTGCACAGCTGTAACCCAATAAAAAAAATTCGTTATCTATGGAAATGTGATATCTACACAAGTAATAAAACCAAGCTGTGACTGTGTAGTCCTTTTGAGAATGAAGGCATTTGCATACAATATAAACATAGTCTAAGATGAAGTATTGCACCAATCCATATTCTCTTAAATAATTCATCATTGAGGGCCAGCCTTGTAATGTTATCTATTGCGCTGTAGGCATTAGTACATGTACTGGCAATAAGTAAATATAGCTATTAGGCGTCTAGCTGGATGTATTATCAACCAATGAGATAATTCCCTGGCCTTCACTGCGGAATTTTTAGGGTGCATTATGTAACAGCCTGTACCCATTGTGATTGCTGTATCAGTGCTTATCTCGCCGGTTACCAGATCAAGCAATGGATGCGCCCACAGGGCGACCAGACTGACCCCTATATATCTGAGTGTCTCAGCATAGATTTAGATTACGTGAGGTGCCAAAGTCAGAGACGCAGATTACATTAGGCCAGGATCCACGTACCACATTAGTTATCAACGCGTATCGATTACTACGTCTCCGTGGGGACTTTAGCCCGTACAACCCTAACCTTATTCACACAATGAGATTAGCTCAGAGTTGACTTCAGGATATTGATTAAGGTTACGGTAATATACAGTGGAGTTAAAAAAGGGTAGTGCTCCCAGGATTGAATTGGGCATTAACCCCGTGCTCCCTATATACTATTCCACTGTATTTTGTGATTTGATGCTAATTGTAATGGCTATACTGCAATGATGTCCCTCTTTCCTTCGACAAATGAATGGCTTTTTAATCGGTTTCTTTCACCACAATTGATTGCCCACCTCAACATAGATTCCAACTGTCCTCTCTGATAAATCATGGCACTTGGATGAATAGATGCCTCCCTTGCCTGTTTGGCCAAGTAGTAAAAAGACAATAACATAGAAAAACACCACCCAGTGTGAGCTGCTCCTTAGAGTCGTGTCCAGGTCTGAGCTGCTCCGGGAGCAGTCTGCCCTGAGCTGACGTCCATCCCTTTGGTGGTGGGAGGGGGAGGTGGGGGGGGGGGGGGGTGCCCTCAGCAGATGGAGGTGATACCACGTATAGGGGGATGGATGCTTGTAGACAGGGGCAGGAGGAAAATAAGGTGATTAAGACAGACTATGTCGGACGTCAGGGGTCGGAAGGGAACGATGAGGAAGAAGCTAACGTATCTAGGCTTGTCTATTCTTTACGTCCATGCAAGTCTCTTTAAATAAACATGCACAAAATACATCGCAGTCGCGATCATGAGCTTAACCTATAGGTACTTAGTCACTAACAAATATACCATTTCTATGCAATTGTACACGTGTTTATTGTTTTAGCTTGAATTATAATAGACATAATGATATCATACACTGTAAAAAAAATGTCGTCAAAATGACGGTGAATCACCGGCAACTTTTGGGACATAACTTTCACCGTTTTTTTAACGGTGACGGTCACTGTCAATTTGACATAGAATCACTGTTAATTTGACGTAGAATCACCGTCGATTTGACGTTGAATCACCATTAATTTGACGTTGAACACCATCAATAGAATAAGAGTATTCAAATATACAGAGACTCGGCGTTATTGCTAGTGCTATTACAGACTTTGGGAATATTCTATAAGCCTCACAGGGAGTCTGATTATGGTGACTTTGGTTTTTGTAGTATACATCTAAAAACTTACAGATAAGCCATACTTTGCCTTTGTCCTGATCGTATATGCCACATTGACGATCTGACTTGCATACTAGCCGTAGCCTATATACGAGGTTTTACCCTATAGGATTGATACAAGGCAGAGTTTCCAGAGGTGGGGATATATGCATAGTATGTTACCACAGTATAGGTGTATAGATTCATACAGCTACTTTGCTCTGAATATTATCAAGTGATCGTGGTATTTTGTTAAACGTATCACAAGATTGAATTGTTAGATTGTCAAACATATAGATTTATTGAAAATTACCATTATTTCAACATGTATACTCCACTTCAAGGGCTCACACTCTCCAGAAAAATCTTCTTACAAACAAGGCCACCTATCTATCAAAGGGCCCACTATATGTGGCTCCCTCTGGGATTTGACATTAGAAGATGAATTTACGTTGAATCATTGTAATCCAAACCAGGTTAGCACTTAACAAGGATCCACTGTGAAATGGCTGATATATACAATGCTTCATTGTATTCCAAATAACGGTGAATCAGCGTTAAATTTAACAAAGCAAATCTGTAAAAAGTACATCTATTTTTTACAGTGTATATTATACCAGGTGAAACCGATGGGATTACAATATGACGTTAATGTACAAGATGCATGGCCCGTACATCGAAAAAAAAAGGACAAAATGTCTAACTGCATATTTGATAAGCCCAACACTAATATTAAAAAACAGAAGACGGTTTGGTACTGATATCCGTATTCACTGCATGATGTTAGTCTATTACATCGGAAGTCAATAGAAAAAGTGCAATATATGTCATACTTTACGTATACATGTATTATATAAGGACCTGCTTATCGTTGCAAACAGTGAATACTGTGTGCCCTGTGTGTGAAAGGCTTGCCCTGACGCAGCTATACGCTCATCCCTCTGTATCAGTAATCGACAAGGGTATAGATTTTTGTAAGCATCCAGCCGTAATTTAATATGGTGTTTGCATAATTTAAGTGACACCTGTTCACATATTATGTATCTCAGTCCCTTTTAATACAGCGACGTAGATAACATCGTACACACGCCTGATGGCGGCAATGCCTTCAAAACATCGACACATTAGTATTAGAGATAACAGGCAGTAGTATCAGCTGTTGTCCTAATTGAGATATGCAATTCTGAATACCCTAAATTCTCCCATGCCTGCTTATCTCTTGTGATAATAGGCATATCAACAAGTGCTGCCATTTATTTCTCCACGAGTGTCTCTTTGAGACAGGAGCAGTGTCCTTTCACCCTTTAAGGGCTGCATGGTGCATGAATATATTCGTCATGTTGCATGAATGTAGCATTGGAGAGTAAGTCACCAGGGCTGCATTTAAGCATCATGCTGACTCTATGGGGTTGAGACACTCCCGAAGTGTCAGCATAATGCACCAATGCAGCATCGAGACGTTACTCACCGGGGCTGCATTGGCGACATGCCGGCCTGAAAGGGTTAAGGTTGTCATCACACCATCATATAGTCAGTGGTAAAGGCATCTATACCTGTATATGTAGTACATGGTGAGTCAGCCGTGGTATGGGGTAGTGAGTCAGAGCTATTGCCTGCCGTCATGTAGCATACACCGGTATAATTTGCCAATACATATATATGTGGATGACATTTCATAACTATTCAAGGCAAAAGATGTCAAGGCAAATTAAAGTATTGGGTGAATTATCATAAATTGACGACCTAGTATGTGCCACTGGTGGAGATTGATACATTCGCACCAGCAGATCTGCTTGTAAGCATAGCACATATTGTAAATAAGTAGAGGATTTTCTGAATAGACAGCTGAATCATTGACAACGATAAACAGTTGAGAAGCCAGCATGCTCAGCTATAGTTATGTCTTCGTGGCATAGACCTGTGTATCTACGCTGTTATCGGCTATGGCTATGTATAATAATACTAGTAGGATGTACGTATTTACAATGATGTATTGAACGGTGAGCACTTAATAACAAAACACCCTATGTAGGCCTATATAACAGCCTATGTATCATTGATTGCTTGAGGCAGATATAGTATATGGGAAAGAAGAGTCTAATAGCCATCATGTAGGCTGTATTGATGGATTCCCCCCCCCCCCCCAGTATTCCTCCAGGGTGATAAAAAGCTGACCTGCTGGCCTGTCTGGCCGGTCTGCAGGTGAGAAGGGGTCAGTTGGTTTATCCTCCAGGGTCTCACTCCTTCCACGCTCCCATGTAAAGGTCACTGAGACCTGGTCACTTGGCAGGCAGTATAGCCCAGATCCCCTTACATATGCTTTCATAATAATGATAATTAATACAGAGGCCAATACAGATATGCATTTATCCCATGAGGAAGGCAAATTTGCCGTTGTCTTGTATTTAACAGTAAAACATTCTGTTTTGTCAGGAAACAAATTGATTTGGCATGTGACACTGAATCCGAGGAAATCCCGGGATAAGATTCAAAATATAGTCGGACATGAAAGTATTTCCTTTTCGCTGATTCATTGGGAACTCGTTCAGGGGTCACGGTGAGATTATGAAGGGGACACATACAGAAAGGATCTGGTGTCACTGGGGGGATACCATTCTAATCCTGATCCAAATCCCATGCATGCATACATATTATACGAAGTCATGGCTCTAAGCCTTTATACACACATTATTGTGCATAGAATTATGCTATTTGAAACCGATTCCATTATGTAAAAGGCTCCCTCGACTGGAAAGAGGTGAATTACAGGTCATTGACCTACCTGCTCTTCCGTATAAATAAATGCAATTTTAAAATCAATTCAACACCCCCACACACTTAGAACTATGATTCAATGAATGCATCTGAGTACTCATGTATCACTCTAGGTCAACCAGGTTTCTGTGGGATTTTACTTAAGCTATCTACACGTGTAAACCCCCCTATGACATCTGATATTCCCCTCCATAGATTACACCAATACATCAGCAGGAAGGGGCCTGGCGCAGCACTGCTCGGCATTATCTGAGCTGTGTTCCGGTACCTGATCTTCGATCGACTAGCTGCCAGTCTCTTTATAAAGTCACAGTGACCACGTGGAACTGTTCTACCTTCCTACCGTATCTAATGTTTTAGGATCCAATGCACCACACAATATAGGTATGCACCAGTAAAACGGTAAAAGAAAAAGCTATCTGTGCTACCAAAATTAACATTGTGAAAGGCTATGACGTATTAGGACGTAACGACCTGCATTTTGTTATTTAGGCCAAAGATAAATAAAAGGTGTGTATCAGGTTACGTGGTCTAAAACTCTAGGTAAGGTACATCGGATTTTTGTTTTGTTTTTTAATTGATTTTTTAAAAATCTTTGGTCTGAAAAGCACGCAAACGTAAGTGCTCAATCGCCGACAATGGTGTCGACTCATGGACTATCAAATTGACTTTGAAATAGCTCCAAAATTACTTTTAAATTATTTTTTTCAAAATTGGATAGACATTTCTAGGGCCGGGCCGGTTTTGCTAGGTAGGGTCGGGTAACCTGAAACATACCTTTTTTTAAATTTGGCCTTACCAAACACTGACTGAGGCGTAGTAATATATGGAAGGCAAGTAGGCCTTGTTGTATATGAAATGGAAGTGTAGACGTATCTGAAATATAATTAGTACAAATGTACAATATGAAATGGTGCATGTAGTAGTACATGGAAGTGTAGTAATATCCGAAACAGAAGTAGTACCGTATTCGACGTAATAAGCGCCCTGTGCGCTTATGAAATTATTTTCATGGTAGTTTTAATAAAACGTATGTCTCCAAAATCGTGAAATTTGAGCCTTTGTTCTAGTCTAAAAATTCCCCCAAAGGGGGGGGGGCGCTTATTAGGGGGAGGGCGCTTATTACGTCGAATACGGTATATGAAATGGTTGTGGTTTCTGAAAGAGGCGCTGTGTATGAGTATAGTAGTATATGAAAGTATCGGTATGACCGGGTAACAATATAGCCTCTAGTGCTATTCTGCCAGTGGAGGGTGGTGTCATGAGCTATAGGGTAGACAGTTGGCTGGGGGAGGTGAATGATGGAGGTGGGTAAAGGGGTGGAGCAGGCACCATTACCATACTGTAAATAACTACTCCACACGCCAGCCCTAACGCTGCAGGAGGAGGCGTCCCTCAATTACTGTAGCTACCCCTGCTGGAGGCCCTCCAAGGTGCCCTGATGGAGGTGTAATGTATTAATAGCCATGCTCTCTGCAGCTAGAGGACGCCGCCTGGGGTGGGAAGGGGGGGGGGAGTAGTTGCAGAGTCAGAAAAAAAAGTGAGATGCACATTGCCTACTGCTAATGCAATGCAACATTATCGAACATTACAAACGTTTAAATATTTTGATTGATTAATTCCGTTGGTAAAAAATTGAAGGGGATACATACCCCCTTACTCCTACTAGAGTCTTAGGAATCTCTCAGTTAGGAGTTGTTGTAACCAACCATATAATATACTTCAATACATTAGGTTCCCATATCTAGCCAACATTATAGTATGGGTGCATTTAGCTGTATGTATACGTGGCATTAGATGTGACGCTTTCGTGATTTAAAAGATGGAATGGGAGCCTTAGTCTGACGTAAGGGCCTAGTAATTCTTGATATTCGTAGTTACTGGAACTAATCCCACCTTTTTGAGCCTAAGTATGATACGTTCGCTTTATGTCTCTGTTCTAATACCCTTATTATTTTAGGCAATATTCTTATTTGTGGTTCTTTCTTGCAGTGATTCGGATTATACCTATTCGTATGTATCACTATCAGTTTCAAAGGGTTGGATTTTAGTTATGCTGCATTTTCCTTTCCAATTTACCATGATCTGAGAATTTGAGGTTCTGGTTGAAATTAAGGTCCATAACTTTCTACATGGATATTCTTGGCACATGTTGTGTTCGTTTTGAACCCTGTTATTTTGTGTGGATTATTATGCAATATATTATGTGTGAGCTGTTGAAAGCTTTTTGGACCTACATCCTAGCACCATGCACTGGGACAAAAGCTTTACCTTACAGAGATATTAAAAATATAAATGTGTAAAAATAATATATAACCACGTAAGTATAGATCCCAACACCAGCAACTGAGCTTTGTAGACTACAGTTGACTTACTTGTAATTGTACATGTATTATGCTCTGCTAATTTGGGTTGTTGGAAATGCAGCAGCATATCTCAAGCTTATTCTTTGTGCACCTTGCGTAGAAGGTACATCTATTAAGTGCAGACGTGTACCTTTAATAGGTTACATCTATATTACACTTGATTTCTTCTTTTTCCACACAGAAAACTGCTTAAGGTATACGATATGTGCAATCTTTGACAACACTTGACAAACCTGTGTCGTTTGAAAGGGGGTCGGCGCTCCACTCTCCATCGTAACCAAAAACGAGGGCCCCCTATATAACGCTGTATAAAAGATTTAATTCCCTCATGGGAAATATATGCCCCACCCTCCTACACGCACACTTTGTCATAACGGTGAAGTCACAGAGAAAGTCCACCATGACTGCATTGGGTTAATATGAGCGGTCCTTATTATTGTGACATAGGTTATTTTCACAGTATACAACTTGTGTTGTGTGAAAAGGGACTGCTATTGAGATTACTGGGACATTCTTAAAAAGGTAGCATTAACTGCCATATATGTTGGATGACAACATGCTGTTTTTGAGGGGTACTTCCATCTCTTGTGTGTTTTACTTATTTCATACACATGATAAGTATGTCATATAGGGCTCCATACTCTGGAAATAAATTAAAACGCATATGCCTCTTACACATCACGAATACCAGTATTAAAGTGGTCACTCTTCTGCCGACCTATTTCATAAAATTCATTTACTGACTATAGGTCTTTGTGATCGCCCACAGGTTTGATGATTGTTAGACCTTAGAGTGTGCTGTGACTGTAAATGTGCGTTTGTCTGTCTTCTTCTTGTAGGTCGCTGCTGCCGGATGACTCCAGATACAATGTGTACGACATTTAGATTGGTTTGAGTTTTCTGCTATACAAGTTCTTTCTGTTCCCTTGGTTCTGTTTCCTCTAACACATCTATACACCAACCAATTGCCTCACTAACACTCATACCTCCTATAGCCCACATTCTAACTTGTTTCTGAATGGGTGTAGGTTGTTAACTGCAGGTAGAGCATCATATCATGTAGCTAACCAGAGGAAATGATAATATAGCTAACAATACATTAGTTACACTGTAACAAGAATAAAGGCTTCCTTCACATTGGTGAAGAGTGTCGCAAGTGTGCCGATTATAGACATAGTGGTTTTGTCGTAATCGCAGAAAATTTAGAACATAGACAGACACCGTTTGAGTGTGGCGTGTATTATATGTAATAATAAACACATATTTGTGTGAACGCACCTACTGCTTTGAGTGGCCAACACATGGAAAGTTTTCACAGAAAGTACCCATACAAAGAAAAGAAAACCTACATCCCCAGGTACAAATATGTCTCAATATCAAGCACTGCTTCCAAAAATCAATATTGAGAATTTCCCATCGTGTGCCATGATACCCTTTCGAATATCTACAGAGACTTTGGGATATCACGACCTCTTACCATTTAAAAAGCCTTTATATGGCGGGATTCTTCATCCGAGATTTGTCCTATGGTGAAAATTGCCACGCTTGATCTTTGGAACAGAAACTTGGTGTATTTACCACATACAAATGCCCTTTAATAGGTGGTAAGGAATTCCCTTTCTTTTGTACGTTATTGTTGAATCATTGCACCAATTATATGTATCTTTAAGAACATGATCAGCTGTCAATTCACCGCATTCTCACTGCCCAATATATCAAATAAACACCTAGTGTCTCCTTACTTTCTGATTTACTTCCAAAACACCGACAATGTTGAATATCTCACGCGATTCTGGTTTGGGCTCTTGATACTGATAGATATAAGTGAGAATAAGCTACACCTTTGTTCTTTAGTCTATAAGGTTCTTCAGAGATGTTGCTCATATATGTTCACTGCAAGTTGATGTTATTTAAATTCACGGAATGAAGGTCTACAAATCAGCTGCTGTGATTTCACTTGACACGCCTCGTCTATTATTTATCCGCATTCATTTAGTGTGGGGCTTTTCTTTGTGCATCTTCAAGCCTATTTACCGCTTGGTGCATTTCTCCTTTCCAGTATAAGCTATACGGAGAAGGACACATGGATCTGTATTTTCCTCAACACTTGAAACTTTGTCATCGTTGTCCATATCATTTTTCGCCGTATGAATTGCACTATTATAGCAAATGTACAAGGTGTCACAAGTAGGGTAGATTCACTATGAGTCGGACAAATACCCTGAGACGGACAGTAAAATCTGAGTTTATTCATGTACAATTACGACTTCAAGTGTTATTTTGGGAAAGAATATCACTTAAACTTAACCGCTATTCACAAATAAATAAAGAGCTTAAATGCTTTAATAACCAAAAAATCAAGTGTCCGTCTCAAGGTATGTGTCCGACTACAGGTAAATCGACACTAGGTATTAAATCCCCAATACAAACAGGATAACTGGGTGCTTATTATACATTACAATCGACTGAACGTTGGCTTCATCTGTGTTTCCTGTTGGGGATAATTACCAATACAGTGGCATAAAAGGAAAAGAAAACACTATTCAATTTTATTTCCACCATGATATGTTTAAATGCACCTTCCTATTCTTTCATTAATACTAAGACAGGGTCTTAACTAGTTTTAAGTAGCGATCTATAACAATGGTTTACTGTAGATTGCCTAACATTGTGTGGATGATAAACCTTAAATCTGCCATTTACAACATGTTAACTGTACGTGGTTTCTGCAGATGGACATCCCTGTTCTACGGGGACCACAATGTGAACGAGAGCCGGGGGTCACAAGAGTCACTGGACACTCAGGTCCACCGCCAAGACAAGGTAGGGCACAAGGCGTTAACAGAGTTATGTGCTGTAGGTGAAGTCACGTATTTACGTGTAGGTTGTATGTCTATGGATATATGTGTTATGTGTAATTCTTTGCATTTAGTATCGTTTATATCTGCCCCCAACGTATTTATTCGGAGATTTGTCATCACATTAGATGGTAGAAATTAGTCAAATAAACATTTGGGACGTGATATATGTCACCTTAGATTAGAAATACTAAGTTGTATATATGTTGTGGATTGTTCTCAATTGTGTTTCTGTGCTCCCCACACTTCAGGATGAACGACAAGAAGTCAGAGATGAGGTATTGAATACTAGAAAAGCTATAGATAAGTTGTTTAACATAGTACCCGCTCCCATCTCCTCCTCCTCCTACCCAGTCATGGCTTTTCTCTTACCCTGGAGTAAGGTTACATTTACTTTCACTTTTTGGTCCCAGCGATCTGGAATTGTGGGGATATATGTTTGACCACGGTTGCCTTATGAAACATATTTCCTGGTGATTTTTACGTTAGGGTGGTGCTATTATTTTGTCTTATTGAACAATTATAATGTGTTCTCTATATGTTTTCTCGTGGTATAAATAACACCTACTTTGTAACCTATGACGCACATGTATATATTTACTAGATAGACTAACTTATAAAAAGAAAACGTTTACAGACTGTAGTATGATAACATAACATATACAATGTATACCAATAACTCCCATGTCATTGGTCTATGTCACATATATGTATAATGGTTTCTCAGAGCTCCCCATGTATGCTTATATGATATCGGTACATTACAGTATATGTGTACACACATTTACGACAAATACAATGTAGTTCTCAAAGTTCAAAATCAGAAGTACCCAAGTGTATGGCTATTCACTAATGACGTTATGTTCTGGTAGAACGTATTTCTTTGACAGGGACAACCATATAAGTTCAAACACTCTGCATGGTTGCATAGGCTTTTCCTGGTATAAATACATCCACACTGTCAGTGAAACTATTCGCATTTCCTCTATTGGCCTTGTTATATTATTTTAAGACATTATTTAAGTTAATAACGTTAAGTGAAACACTCACAAGACGCTTTACATTATCATGGATTTAATATTTACATTGACACATTTTCGGATGTGTCTGCCACGTCATATTCCATGCCACCGACAATTACTATCAACACGTTGGCTTTCGGAGATATATTAAAGGGCAAAAAGGGGACACTTTTTATTTCATAGCATGAATGACAAACATATCTCTCCCTAAATACCTTGGTCCATGTTAGAATACTGTCACCCACCATATGTACCTGGCTTAAATCACTTGAATATTAGTTTTAACATAAAAGCATAAATCCAACAGTTTCCATTTCAATAAACCACCAGAATTTAACTAGATTTATCCCTGAAACCCTTCCCATTCAAGTATATCCTTTAAATCCGACATCCCATCACCTCGTCGCCTGGAGGGACGTCACAATACAGTCATGTCTACGTCCTGTGTCCGGTCACAATTAACCTTCTTTACCAGAGAGCTCCATTTCCTTTAGTACTGGGAAGGAGGGGATGGCGGCCCCCATAGCCGCCCACGTAGAGATAAAGGCGCCCCTGGCGGCAGACAGGTTTACGCCGCCGTATGTCATTAGCTAATCGTGTTGCCACCGCCCAAGGACCAGCAAAGGGTTAATGGGCAGGATCCAATTGCACTGTCTCCTGTATATTGCCTGTGGGGTATATAGTAGGTAAATGTCCCTGGCTGTATAGTAGTAGTTTCTTAGTATGCAGATAAGGTATGGTTGGCATATCATGTGTTAGTTCCTTTAAGGGCTGCATATTGCTCTAATGGGTTTTAGCTATTGTCATCATGATTGCTTGCTTTAGTTTGCAACAGAACCCATTATATAATTTACTACATTTAGTACAATGGCGACGTCATCTACCGGGGGCCGCATGCATTTATTTTTAATGTTTAGTACCAGTTGCCAGCATTGAGACCTATACTCTTATAAGGAGTTGATCATGTCTATAGGCTGTGCGTTACTCAATCCAAATGGATACTAATTTAATATAATGTTTTATCTTCGTAGGGCTTCTGCTCCTGGATCCCCGCCTTCTTCAGATTAAAGTGAGTTCACTTTGTACTTCTATAGACCCATCTGGGTAAGCAGGAACATGGCATGCATATAATGGATTACCTAAAGAATACAACTATGGGAAACCAGGGGGATGTCAGTGATACATCCTCATAGATCTCACTCCCTTTCCAAACGACACATTACTTATAATCAATGGCTTCCGGTGCACTTATTTTATGCCAGATTTTTATGATCCATTATGAAATTATTCCCACAAGGAAAGCATACTGTCGGACGTCTTCTTATGCCCATATTCATGATTAACCATCTGCTGCAGGGATGACCATATCCTACAGAAGTCTGGGCGAGACGCTGTGCAGTACCTCAGCTTTCAGCGCTACCTACTCGTCTACATGGCCACCGTAACTGTCTTCTCCATAGCTGTCGTGCTACCAGTCAACTTCCAGGGCGACCTAGGTAAGTATCCCTCTTCTTGCAATTGTCTAAATAGTAACATGCGAACTGTACAGAGCTATATATTTCACTATTACTCATCTTACAATTGTCTTATGATAGTGACATGAGGCAATGCTCGAGAGATGTACAGGCTATTCACCCATGAACAGAAGTGCTTTATTACCTTATTAAATGGGTATGCAAAAACAGTAGTATTTGTTGCATGTTTATACACATATAGTTTTCTATTTAGTCCTCAATGGTATAGATATATATAGACCAGTGCAAGGATCCTGCTACCTTATGTGTTGTACTAATTGCTATCTGTGAACACCCGTTTAGAACTCTGCAATAGGACCCTACACAAAATGACATATAAGATGAATTGTAGATTATGTACATGTAATACTAGCAGACAAAAGTTAATATATATATTAACTTTGAATTGGGGACTGAGACTACTATCGATCCTCACCGATATGTATATTATTACAGACTCCTATGATATGAAAGGTATCCCATTTACCTCCCTCACAGGCGGGTTGATGGATATATTGATCGACATACGCTTTATGATATATGTTATGATGATACATTGCAAATTTAGATTTTTTAATTTTTTTGTCCGACAACATTTCTGACATACACCCGTATCCTCCCCAGGTATTAGAAGATGACATTACTGAAATGATTAAAACAGTAAAAATAACCCAAATAATAGGTCACTCTTTCAACATATGACTACCACTTTGTTCTCGGATGGAGGAGGTGGGTACCCGGATGGGTGATTAAAGATGTCCGTTTGCTTGCACTTGATTGTTCCAGTGGGAAAACGGCTGCAACAAATCATACGGTATCATCCCAACACAGGTGGCGTATAAGGATAATGTCTTGCGCTGTTATTGTTTATGTTCGCATTCTGTTTGGTTATACGGTTAGCTGTTTATGGCTTCAATAAATCCTACCAAACTTGGAACAACTTATCCAAAGGAAATCTAGAATATAACTGTGGGTAATCTCGTATGTTTCCCATCATTTCAGAGGGAGACACACAGGCGTTCGGACATACAACAATCAGTAACATCGAGTCTAAGTAAGTGCCATCTGCATATATACGTGTTTACCAGCAGTGGTCTCTCACAACAAGATAGTCTAGACCTACCTTCAGATGATTCTACCCTACCATCCTCATTTGGTGGCAATTCAGGCAGGAAACTTCCACACTACAGTGATTAACGCTAGCATAAGGCATTTTCTACAATGAGCACCCCCCTCCTGTCCTACATGTCCCACAACAATGCCCTCGTCAAATCAATAACTCTGCTGTGTACTCTATGATTCGCCCATCCCTATGGCATTAAGCGTTATGTCGGGGTTATGTATTATACTATGTATATGCTATTAGGTGTACTCAATATTCCGTCATATCTTAATGCATGCTGTTGAACCAATAAGTGACGTTTCATATCTATGTAATAAACGGACTTTCGTATCTTTATGATATTGGTAGAGTATCAATTAAAGAACAAAGTCGACACAGTTCGGATCAAGTGTTACAGGTTGCAATATCAGGTTTATTCAGGTAAACCTAAACAAGCAGTCACTAAGTGTGCGAACTCCCTATAGAGTTCGGAACGGGTCAGTAGGCTAAGCAGCCGATATGATCACGGGGTCTCTTCACCAGCGTGGCTCAGAGTAACCGACGAGTACCGTCAGATGCCGGGTATATATAGGCAGCCAGCCTGCGCGCGCACACGCAGACCGGAAGCCTATAGCGACCTCTGTCCATACCCCAAGCCCGGGGTAGGTGTCGCCACCTACCGTCGGACTGAAGGGTTCGGACTGAGCTCGCAACACAGCATCCAACAGCACTCGCCATATAATAACCCCGTATAACCCTAGCCCCTACACTACCCCCTACCAGATAATAACCGGGAGGTAAATAATTAAGGTTATAGTCCGAAAACACTTCGGACTGGCATTATCTTATAAATACCACCTTAGGGGTTTATTAAAGTTATACCTTACAAACAATATGACGTTACTGTTGAACACAAAAGGTATTAATTACACACATATCTACACATATAGATCGTAATTAAAAATTACGCCCCATTCCCTAGGATAGATGGAGTTAATCTATACATATAGTATACACAACACTTGAAAAAGTACAATATCACAGTAGAAAAAATTTCGTCCCTTCAAGACCCCGAGCTAATTACACTCGTAATGAATAATACTTTATAAGTGATAAACACTATCACTTCTCTTAAGGTTTTTAGACACATATTAAAGTATTATTACAAAAGATATCATACGTGATTTTATAGCGAAGATCCGGATCCTCTGTTGTTGATGATGCATTCCGCCCGGCTTTCAGAACCTACTTCATTCAGCTCCTACTAACCGGAACGAGAAAGTTCATAGCTCATGCTCGGGAGCTTATAGTAGTATAAAAAAAATTCCAAGTCCTGCCTCCAGGCGATCTTCGGACTTATAATTAGGAGCACTCGGTCCTGATATATAGTTTATAGAAAAAAACATCTCGTATCAGATCCCTGGTGGTAGTGTACTCCTATCCCGAGCGTTGGGTTTCTCTCCGGATCTCCTCGTCCTCCTCCGTCCGTTCTGCCTGGCAGACTGACTCCTTGCGTAGCCAGCCTGCCGCTTCTTCTCGTCCGGATCCTTGAACACCCTATAATAGAGTGTTTTTCACATGTAGGGTTGGTATATTAAAAATACCCCCCCTTCTTCTTGATCGGGTCCTAAGATAGGATAATCCTATCCGGACTCCGAGTCGTCTTTAGGACTCGACTGGGCCGCAGCCTCCTCCTCATCAGAGTCTGACTCAGCTTCCGCCAGCGTCAGCTCCTGGAGCCAGAGCTCGATTTGAGCACGAGTCCCATCCCATTCGTGCATCTCGTGCGCGAAACAGTCTCTGAACCTCCGACGTTCGTGGTCCAGTTTTTCCTCGGCGTTCTTGACTGCCAGCTTCTGCTTTTTCCTTTCGGACTTAGCAGCAACTCGCTCAGTCCGAGCATTTTCACGCTCCTCCTGAACCGACTCCGTGGCCGCTGCTTTCTGAGTAGCGACTTCACTCCGGTGGAGATGATGCACTGTATCCAGCGACAACATCGCCACCTCCTGACTTAAGTCAGAAAGCAATCGATGGAAGTTATCCTGCCACCGATTCATGGCCTCCTGTCCGGCTTCGTAGGACTTGAAGTCGGCGGGAGGAAACGAGGGCGGGCCCCGTAGTCGTAAGACATGGTGCCCCTCCGGAGCCTCCTGTGGGGGATCCGGAGTCTGTTTTGGTTTCGGCTTTTGCTTCACCGAAGCCTTGTCCTTCCCGGTCTGGGTGAGAGTTTGTGACTCCCCACCCGGAACCAAATCCAGGTTGGGGAATTCGTCAGCGAACGCCCCTCCCGTACTGGAGTTCGGATCCTCCGGACTTGGCCGAGGTGGCTTGCCCGGGGGGCCCGACTTCCAGTCAGTCTTGCGAGAGGTAAATGCCGGTCCTTGGTACCCCGGATCTGCCTTCTCCATAACGGACGGTCTTTCGTCCGTTTTCTGTTTCTTCGGGTCGGTTGGCTCCGAGGATCCGTCGGATTTTCTCGGAGCTCGCCGCTTCCGCGTACTGGTACGCTGCTGATACTCTTCGAATTCATCGTAGAGTTCGCCCTCCGGTACATGGAGATACGTGCGGTCCGGGTTTACCTTGTAGAATACCCGCACCTTCCCTTTCTCGTTGGTGCCAAAATCCACCTCGAGGTTGTCATTCTTGTCTACCGTGGTCCCGAAATGGGAGTAGACTTCTGCGTGAGCGGCTTGAATTCGTTCCGCTGCGGTCTCCATAGCCAAGCCATGGAACTTGGCAAGGTGTCGAATGATATCTGCTCTGGTGTAGAACAGACCCCCATTCGGACAACCCTTGCTGCCCTTCGAACCCACACTCAGGCAGTCATATCGCATGAGATGACGTACATGAAAGCGGGTCAGATGTCTGGCATACCGAACCTTGGTAGGCCAAGTTCGGGGTTTCTCCAGGGTCTCGTCGATGTCCTGACAAGCTTTGAATGGGCACTTACTAAATGAATGCCATCTAGACATTGCCCATGCCAATTTTGCCTTCTGAAGGAGCGAATGGTACTTAGTGCTACCAGTCCGGACCTTCTCCAGCAATTCGAAGTGGTACAGCTGTACCGACTTGCCTAAAGGATCAGTTTTGATCCATTCTTCGTCATCGGAGAGACCGTCGGGCCCCACCTCCTCCGGAAGCTTGGATGACCGCTTATCTTTAATACAGTCATTTATACACATGGGTTTAAAGAACTGAAACCCACTAGCGGCATTGGCTCGGAGGGCATTCCGGACCAACAGCTGCAGTTCGTTGTCGGCGATTGTGTTTTTGTCCAATCCCTTCAGAACTACATCCACCTCTTCCGGGGACTGACCCGCGTCCAGAGATGTTAACCGAATGGTCTCTCGTAGGTATTGATGCCTACGACTGGCCTTCTCCATCTTACTAGTGTCAGCAGTTCTAGTAGCAGCTGTGCTCTGTTGGACAATCTCGTCCTCCAGAGTATCATTGAGAATAGACTCGTTAGTCTTTTTCTCCATATTCCGGGCCAGCCTCATGGCTGGCGTCAGATGTCGCCTTTTCTCCTTCCGACTATGCACGACCTTGAATTCTTCTGCGGTTTGCAGGTCGTATTCAAGGGCCGCGAGTAGTTCGGGGCGCCCTTCAGTCTCAGCAACCAAGCGAGCGTTAGCAGCCTGGTCTTTGAAACCTTCCATTGCAGCCGTTACGTGGGCCGGGAACCAGGTCGGGAACCGGTCGGACAGAATGTCCAGCCCCCGGAAGGTTCTCATCTGGACCAAGTCAAATGACCTGATCTCATCCTTGCTCATCTGTGCGATGATGGCTCCTCGTAGCAGGGATGGGACGTCGGCGTCCTCTTTATCCCATACTTCATGTTGGACTGGGGGGATTACTGGTACCCCCGATCCACCCGGACCACCGCCTGCGGCTTGGTCCAGCTTGCCGGCCTCATCAGAAGTATCCATAGTGGATGGCTCCAGACGGGGCTCGGTTTGCTGCTGAGGAGTCTCCACTCGGACGGGGGCTGCTCCTTGAGGAGGCGTCTCCACCCGAACGGGGACTTCTTTTCTTTGCCCCACTGGAGCAGGTAGCTGGAAGGTGATGCCGGACAGCACCTCCTGCACAACTCGGACTGTTTCAGCTGCGGATGATGCATCCATAGCCTCCTCCGTCCTAGTGTCGGATGGGTGAGTTGTCGTCTTCGGACGAGCTCCCCCGTGCCCGGACGTACCAGCCATGGCTGCGGCCGTAGCGGCCACTGCAGAGCTGTTATCCAACCCTCGCGAGAAGGACAACACATCCACGGCTGAAGTCGGAGCAGCTGACGTTCCAACTGCTTTCCCAGCATCCTTCTCCTTGCTAGGGATCGGGATGTTTGACTTAGGAGGGACCGGAGTCTTGACAGCCTGACTGCTGCCGGACGTCTGTCCCTTCTTCTTCAGATCCTTAGCTGGTTGCTTCGGATCAGCTTTCTTTTGTTCCTTTGGCACCTTTGGAGTCGGAGCCTTGGGAGTGACCGTCTTCGAATCTTTGGTTACCGTGGCAGTGGCAACCTTCGGATCCGCTTTCTTAGTACCCTGGGTACCAGACTTCTTCGGATCGGGCTTTTTAGGCTCGTCCTTCACCAGAGGCTTCTTTCCAACACCTGCGTGTTTGAGAGCCTTGGTACTAACCTTGCCATCGGCCGACTTGGACCGATCTCGGGTAGCACCCTTGCCACCGCGCGTCCTCGGACGTGCAGTGTCGGAGTCGCTGTCGCCTCCCATAGACAGTTTCCTAGTAACTGTCTTCTTGAGGCTCGGCGAAATACTTAGACTGCACATCCGAGAGAGATGTCCAGTCGACTCGGAGGGGTTCGATTCTACTGCACTGTAGGCGATCCCTCGCAACATTCCGGAGTCCTCGCTGTCGGGTGACGGAGACTTCCGAATCGGTGACACGGCCGGATCCACTCGTAGTTCCGACAGAGTCTGACTGAGCTCATCACCACTGTGGCTCTGAGCGTCCATGTGCTCCTCGGTGGCGGATGCCACCTCGGAGTGACCGGAGAGTTCGGACTGGCGGAGCTGCTGCTCGGCCATCCTCACTTCTTGCAAGTGTCTTACGACGGGAGTTTGACGGGGAAACACTTAGTTCCCCGTCTCCCTCTTTGTCTTAGACGGACCAGGAAAGAGTACTCACAGTTCCTACTCTTTTTATCACTCTTCTACTCTTCTAGTTGCCCAAAAACGCCGACTTCTCCGCTGCTGCCGCACGCACGATTGATCCGGGTGAGCCCAAAATCAATATGGCGTTCCCTCGCTTTTGTTTTTAAAACAAAGCGCATGCGCAGCGTCTCGCGCGATTGGACGCGATCCCGTTACCCGGTGTGACCCAATTATCGATTAATCAGGTCACGACCTTTCCCGCCCGCAGCTCGGGCTCGGGGGATCACACTGCCACGTAGGCGGCTCGCAAAAGTCAAAATATACTTCGAATAAAGAGTTCATCAGGAGTATTAGTGGATTAATATGGGAAATCGAAGATTACCCCACCGGATTATCCGTCCACCACCCTCGGGGAGCACTCCAATATTCTTTTCTATTCGACCCTGAGCGCCCCTGTTGGTAGCACACATATAACATATAAAACACCACAGGACACCACACTCGTTGTGTAACAAGCTAGGTTACTGCCCCTCTGGCCACCAGCCTTGGGCTTCGCCGAACGGGTTTCCCGTTCACCTCTCGTAACCTGGCCGAAGGACTCTCGTTCTTAACTAAAATTCCAGCCTTGATTTTAGTTTTCCGGGCCCTTCTTCCTTCGCCTGCCGAGACTTTCTTTTTCACGGTCTTCTGAGGTTTCTTTCGTACCACTCTCTTAGGGGTATCCGCTGACACCCCTTCCAAAGGTACAAATTTCGCCTCCGAAGTTCCCTCTTCCACCTCCGTTTCCGGGGTGAGCTCCCTTCCAGCCCAAGCACGCAACCGAGCCACATGGCTCGTCCGGATGCGCCCTGCTTCGGACTGAATCAACACAGTCGTCTGACTGATACATTTAACCACTGTGTGTGGTCCATCCCAGTTATTCGCCAGCTTGACGTTGCAGAGCGGTTCGTGTAGGCGGATTACTCTATCCCCCACCACGAAACGTCGCAACTTCAATCCGGTGTCATAACCTACCTTCTGCCAATTCGCAGCTTTGAGCAAATGAGCCCTAACTGTTTCGTAGGCAAATTTGAATCTCTCTCGTAGAGATTCTACAAATAGCACCGTACATGGTGCTTCTGGACTGATCCCTACCACCCCGAATACTAAATCCGCGGGCATGATCAAGTCCTCTCCGAACACCAAGAGGTTTGGTGTGCAATTAGTCGAAGTGTGGACCGTATTGTTATACGCATGTACCACAAATTCGCACTGATCATCCCAATCATCCATATGGGAGTTCACTAATGGCTTCAAAACCTGGATCAAGGTCCGATTGAACCGCTCCACCTGCCCGTCGGACTGTGGTCGGTACGGATTGGTCCGAGTTTTGCATATAGCCAACTGATGACACATAGCTGCCCAAAGTTTGGACTCAAACTCTCTCCCTTGATCGCTATGTAACATCAAGGGAGCCCCCAGATGGAGGATCCACCCCTTCACCAGTGCTTCCGCACAAGTAGCAGCAGTGTGATCCTCTAGTGGGTACACTCGGGTGTATTTGGTATAGTAGTCCGAGACTACCATCATACACGTATTACCCTTCGGAGTGGGTTTCACTCCGCTGATAATATCCACGGCTATTCGAGCAAATCTCACCCCGAATAGCTCCTGCTGCAGTGGCAATTTCCCTAGTCCAGGACCAGGCTTGCCTAAACAACATGCCGGACATGTCTCTATCCACCTCAAAAGGTCGCCAGACATTCCGGGCCAGTAATATCTTCGACTCAGCCGTTCCAAAGAGCGTTTCTTTCCGAAATGCCCACTAGTGGAATGGCCGTGGCAGTAGTACAGGATGTCTTTCCTCATGGCAGCAGGGATTACCATTTGTAATACCCTCCGCTTTCCGGGACAAGTCTTCCACCTGCACAACAACGAGTCTCGGACCTCCAGTTCATGGAACTGTGCCAAGAAACGTCGCATTTCACGGTTTTCCAGCGATATTTCGGGTCTCACTGGACAGACCCCAGTAGGGACAAGCTCCCTCAGTCGTGCTATGGTAGGATCGGCCATCTGGTACGTCCTTATAGTGTCGGTGGACCAATCCAACAGGTTTTGCAACAACCCATCATAAGGCAAACGCACACTCGCTACCACAGCATTGTGAGCACCACAATCCCCACATTCCGGACGCACACAACGGCGTACCGGACGTCTACTTAGGCAGTCAGCATTAATATGCTTCGTGCCCGCTCGGTGCTGGATATGAGAGTTCTCCAGTCCGAACTCGCTGAGGTGATTCAACCATCGACCAATCATTCCCTCCGCATCCTTAAAATTAAGGAGCCACCTGAGGGCCGAATGATCGGTACGAAGTGTGAAATTCCCTCCATATAAGAAGTGCCGAAACTTCTTAGTGTATACCACCACTGCGAGCAACTCTCGCTTGGTAGTACAGTAATTTCTCTGTGCCTTGTTCATACTGTTACTAGCGAACGCCAACGGGACCTCTACTCCGTCCTGGATTTGGGACAATGCGGCCCCGATGCTCTCATTGCTCGCATCAGTGTCAAGGATGAAATGCCCCTTCTCCGTAGGGTATCTCAGCACCGGGGTGGTCCGGAATAACGCCTTAATCTCTGTGAAGGCTGCATTCTGTTCCATCCCCCATGGGAAGGGTTCTTTTTTCCTCCCCGGAGTCCAATGGCTCAACCGCTGAAGCGGCTGAGACACCCTCGAGAACCCGGGGATGAAGTCCCTGTAATAGGAACAGAACCCTAAAAAGGATCTGATATCCTTTGGTCCTTTTGGAACTTCCCAAGTCTCCACAGTCTCCAGTTTAGCCGGATCAGCCTGCACACCCTCGGTGGAGATGATCCGGCCCAAATAGACCATGGACTTCCGAAAAAGTTCACACTTCTTTGGCTTTAATGTCAAGCCATTGGACCGAATTCGTTCCAACACCTCTCCGAGGTTCAACGCACACTCCTCAAACGTCTTGCCGAAGACAATGACATCATCCAAGTATACCAAGCACTTGCGCCACAATAGATCACTCAACAGAGTTTCCATCATAGCCTCAAATGTGGCCGGGGCGTTGCATAACCCGAAAGGCATCAGTTCAAACTGATACAGCCCAATGTGACTCGTAAAAGCCGTCTTCTCTTTATCCTCCTCCTTCATCCCGATCTGCCAATACCCGGACTGCAGATCAAGGGTGCAGAACCATTGGTTCCCACCCAGCGAGTCCAGAGTCTCATCAATTCGGGGGAGAGGATATGCATTTTTCTTGGTTACTCCATTCAGGCGTCTATAATCGATACAAAATCGGATAGACCCATCCTTTTTAGTAACCATCTGAACCGGACTGGACCAGGGACTAGTGCTAGGCACTATCACCTTCTGTTCCAGCATGGTTTTCACTTGTTCTTCAACAACAGCTTTCTTACCCAACGGCAAACGTCGGTAAGGCATTTTGAAAGGCTGTGCATCTCCAGTATTGATAGAATGCAACACTTTGTCGGTTCGGCCTAACGGCTCCCCCTCCACCTGCCATGCATCCTGATACTTCACTACCAGCCTCCTTAGAGAGTCGAGATCCATCCGATCCGTCAGATCCGTTTCGGATATCATTTTCTCGAGTCCCTCACTCAAAGGGGTCGGAGAAGGGTCACCCTTCATGCTCACTTGTCCAGCGGACACTACGGCCTCACTGGTGAACACCTTCCCCAACACTGTATCTTTCCTAAGATACTGTGGTTCCAACCCGGGGTTAGAAACCGGCACCACGGTCCAAGCACCATCCCCCACGAGGGTATCCATGCCTGTCAAACCGATGCTTCCCAACATGGCCACATCCGGTTCCACAACTGCTTCTTCCTCTCTCCTAAGCCCCTTGCTTCGGACCAGCACGTCACACGTCTGTCCGGGAGGAATCTTAACAGTTTGGACCACCGTTGCCACTGTCGATACTTGTCGGAGCACACATTGCTCCACCGCACGGTACGGGTGCTCTATTCGGAGTACCCCTGTACCAGGATTCAGGACCGCGTCATACAACGCCGAAAAATCCAACCCCAGTATACCGTCGTCTGCAATATCCGCAATGGTGGGAGAAGCCACATACTCCTTCCCTCCAATTCGGACAGGTATGAACGCGCGCCCATACGTCTGCATACTCGACCCATCGGCCGAACAGGCGTTTACCCTCGTTTTGAAGTTATCACGACTGTCCGGCATAAGAGCATAGAATTTGGAGGAGATAAAGGAGTGGCTAGCTCCCGTATCTACTAAAAATTCGCCCGCCCTACCGGCCACAGTAACAGACACATACCACCGCCTCCCCCCCAGCGGAGACGGGTTTACAGTGAAGCGTTTGAAATCCTTCGGAGCAGCCAGATCAAGGCCATGTTTCTTCAAATGGTCGAAACATGGATGATCTGGGGAAAGCTGGGTACTCCCTACCCACACGGTGTCTGTGACAGCCGCAACTTCCTCGTTCCTATCCGTAATGGGCCTCCCTGCCTCATTGCCGGGCAACTGATGGACTGGAATGTTAATCAGGCCGGCATCCGAGCTCCTGAAGCTCGAAGCCACCCCTGATTCCCTTCCTGTCTTCTGAATTCCACTAGGCTCTACCTCTCTGGTATGTTGGCGTACTTCATCTGCAGGGGTTGTCCGCTCGCCTTTTCGGACTACCCCCTCTAGTTTCCCTCCTTTCCGGGAACTTTCGGACTCGGAGCTGTACACTCCGCAGCAAAGTGACCGATCTCTAAGCACCTATAGCACTTAGCGGTCCTCCGATTGATCTTCCTTCTGTTAGGCTGGGTAGCCCCCTGAATGGAAGTCGTCATCTTCTCAAACAGCGATGTGAAAAACGTTGCGTCCATCATCGGAACCTTCGGATCCGACGACTCCCTTTTTGGAGGGGGGTTTCCACCCCCTTCCGGCTTCTTATTCTTCCACGGCGGTTTAGAGGAATTCCCATTCCTCTTGAACTGAGCCGCTGAAGCTATAGCACCCTCCTCATCACTGCCCGAACCATCAGACTGTTCCGGAGAACATTCTATAATGGCCGAGGCCCGGGTAGGCATCCGGTCCCCTAACAGTGACTTTTTGAGAGCATGTATGTCGATGGCCTTAAAAAGGTCATCTAGTGACGTATCTGCTCTCCACGTGTCATACACCGTTTGTTGTATGTCAGGATCTCTCAGTCCGGCAACGAACTGAGAGAACAATTCCTTAGAAAATAAGGCATCGTGGATTCCTGAAGCAGGGTGTACCTTCTTCAGGAGTCTCATCAATGCAAGTCCGAAGACCCTCGGAGCTTCGTTCTTGCCTTGCACGCGCTTCTTAAAAGCGACCATCGGATCAATCCGAGCGGAATCTCCGTACAGGATGGTTCCGATTTCTACGAGCTGTTTGAAAGTACCGCGAGGTCCGCAATCCTCCTTCCACTGCTCAACGGCCATGAGACCATCTCCCATGCGTAATCCCTTACACACGTACGGGATTGCATCCTGTTGGTCCCACCCACTGAGGTTTATATCCTCAACGGTGGCTCCCAACCAATCTTCCCACGAATTCTTTTGCCAGTAGGGAAATGGCTCGCTGGCTATGCGTCTAGCAGCGTTGGACGAACCTCTAATTTTAGAGGTTATCGCCAGACATTTAGAAATGGATGCTGTCGCGTCCTTTTCCGCACCGACATTGTGCAATCCGATCCCCGCTATGGCGGGATTCGTATCGTACAATTCTTGCAATTCTGTACTCAGCATTGTTCGTCTCGGAGCCTTCTTCGGGCTCTTCGTACCAGGAGTCGCCCCTGGAGTAGCGCCCATCGCTGGTATGCTACTCTGTCTGTCCAGAAAAGCCTGGTAGGTCCCATACGACACTAAGTCCGTAGTGGGGTCCACGCCTTGTCCGAACCACCAGTTCTTCTCCTGATCAGTCATGTACTGACACTGCTGGGCCAGAGCAAGCGCTCGTTGATGCTCTGCCTTCTCCTTTGCCAATTCCTTGACCTGCTTCTCAACCTCCTCCTCTTGCTGAGCTTTCTCCAATTTAGCTTTAGCAGCTTCTCCGGCGGCTCGGAGCCCTTCCTTTCGAGCCCTCAGAACCGCCGCTTCCTGCTCCGCTAACTCCTCTGCGAGGGCCGCGTTCTCCTTCATTCGTTTCTGCTGCTGCTCCAAGGCAGCCTGCTGTTTGCGATACACGTCTCGCCTTTCTATTTCCAAGTTTTTCTGTTCCTGGAACAATATGGTTGCTTGGCACTCTCGCCATTGCAACAAACTTGAAGGAGTCAGATCGGTTTTCGCCGCCTTATCCTGCTCGGCCGCTTTCTTCAAGCGTTCCGCGTCGAGTTCTTGCTCGTCCACTTTCAACTGTGATCGTGGACTCAGAACCAACTCGGACAATCGTCTTCCCCTACCGACTGAGGCTAGACCGGTCGGGGCTGCGAATACCTGTTTTGGTATCGGACGGATACCACCGATCCCCACCCTCGGTGAGTAATCACTCGCCCTGCCTCTGCCCCTGGATCGTCCCACTCCGAGGGGTCGTCCGAAGGGTCGTCCTGGTGTTGAGGTTGACAAGGCAGGTTCCATGGTTACCCCACGTCCCATAGGCTGATTGGGAGTGTCGGTAAAACTCATGTAATGGAGGCCTTCCGGACTACCATTGTTCGCAGATGCGAAAGAGGTACTGTTGTCCTTTATACTCTCTCGCGTTTCGGATAAAAACTGCTGTAAAGCAGTTCTTTTTGCTTTCAGAATGTCGCACTCTGTCACTAGACTTCGGCGGACCTCCTGTAAGTCCTCTGTGTCCCGAACAATGGCTGATCGGGCCCCTTCTGCCTCATGCATTACAGCATCTCGGGCTTTGCAAATGTGGTTCAGCTCCGTGTTTGCCTGGACAAACTCGGACTGGATCCCTCGTAGGTCCGCCTCTTTCTGATCGTATTCCGACCGGACTCTGCTGAGAGATTGTACCAATTTCTCATTCTCCTCCAACAAGGTAGACAGCCTTGCGTCCTTCTCCTTGATTTTGGAAGCTCTGTGTGTGACTGCACCCTCCAATGCAATCAGACTGCTTTTCCATTCATTGGCTTGCTTCTGAATGGTTAACAATTCCATTTGAGCCATCTGTACACGTTCCTGTACTCGGGCCTCTCTCATGTCGTCAAAACGACGCTCCGGCACGAGGGTATACCTCCTCGGAGTCGGCGCGGCTGAGCTTGACCCACCCACATTGAACAAGGACAAGTTCACTTCTTCTAATGAGCGGCTCATTATGGTAGGACCCCTGGGTCCTCGTGCTGCGTCTGTTCCGGATGGAACATTCGCCCTGCTGTGGGTATCTGCCTCATAACTGGCATCTAACCCTTCCGGTGACAAGGCTGCTGCCTCATCCGGGGACCTCGCTGCTCCGTCCAGAGCCCGAGGTCTGTGCTACTGCACAGGCTAACCTGCGTTTCACTCAGAACTGGTCACGGCACCAGTGTAATAAACGGACTTTCGTATCTTTATGATATTGGTAGAGTATCAATTAAAGAACAAAGTCGACACAGTTCGGATCAAGTGTTACAGGTTGCAATATCAGGTTTATTCAGGTAAACCTAAACAAGCAGTCACTAAGTGTGCGAACTCCCTATAGAGTTCGGAACGGGTCAGTAGGCTAAGCAGCCGATATGATCACGGGGTCTCTTCACCAGCGTGGCTCAGAGTAACCGACGAGTACCGTCAGATGCCGGGTATATATAGGCAGCCAGCCTGCGCGCGCACACGCAGACCGGAAGCCTATAGCGACCTCTGTCCATACCCCAAGCCCGGGGTAGGTGTCGCCACCTACCGTCGGACTGAAGGGTTCGGACTGAGCTCGCAACACAGCATCCAACAGCACTCGCCATATAATAACCCCGTATAACCCTAGCCCCTACACTTACAATGGTCAACATATGACAGCTACATAACATCATAATTTCATTCTGTGTCTAATCATTTTTATCATAGTGGCGATACACTATAACTGTACGAAAGATTATCAAGTAATATATCACCCGAATGGTGTCACGTATCTATATGGCTTACCCTGTCCAGGGGCGGATCCAAGGGGATCGTAGCGGTCCGGACCCCCCCCCCCCCTTTTTTTTGAAATTATTTTTTAGTTTTTTCTAATGGTATTTCGATCCACCGCGAGTTGTGTCTCAATGCTTTTCGGTATTTTGGCATTTGGTAGACACTGTCCTTTTCAATTGCTGGCTTCTGATATCCCTATTTCAAAGACAATTAAGCAACAACAGTAAATGTCTATTATGTTTCTTCTCTCCCAGTTCGCCGACACTCTGGGTGCACAGTGCCCTGGCGGTGGTTTTCCTCATAATTGCAGTATTCTTCATGAGACACTTCTCTGTCAACCTGCAATACGAGGAGGACGAACAGGTGAGAGCTTCATTTGTTTTACTTTTGGTATGTCCATAAATGGGCATGGGTAGAGGTGTGAAAAAAAACATGTTTCTGTTCTATATCCCTAGTGTGGGCCAATGGCAGATACCCTTCATCATAGGGATAATCTGTTGTCTTAATGCAGTGCACATGCTACAGTACTAAGATGAGATGTTTTACCTCAGTGTGTTAGAGAAGGTAGTATAGAATTGGTATAAAGTCTACATGTGGACAGTTCTTGAGTAATAATTCAATATCCATTTCCCAAATGCCCACTTTCTAGTAATAGGCGAATGAATGGCCTTTAAGTCTTGAAGGCAATAGAGATAATAATGCCTAACTAAGCTCAAGATATGGATCTGTCGTTCTGGGACATGGTCAGATTGGTGATGGATATCACAACGGAAACCATATTTAATGTTGTTACTTTTTGTTTTGGTTCAACTTGATACATATTTTTATGATTTTATGTGACTGCCGAACCATTATTAGCACCAAAGCCCTATGTTTTGTCGGTGGGAGTTCCAGGCTTACATTACTGGTGTAGAGACCGATGTAATCAATCATCATTACACTTGTATACTAAGTAGTGAAAAAAACCCAGGTATGATAGAGTATGGAGGGTTTGGCTTTACGATGTCAAGAACAAGGTTATGATACGTGTACTTCCTACATATATTGCACCCGGATAAACAAGCATAGAGAGTAGTGCCGATGGGAACCAAGCTATTGATTTTGGACTGGTCTGGTCCAGCATGCACAGGTGCGTTGGCTGCAGTCTTGTTTGGGGATCCAGGAAGAGGGTCGACACGTTGTGGAAGAGAGCCAAGATATAGCATACCTGGTCATACGATCTGTAAATAACAGTGATGGAATCGATTCATCTATGAAATAATGAGGCATGCTCTCCAATATCTTCTATACTTCCAACAGTGTATATATCCCGACGTAAGCCAATCGGGAATCAGCAAACATTTAGTTATTTCACCAATGTTTCTACTGGTGCTAGTTATTACCGTTAAATGTTGGTATTATCTGTTATTGTTGCCGTGTGCATGTGATGTAAATGTGACCATGCCATAAATGCACCCAATACGTAGAACCGATGTGTTCAGATTTCCGCGGAGTTCTTATTGATGCCCTAGAAGTGAAATCATTGCTCAAAGCATATATTGTAATCCTCAAAACAATAAATAAATTATCCCATAATATTGAAGACATGGTCTGTATGTCTGTTTATTATAGCTTTGTTAATCCATGTCCATGTTTTTCCAGGCCACTCGTACACTAATGATATCAAACATTCCGAAGGATAAATGTTTCCGCAACATTATCTCACAACATTTTCAGTAAGTTCCTTTAATACAGACCGTTTTCCAACTGTTACATTGTATTAAAAAAACGAGACTGGTATTATGTCCCCCATGCATTGACTTCCGTAAATTCTCGGGTTATAAGTGAGCCAAACCGCTAATTTGTATCATACATTACGGGCTTTCTCCAAATCTAGCCGCCAGTAATACATAGACAAACGCCAACGCCCATTGATACCCTCTGCTACATATTTCACGAGTGGGGGCTTGGGCGATATCCCACAATACGGCAGGCTAAGTGGAATATGCTCCAGTCCCCAGGAGTGAAATATGTCATAAAACAGTATCAGTATAGTTGGTATTTGTGTTTATTTTATTATTTGAAGTTTGAAGTAATTTAATGAAGAAAATGCTACTTTTGCTTAGCCCATTGAATATGACACTCTCAGTGCTAAAGCGTAGTAATTCAGGTGTTTTTTTTAAAGTATATACCTGTTGTATTTCACCAACGTTATAAGTCTCATTAAGATATGTAGTATTCACTTTACAGGGAAGCCTATCCTGAAGATACAATTATTGATGTGCAGCTGGCGTACAATATCTCCAAACTTGTTCGCCTTGACAAAAAGAGGTAGGGATAGTGTTCAATGGATAATGCATCCTCTCCTGTATTCCCCTGCACATCCTTTCATCTTTATGGTCCACTCAGTTGACAACTACTACTGAAACGTGTAATGTATTAAATACCCTCTTAACTCTCGTGACAAATTAATAATGAATCTCCTTAGACAATGTCTCTCCGGTTATAACGGCATTTTATCAAACCTACTTATTTTAACCGCTTCACCCACCAGACAAAATGCCTTTGAGGGCATGATTAACTCGGAGGCCATCCACAAGCAGAGCGGACAGCGGCCTACCATGGTGCCCTTCCCCGGCGGACGCTGCTGCTGCTGTGTCCCCTGCTGTGGCTGTAAAGAGGTAAGCACCTACTGCCTACCTACCTGCCTCCTACCCCAAGTCAAGGTAGCCTGGCCTTTGGCATGACCATACCCAAAGTGGCATTCTCACCAAGCGAATCCCACTCACAATTCTAGTACTGTTCTGGTCTACTATGGGCCACAGTGGTTAAGTGCAAGTGGTAAGAATCCCCCTTTAAGTAAGTAATCAATATTCGATATGTGTCTAGAGGGTCTATACAGTTCACCCAAGACCAATAGTGTAACATTGTTTCCCCCTAGTGGTAAGTGGCTCAGTAATGGAACTATTACGGTGTACCATTGGCACTGTAGTTTAGAATGTTGCCCTAAAAGTGCCATGGGGCGTCGGCATAATGCGTAGGTTGAACAAAAACCAAAATTACCGGTAGTACATGGCATAGTACATAGATTGGTTTAAGCATGACCACACACATGTAGTTGTATCAGAATGCAGGTTTGAATACAAAGGATTTAAATTATTTTCTAATTCCTAATTCCAGGTCGATGCCATTGACTACTACAGTAAAGAAGAGATGTCCTACCGAAACAAGTGTGAACAGGAAAAGGTTCACGCATTCCAGGCCACGTTGGGCATCGCATTTGTCACCTTTGACGATGACCATGTTGCATCAAGGTGAGTGAAATAATGGTGGGCGGATGGGAATAGAACTGAAACTAATTCGATAACCATCAAATCCTCTGTATGATCACGTATGGGGACACATGTATTGTGCATAGACGATTCAGCAAAGAAGCAAATCCTAAAAAAAGGTAACTTAATCTGTATCTTTGGAGAGAACATACCAAAATTAATATAAAAGAGATAGAATAAGTTATAAGCAATTGTCCACATGTTTCATGCAGGGTGTCTGCTGACTTCCGCGTGTCGTGTAAAGGGGCCCACACTCCACACCCGTCCAGCGTCAGTCGTGAGCTCGGTATCCACAACTGGGTGGTCAAGTATGCACCTTCCCCGGATAACATCTACTGGTAAGTGTAGGGCCTGGCCCTCAATGGTCTGGAGGCCTATATCATGTGGTTCTACCTTCATTGTATCAGTAAGAAGAGAATCGATCTGCATTTTGTATTTGTCAAATTAAGATATCACTGTGAATTGGATTCCATTTGTATTAACTGAGATATTAAAGGAGCACTGAATCCGTGACCTAGCCCTGCCTACTTTTGCATGGGGATGACGTCGTGGATTCAGAGCTCCTTTAAAGTACATTTGGGGATTTGTGCTCATTTGACTGAGATGGAAGAATGTTAAAAAACTACCCAAACAATCAATCTCAGTTAGATATTTAAAAGAAACTAGTCCACCAAATCCGATTTCCTCAACATTTATTTCATTTCTGTGAACTTTGCAGGGAGAATCTGTCAGTGTCTGATGCGGTGTGGTGGATGAAGGCTATCGTCATCAACACCATCCTCACCATCCTGCTCTTCTTCCTCACCACCCCCTCCATCATCATGAACCTCCTCAACCAGGCCAACTACAAGAAAGCCGTAGAGGAACTCCATGTAAGTAATGGAGGCAGCGAATCATACCAATGCTGGGGTAATGCCAACACATACTTTCTGCTAGTCAATTTGGCGAATTTGTATAGATTTTGATAAGGCCAAATTCAACACCAATTAGTCAAATGTGTTAGGTCTAAATACCGAAGTTTATAATACATGTACTTAAAAGTACACTGATTAAATTCTCAAATTGATCAGATGAGACTACATTTTTATGTTCACATCTTTTCAGCCCATCACTTAAATATATCCCAGAAATTAGTACAAAAGTATATAGTACAAATGCAGCCGCTCCCCCTTAACCAGTTAGCCAATTTGGCAAATTATCATGTATTTCCCTTAGACAAAACGAGCTTTGATTCGCCATTGGCGATTTGGTGAGTGGCTAGCATTAATCCTCCAATGTGACCGTGTAGAATTTTATGGCGTATGTACATGTAGCACACAATTAATGTGTTTACACTGATACACATTGAGGATGCTGGTATCCATAATAAGGAAACATGCATATATATGATGTCACTGATTTTGGGACCTTTCTTCAGAAGCACCAGCCCTAGTGCGCCATGACTTTTAGCTGCATTTCATATACACGTGATTAGATTACATTGTAATTTTGGTTACTTTCTCTCACACAGAACCCGCTTGTGGTGCAGTTTGTGCCGACCCTGATCTTGTGGGCTATCTCGGCCCTTCTACCCAACCTGGTGTACTACTCGGACCAGTGGATAGGGCACTGGACAAGGTAAGCTTTCTTATTGTACACATCTATGGTTTTAAGTTATGGTCAGTTAACTCTTATGACAGCAGTAGGGTAGACTGACCTAAAGATAACCACGTACCATGAGATGACCCCCTCAATTTTATTTTATTTTTATTTATTGTTTATTATGTTGTGGTTAATTAATTGTGTATATATTATGTTCTAATTTCATTGTTTTTCCATTCTGTAAATGTATCATTGTTTTATATTCGTCATATTGTATAACTATCTTGTATGTAAACTAATTAGATGAAAGTATTGATTGAATAGCGTACCTCTAACTGGTCATGCTGGCATATGTAGATAATTGGTTGATATCGATATATCCTTAATGGATCACCGAAGATTGTCTATAATCACTTTGTTAAATTGTGGAAGACAATAAAACTGTTTCAAACCAAAACCAAAAATTTTGTAGTCATTCATTCATGATGAGCTCTGTTTTTGTGTATCACAGTACATTTTAAGTTATACTCTATCCAGAAAAGAACAAATAAGTGCTATACCATACACGAATAACTACATAATTAAGGTGGACATCTCATGGTACGTGGTTACCTTTAGGTCAGTCTGCCCTATATGTATTCAAATACTTGAGAGGCATTGAGGATTTTACCAGGCTCAATGGCTTAAAGAGTTCCTGAATTGATAATAGACGCCTATTTACCTAACTTTGACACATCCTACAAGTAACACAGGGGGTCTGAACATCGCTAATTTAGTACTGTAATTGCTTATAAAAAAACATATGTATAAGCCCCGGCTTATAGGTTAATATATAGGGGAATGTTACATTGAATGTGCACGACTGTTAGGGTCGTTAAACTTTGAGCATACACTTGTCTTTTCAGAACTGCAGAACACCACGCTATCATGAGGAAAACGTTCATCTTCCTACTCCTCATGATAGTTGTCCTACCTTCCCTAGGTTTAACAAGGTAATAGACGTGCCATCTTTTATATAGATTCGATAGTATTAAATATCTTTGTAAATAAATCTGGTTTTCTTTTGTACATTTTACCGTATGTGAATCGTATGAAAACGTTGTCTTTTCGTCTAGTGTAGAACTGATTATTGGTATTATTTATTCCAGCTTCAAGGCAATGCTTGAATGGGCCGCTATGAGGAACGAAGAAGCCTACAAATTTAGATGGCAGTAAGTAAAATGTTACATTTCATTTTGAGGATTGTAAATCGATATAATTCACTAATTACCCTTGTACGCTTATACAGTTACAAGTCATGGGTAAAATAATTCATATATAACTATCCGAGACTTCTTTAGAAGATTTAAGTAACATATGTAAGTGTTAGAGAATGTTAAAACAAGGAAGCCTCTGAGGTCATTTTGATTAAGCTCAGAAGTTTTTCAACGAGGAAAACTTTAGGAATATTTGAACATTGAATCTGGGAACAATTTCTCCTCTATTGCTATTCACAATATTGTCCAGGCTTTATAGAGCAATATTTTCACTTCTAGCTTTGCCAATATCAGATCATGCACAATATAAACATCATGTATAAAAAAGCACAATATAAACATCATGTATAAAATTGTATCTTTCAGGTGCATCTTTATCCCTGATAATGGCGCCTTCTTTGTCAACTATGTCATTACCTCTGCGTTCATCGGTACAGCAGCAGAACTCATAAGGTTTCCAGAGCTTTTCATGTACACTATGAAACTACTCTTTGCGCGTTCCGCAGCTGAACGAACGTCGGTGCGGAAGGTGAGTGAAATTACTAAGTTATTATCCATTAAAGGTTTCTAATATATATGATGCTTTGTCCTAGTAAACAGCTATCATTATCGGTATCAAAATTGATTCATATCATCGATAATCATTTAATGATTGTTAAGAAATGACAAATACTGTAAATAAGTATATACTATATGTATGAATGGCATTATGTTATAGTACATTATAAATGATTGTTAGTTTGATCAGTAGCTGTACTAATGGTAATTTTCAGTGCTTTCTCTAAAAGAGACTTGTTATCAAATGTTACTACCGGTAGCTTAACAAGGCGCTGTTGTATGTTTCAGTCCGTGTTATGGGAGTTTCAGTTCGGCATTCAGTACGCCTGGATGTTGTGTGTATTTGCGGTGGTGATGGCATACAGTATTGTATGTCCACTTATCACACCTTTTGGTAAGTTGGATTTTTTCTGTGGGTCTCAGATTGAGATAAAGAATGCAGTGAATGTAACACAAATTGTCCATTGAATAGAGTAAAGTTTGCATAGTCTGCCCCAAGATAGTGATATTAAAATATTGCTCTTTTATTTCGGTTACTTATTGACCATAATGAAAGTTTTTTTGCTATCTCGCTCTTTGAATTATAAAAACAATTTTTTGGAAAATAACATTCCATTTTATAGAAAAATAATGCACACATCTTTTTCTCTCCACACAGGGTTAGTTTACTTAACGATGAAACACATAGTTGACCGCTATAACATCTACTTCGCCTATGGACCCTCGAAGATCGATAAGAACATCCATGCCAGCGCCATTAACTTTGTTATTGTGGCAGTCATAATGTTGCAGTTGTGTGTCACATTCTTCACTATTCTTAGAACAGGTAAGATCCAACAGTTTTTGTTTTCACTTTGGCCCTCCCATGTTTGCATATCGCTCGGTAACAGAATCTCGGATATCCTAATATATTTATTTATAAATGTTGTAAAATATTCCCCAAACCTTGTTCAGGTGTGAGTAGTACCTAGATCAAAGAAGGAGGCATAGAGTGCTGTTTCAAATAGTCAAACATTTCGACATTATGTAGGTCTGCTTCATAATATTAGGGAATATATTCAGATTATGACAGAATCATAACTTTATTGCAGAGGAGGTACAAGGAATTACGATATTCTCTGTGGTAGCACTGTTTGTTACGCTAGTGATTTTCTTTGGACGGATATGCTTCGGATGGTTCAGAGGATTAAGTCCAATCACATACAAGGTAATATCTTAAATCACCTTTCATACATATACACTTACACAACGTGCTGTAGACTGTTACAACTTGAACACTTTCTGCAACTTGTAATAACATGTATACATATTATTTTACACATAAGAAAAGGAAGGTTATGATCTAGGAGTGTCTCTTTATACCGGTAATTTTTGTGAATATAATTGAATGTCGGGGCAGGATCTCGGTGTAGGATACTTAAAAGCAATAAGATATATCGGAGTATCTGGTACTACTGTGTTCCTTTCGCCTTCAGCATTTCAAGGATACAGAACGGGAGCCCTCAGTGGAGCCTGCCACAGATGCCAAGGTGTGTATTAGATATGATTCTATGAAAGCACATAGAACTAATTGCATAGCATTGTCCCTTGGTCATGTAATTAGGAGACAAATGGTACAGCTAAGAAGATAATGTATCTTGTTTATATGTTTAACTGGACTCAGGAAGTCAATGGCATACCTTTTTCACGTTAAGAAAAATCTACGCCCACTTTAGGACAAGACAAAACACATAAAACAACCATTTCCAACTACTATTAATAATATAACGTATATCTTGCCTCATACATTTGCCAATTTAGAATATCATAAATCAACCTTGTTCTCTCTATCCGTGTAGCCCTTCATACCCACTGTGTTACTGAGGGACCAACAGGAGACTCAAGCTTCAGTAAATGGTGGCGGACAGGTCAACAGTATCGGACAAACCTACGGCTCGACCGACTCACCCGAGAATGTGGCCATGCCAGAACAGGTCCAGGTTCATCCTGCAGCAACAGATACATTTACTCCCTGACTAGACGCCATTGCTTAGATCTTAGTATATCATGACTAGAATCGATATTGAATATAGGTGTAACAATGGTCGTCAACTAAGAGACAATGTAAAATTGCTACTGGTGAGGCTTCTTGTTGGTACAGATATTTGCTGGTATAAATAACTACAGTAATTGTCAGTCTGCTTGCTTGAAAGAGTACCTATATGTATATAGCGTGCCGGGATATACCATTGACACACAAATGTAAGTCACAACGGTTTTATGCCAATTATTTAGAGGGAGTTAGGACGCTGTTTCTTCTAATGATTCTATGAAGAGTTACTTATGTCTCAAACGACGAAATGTCTAAATACTGCCACACTATGTTGCAGTTCAATATATGGTTTTAAAGAAGTTACCACGTTTTGTTTTTCAATGTATTTGAAGTCCCAATGGTATGCTCGTTATGTTTATAAACGTGCAAGAACTCCTCTGTGATATGCATTAGTTATAAATAAATAAAACTGCCTATTGTAAAAAATATAATATCAAGTACCTACGGGTCCATGTATTGTTGTAAAGATCGATCTAAAATTCTATCACTTACATTCGATGGCTATAGTTTCAGGTTAAATATATTCTAGTCATATGATGATATACAAATATGGTAGAGTCTGCTAAGAACATGGGTAGTTTCCTAAGAATATAATGGTATCTTACCCCGGTGGTCTTATGTCACTATCTCACCTAGCACTTTTTTAACACAGTAACATCTGACAGTTTTGAAATATTGTGTTGGCTTGAGTTGCTTTAGTTTACATATACTATGTACAAATCGATTAATATTGTCTATTTATTCATTGCCTTTGACTTTTGTTTGAAGTTAAGTTCTATCGAATGACCTGGGCCTATTTCCATATTATATTTGAGTTCCACTTGAGTTTCAGGCAAAATTAAACCATGACAGCTCTCGAGTCCCCCTATTGAATATTCATGCTACAATGTTCGCATATTAAACTTGTGGTATGGGTATGTTCTATCTACAAATTGTCGTAACATTATATCAGCTGTTTATTGAAAAGATCTTCTGGCAAACGTTCAATGGTAAAAAAAAACTGCCTTCAACTGTCCAAAAACGGTGGTGTTTTTTTGTGGATTTCATCTTTAGTTTACAAAAAGGGTTTCCTAAATTGAGTTGTTTCTGTATTTCGTATATTACTCTTTGTGTTAAGCGTGTTTACACTCAATTTAGCAAATATATTGTTGTAGACGATATTCTAGTCCTTTTTTTTCTGGTAAATAAGTAGCTGGACCATATGTCTTACTCAAATGAGTCTAAATATTCTTAGTATTGCATGTTGAAATGAATGTGAATCTGGTGTCAAGTATGTACTGGTGTGTTGCCTCGGGCATGTTGCCTGCGTCTCTACTTAAAGGTTATGCGCCTACAGCATTTCCACCTTCAACGCGTGGATATGAGAGATTGATTAGAAAACTGATAAATAAACACTTTAATCCATCACTTTGAAATTGTATAGCATGATGTAATTTTGTTAATTAATTCTCTTGTCTCCCTACCGCAGTAGTGTTTTTCCTATCTTGTTTTCCTTAATGTATAAATTCTAAAACACTTGACGTTTTAGGCGACACAGTTGTAACACGCTGTCTTGTACCTGTGTATCGGTCGGTATCTTGTCTAATCTATATGTGAATGTGTCAAAGGCGGATACACTATACATTGCTTAATATTGGGTCCAAATCCAGGGGTTAATTATATACTTCAGAGTTAGTTCAACTTACCTTAGATATATCTACATTAGAGCTATATATTAGAGATGTTTTATATCTCATATTGAGTCTTTTAATCTGTGATGGACGCGGTATGGCTGATAATTCAACTAACTCAATGATGATTTGAGTTAGTCTGTAAGAAAATAGTGACAGAACCTACTGGGATCTTTCATCACATTTAGCCATGTATCATAGTATAAGTCATGAAACAAATTTAGGGGGGTAATTAAGTACCAGGTAAATAACTTTAATATGGTAGCAATAGATTAGGATGAATGTATGGGCTTTCAATTTCCCCAGTGACTGATTCTTTCGTCAACCTCAGGATCTAAATCAAGAGTATGTAACAAATAATGGTACTACAAAGCACTGGATGGTTTATTACATAAACGTTTAATCAGCCATAACGCAAAGAATGACGCATCTATTATCACTCGAAGTATCTAGTTACTTTTTTGAAACCTAAAATACTAGTTGGTCATCTGTCTGGTCACTCATCGCATATGGCTACCGGTAGTCTAGTGGGTCTAATAACTATTTGGAACCATATGGAAGTAACAAAATACAATGCACCAGACTATGTTATAAAAAAGGTCAGTAGTGGGTTAGATGGACAGGTACATAATATACTTGTACATATTCTTTACCCCAAGCATTCCAGAACCACTCCCACGCTGCTGCACCTTGTGCCGAATTTAGTGCTTATTTTGATCAAATTTAGAATTTATACGTGTACAGATATTGAACATTTCAATAGTATGTCGAATTCGACAGGTCAGAATCATAGAATCTAGTTGTATTCAAATGATATACTGATGTGTAATTCAATGGTCATGAATCAATGTACAATTCACATAAAAGTACCGAGCCGTCGTGATTCAGAGGTTTACAGCCAGTCAACACTTGTCTGGTGGACCGCATTCTAACTGCTGTATATGTATTGGTTTTGCCTTCTTGGTCTTCATGCATATATATATATAAATATATACTTCAATGTTACATGAAATGCTTATAAGTATTTGAAATAATAATTCTATTAAAGAGTCTGCTTTAATATCACATGAGATTGTGAGAGTCACTAGGGCGTTTATTTTCTTTAATATTGTAATAATTTATCTTGTTGTAGTGATATGTGTCTCATCTTATTGAATCATAGTATCCTTTGTAGAAAGGAAGACAAGTTAACAACTACCACGATTATTATAAAATATCCTTTGTAGAAAAGAAAACTGAACAACTATCTAAGATCATTGTAAAATATCAGTTCTCAAAAGCAACTGTGTCCACATGAAAACTATTTTCAAAATAAATCCTCGCATTTATCCGTCGACTGTTCTTTTTTACGATGTTGTTAAAGAAATGAGAAACATTCTTCATAATTTGATAGACATATATCCAATCACTTCAAATTACGAATACACGGTAACGATATAACGTTATTCAAATCGTCCATAATCCCAATAATTCGGTAACTTGAGTCCATCAATACATGTATGTACAGTATCAGAGATTGGTCATGGTTTGCTTTCTTGAGATAACTCTTGAGATATTTTAAAACAGTACTTTACTTCTTGAAGCGTGAATTGGGACATTATACAAATGTATGATCTATACATTACATTATATGCATGATATCAACAGTAACTTTGACATTTATATATTAGACGTCTAAAACTTGTCACACATTTCCATCACATACTGTTGTACAGACTCAGTGGAACCACTGAAGATGCTGTGCATTGGTTACAGTTTGCTTATCGGTTGCCCCTTATCCTCATGGCGAGATGTAAGTCACTTGGCATCACGGTTACCCTCTTAGCATGCAGTGCACACAGGTTGGTGTCTTCAAACAGCCCCACCATGTAGTACTCACAGGCCTCCTGTAAAAGGGCATTTTAGGAATTAGCGAGAAAGGCAGATTTCTGTACCTCGTTGATAATTACAGACTATAAGAATGACCTAAGACCTATGTCAGCAGTGCGACTGAGAGGGACAATTGTTTCTTCAATTGACGATTATTCTACATTACTACAGTCTTACAATAGACTATTATTAATTCAAATGTCTCGCCACACACTCGAGACGCCAAGAATGATCAATGTTTAGTTTTCAATATTTACCAAGGTCCTTCTCATGGACATACAGCAGATAAACTGCCTATTAGATAAGCAGTTAGGTATTTAAAATAACCCTTACCTCAGGAACACATGTATATTTCACTTCATACATTCGAACACCACGTCCATGACCATGGCCGCCCTTGGCTTGAGAAGACCTTGCGTTAAAAGCAGCTGCTATTTCCCAAATGTAAAGCAACCAACAAAACTAAACCAACAGTGAAATATACAACTTCAACAGATTGCGGGACCTTATTATTAGCATCACCTGTAGAGCCAGAAGTCCTTGCAGTTGCATTCGCAGGCCTGGGTGGATATCGTGAGCTATTTCCCTAACAAGCCGCTGAAACGCTAGTTTGCGAATGAGGAGTCCAGTAGATTGCTGGTATCTTCTAATTTCTTTGAGAGCACGAACACCAGGCCGAAAACGTTGAGGTTTCTTTATACCTACAATGTAAGGGAGTGTTCGTTTATTACATTGTGATTACAAGGAGTTTGGTGAAATGTTGTAGACGGTGGCAACCCTAAATTAGGGAATGCCAATGATCAGTAGGGGCCTATCTAATAACAGCAGAGATGTGATTCCTCCTACAGTTGTAGGATTTCCTACACTTTGGAGCGAAGAAGTCCACCCTCATAGTTTGTCCAGATCCACTGAGATATTTTTTCAGGGGGTGGGGTCTGTTACTCAAATTGTCACAGGGTGAGCAGAATATGTGCCAGAATGCAACATTTGGCTTTTAGATTTTCAAAATTTTCTTGGGGCAGTGCACCAGAACCCCCCCCCCTCCCCCCCTTGCGGCAATTGGAAAGCAACATTTCACTCAAGGGCTGCATTTAGTGTTTTTAGATACCTTATTATATTGAGACCTAAAAATTCTCATACAGTTTTACTTTTCAAATCACATCCCTGGACAGTCATTGACTCAGGAAGCGAATGCTCCCAGAGTCTTATGCGACGGCTCAGTGAGACGCTTTTGGTAAAAACAAAAGTCTTTGAATTTCTTTTGGTATAAATATTAGGCCTATATCTATACAAGAATATTTCTCATTGTGGATACCATCCATTTCCATCTAGTAGATCTACTTCCCCTCTAAAACAATGGGCAAAGTATAACTGCCCAAAAAAACTCTCATTTTCCCATTTGTAGACAAACATTTTTTTGTTTTTTTGGTTATGTAGACTCATAACAGTTTGTTAGACTCATTATGGTTTTCAATACATTATTTTTGAAGATCCAGTTGTTTTGTGTCCATCAGTGAACACAGCGAGGTATGAGTACCCGGTATGGAACTACAGAAGTAGACTATAACAAGAGTAACAATGAGTATTTATATTTATGAGTTTGTACAGTGAATAAGAAAAGAAGGAGAATAAACTATTTTGCCCACACAGTCTCAACTCCTGACGACGTCTGATAAGTGTTCTATTCCCCATATACCCAACAGGTGCAGCACTATACTTATAATTATGAACATTCTACTGCCAATTGTCAGCCTAACATGAACAGTACTAGCATAGACATTTCGTTAATTTCGGCATTTAGTGTTAAACCTATGGGAGCTCTGAATTCTGGGTGGGTGAGGCGCTTTTTGTCAGACCAGTTTCAATGAGTTTGCCATCTGTGGACACATAATTGACACTTGGGATTGAACTGGGGGGGGGGGGGGTGGTGTTTGATGGATGTAGGGGGAATTAGATATATTACACTCACACATATTACACTACACACATTACACACATAGCATTATATACAATTTGTTCAAAGAAAAAACAAATCCCTGAGTCTCTAAGGCTTGTGTCGTGATTTAGGATCACACACTAGATTTTTAACAGAGCCTCAGACGTCAGAGACAGAGGGGAGGGGGAATTTCCCCCTTGAAGGCTTGAGAAGGGTTGACATATTTCTGCCCCCCCCCCCCTTATCACTAGGCTTATGAACTAATGTAGCCCCCCTCCCTAATTAAAATGGTGAAATTCGTCTGACCATACCTCCTGTCGTCAGTGTCTTTTGTCCTCCCAAGTCCAGCTTCAAAGGCTGAATAGATCCAATGATCCTTGGTTCGTCTGCTACAAAGACAGAAGTGCCGCTCCGTCCTCTGTCTTTGAAATTGGAATGCAGAGGCCTACCGGTACTAAATGTTTTCTTTGCTACCCTTGTGTTCAAGGATGAGATTTTGGGAATCTGTGATGGTTTTCCCTTCCGGGACATCTGCTTTGTTCGTGCCATTTTCAAATATTATAAGCAATTTGGCAAGGCGCACCGTTTGTGTCGTCTGCTAACAGGGCGAGGAACTCTTCAGTATAGGAGGGGTAATCAAAGCACTTCCGGCATTTCAAGATGGAGCAAGAAATCGAGAAGCTGCGCCAAGAATTGGCCTCCAAAGGTCGGGAAATACTTGAGCTAAAGGAACGCCTCAAGAGAAAGGTTTGTAATAGTAATTTTGGGATCAGGCATATCATTATTCATGTGGACAATGCCATTTAGCAGCGTTAAACATCACCGATGTGTCAATAAGTCCTATTATCGCTCACCCACGGGACCCGGGACCCGGCTTGCGTAGTTCCGACGTATTAAATTTAAAGGGAGTGTTCATTTATTAATTACAGGGGGGTGGTGAGAGTTTTCGCTGCCCCCCTCTTTGAACTATAGTTAATGCGTGGGCTTTTTTGCTTAAAAGGGGCTGGATTTTTACGCCCCCTCCCCTCGATCATTGCCTCAAGAGGGTCCGAATTTGTCCCCCTCCCCCCTCAAGAGGGGTCGGAAAGTTTTACGACCCCCCCCCCCTGTAACTAATAAATGAACACTCCCTGAACCCACTGAGGCTTCACGTAGTAGAAGGTTGGGAATGTCAAGGGTCCGACTCCCCAGGTTCTGACTAAGTGTGGCCTTTCCAGCTGCAGTTCATGCACTATCACTGGGGGTGCAGAGGGGTCCCCCCCTGAGGTCGGAAAGTCGCCGAAATTAAGGGGTCCGGGTCACAAAGTCGCTTTTTTGGGCCCCCTAAAGCATTGCCAATTTTGTCCAAAAGTCGCCAGGTCACTTTTATTATTGCAATAGGTCGAAAGTCGCCTCCAAAACGGCCCAGGTCGCCAGGTCGCTTTTGACCCATCTGCAGCCACATCACTGGGGTGCTGAGAATGTTAATAGTACCTTACCGGCAGTGTGCATCCAGGGCCTAGAAGTCTCTGGTGCATCAAAAATCCTTCTATACCCCCCCCCCCCTCAACCTTGTAAGTGTGTATAATCCTCACCTGGCCCTGGATGAAATTATTATTTATATTTGAAGGAAAGTGTGGATCACGTGTCGTGCTCTCCACGTCTATTTGATGATGCATCAGGATACACGGATATTCCTACTTTACAAGCGTCTGAGAAATTAGACAACGAAAGCATTTCAAGATATAGTCGACAGCTGATCCTCCCTGAAATTGGAGTTTCGGGTAAATGTTCAGAAAATATTATTATAGATCTAGCTTCAATTCTAATATGAAATGGGGTTATAATCTGGGACTTCTTCTCATAATCACTTGTACTACAAGTTGTAGAATTGTAGAGCAATCTATACATATTATCAATTGAATTATATACTACTTTACAGATTATTATGCACATACTGTTAGTCATATACGTCCATGATAAAATACAATGCTGTAGTATATTAGCATTTATTTTCCTATATTCAGGAAAAAAGAATATATTCCCTAAAATTCAGAGTCAATAGTTTGTAGTACTAAGTAAAGATATAACTGAACAACATTTCTTGAGTATAGAATTTTCCTATAATATTATGACGATTTCAGGACAAGTTGCCCTACAGAAGACCTCCGTCTTGATTGTCGGTGCGGGAGGACTTGGGTGCCCATCTGCCATATACTTAGCAGCTGCAGGAATTGGTAAGAGAATTCTTGAATAATCTCCCTGAAAATAATTAGGTTTTGCTATAATTCTTCCCAAGCTATCGATCTTCCTATTAAGGTATGGCAATGTTTTTTTTTGTGTGTGTTTTTTTCAATGTAATATTCATTCTGGAGGTCCGGAAATGTTGAGCATACAAGATCTGATAATCCGAAAGGGAATCAAATTTTGTAAGGTGTCGGGTTTTATACCTATACTTATATATTTGATATATCCATATTTGTAGGACGCATTGGGATTGTGGATTATGACGAGGTGGAAAAGAGTAACTTACATCGTCAAATTCTACACAACGAGACCCGGATCGGGATGTCAAAAGCTAAATCCATTTCTCTTTCTTGTCAACAGTAAGTCATCTCTACCACCATATGTTATATATATTGTTTAAAACGTATAAATATCATGAAATAAATTAGTTTTAAGTCATTAGAGAATAAAATAGTCATAGAATCAGAGAAGTCTGCATTTCTTTAATTATCTCAACTTCTTACCTACTCGCTTTACTGACACCCCCCACCCCCAAACTTCAAATTCAGGATCAATTCCAAGGTGGTGTGTGTACCCTATTGTACCTCACTGACAAGTCAGAATGCAATGGCTATCGTCAAGGATTACGATATAGTATTGGATGCTACAGACAATGTGGCCAGCCGCTACCTACTGAATGACCTTTGTGTCCTCACAGGGAAGCCCCTGGTCTCGGGAAGTGCTCTGCGGTTCGAGGGACAGGTAACATTCAAACAAATATTACATTGTAAAAGTAAAAAATAAAAATAAATAAGAGAACCCAGATGTATGTGGCAGGCAAGAGTTCTAAAGAGTGCTTCTGTAATGGGAGCAATTTTCTTCGCAGGTGCGATTCCAACTACAACTTTTCGCTTACCATTACAATATATTCATATAGGAATTATGGTTCACTATCATGGTAAGGGAGTGTTCATTTTTTAACAACAGGGGGGGGTGGTGAGTTTTCGTTTTGACACGCAAGTTATTTTGCGCCCCCCCCTCGGGAAGGGCCAAGTTAAAATCCGCCCCCCCCTTGGCAGGAGCTGAGTTATTTTGCGCCCCCCCCCCCTTTCAATTTTTCTGCATCAATTTGCGTTGCATCGCTGTGTCGCATCAGTGCTACCTAGAAATGAGTCTATACTTGATATATAGGCTATATGCCTTATTTACAATGCCTTTCCCTATATTGCTTCATGGAATGTACCATAAAACCCCTCCTTTAAGACAGACTTATTTTAGGGTATATTTTTCTAGGAGGTCGTCTTAAAGGTGGGGTTTTCTTATATAGGTTTAAAGAGAAAACACTTTTACAGTTTCTTCTCATACAAGGGGGTCGTCTTAAAGGTGGGCTAGTCTTAAGGAAGGGGTTTTATGATAAATGTACTCCTAGAAATGGCCATTGAATATTCAAATTGTAAGTTTTGATTTTGATCTATGGGTTCATTAAATTCAAGCGTGAATATTAGGGACACAATATCTACCCACCTCCCAGGAAATCGCAACCATACTCAAAGTGCAGTGCTTTAGAAGGGGGTCAGAGCGGCATATCCGTCTCCTAACTGGAACATTTGAGAACCTAGAAGTCAAGTGGTGTTTTCATGTGCACTTTGAAAGCTTAAAAGGAGGGTTGGTGGCATCCTGAATGGATTGTATACCCACAAGTTGACAGTTTTGAATAACCTTTATGTTACTCAATACAATCTATTACTGTCCAGTATCATGTTCCATAAATGTCAACATTACGGCTCAATCATTCCTTGTAGGTATTGCTCTCAAGGTCAAGTTAAAAATGAATAGCCTTGATCCAAGCCGGTGGACTGGTCAACCAACAGTGCAGTCTAGTCCTAGTTTGAAACAAACAGTTGGTAACAGCCTATCTGGAATGATGAAGCATCCTGGGTACATTTGATGATCACTATTTTAGTCTCTATTATTGTTTTTTCGACTAGGTCGTTTTATTGCAATTGTAGGGGCCGGATTCCCTGTACCCTGGTGGAGAGCCCGAAGGGGTGAAACACCTGGGTAATCCTCCCCCTCTGTACCATACCGATCCAGTAACGTGAGACACGGTCTATCTGACAAGGGGATGTAGCTCAGTAGGTAAAGCAAAAGGTAGGGCAAGCGGAAGGCCCCGGGTTCGAGTCCCGGTGTCTCCGAAAACATCATTTTTGGAGAAACCGTGTCCCTCACACCGGCGGAGATATTGAGTGCGCTCGGTGAAAATGTTGGGAAGTCGGCAGGAAGCATTCTAACTTGCTAGGGTTCGGTGACCTTGGAAACAGGGTCAGCCCCAGATGGTCCCAGGAATGGGACCTTAACTGCACTAGGAGCAACCGAGTCCTGGTACGGGTAGTTGGTTACGCAGTTAGAGACTTGGTTCCAACATCGGTATGGTGTGGAAAGCTTCCATTTCTGGGAAGTCAAGATATCTCAACAACTGCTTGATAAAGCCCCATTGGGACCTTCGGTCTCCAGTGGGTGAGAATGCCTGGTGCTAGGTGCCCCTGTACTCCGGGGACTGGGACTCTCTGTAACTGCTTGATAAAGCCCTTTCTCGAAGGGAGAGAAAGCCCAGGGTTGGTAACCCCCTGGGAAAAATCCGGATTTAGAGGACGTGATGGAAGCTGGTGGGGGCAGTGTAGGGGCCGGATTCGCCGTACCCTGGTGGAGAGCCCGAAGGGGTGAAACACCTGGGTAATCCTCCCCCTCTGTACCATGCCGATCCAGTAATGTGAGACACGGTCTATCTGATAGGACAAGGGGATGTAGCTCAGTGGTAGAGCAGTCGCTTGGCAAGCGGAAGGCCCCGGGTTCGAGTCCCGTTTTCTCCGAAAACACCATTTTCAGAGAAACCGTGTCCCTCAAACAATGATATAGCCGCAGATAAAATCTGCCAGAAAAGAAAGGTGTAAAAAGATGAACAGTTGGTAGCTGTTTGGGTGCAACTGCATAGGTTCATGTACTGAACCACAGGAGTGTGATGCAAACCACACTAGCATTTCATCCAACATTTAATAGTCCTACAACGGGTTCCCTTTTTTACACTGAACCAGCGCCTTCGGCGACTGGATTTTGAGGAAAATAACGGCAAACTGTGGTCCAGTATCACGGCAAACTGTTGTCTAGTATCACGGCAAACTGTGGTCTAATATCACGGCAAACTGTGGTCTAGTATCACGGCAAACTGTGGTCTAGTATCACGGCAAACTGTGGTCTAGTATCACGGCAAACTGTGGTCTAGTATCACGGCAAACTGTGGTCTAGTATCACGGCAAACTGTAGTCTAGTATCACGGCAAACTGTGGTCTAGTATCACGGCAAACAAGATTCAAGAAAGAAGGTTTTATTGACTGATGTATTAATGATACACTTATGTCAGCACCAAATTTGTATTAATCACATTATAAACAATTTTTAAATAAGAGTATATACACTTTATGGCTCCTGTCCTATTAGCTGTATTACAATAAGGATCCACAGTTACAATTTGTGATATTTTCCTGTTATCATCATGTTCTCTATAATATCGTACAAACTTCAAGTATTTATCTTCAAAAATTTTCCGGGCAGTTATAAGCTCTGGTAGATTACAGTCTAGTAATATATGTTTAACATTTTGCGTTGATCCACAGTTGATACATACAGAATCTAAGGGTTTTTTCCCTATATACCTCCTTGATAAACTGTCCAAGGTACAATTATAATCTATACGCAACTTGGTAATTATACTTCGAATGTAGGGTGAATGCGTCTCTCTTACATACTCCTTCTCCTCATATCCAGTATATCTAAATCCACTAACTCTACAATCCTCCTGGCAAGTTTTAACAATATTACATTTTTCTGAGTTTTCTGAATCGACAATATATTGATTATATTTTTGAATATGAATGTCATCAAGTCTCCTCTTTATGTTAGACCTGAGGGAGTTTTTAGACCATATATAAGGATTACTCCATACATTTTTACATCCAAAACTGTGGTCTAGTATCACGGCAAACTGCTTAGTGACGTGATGCTGCTTAGTGACGTGATGTTGCTTGGTGACGTGACCTGACATGACCTTTGACCCCTGTCAACATGGGAGCGCCGATTCGGAAGTTAAGGCTCGATTATCTAACTCATTTTAAGGATTTCTAATAAGATATTCAACAGGGAACATTAAATCAGTGTTATCTATTGGATTCTATCGTGTTTTATCGCTATTCTTCTATTGATACACTATAATAGTCCCGATTTTAGTAAAGAAAACAATGGCGGAAATTTGTGAATCTCCATGTCTCTTGTTGCTAGGTAGCTAGGTGTACGAGACTATGTATATTATATGTCAATTTTATTTAAAAATACAGATTAATTATACAATTTACTTTGATGAGTGAAAAAGAAATTAAATGGGGGACCTTCAAAATATTAATTCAATTCATACTCTTTAGGGAGTCGAGTTAGCTGGTACTTTCCTAACCGTTTCATATACTGAAAATTTTGCTTCATCTGGTACCCCAAGGGTACTCTAGGCTGGAGCAGTCATTAATTAAAAGTTTCCAACCAGCGAAGGACTAACCCATTTTTATATATAGGGTAATAATCCGTTTGGTTTTAGTTGGAATTATTACAAACCTTTTTCAATATTTGATAAGCAAATTGTTACTCTACCTGCCAATCAAAGGGTGCATTGATAAAACAATTTTGTTGATGCAATAATGGGAATTTTGGGGATGACCAACCATGTCAGTTTTTGGTTCAAACATTTATTTTACAGTCTGGTCTGCTCTGTTATACCAGCAATAACAATCAACAGGTAGACTGGCCTATTGAAAACACACATCTTAGATTTTAGGAAAGGTTTTAGGAAAATTGGAAATCTAGACTTGAAATTGTGCATTCTGCTGCATTTTAGCCAAAAATATATTACAACTCAGATCTGCATTATTCAGTCTCTATATGATTGGGGCCTTATGTTTTTTAAGGAAAGGTTTTGGGAAGATTTGACAATCTAGACCTCAAATGGTGCATCCTGTTTCCTTTTGGCCATTATATTATGAGGACTGTTTTTAGTGGGACATTTTTGGGAACATTTGAAAATCTAGACCTGAAATGGTGCATTCTGGTGCATTTTGGCTAGAATTGTATCAAAGCTAAGGTCTGTACTAGCCAGCCGCTATAATTGGGGATGGAACTTTGCTTTTTGGACGGAAAGGTCTTATAAAATTTTGAATTCTTGACTTCAAATGGTGCAACCTGATGCATTTTGGCACATCTGACATGTCTACCCCCCATCTTAAACCATCACTGAAATAGTTATGTGGTCATTTGCCAATCACATGTCAGAGCAGTACTTGTGGAGTTTGGGGGTATGCCGCCCCCGCCCAAGAAAATTTTGAAAATCAAGAAGGCAAATAGTGAAATTTGATGTATTTTGATCTTCTTGTCTGACACATAAAGGTAAACAGAGTTCTTATTGGACGAATCACAAAAATGACCAATTTGGAAAAAATTAATCCGAGAAATCTGAGGAGTTTGCCTGCCTGGCACATACTGCCCCCCCCCCCCCCCTACGAAAATTGTAAAAAATCACAGAGTGAAATTGTGAGATTTAACGGGTGCGACACAAAATGTTGCAAGAAAATTTTATGATTTTGGAGGTAATTTGCTGCATTTTAAGGCATTTCTACAGAAAAAGTGAAGAGTTAACGTATTCAGCGTCATGTCGCGACAAATCGCGCCCCCTCCAAAGGTGTTGAGTTATTTTACGCCCCCCCCGCAAGAGGGTCAAGTTATTTTACGCCCCCCCCTCGGAAGGGATCAAGTTATTTTACGCCCCCCCCTAAACTCACCCCCCCCCCCCTGTTGTTAAAAAATGAACACTCCCTAACTATGTCAGAGCTTGAGCACAGTAGATAACACGGCCAGTGACTGAATATTGACTTGTTCTTATATCAACAGTTAACCGTGTATAACTATAAAGGTGGACCCTGCTACAGATGTCTGTATCCAACACCTCCACCTCCAGAGATGGTCACCAACTGTTCGGACGGTGGAGTCATTGGAGCAGGTACTAAGATCTGTTTGATCAAAATGGACATCTGCCTTTTGTGTCATAAATATCATACTACATGTATATGTATAACTGGTACTTATTTCAATTTTCAAAAGAATGCTTCATCCCATAGGATTCGTTCATTTTCTTTATTGACCCAGGATACCCTGGGTCTCTGGGAGACGGTTTTGGCCAAAAAACACAGCTTCGCTGGCATGTTTTCAACTGCCTGACATTTTCTTGTTATTGCGTGCAGAGTATATCTAATTGCATCACAAGATACTTTCAGATCATGCCTCTCCCCTGCCATGTAAAATAACCCGGAGAAATAAACATAACTACTTGAAAAAAATGGGAGAAAATGTGTCACTTTGCTTCAAATTCTCCCTCTCTGTGAACTAGTGCTAAGGTATAGGACAGTGACCTTGAATCCACCCTTTAAAAGAGTCACGTTCACACAGACACCCATAGAACGTAGTGTTAAAGGGAATGTGAGATCAAAATATGAGACGCTTTTAGCACCAAGAGAAACTCCAATAGTGGTGCACAGAGACACAGTATGGTAGGGGTGGGGTGGGGGTGGGGGGGTACACGGACTTGGGTATTGGGACTTGGGTATTGGGACTTGGGTATTGGGACTTGGGTATTGGGACTTGGGTTTTGGGACTTGGGTTTTGGGACTTGGGTATTGGGACTTGTTTCTTAATGGCTATAGCCCTGGGTCACATGTGATGTATATCACACAATCAGTCTTTGATTATCGCAATAACCCTGAATGATACAACTACCGGTACATCATGTATCACATTCGAAGTCTTATATACTTAGTATGACGATTCATTTCACATTTTTCATACTAATCATTCCCATCATAGTGCCTGGCGTTATTGGAGTACTGCAGGCCCTTGAAGCCATCAAGATAGCATCTGGGGCAGGAAGTATCCTTTTCACTAGCATATTAGCACAGGTGTACCTTCCATGTGCAGGTATAAACAGATGTACACTAGGAAAGTCTTATCTAAGAGAGTATGCGGAATATTATTAAATGGGTAAAATACCTCTATTACCGTAAATTCCCGCGTACTACCCGCGGGTTGTACACAAATCAAGCTCAGTTTGCATTTGATACCAAACATGCCTATATAGGGTGCGGGTTATACGAGGGTTAACAGTACTAAAATTGAGATTTTCAGGTCCAAAAACGAGTTGGAGGTGCGGGTTATAAGCGAGACGCGGGTAATACGCTAAATGAAATAAATGCATCTTGAATTACCGGAAGTCTAAATATAACGAGCCATTAGATGGGGCCAAACAAAGAAATTGCAGCTTTTATTATTGTACATGTATACCTTAATAGCCGCTCAGCTCCTGTGTCACAAAAACTGTTGATGTTTGATGGGCTAGATGGGACCTTTCGCACCGTGAAATTACGTCCATCACAAAAGACGTGTTCAGTATGTGGTGAAACCCCCACGATAGACCAGCTTATAGACTATGAACAGTTCTGTGGGGCGCGAGCATCAGACAAGGTATAGTATATTACATGTACTTGTTAACCCTGAATAAGCTAGAGAAGGGCCGAAACAAAACGTTGTATGTAAACTTTTATTAGGTACCTAAGTTCTGTTCTCTAAATATGGGGAATATCAATCACTCCATTTCTAGTACCCAAATAAATCATGTCTCAAATTCCTATCTTAAACTGTGCTTTCCTTCACTTTCAGGAGATGATCCTTGGAATTCTGCCCGCAACAGATCGGATATCAGCACAGGTAAGGACAGAACACTCCACTCAGTTACAAAATGTAGTTGGCTTAAAATAGATGCTTGACTTAATTGTAGTTTTTGGTCTTTAAGGACCTACTTCAACCACTTCTTCCGTCCTGTCTAAGCCCTCGAGTATAGATTGAAATTCCTTCAATTGTTTCAGGATTACAAACGTGTGGTGGACAGTGCAGAGCGGCATATTTTGGTAGATGTGAGAATGGCTGTGGAAATGGACATCTGTGCGTTACCCAACTCTACAAGTATCCTTACATGAAGGGGTGGTTAATTTCTTCATGAATTTACACCAGACATAAAGATGACACTGTCCCAATAATAAAATATCTTCATCAGGGTACGGTAATAGTAATTGGTGCTACATGTAATATACGGTTATGTAGGCCCTACACTTTATTAGGTAACAGCGGAAATGAACCAACCATGTATATTTGTAGTGAATAGTCCTATTGATGTACCTTGACATAATCAAGACTTACCGATCTCCAGCATAGCAAGTGAATCTACAAGCGACGTGTTGAAGGAGAAGATTTCTGCGATGAGTACCTCTGGGACAACGCTCCCAGGCAAGTGTGTTAGTTATTTAAGATGGAATACGAGTGTCAGATAAACTACCGGTATAGAAAAATGATGTATTGCACACCATGAAATATCATATTTGATGTGCTCTCTTGTATCTATTCTATAATAGTGCACTAACATGGTTTGATCATCAACTGTCCTAAAGTTATTACTTGGAAACAAAGTGTATCATCCTCTGTATTTGCTTCCTTGTAGTGTATGTTGTTTGTCGACGTGGAAATGACTCCCAAATAGCAGTAGAAGCCTTTAAGAAGAGGTTTGCCGACAGCCCTGTCACGATAAAGGATATACGAGGAGGGCTTACGGCCTGGGCCAGGGACGTCGATCCGGATTTCCCCGTGTATTGATGGCTTATTCATAATGAATTTTCATTCATAGAAGTAAAAAATTCTTATGCATTTATTTGTGCTACAAAATTCTTATGCATTTATTTGTGCTTCAGATGGAATATATTTCTTAGGTGTGGCTGATTTACCAGCTACACCTTTTCTATATGCGATTGTGTAGTTTCTATATTTCATAAGACAGCTGACTAAAGGAGGAATTAACTGCCTCATGATCATTGAATTTCATTGCAAAGATTTGATTGATGGGAATGATGAGCTAACGCACATATACCATTGACTTATCATTTATTAACATAATTATATAACATTACACGATTCCCGTGTATAACTGGCGAGCATAATTTTCAAATATGAAATGATATAAGAAAGTCTATTAGTGAATGTGCCCAAGGTCCCCTTCTAAAATCTTTTCTGAACTCTGCTTCAAGTACCATATCTGAAACCAAGTGGACTATATATAGATACAGGTCACCAAAGAGTATAAATCAAATAATTGCTATAATTGAACAGAATATGGATATTTATCACTAGACCTATGAGAGTTTATATGTAACTGTGCATATTTAAATGTCTGAAATGGCGAGGATATCGATGAATAACTGATAGTGCATCTATGCTATTCATTAGATGAGAGAATATTACGAATGGTTTTCTTTTAAGAATGCGAATAAAGAAACTTACTTATACAACATCTTTGTGTGAACTCTTTACGAAGCTTTTCCGCTTGTATTTCCTCGTTTTCCTAAATGGAAAAAATGTATACCGAACATTAGAAAGACATGTCATGGATTAATGCATATTGATTTAACAATAGTTAGTGGTAGATTTACCTTTAATTGATCGTGAGATTACCATCTAATTGAAGATATATGTATCACTAAATTATCACCATACGTAATATACTAAATGTACTACAGACAATATGACGGTAACTGATACATACTTGGCTCGTCCTCTTGGTTCGATAATATTCCTTTTCTGAAGACTCTTGAACCGATCTTCAAGTAAATGACCTTCCGGCTGCAAAATCATAACAATATTTCTTTAGAACCAATTTGCATGTGCTCAGATTGGGTGGCTATGGAAGATAAACATTATTACATTAAGAAAAACAAATATGATCGCTCTTTTATATCGATATTGGTGTAAATTATGGCACGTATAAGTGGGGAACTGGCCATATATGCAGATGCACATTGTCTGACAATGAGATTTACACCCCATCCCACCCCTAATAATGGTTGATACAGATTACCGGCACCGTTTGGTTGACTACCGGTATTATGTACAACTTTTTGACACAAAACAAAATCGCCCTACCTTTAGTCGCCGAAGTGAGCCTTCGATCTCATCGCTCAACTTAATCTCCAAGTCAGGTTCCTCGAATGTTCAGAAAGTTAAGGTAATTAACTGCTGGAAATATACCGATCTACTTTGGTGTTAACCAACTCCACTTTTAATACAAACGTACAAAGCAATATCAGCGATACCTTGTTTAATAGGCAAAATATGGCGCTGAGGATAACTTATAACTTAAGAATAGTAGAGAAAGGGGAACCCCCTGTACCGTTTTTATGACATGTATTAGATACAACATGGTATGCCATATCTAAATACAGAAAGTTGTAAGCAGAAATTGAATGCTTATTTACTGTTCTATTCAAAACAAATCTCCTGGTAAATTGATTTTCAACAAAGGATATTTGTGCTTTCCTAGGCGTTTCGTCTTCATTTTATTCTTCTCTGCTAACTGTTTCTTCTTTTCCTCTCTATCCTTGAGCTTTGCATTAAATTCTTTGAGCTCTTTCTTTGTAGACTTTAACCTGTCAATACATCAAGTAAATCGAATTTAAGAATCATACATGAAGACTACGATCCATGTTAATAATCTATTATAAAACCATGTAACATTGGTATGTTCTACACAGGCACGGTTTTATTTCAACTCACCTGAAGATTTGGTTCTTTCGTATTCTCTCAGATTTGCGTTTCTCTGCCTTTTCCTTTTCTATTCGTTGTTTTGCCGCTTTCTTTCTATCTGTTTCAGTTTTCTTGTCCTCCCGTCTCACGGGTGGGTTCACGGATAGAGCCTCTGTGTCGTCGTCATCTTCATCTTCAGAGTCGGACTCGTCAAATAGACCCTCCGCCAACTCTTGAGTCTTCGATTCCTTTGCAAAGAGAAAGGTCATCGTCAAATATATTGTCAAGTGCTAGACTCATTACATAATAATGATCAAGATGACACACCCTACCCCCCCCCCCCTCCCTGTGATCAGCAGTCGTATATATATATATGAATTTACGGTAGTACATACCTCTGTCGGGGCATCCTTTGCACTGGGGAACATATCATCCATGGCACGAATGACCCTCTTCTCTTTTTTGTCCTTGATTTCCTCTGTTGCGAGTGCTTTTTCAAGCAACTCCTGAATTGAAAATGGTGAAGAAATATATCAGGATTCGTTGGGTTTTTTTACAAGGCATCTGACAATATTTCATTTCAGATGAAATAAAAAATCGTAAAATGGAGTTTTCTATCATTATCCACTCAGACACACCATTAAGTACTTTAAGAAACATATTTTTCTAAATAATATGCATGTGACCAGTTTAGATTATCAATAGGATTATCCTTAAATTGACCGTACCTGGTGATCGTCATACTCTGGGTTGTAGGATGAGCCCGGGTGAGCTACCTCTATGGCCGGCACTAAGGATGGATTCGTTTTGAAACTAAAGGGCGTCTGAGGAAAACCAAACCACGATTAGTACTGAACTTCGACGATATATTAACATCTTAAAGAATTTACAGAATTAAGGATGCTATTGCAAGGTCCTATCGGCTATGCACATAATTTACTCAATCGAAAAGGACTAAATGCTGATGCAAATTAAAGTGATACTACATACATGTATGTGTAGATTGGGGATATATCAACCCTGCGTTTAGGCCTTATACTCTCGTAAGTTAATAAAGAAACTACATTTAAACATTATGGTATAATAGATTGGTTATAACATTAGCATAGAAACTTAAGTTTACCTTTTTTCGTGTATGCCCCATTATCTTCAAATAATGTTCATTTGGAGCTACGTCACCATCTAAGAAATAATTCGAACAAAATTGTCACATTTTGACGGTATATAAATATAGAACGCTTACAATGATTTACTACAATTATTTTTAATTTTCAAATACCTTTCTAAAAGGATGCCATGTGATTTACTTTTGTATTTGATACTACTTGTGCAATTTGCACTGGACAGACCCATTTAATCGATTGAAAGTTAGTATTAATATCACCGTAATGAGACTGTAATGTCTTTATCTTTCTCTGGCTGTCACTTGTCTAAAAGTAGTGTGTTGGACGCATTAGATAACTGGTAAGTACTAAACTTTGCAGGCGTGTTCAGCCATTAGAGAACTATTTGTCATATTAGTTACAGTAATTTATTTAGTCATTTTGAAATGACTAGAAAATATGCGCAACACAAAAGGCTCGAGGCAGTTAATACATCGTGAGGATAGTTGCATTAGATGTGGATCACATTATAATCGATAACCATCTCCTGAATTAGATACTATAGCCGAGTGTAGAATCAAACTATTACCTGCAGGATGCAACTGTCTTGTATCTGGAAGAAAAGAAGAAATAAAGAGATAAAAGTCGGGTTCGTCACCTTGGTGAGCTACAAAGAAAATGGTGTAAACATTTCTATTCTAACTTGTTGATTGGTAAATACACATGGATATCACGATAAAGCTCGTATCAAATACTACAAAATGTACCTGGTACTGTAAAACCTCGCATATCTATAAGCGACACCCAAAGTTTGAGGAAATCTTTAAAGTTGCACAGAGAGTCTGCTTACGTACTGTGCCCAGGGAGTCTGCTTACGTACTATACAATAAATTAAAAGCTGTATAAGCCGTACCCTGAGTTTGGACAAATTGTATAAGCCGCAACGGCGTTCTGATTTTACGGTTTAATCATTTATCTAATGATCTCTTACCTGTGTCATTCCATAGGTCACAAGAGGCTTCTAGACGTTTCTTTTCTTGTTGCTGTTCCGCCTTTGTTATTTTTGTGTATTTTCTGTCTGCAATGCTTTTTTTCATGCTGGCAGTAACTATAACAGGGCCCGTCTCCTTTTTTGGCGTCCGTGTCCTGACATTTTGTTTTCTAGAAGGAAAGAGAACTCAAAATGATCGGATCTATGTCTGCAAACCTCATGAGATTACTATGTTTCAAAATGCATATTCCGTAAATATGTGTATTCCAGACGTGTATCAGGCTACTCTCAAATACTTAAATGCTAATATATTCTTTATTGTATCACTACCTGTAGTATCATATCTGAAGTTCTGTTATTTAAAAAAACTTTAAAAATACTTACACTTTGATGGGCTTTATTTTCGGATTTGGCAGCAGCGCAGAATGACATTTCAGTGGTTTGGGTTCCTTCCGTTGCCGTTTGAGTGGGACTTGCATTGAAATAGTAAGAGTGGCACATGAGCATGTTTCAAGTCAGGTCACGGGTGAAAGTGCAATGTTTGCAATAAAGGCGCGTTTATTTTAGCTGGATACATGAACTCGGTTTGACCTGCCCAGCTTCTTGTCACCAGGGGCTTGAATTTCAGTACTACAGTTACATATTTACCATGCCCACTTAGTATTAATAAAAAATACCGTACATTTGTACTAGCTTGATGTGAGTAATTTTAGTTTCATTTTACTCTTGCTCCACAAAAGAGTGTACATGTTACAGACAAGATATGGACAATACTTAGTTATCAATCACACACCACTTATACTAGCTTCATTGATCAGAGTGCGAGGTTTTGGCTTTAGCTTAGTTTAAATCACATCACAATATCACAGATTTCCCTGTTCACCCACGGCTGGCAAGTTTGTTGCTATATTCCGTACCCGTATAACGCTATCTTTATTACTTAACTCTATTGAGACTGATGGCTAAATGTAATCTGCAGACAAGACTAATCAGCAAGCTGGGCATGTAATGATTATCAAGGATCTGTTATTAAAATAGCTATCATCCATTCGTTTCTGAAGATATCGTATCAATACACTTTTATCTTAATGATTATTACCTGGTCCGTCACCCTTGGCTATACTGTCCACAAAGAAGATTTCAGAGTCGGTCTTTTCAGCAACAATCCCTCTGAAATAAGGAAATATTAAGCCAGTTATATTTTTCAGTGAAAACTTCATGACACATGACATGTGTTCAAACAAAAAGTTAAAAGGATACTGGTACCCCAGCAGAACATATGTTGAATAGAGTTGGATAGTGTAGCGTTCGCCGCAATTATGCCTAAGGCTAAGTCCCTAAGTCAGTGTCTGGCGACTGGCGGAGGAGAGCTGTGTACCGGAACGGTGTACCCCACAGACTCTCTCCCCGCCTCCCGAATTATGGACGATTCGCTCTACTGTCAGTTCGCCCTAGACGATTTGCACTAGTCCCTCTGGTTGATTGATTGGCACTTTTCTGCTGGACGATTCGCACTACTAGGAACTCAAGAATCCGCTAGGTGAGCCCTTGTGCACACTGCACACAGCAGGTGAGTATTTTGGTGCAGCTGTGCCTAAGACATTGATATGAAACTCCTCTCTTAGGGTGTGACATTTTAACTATTACTGTTAGGTAACCACTCATATATGTAGTCAAGATAAAGGGCTATCCAGCCATACCTATCATAAGTGACTGCATATAAGAGAAGTAACCAATTTTATTGGTCATAGGAATAGATTGCATCAAAAACAGCGGAAACACTATGAATTTATAAAAATGCTTTTGGTTGCTTTTTAGGTTTGTGATATCATCCAATATATTGCTATATGATGTTAAAAAAGGAAGTACTCCGAGGATGCTCTCACCTGTTCCAGACTAAAAGATCATAATAATCATGATTGGGTCATTAATGTGCCTCTAGATGGGCACCCACAATTTGACCATGTCGCTGTGTCGATTTTTAAGAGAGGAACCGTGTCATTGTGTCGATTTTTAGGTATATAAGAACTTAGAGAAAAATCCCTGTGGGTCGATTTTTATCCCTAATTTTCCTGTGTCCCTCGATTTTTAAAAGGGCCTAAAACAGCTGTCGCCGGTGTCGATTTTTACCCATGTAGAGGCACATTAATACAGGTGATTGGTGATCATGCTAAGAGGGTCTGTCAATCATGGCCCAGCCTGGCCAGTACTTCAAATGCCCTCCAAACCTTTCCATCTAACTGCCCAGGCCAGGGGTAGACACTAACGCTGGCCCGGGAGCCAATGGCCCGTACTTCTTGGGCCGGGCCCGCAGTTTTCTCAAGAATTACCTTCTTATGGGCCCGGGTGGCCCGCAGGAGTGTATGGGGTAGTTTCCAAGCAAATAGATCTTTATCAATATAGTCATGTTTAATGTCGTTAGAAAGGGAAAATTATGAGGAATCTCACCATTCTGTTTATATGGTCTGGATCTATCTTTAACTACGATACCTATGTTGCTTTTATTCTTTAAAAAAGTAATGAATAATAAATATTCTGGGCCCACAGTATTAGGTGCGGGCCCATCGATTTTTGAGGCTACGGGTCCGGGTGGCCCATGGCTGAAAAATTTAGTGTCTACCCCTGCTGCCCCCCCTTTTTTTTAAAACATGTTTATTTGGTCTGGTTAAAAGTTCACCAATACACTCACTGTTCATCCACAAGAATAACCAGATGGGAAGTGAAGCTTCTTCGCCCTTCACCTGGCTAACCAAACTACCTTCCCCGCACAGGCTTTTTGGCTCAAAACAGGTTACATTTTTTTACCCCCCCCCCCATAGATGGTTCCAAATCCCCCCCCCCCCCCCCGGTCAAGGGGTCCAAATGCCCCCCCCCCCCCCCCCGCCTGTTGATAATAAATGATCGCTCCCTCAGCTACAGGGGGGGGGGGGCGTAAATTATATTTCCGACCCTTCTTGAGGAGGGGGTAAAAAATTCCGACCCCTCTTGAGGGTTGGGGCATAAAAAATTTAGCTCCTTTTAGGCTTTTAATAGCAAAAAAGCACGCGCGTTACTGTGGTTTATTAATTTAAAGGGGGTGGGCGAAAATGAGTAAAACACTTTTAGTTTTACCCCCTCCACCCCCCACACACTCGATTTTTTTTTGTGTTTTTTTTTTTGGGGGGGGGAGGTCCAAGATCCAACCAAGTCTAGACCTCCAAGCTCCAATATATCGGAAAGCTACAGAGTCAGAGAGCCATACATGAGAGCTTGCACAGTGTCAGTGACACCAACCACTGGCACTGCTGGGTTTGGAGGCAGTGCTATCAGTATCACTATCAGTATCACGAGCAGCCCACGTGTTGACATGGTCAGTCGACCAGAGAAAAACAAAGTGGATATTTTGATAGTTGACGGCTGTGCCCCAGTCTGATACTTACCCTGTCCTTTCTTGGAGTCTTTGGTCCTCTAAGAATTCCTCGACATCATTAACATCTGCATGTTTCTTCCAGTATGCCTTCTTGTTTTTGCTGAATCTTTTACGTTTACGCGTGCTTTCGTCTGCCATTTTGAGCGGAAGTGACGTCTCATTCGCGCCTCCGCTAGCGGAGAGTTCTACTACAACAACAATGGCGTCCTCGAACGAACCTGCCTCCCTAGAAATATCAGCTTTTGATGTTAAACTCGAAGAAAAACAGGTAAACTATCATAAAATGGGTCTCTACTAAACTATGAATGCAACATGTATTCATCAAGACTAGAGTCAAGCCTGATTTTGAATGAATTTCTTCTCACAAACTCTCAGAAACACTCATTTCCTGGCACCTCAGCCTGAGGCCTGACTGTCAAATTTCAAGTGAAGTGAGACTGAGACTGAGAGGCGCAAGTGAGAGTCACACTCACAGTGAGAGAGTCATTTTCATGATTTTGGGACAGACACACCTGTAGAATAAGTGTAATGAATCACAAAATAACTTCACTAATTTAACTTTAATTTAATGTAGTCTATCATAAATACCAGAAAGAAGGTTATTGTAAAGGGAGGTTCAATTTTTTTTAAACCAGTGTTTATTATAGAACATACAAGCTGTGAGTCAGACTCAGACTCAGAGTGATGTTATAGTTACAGGCGTGTTGACTGGGGTGGGCAGGGCCGCTCTGGATAGGGTGTCCGCAATGAGCAGGGTGGTGCCTTTCTTGTTTTCAAGTGAGAAGACAGTAGAAGTGATAGCGCTGCAGGGTCATTAGCATCCGCTGCAATCTGGCAGGTGCCTTGTGTAGTGGTTTTGAAATAAACGGGACCAGTGGTTTATTATCTGTGTGAACCGTAATGTCACATTAGGGAGTTTTAGCAGGCTCTACGTAGACGTAAACGTAGACGTACGTAGCGTGTCGCCTAGCAACCCTTCTAGTGACGTCAGCAGTTTGTGTGTACTATGCTACGTCCTGTCACAGCTACGCACGTCATATACGTAGCAAAGCTGTTTACTACGTTTAGCACTACGTATCTATATAACTCGAATTTGAGCCACCAGATTGTAATGAAAATATATACCAGCTATCTACAGATATATATGCACATCCTCCGTGAAAATTGCATAAATTGACTGAGCAGAACATGACTTAAATCAGTTTCAAAGATGACACACATATGTACGGCGCCACTTCCATCCACTGCAGGGTCTGTGTGCTAAAACTCCTTGTGCTGCCCTACGTAGCAGGGCACGTAGCTCTCCCTACGTGTACGTCTACGTCCACGTTCTACTTGCTAAAACTCCCTATTGTCAGCTTTCCCGTACAGCTACTGGTCATACTTGTGTAATCCCTGGCATATTGCCAGACATTCTTTCTCCATCTGAGAGTAGCGTTTTTCTGTCTAACTGAGGTGACATGAGCTGAATGCTACGAGTTATAACTCACCCATGGCATTTGGTTGAAGGAGCGCGGCACCCAGTCCTGACTCACTAGCATCCACCTGTAAGGTGACAGGCTTGTCCTAGCAGTAGTACAGGAGTGTGGGTGCTGGTTAGTCTCCGGAGCAAACACTGGCAAATCATACACTTCCCCTAACGGATGTTCCTGGAGCCAGAGTCACATTCGATTGTGACGTGGGCACTCATTGGGCACGCTGGGACGTACGGGCGCCGTGATTGGTCAGTGCCCAATTGTACTTGTGGGAATTTACTGTGCTGCAGACTCTGGCTCCCCGTAGTAATGCGAAGCAGCACGTAGGGATTTGCCGGTGTTTGCTCTGGAGACTAGGGTGCTAGTGTGATGAGGGCCTTAGTGCTCTGGAAGGCTCGCTCTTGTGTATCTGACCATATTAAGCTTGCACCATCCTTTGTTAGCATCCGAACGGGTTGTAGGGTTGAGGTCAAATTCTCGCAGAACTGTGACAAATATGTGGCCATGCCTATAAACCTGAGCAACCAAGCTTTGTTGGTTGGAGTTGGCATCTCAACGATGGCTGCCACCTTCTCCGGGTCAGGTCGCATACCATTGTCTGTAATAATGTTGCCCATGAAGTTGAGTTCCTTGAGAGCAAACTTGAAATTGTCCGGGTTCAGTCTGATATCTTTGGCCCCACAGTGCTCCATTAAAGCCACTAGTCTCCTGTCATGGTTGACCTTGGCCACATCATAGCTCTCCCCCTTGCCATACACTAGAATATCATCAGCTATGCATATTGTGCCCTCAAGCCCTTCAAAGTCAGCCAAGAGCCTCTTCTGAAACTCCTTTGGTGCACTCCATATGCCGAAAGGCAGCCGCAGCCATCGGTATCGGCCATAGGATGTGTGCATAGTGGTTTGCAGTGAAGACGTCTCATCAAGAGGGATGTGTAAGAATCATGGACATCAAGAAGGGAAAAAACACTTGGCATCAACCAAGTGCTCCTTCAGTGTGGGGATATTCAGACTCTTTGCCCTGTTTGGACCTCTTGGCCCCGTTCAGACTCTTGGCTCCGTTCAGACCCTTGGCCCCATTCAGACTCTTGGTCCCGTTCAGACTCTTTGCCCCTTTCTGACTCTTGGCCCCGTTCTTACTCTTGGCCCCGCTCGGACTCTTGGCCCCATTCAGACTCTTGGCCCTATTCGGACTCTTGGCCCTGTTCAGACATGGCAGCAGATGGATGTCGACATGGTGGCTGCTGGGTGTCGAGATGGCGGATGGATGTCGACATGGCAGCGGATGGATGTCGACTCTTGGCCCCATTCTTACTCTTGGCCCCTTTCAGACTCTGGCCCCGTTTAGACTCTTGGCCCCACTCGGGCTCATTCAGACTCTTGGTCCCGTTCAGACTCTTGGCCCCTTTCAGACTCTTGGCCCCGTTTAGACTCTTGGCCCCACTCAGGCTCTTGGCCCCACTCAGACTCTTGGCCCCATTCAGACTCTTTGCCCTGTTCGCACTCTTGGCCCTGTTCAGACATGGCAGCGGATGGATGTGGACTCTTGGCCCCGTTCCTACTCTTGGCCCCTTTCAGACTCTTGGCCCCGTTTAGACTCTTGGCCCCCACTCAGGCTCATTCAGACTCTTGGTCCCGTTCAGACTTTTGGCCCCATTCGGACCTTTGGCCCCATTCGGACTCTTGGCCCCGTTTAGACTCTTGGCCCCACTCAGGCTCTTGGCCCCACTCGGACTCTTGGCCCTGTTCAGACATGGCGGCAGATGGATGTCGACATGGCTGCTGGGTATCGAGATGGTGGATGGATGTCGACATGGCAGCGGATGGATGTCGACTCTTGGCCCCGTTCTTACTCTTGGCCCCTTTCAGACTCTTGGCCCCGTTTAGACTCTTGGCCCCACTCGGGCTCATTCAGACTCTTGGCCCCATTCAGACTCTTGGCCCCTTTCAGACTCTTGGCCCTGTTCAGACTCTTGGCCCCGCTCGGACTCTTGGCCCCATTTGGACTATTGGCCCCATTCGGACTCTTGGTCCCATTCGGACTCTTGGTCCCTTTTGGACTTCTGGTACCATGCCAAATGTCGGAATGGGGCCAAACATCCAAATGGGGCCAAACGTACACATGGCGGAGGTTGCATGTCAACATGGCAGCATGTCGACATCTATCCGCCACCATGTCGATATCCATCTGCCATACATGTTGACATCATGTCCGCCATGTTGACATCATGTCTGCCATGTCGATATCTGCCACCATGTCGGACATGGATCCGCCGCAATGTGTAGAAATGGATGCACGGGATAGGTACTACAGTACAATTCTCCTTGGCCAATTTGATTCATAGAGATCATTCACTTGGTTCAGCTTCCTCATTATCATAACTTCCAACTTTGAAATCAGATTATCTACTTTGTTGCAGCTGCCCAATATACCGGGCATATCAAGTGGAACTATTGACTGATGTGGGAACTCAATAAATATACTTGACCCATCACAGGCACCACTTTTGTGCGCTTATTTGAGATACAAAAATGGCCCAAATTTCCTTTTCAATACCACCATATACATGTGCTTATTCAAAACCCCTGCGCTTATGCAAACCACTGCGGTAGGCTAGAATGATTTGGATTGGTCAAGAAAGGATAGTTGCATGTTTATAAATATCAGTTAAGTTTCAGGCATCGTGCTCGTCCATTTTAAAAGTTAAGTTTCATGCTGTTTAGTTGATAGCAACACACCAGGAATCATGCCGCATTCTTATACCAATGTAGCTATATAGGCTAAGATACTTCACTCCACCCCCCCCCCCCCCTTCGGACCATATATGATGAACGCATCCTTTCCTTAATCAAAAGTAAACAGCGGGGTTCTGATATTCTATAATTCAACAAAAATAAATACATTTTAATATATCGGTAACAATAATAGCGTTTATTGACAACAACAAGGGTATGTATAATTTGAACACTTAAACACCCTGCCTTAAATCATCTGTCATGTGAATGACACATTCAATCTTCTAATTGCTCCTTTCAGCAAACATTCAGCAATGTACCACTAGGCATAGATGAAGAGAAGGGAAGAAAGAAGAAAACGCCCAAAAGAATTCTTCATTTCAGCGATGGTATCCTTGAGGAATATTCTACAGATGAGGAGGAGGAAAAACAACCACCACCCAAACCAGTTGACCCTGTAAGTGAACATTAATGACACTTCTTATTTTAGTAAATTGTTGAAAGGGGTTTAATAAATACTGGACTTAAAGGCGCACTGAGTTGAGGACCTAGCCCTGCCGAGTTTTGTACGCAAATGACGTCGTGGGTTCAGTGCGCCTTTAAGTAGCTGAATATATTGTCCAGTGTGTAGACACATAGTTTTCAGACACGCATGGGTCATGCGCACATCTTCTCTAATCTTTGAGGCTGCAGCCTCATACAAATGGATAACCTTTCTCAGGAGAAATTCCATAATTTTCTCGGCTATTTCAATAATGAAAAGTCATAGCTATTCCACGAGAAAACATTAGATGCACTCTTTTAGCCTCCTAGTTTGAATACATTTGAAATTGTCGCTGTGTATCTTATTGCCTTGTATTCTATTCAGTATACTTTTGTAGTGACAAACCACATTCGATCTCTTGTTATAGAAAACACTTAAATGGGGATCATGGTTTTGGTACTACATGTCGACAGCTGCATGCAAGTCACTTGGAGGTAAGACTTTTATGATGTCATTGTGCTAACTGGGCAAGGCTTTATGTGAGCATCTCCATTAACATGAGGGTGGCCATTGCCGTTTTAACAACTGACTACATCCTCGGCGAGGCTAAACATTATACATCTAGGTGGCTCCAGAGGGGTAAAAAGCGACCTGGTACAATAATTTAAGCAACCTGGCGACTTTTGGAAAGATATGTCTATAGCAAAATTGGTCTAAAAAGGCGACTTTGTTTTTAGACCATTTAAGTGGGCCCATAATTTCGGCGACTTACCGACCTGAGGGGGCGACCCCTGTGCACCCCCAATTAGTGTGACCATTTTAAGTAAAAATTCTGTAGCACTGACACATATTTCAGTTACTAAAAATGTACTTTAATGACCTTCCAGCGGCTGATTTCATGGGAGAGAAGTTAGCGTGGTTCTTTGGAATTACCTCTCCGAAATACCAGTATGCAATTGATGAATACGAACAAATGAAGGCTGAGGTAATTATTTCTTGAGTGCTATGAGAATGATTCGCTGATTATGAATACTTCTTGTTCCAACACATTGTAGATAAACACAATAATTGTTTCCTGATGAATAGATAACTGCCCCAAAAAGTAGATAATTAACTACTCCCATTTTCAGTAATTTTGTCTTTTTCAATTCTTGTGCAAATGATACGTAATGTTCTTTTTGTTTTGTATATCTTGACTCTTGTTAGTGTTGGATGGTAGTAAACATATTCACAATTTTATAAGTTTTATTTCCAAGATTTTTAATCAAGTTTGTTCCCTCAAATCATGTTGGGACACAGCCGGAAAATGGTGAGCCACAAAGCTTCTATCGACAGGTCCACAACCAAAGTGAATTTTAATATCCATCAGGTTTTGACTTTCTTTTAATTTATCCTTTTATAGTCTTGTCTATATTCTCAGACCCGTTTCAACCCCCCCCCCCCTCCCCCCAGCCTCCGCCCTTTCTCTCCTACTTCCCCTTGGGCTTCCCTCCTCTACATTCCACCGCCGGCGCCACCCCCTGTATAGCAGAAAACAACATACCCGTCTTTTCATTCAATTCATTTGTCAAATATCGTTGATTGACTTTCAAACAGGCGGGTTAACCATAGACATAGAAACGTCCCTGGTTTAACATGCTGTGATTCATCAAGGTTTTTCCACTTCCGGTATCGGTTTTTTTACCAAATGATTTAAATGTGACCTTCATACCTCTGATATTCATATAGCTGATTAGTCTGATTTGACCAATTAATTCTTTTAGTCATCAGGGATAGGTCAGGCCAGGACATGTTTTAAAAGCATGTGAAACAATTACTTAAATGTGGCCAATATAGACACTTCCGGGTAGGCCCTTGTGGACAGCTCTAACTTCCATACAGAAGGTACTGCATACCCTGTGCACTGGGAGGCATGCACTGAGTCATACTGAGCAGCTCCTATTGTATGATTCATATGGTAGCTTTTGTTGACATTAAGTAGGTGAAGGCAATGATACAGCTTTACTGCTCTAGACGCACTCACATAGAGAGGTGTCCCCCACACCATGAAACGTTGGAAATGTGATTTAGCGAGAACATTGGTAAATGTAGACCTATGTGAGAAAGATCTTAAAGGATTACTTGTCCCACGCCCCATTAGTTTGACAATGTAACTCGAAATAGTTATTTTATATTCTGGAGACTATTGTTGTACGTGTACTTTCATTTGAGACATACATATGGTGAATGCTAATAGTAAAATACCACCCCAATACTTTAATTGCGCATATATTGCATACATTTGACTTTACAGGAGGAAGAAGAGCGGAAGAGGCAGGAACGTGAGGCTGAGGCCGAGCGACAGAGAGAAGCTGAGAAAATTGGTGGACTAGAAGGGGGGATGGAGAGTGTATTTAAGACTGCACAGGAGACTGATCACAACACACCTCATGGTGATACGCAGGCTCTGACGGGCAAACAGGGAATAGATAACCCTGGTTTGAGGTATTAGAATTCTACTATTGAATGTTCATGCAAATAGTTGCACGTTATTTTGTGTTCAACACACCAGTTGCCTGACTAGTGAAACTATGTATAATTGAAGACCTAGCATATAAGTTATTTTCTATCTGTGATGTTTTGCCAGGTTATTTGGAGTTACTCTTGCAATATGAGATAAAACTGCATAAGGGATTCTGCCTTATTCTCCTGTTTAATATAGGCCTAGCCTCATTTAAGATTGGTGTGAGTAGGGTAGCACCTTGGTTCACTTTGTATAAAAAATGAGTGTATACAATGTTGCCAATTTGAAATTTACCCAATGAGATTGTAAACTGCCTATATATAACACATGTGGTTAGATATGTACACAGGTATCTCACATTCAAATGGAGGAAACTAAGACTGATATAATGTGGTCTATATTGAATATTGCCTCCTCATGACTTGAGTCTGAAGGTTGTACAAATTCTTCACAGCTGTATGTCTTTAGACATTCCAGTACCTCAGAATGGATACGATTTAGAATATGTGCCTTGTATGCAGATATTGTGCATATAATTATGTTGATGGGAAAACGTAAAATGCGTTGTTATGTATATAACCTTCGGTAGATTTAAGCTTTAGCCTGTAAACTTGTATTAGAATCTGAACCTTTTGCAGCAGCACATATTACTAGTTATACCAAATTGCTGTCCAGATGTAAATTGCGGGCATTTTTTACTCTATTATAAGTTACGATAGATCTTTGCGGTATTTTACAACTGACAACATGCTTTTGTCAACACCTCACATTATAGAGGTTCGGCCTGACTGTCACAATTCAATGTTGAAATAAAAGTAATATCGAATTCAAATTCCTATTGGTTTTAGATAGAAAACGCGTGCTCCATATCAAAGGGCACCTAACTTTGAAAACTTGGATTACCGGATTTTATAGCAACCTTCCATAATCCAACTTATCAGAATTAAACGTTTAACATACAGAATAGAATAAGATTGCTTTATGTTGGCATATCCAGTTACAGAGTTGGGTGTGCTACCGTGCCCGCCCCTTTAGAGAGTGGCCGTTTCCATCGTGGATGGGGGGTTTGGGCCGGGGTCGGGGAGCAATGATGGAATTTACAATCCACCAACTCTCCACTTGTAAAAAGCACAACTCTTGGCACTCCCGTATTATTTTTTTCCCCAGTCTCTTCTGTCCAGCCCGCCCCTTTGCCGAAAACAGCTAGCTAGCTCTGTGGGCGCAGCCATTATTTACTCTGGTACTGGCGAGATAAGTACTGATAACAGTTGTCAAAATGGGCACGGATGGACCATTCACACCTGGGATCTGGAAATTGCCGTTTTAGTACTAAGCTATTTTCCTAGACATTGAGAACATTGTATAACCCTCACTAGAGGTTTGGGTTTGGTCCACGTATAACCCATGGGTTATACGCGTTACTTTACGGTAGTACCCATTGTAACAGCTATCAAGTACCGTACCCATTAGACGTGGCGTGTACGTACATCTACATCGCATATACCAGCAGAGAGTAGTAATTATCTTACAAAGGTATAGGGTAGATTTACCTGGAGTAGGACACATACTTAAGACGAACACTTGATTCTGCGCTTATTAAAGCATGCCAAGCTCTTCATTTGTGAATAATTGTAAAGTTTAAGTGTTATTCTTTCCAAAAGCAAACACCAAAAGTACTAATGTACATAAAGAACTCTTGAATTCCAGTGTCCGTCTCAGGGTATGTGTCCGACTCATGGTGAATCTACCTTAGTAATGCGCCGTCCTTTTTACTTCAAAAGGGTTAATATGCTGTTTGGACCCTTCCCCGCCCCTTTATTATAGCTCCGTACCTCTCGCCTATATCCTATGTAAGAAGTTAATCTACTTCCGGTTTGTTCACCAAATGGCGCAGCAAATCCTTCCTTAGATAATCCATGAGACTAACACAGTTTAGATGTTGCCTTAAGCCTTAATGCAACCGCCCTTTGTGAGGGGGGCAAGCGGCCGTCTCTTTATATATACATTTCACAATCTATGCATGTATTTTGTGTAATCCTGGACAGTGGTAAATGCAATGGTATTTCCATCTGCAAGGCTACTGACCTTTCCCATATGAGGTCACTCCAGGTTGGAGCAAATACTTATATTTATTTAGCAGATTAACGCACAAAATAGCAAATAAATCATTGCCTTTTTTGAGGGGGTTCAGTGTCCGCATATTTCTTTGCCCTTGGTGGAACATTTCAAATCCCACATGTTTTATTGCTTTTCAATTTCAAAAGCCATGTCCATCTACGGGCAAAGCTTAATACTATATTTGCATACAATAAGACTCCCGAATATGCTGCATTTTACCATATTAGTGTTTACTTCCGGTTGGAGTTATGATAAAGAGAGGTGTCATCAAATTTTGATATGTAAATACGTGTATGGCAAATTAAGTTTTTCGATATAGGCCTACGTTAAAATGAACAACTAGGAAGTGTAGGTAATTGATAAGAGGTGCCATACCAATGAATGCCATCTGATGGTGCCAACCATCTTTTTTCAGAAGAATGCCCTTTACATTACATGCACTTTATTTTACTAATTCCATCACAATAAAAGTAAATGGCCGGGGACTACTAGGAAGTGGTCCCAGCGTTTTTGAATGGATAGGTTTTAGTTGCGGTTTACTACCTCAAACTAAAGGTCTCGGGCGTCTATGAGTGTAATCAGGCTATATGTGGGCGTGAATTAACGTCAGGCGTCCTTCTTTTATTGTAGCATATGAGGACTTAGGCTAATGCCACGCTACCATAGCCTACATGGGTCTACATTCAGATATTCATCCCCCATATCTTTACCAAATGGAGTGTTCTGGAGCGGCACGGGGGCGACCTGTTGCGTCATTGCTATAGAAGGCCCATATTGTGTGGGTTCATCTTTGAACTGAGTGGACTCTTTTTGTACCCCTCTCCCCTCACCCCCCCCCCCCCACCTCCACAACACACAATCGTCTTCCAGCAGTCATGCAAGGCTGCCTCTAATGCATCTATATTCTCTGTACATATGGGGTACCGTACATCCACCTGCGTTCACAAAAACGCAATAATCTCATGTCCCTGTGATATAGAAAACTGGGTGAAGAGTAGTCTTTGTGATTTTCTCCAGTAAAATCCGTGTATTTCAGGGGCGGATCCAGGATTTTGTAAAAGGGGGGGGGGCGTGATATAGGCAGTGTACTGGGGGTATTGGAAATGTTTACATTAAAATGTACATAAAAATAGGGGGGCGCACGCCGGGTCCGCCCCGCCCCGCCCCCCCCCCCCACCCCTGAATCCGCCTCTGTATTTTAACAATTAGGATGTTAATAGGCTTGAGTTTTTTGTGTTTTAAAAAACAAATTAATACACGTCAATGAAAGCACAAACAAGAGCATCTTTTACTTGAAATGATATTTTGGCCCCGGTATTTTTGAGTGGAGTGAACGCAAGTGGATGTCGGTTTTACATGAGAAGTGCAGGGACCGGGTCTCTAAGTGTAACAGATCACCAATATTTCAATCAGATACAAATGTAAAACATTTAACTAATAACAGGAAGGACGGCTAGTTGTTTGTTTCATTATAATGCAGCGTTTATAAAAATCCACTTCCTCATTACTCATACAATTTGCGACTACAGACGTAGTAAAATCAAAGCGTATGCCTAATTTAGCTTGTCAATATTTGTTTGGATTAGCCAAACCCAATTTAAGCCAAGCCTTAAATTGTTGGGCACCCGGAAAAAAACAATAGCATCTAAAGACGTGATTTGCAGGTGTTTGTTTCCTGGTTTCTATTCCAGGCTACTAGGAATACGTCCGCCTCGAGCCTGTCATCAATTAACCAAGCCTCCATTCACATCGGATATTATTGTTTCTCATTTCTTTTAAGTCTCGTGTTATTTGTCTGTTTGACATCACATCTGTCTCGTGGTTGTTAATTTTCGCGGCGGTGCAGCATTGTAGCTCTGAGTGAGGAGGGCAGGTGTGTGTGGCTGCAAGGTGAGGGAGGACTCTCAAAGTGCTGATGGCTGCTAATAATGCCTCCTCGGTCTCCTGCTGTGGCGGCGGCGGCATTTCAGTCACTGCCTCTGAAGCAGCATCCAGGGACTGTCCAATGCCTTTTATGGCAAACCCTCACGTGCATACTCCATATAAAGACTACAGGAGTGATCGTGCCATATATGCCGGCACAGCACCGCTACCCAGCTGAATTCATTAGAACCCTAATAAATAATTCATTGCAAATGAAGATGAGGGGTGTCCTTCAGCATAGGCCTGCTACAGGCTGCATGTGGGGAGGGGGAGACGCGTTTCTCAGAGACGTCTACTTGGGATTGATAATAGCTTGGGTGTGGTCAATGGAGAGATTGGGATTCCCAATGGTTAACAATGCTTAGGGAGGGCTCATCTGGTTACGGTCAGCTGAATACACTGTTGGCATTTGACACCATCCAGCCTCCGTAGCCATGTGGTGCACGTGGCTACCCTGTTGTTTACTTCCTAGCTCACGAGTCGGCCCCACCATATTTGGCCCTAGCAGCCATATATGGAGACCCCACACTTCCATACTTGGAGAGCCTCACAACTCAACGTAAATCTGCGATTCATTCGCAGGGTACTACTTTTGCCATAAATGTCACAGGTTCATCTCTATATGGAAACACGCATGTAATCTCCTCCCTAACATTATGTGACCTTTGTGAAACTTGCATTTCTGTCAACAACATGAATGAACGCAGCCCCTTCCCCCCAGCGTCCGAGTCCTGCGCGACTACTGATTGGACTACTTTCTCACTGCGGAGCCGTAAATCCGCATTACGCAGTTTCCTTTTGGAGAAGGCAGCAAGTGCGCGTAGTGTATCATTGGACGGTGTTTTGAAGTTCGCCTGGGCGTATGGCCATTTGTTTTGATTCTGTAGAAACCACGTTAGCCTCATCAAAATGACCCAACCCACAGGCATTGCTCGACTTGAGTTCGTCAATGAAAGCACTGTGTTGAACGGTTCCGTACTGAATGGAGGCCAAGGAAGTTACACACTGGTAAAGGCGGAAGGCATGAAACGATCGTCGGCCGATGCCGGGTTGGGGGATATGGATTGCGATGACAGTGACTCAGATTCCGACAGCCTCAACTCTGCACAGCAGCAGCAACTGCAACAACTACAGCAAGGACAGGGTAACAATGGCATCAAACCAGGCAAGAAAACCAAGGGCAGGGTTAAGATCAAGATGGAGTTCATTGAGAACAAGCTCCGGAGATACACAACGTTCAGCAAAAGAAAGACTGGCATCATGAAGAAAGTAGGTTGCTCTTCCGTTCCTACCTCTCCAGACCCCAGAGCTGAGCCTGAGACCCACTCCCTCTAGTGCAGACTGCATTACACCGTACTAGCTAGGGCACTGCACATGTCCATACTCATGATAGTATTATAGTATTATAACTACATCTATGGTTTAGACTTTGACATTGAGACTGTGCTGCCTCTGTGGCACAAACTTGCAGTCACAAAGGACTACATACATGTAATTTAAAATAGTAAAATAGGTCAATATGATTATGATATTGATTTACCAATTAAACATGATATAGATTATATTTAATTATTATCCTTCAGACTATGCATTGCCCCTGCAGTTATTTAAATCTAAACATCTAGAGACTTCAGGGTAAATGTGAAAAATGTGACTGCGAGTATAAAAATCACAACTGTAGATGGGCCAACACTCTATCTTTGTGATATGTGTATCATTAAGTAATTGTGATGCATATGCCTGTCACAGGGATACTCAGATGTCTATTCATACTGGAGTAGGCATGTATAGCATTATAGGCTATACAAATAGGCATATCGATACGACACATATATGTATGTCTATATGTACCGGTACAGGGTTCCCACCCATCAATTAAAAGTCAGTTTTGTTTGTTTTGCTTTAAAAGTCAGTTAAAAAAGATAATTGTCATATTTGTCAGTTATCTTTTAGATTTTGAGAAAATGTCAGTCAATCATCAGTTTAAAAAAATATTTTGAGCAAGATTTTTCTAATGGTACTGAACACAACAGAATGCATCCTTCGAGATTTTCAAATATGTCTGGGTACGGTTAAACGCGAAATGCAAGTAATATTACATAATTAACTAAACGTGTCAGTTAAAAGAACTTTTTGTCACTTAAAACTGAAAAAGATCGGGAACCCTGTATGTATATGCTATAGATCTAGGCCAATATACTACCTAGGTCCTAACCTGCAATAGGCAGAATTAGAGGAAGGATATCTCGATCTAGGCATTAGGGCTATATTGGGACCGATTTTCATTTTGACCCCCACCCTCTATATCCACCCCACCCCGGCCTAGCTAGAAAGTTTAAAAGGAAATCCTTTGCATGTTCTTATATTCAAATTTTGTAAAATAGCCTACATCTAAATAATGAGAACAGTTTAGCTTTCGAAATTTGCAAATTCCTTTCCCACCTTCCCCCTTTTTTTTGGGGGGGGGGGGGGATATTCTGCCACTACTCATGTTTAGGGAGTCATATGGGAGGCTGTCCCTATTTCGCAATCCCTTATTATATGCATAGACATACAAACTTGTACATGTGTTGACTCTAGATCTTATATGTCATGTCTATTAATTGCTAACTATTTACTTGCAGGCCTATGAGCTGTCAACCTTAACTGGAACCCAAGTCATGCTGCTTGTGGCCAGTGAGACTGGACATGTGTATACCTTTGCCACGCGGAAACTTCAACCCATGATCACCAGTGAGAGTGGCAAAGCACTGATCCAAACCTGTCTAAACTCTCCTGACACCCCACCCACGGCCCCTGGCCAGCAACAGGCTGTAGAGCAGCGTATGAACCCCACCGGGTTTGAAGAGACGGAGTTATCATACGCTGTGGGTGACGAAGAGCAACAAAAAGTAAGACTCACACACCTCCAGTTCTACAGTTTACTCTGAGTTTGATGCCTCTGGGTACTATTTCTGCCCTTCCCCCTTTCTGCTATCCTAAAAACCTATCTTTCTTTGTCCTTTTTATATATTGAAATCAACTGCACTTTTTAATCAAACACTGATATATCCACTGGAATTTCTTTGTCTTTTTGTTGCCAAGAATATACTTGACATTCCAGTACACCAAAGAAAAGAAAGTATTTTAGTAATTATCAATACAATTCGGCCATACAAAGGGGCGATTGTTCGGGTAAATACGCTTATGACGACAAATACAATCAATATAAATAGGTACAAAACACGTTCTTCAATATGTGAAGGGAACCGATAACACATTTTATAGAAGGCCTTTTTGTGGAGGAAGTGGGAATAGAAATAGTTCTAGGTTTGCGGTCAGGTGGTTGTGCAAGTGTCAGATCTGTTTCTGTCTTGCAGCAGACGCAGTCTGACCTTTTCATTCCGTTTTCTTCCCCGCCTATAGCGCTTGAATAACTGGACGGCCTAAGCCAATAAAGGCCTGTGCCATAGATGCATGGTGGGTTATTTCATGTAGACATTTTCAAAAGCTCCCTAACTTAAGTATGGAGAATTCTCTGTAATTGAAAAATTGATATGGATGGCGTGAGTTCAGAATTTAAAAAAATAATTCAGACTATAATGTGAGAATATTGTGATTGATATGCCTTTGAACAAAAACATACAATATACGGTATGTTCCACACAGAGCCTCGGCAATCTAGCTGGGGATATTTCATAAATACACCCATCTCGCCCCCGCCCCCCCCCCCAAATTTCGAAAGACGATACCTAAACCAGACAGGAAAAAGCAATTCACCTTCGCACAGAACTGCTCCCCATGTGCACGCAAAGTGGAGATTTCAGAAATTTAGGGATAGGGGGTTGCAAATCTGTCAGTCATCTCTCCTATAAAGGACAATGACCCGTCGGGGCAATAACTCACCAATTGATAAAAACTAGGCCTATACTAGCGTTGGACTGGTGTTCATCATTCGCGCTCAAATCATCTGACCGTAGAGATTGTCAAGTCATGGCTAATCAGCTCTTTCATAAGTATCGAGATAAGGAGCTCCTTTATAACTCATAAAAGATAAGAACGATATATAGTATGTTTGTACAAAGCATGCTGCAAACCTACTACTAAGCCTAGAGTAGCCTAGACCTTTTGTATGCGTGAGTGCCATGGCTTTGAATATGCCCAATCAACAGCATTAAATTCAACATAATTGTTCTACTTTCTTAAGCCGGTCATAGCTTATTAACAAGAGCAGGATCTGCTTTTATTTTAGTGAATTGGCCGTGTCTAAGATGACTGTAGGACTAAAGTAACTCATATATAGGCACCCGGGCCATATTAGCAAACCATTCATACTGTTATGTCTCGGCCTACTACTACGCAGCCATCACTGTGTGGTCGGTACAGGCAGACAGAGCAGCTCACGGTGGGGTACTCCCCCTGCTTCACTCTGAGCTGCTCCCCTCCCCGCATACAGCACACCCCCACCTGGCCGGCCTGCCCTGTCGAGTTGCTCACGTTACACCCTCAGCTGGGGGAGAGAGCAGCTCGCCGCTGCTGCTCGCGGCTCCCGTGCAGGAGGGGAGGGAGGGGAGCAGGGGCGGCGTGTGGGGAGGGAGGGAGGACGCCGTCTCAAGTTTGGACCGAGTGCTTATTTGCGGAGCTCCGGGAAGTCGGCGCAGCGGGATTTCTCGGCGGTGGCACGCGGGCGGCGCGTGGCGTGGCGTTACTTATGGCTTAGCGCTCCATATTTGGGGAGGCTAGTCAGCCACATAAGCGAGCCCGTGTGTAACCTGACACTGTTTATGGGGAGGGGAGGGGCCGCCCCCGGGCCTGGCAGCCTCCAAACTCCATACCCCAAGTCTCCCCAGCTGGCAACTGGCCAGCATAGATCCTTACGTGCTTGGGGCACCCTACCCTAAATATGACCCGCTGCCATATATTCCAGCCCTACCCAGAACCCATATTAAACTGCTGTGCAGGTAACACCACGGCCCACTCTGATTATTAACAGCATGGCATTTAGACCGTCGTCATTATGGGCTTCCCTCTGAGGAACAGATGGCGATTATAGAAAATGTTGAAAGGACATTTATAAAAAAAAGAAGTAGTATCGTCACAGGTAATATCTACATTGAAAAAGATGTTTGGAGTAGAGTGACAGAGGACGTCAGTCTCTCGCCCACTGGAGGAGTGACTCGGCACAGGAGCAGTAGCAGCAGCAGCTGTGTGAGCGGCTCAGTGCCGCGAGCAGCTCGGCGCCAGGGTCATCTGGTCGTGCCGTCTGACCCCAGTCGCACCTATTTGGGGCCTCCCCTTCTAGGCAACAGGCGCTTGGCCTGGATTCTATATGCGGCTCCCGCTTATACACACACAACTGGGGGAAAAAGTCCACCTGTACCGGCGCAGATTGGGGCTTTTTTCTACCCTGAGTGGTTGACGTCTAGCGGTATGCACACAAAAGCTGAAGACGTGGCAAAATAGCTTTTCCTCACAATAAAAATGCCATGCCAGTGTCAACATGTTTCTCAAAAATGTAATATAATGTTGGTATATTTTGACGCTGCAATGTCATACATCCATTTATATTAAACTATCGAGAGTAACTGTCTGGTCATATTGTGACAGCGGGAGATAATATATCAAATTTCACACAAAATGGCACCCTTTTAGAAAAAATCAGTACAGATCATGACGGGACAGGGCATTGTGACTCTTGGCTATTGACAGTAGTGACCAACGGCGGGGAGGAGGAGGGTGGGCGACAGGACATTAAATAGAGAGGAGCACTCTGACCGTAACTACCGACATGATAAGAACTATTTTATCAAGTCCTCCTCCCTATCTCTATCTCTCCTGTCAGTCCTCACCCGTCCCCGGTCCCGTTTCCCGTCACTGTGATAATCATTATCAGCACGATAATAATTACAGGTGGGGTAATTATTCCCACCTGTAATTATTTCCATCTGTAAATAGACCTCTCATTTTTTTTCTGAAATGAGAAGATTTAATCTCAACATGGCACGCTTATGAGCCGCAGCTGTGTATTTATCCACCTGCCAACCTGCCCTATGTGTGAGGAACATTAACGTGCAATGACTGCTTATAGTCTATTCCTGGTGCCCTAGGCACTCCCCATGCTGCCGCTGCCGGGGGCTGCTGTGGGGTTTTTGTCCCTTGGTGTGGAGTCGAGTGACTGAGACATGGCCGAGGCTGCTGCTCAGGTTGCCTGCCGGTGAAGATATGTGAAGCACCACATTTATTAACGAGCTCCCCCTCGGCACAACCCCCAGCGTCAGTTCTAGTATTTCTCATTAACCAGCTTCTTCTAAGATAGCTGGAATATAATAAAAACTGAAGCATGCCTTTTTTTGTCTGTCAGGACAGCCTAGGTCGTGCCATATGTAATATAAAACTCTAATGATTGGACATTGGGATCTTGTTGTACGGCAGGTTAAAAAAAAAGACATAGCTTAAAAAGAAGAAACAGTAAGATAGGCATCCAAAGGGTAGGTGGAGGTGTCTTATAGGTAACGTCCCAGTCAGAGTGTATGCGTCCCGGCAGTACCACAAGTGCTCTTTGCAGACTACAGTACATCTAGTAGAGCACTAGAGATGCTAAATTTAGGACCAACTTGGGCGCTCATTTCGATGGCATGTTTTCACACTGGCTAAATTCAGAGTGGAGCTTAGGCATAACCTTTGGCAAGCTTAATGCAGTTTGAGAAACGTCATTTCACATTATGTCATGGCTAAATATAGAAAATGAGATATGGTCGTAAATTGAACCCATAAGAAAAACGCTGACAAAGCCAACCTACCCACAATTGGCAGTGAGAATTACACAATCAGCAGTTCTGGAGTTATTTAATAATCGTTTCATGTAATTTTAATTTCCTGAAACTAGCTTAAAACATACTTTTATAAAGAAAATGTTTTTTCCCCCGAGGGAAGGAGAGAAACGGGGGAGGCAATTAGTGGTTTTGATCATGTTTTACTTAACAAGTGATGCCCGGAATGTAAATAGAATATCACATGGTATTTATAGATACTCTGCTGATTATGAAACGTGAACATTACATTGTTCACAAGTTCCCAGTTAGTGAACTCTGTTCATTTAGAGTTTCCCATTTCGGCCCTCTATTCAATTTCAGTTAGAGTTTGCCCCTGTGAACCAACGAGGTGCCACCCTTTTCACTCCTACCACTCACCCACCCACCCACCCCATAACTTCACATGTCAGATCGTGTTCTGAATATATAATGCTCACACCAGGACTTAGACAAGGTTTAAATTGGAACCGCAGGGCGACTGCACAGAACACAGGCCACTGTGTCAGGTTATCAAGAGCACATGCCACACACATAACCCCACCTCCATATCTCTGTGCCTCCTCCAAGCCCCGCCTCCCTCCTACCGAGGAGTACACACACTGCTCCTGCCTACCTGCCCTAGCTTAACCCCACCCCCTCCGCCGTCCCTGCTGCAGTCATACGGGGTGCGTCATACTGTAAGTGTAAGGCCCACAGCAAATACAAAATGGTGTTCTCTTTGGACTTATACATATGGCTAAGCTACAGTCGGTATAGAAGGTGTATGCACCTTTTCAGTTTTCGTCTTTATAACCATAAAACCTGCCCAATGCTTATAACCCGCACCTAAACTTTTGAGAAAAATGTAAAATCCGCAACTGGGGTATGAAAAAAAAGGGATTTAGAAGAGGCAGAAACACATGAAGCCTGGTACCGGTAAGGTAATATATTTACCTGAGACTTAGCCTACACAGTACTTATTGTCTACCGGTAAGTTCAAATAAAGAACATTTGGGGACGATTTACAATCGTTCATGATGTAACACATCTAAATTACCGGTAAGTTCTAATAAACCAAAACCTCAACCTGCATCTGTATCATACACGTCACAATCTATAATATACCCTTTGACTAAGCAATAAATCCAGGTACAAAGGTAACAATATATAGATACCCTGAGGGGACGTATCATACACGTCACAATCTATAGAATACCCTTTGACTAAGCAATAAATCCAGGTACAAAGGTAACAATATATAGATACCCTGAGGGGACGATTTACAATCATACATAGCATACAATCCTACATGGCAATCACGTATACATCACTGGTAAATTCAGATTAAATAATCCACTTACACTGTTAATATTCAATTTCAATCTTACATAGCTAATCCAGTACATGTACCGGTAGATTCAAACTAAGTAAACCCGTTTTCACTTTAGTTTAGGTTCGAGACCTGATACTTTGTTCAGAGATCTCTTGACAACATAAGTTTGTACCCCCATACCCCCCCAGCCCCAACTAGTATTACTGGAGTTTGACTTAGCTTCGATATGTAGATGACCAGTGCAAATTAATAGCTAAATTAAGTAATTTTGACATCCGTCTTATGTGATTCCGTACTTATAATAGATTTGATGAGATGTATTTAAAGTAAATATATTTATAGTAAAATATAGAAATGATATATAGATTAATTAAAATTAAAATATGAGTTTAAAACATGAGAAATTACACAGCTGGACCTGTAGATACGAAGCACTTGGCGTTGGGGTTGGTGGAGTATTTGAGCCAAATTGTCACAGTTTTTCTTGTATGCCAAGGAACCTATCCTTGGTTTTCAACCTGTTCTACTGCAGGCGCTGCAGCTTCGGGTTGGTTCGTCTGATCTTGCTGGTCTAGTTGCTCTTCTTGACGAGGAGGAGGAGGAGGTGGGGGTACTGCTGCTGCAGGTGCTTCGTTTAGCTTAGGTTCTGGTAGTCCATCCTCTGCATAGATTTCTCGTCTCACCCGTTCAAGCACCCTGCCATGTCCATTCTCGTTCCTAAGGTTGTTCTGTTTACACTCTGCTCCTTGTCCTAGGTGGAAGCCTGAGCCCCACACTGGGTGATAACTGGCTTCATACATCCTTTTACCCTTGGTGTCTTTGAGCAGCTCTCGTAGCTCAGGAATGGTGAATTTAGCCTTGTTGCATTGGTAGAGTACTCCTTCAGCTAGTCTAGCCCATTCAGCATTGGATTCTATCCTTTTTGCCTGCTTCATGATTTTGTACGGGCAGTCCATAGCTTTAATCACCTCCCATGCTCTGGGGTCCTCACAGATTGAAGCTTTTCTACACTGGAACGCCTGCTCCACTGATTCAAACCATTCTCCCTCTACCTTAATTTTGCACGGGTAAAGATTGGAAAAAGGATTGTACTCTGATCTAAACAGGATCCCATCTGGTGTATCCACAGACGTGGCATTTTTCATCGTTAACTCAGGGAATGGCATGTTTCTGAGCCTGTAGTGTGGATATGCTTCTTTGTTGATGATGATGAATTTCTGACGCAGTTTGGCTTCCATGCCCTTCGCTCGTGCGTAAAAATACATAGTTCTTAGGTCAAGGAATTGCCTATGTTCGGTGTCCGACAGCTCATCCCCGAATGATACTCCAAACCAATAAGCCTTCTTCTTTAAGAATTTGAGAGACTTCATAAGTTTAGACTTATTTGTGGGTTTGAGGAAGACGATTTTTACAGCTCGATCTTTTTGTTTACGTTTTCCGCCATCTTGGTTCTGCCTGTACGGTCCTACCCTTTCCACCGAGTCTAATACATCCTGAGTCCAGTCCAACCCTACGTCTTTAAACAAACGCACCATAATCACAGGTAGGTTCTCGGCCTGATCCTCTGGGCAGCCTTCCATTATAACTACCTTGCGCTTATCCTGGTAGTCCATTTTTTCAAATCGATTACCGTGAGCTGTCAGCATTCTAGTCTGAGCCATAGCGGTGTCACTTATCTTTTTCATAGTGGCTCCAGTCTCTGTCAACGCGTTCTGAAAGCCTTCCAGACGTTCATCATGTCCATCCATTTTTTTAGAAAGACTAGTCATGGTTTGTTGTGTAGTGACATTCGTATCATTTAGGCCTTGAAGAGTCTTGTTAATCTCCGTCAGCGTTCCCTGCATAGTGGTATTTGAGGTTTCGACCACTGTCATACGTTGTGACAGCTGGTTCACTGCCGCTATGACCTCAGCCGGGGACGCGTCCCCTGTCAACATGTCGAGCTGTCCTCGGGGCGGTTGTTTTCTCGTCTGCATATCCACTCTGGCTCCTCTCCCTCCTCTCGACATGGCTATGTTGGTTCTATGTGTTGTTATAATTCAGCGGGCTGAAGAGATTTTGAATTTCGACTTAGTTTTAGTATGTAAATGTCCAAATCATTGCGGAGCGCCTTTTCCACCGTCTTAGCCCGTTGCCGCCATGTTTTCCCAAATATTATAATTTAAAAGAAACAAACTCTTGTATAGCCCGCATCCTATATAGGCAAGTTTGGTATCAAGTATTAAAACCTGAGTGTGATTCGCGTATGTTTCAGGGAAGTACGCGGCATTTATGTTTTTGTATACATTGTACTTTGAGACAACTTCATTGGATGATAGAAATATCGGTAACTTTTGGACAAGATATACCATTGAGTTTAGTACATACACAGAGAAATTAAATGAGTAAAAATGGAGTTCAGACTGCCTCCAGAAAGACTCTCTGCTCTAGGGGAGCCGTGGCTCTTGTGTGACTCCCTTAGCCTTAGGGGAGACAGGGAGTTATGTGACCCGACTAGGTTCCTCACTTTGGTGAGCCACAGACCATGTGGCTCCCTCAGTCCGTCGGGGCTCCCCTAGAGGAGGGAGTCATTCTGGAGGCAACTACGATTCCGTGTTGACTCTTATTTCTTTTCCCTGTGTATGCCTGTGTAAGAGTATGATTACCGTAAAACCTCGCGTACAAGCGTAACTCGCGTATAAGCCGCACCCCGACTTTGGCCCGATTCTATAAACCACACCAGGGATCTGATTATGGCATATTTAGTACTGTACCATAGTGGTAAAAAAAATCCCGTATAAGCCGCACCCTAACCCTGGGCCGATCCTATTTATAAGCTGCACCGCCGATCTGACTCGCCTACTAGCCGCGGCTTCTACGCAAGGTTTTACGGTAGTCTAAATTACGTCTCCTCTATAATGACAAGAAACCGACACCAGCCATGGGAGAGTCTTACCTCTGTCAAACATTTTGCTAAAGGTAAATTCCCATGGCTGAGAATAGATTTGTATAGTATGTTTTGCCTGATGTATGTCTCCACAATATATCTCACTAATGAACATGCTCATCACCCACAGGACCCAATGGTGCCCTCCAAATCAACGAGCGGGGGTTACTGCCACGTGCAGCAGTCACCGTCCCAGAGCCCGTCCCCGGTGTCCGCGTCCTCGTCCCCGACCATGAACCCGACAGTGAGCTCACCACAGACCATGTCCATGACGGCCTATGTGACTCCTACCACCACCAGCTCACAGTCATCCCAGAGGCCCGCCAACTTGTCCATGCACTTACCAGGGGGCATTACAGTGCTGCCTCCAGGGGGAGAGGCACAGAGCATCCTTAACTACATGCAAGGTAAGCTGGTACATCACTCCGATAGAAATTAACCAGCCATAACATTGGTCTATCCTTGCGGTTCCGATAAAATCCATGTGCCAAATAATTTAACTTAATTAATACCCACGCACACTGCACACTGTTGCCCATTTTGTAGGCATTACCATAACATGAAAAATAAGGATGATGTTGTTGTTTTTTTGTTGATAAAGTAGTCATTGTGCATGTATCTTTAACCAGTTTACTTGTCTGTACAGGATTACCCCCTGGGACACCAATCAGTATACCAGTATCACAGGCTTCAAGTGGACAGACGCAGCAGCAACAACAACAACAACAGGCAATATACAGGTTCCCAACACCACAACCAGGACAGATAGTATCATTACAAGGTAAGTCCAGCAATAGGTATTCATTTTCCTTCACATCAGTTCTGGTTATAACATATATTTTCCCACATATATATCATATTTGGATTAAGTTGAAACTGATCCCAAAGTGCAAAAGTGAGTAGGAAGCACTGCCAAAGGGTGGTGACAGCAATGTCAATAAATCCTAGCAGCACAACTTACCCCCATAACCAGTGGATAAATTCTGTATTCGAGAACAGGCTTAGCGGTCTCTCCATTTATGTCGCGATGCAGCTTGGTAATTGGGAGTGTTTTGGGTCTAATTTACGTAAGCATACGACTACTGATGCCCCCATCAACCTAATCCACCTTCATAGCCAAATGCCCTGTATTAAATGTGTTCCAAGGTCACTAACATATCATACTGCAACTGCCACCCAGATGGTTATCTCTTTGTCAACTATTTGCTTCAGGAATACCGCAATCACAGCCACAAAATCTCGTAAAAGTGACAGAATCGAGTAGTTCCAGCTCAAGCAGTTCACAGCAGCAGCAGCAACAGGCGCAACAGCAGCAACAACAACAGCAACAGCAGCAGCAGCAACAACAACAGCAGCAGCAACTACAGCAACAAAATATCACCATGATACAAGGTTAGTGTACCCTACTTTACAATATGATAGTTCCCAAATATGTCAGCACCTGCCTTCAGGTAAATCAGGTCGATCATGGCATGATATTCGTCATGTGTTATGAGTAACTTGTATTTTTGTACATATATAAATGTTCTGAAGTAAAACGTTGTCATCTTGGGCATTTTCTATCAGGTACGTCACAGACACCAATGATGTACCACACTTCACAGGGGTTGGTTTATGCGACAGCGGCAGGGACCGCCGTAGGCGCCAACCTCCCTGAGGGCTTCATCCTCAACCTACCCCAAACATCACCACTACAATTAACACAAGACCAACAGAATACAGGTAACAAGCCATTTAGATATAATGTTGAGACCATGAATCATCAATATAGATTTGTCCCAAAGCAGGTATTGTGGGCTGCTGATGGAATCATGCAATCAAATGGGGATTCAGATGTTAATTCTCATAGTACAGAACCTTGATGTAAATATTCAGGATTAGAACAAGTGTTTTGGTATGAGATTATGATGGTAGAATGAAAGAATGAAAATAATGTCATTTGAAGGAATGGCAATGTCGTAAAACAAGCAATTAACTGCCAAGACAGGTAGCCTATAGAATATAAAAATGTTCAAGCTTTAGTATGGTATGAGTCTATGATTGTGACCAGACTGTTCTGTTTGTTATTCAGCTGGACAGCAGTACATCACCATCCCAGTACCACTGTCTATGGCACATGGAGGCTCAACACAAGTAAGTCTATTATGTTTCTTCAGCAAATTAAATCTTGATCGGCATAAATAGATCTGCCCTGCTCTATGTCTATGTTATTAACCTGTGTAAAGCTTGTGTCTTTTATTGTTTCTGTCACTTCTATTAACTTAGATATAATGAAGTGTGTTATACCTTGTTTTCAAATCACTGACATGTTTTACATGACTGGTTGGTTGGATTACAATGCTGATGTATATTTGGTTTCCCCATTTCAGCAAATGTTCCAGACCATGTTAGCACAGTCCGGTAGCCAGATGGCAGCAGCAGGCGATACCCAGCGATCACCGGTGGAACGATCTGGGAAACGATGAACAGACTTTGTGAAGTACAGGTCCTCCGTACTGGGCAAATGTGGAGGAATGTGGACTTGTCAGTGAGCACTGTTTGCCAAAGAATGGAGTGGATAGGACATGGAAGAAAAACCTGGACAGGATTTAATCCTGAGTAGATGTGTTAGTGTGGTGTGATAGAATGACTTGTGTCAAGTATGTGTCAATGGTGCTGTTACATGGTACAACCGGGGGTGCCAAACTTGTTTAGTCACATGTTGCTGACATTATCCTATGGTGGAATCAAGTAATGTTTGTTACAATCTCAGTTAAATGTTAAGCCAGCATGCCATTGATATTAGTATAACTTGCTATACATTATGGTGATCTCTGTAATGGTTTATTAAATCAAGTTATTTTTAATAATTTTGCTAATATACCAACCGTTATTACATAAATTCCTATTATTAGGATTTAATTTTAAGAAGAAATATGCTGACTACGCAAAGAATCAGCAGTGCTTTCATTAATCTCAAACAATGGTAAAACCAGTATAGCTTATTACCATGAAGAAACAAATTTGGATTGGAATTTTTAAAGCAGCTGGAGTTATATTGAGTATTTTATAATGGATGTTAAAGACGTTTAGATGCCAAACCTGCTGGCTACAAGTAAACAAGTGTATTCTAGTTATGGGATATTGTTATCAACTTCCTAGTGGTAATGAAATATGATTTAGCTATTTAGGAATCAATTATGTAATCTGTTGTTGAGTACAAGTAAAGGTCTGCAGTAAACTCAATAGTAATAGTGCTGTATGGTTTCTTTGTTTAGCCGTCCAGTGAGTATACTGTTGTAAACAAACAGGATAACATATCAGTGCAAACTTATGTTTACAGTAATGGTTCATGTGCATATTCTGAGAGAATAATTGTGTAGGGCGTCGAGTAGTGTTCCAGAAATGTTGGTTTGATATTGTTGTAAATAATCATGTTACTTAATAATGTATGCACCTGGTTCAGTTCAACCCCCTGTTATTTTTGTTTCCTCATATATACTTTGTATTGCATATAATATTATATATGTGACATTCTTTAGGGATACTGCCAGTGTTAATAGATCCCACGTGCTAAGTTGTAGTTAGTAGGAGTGCACAAATTTACAGACTATTGCGCTTGAAATTTTGTTAGTTTAGGCATTAGTATGTATAATGCTATGTACTTCACTGCTGTTTACTGTACATGTATATAGATATAGATCTCAAAACTATAACTGTGGTGTTAAGTCTTGTGCGATATTTCTGTCTTGATAGTAAAGTGCCACAATGTATTAGAACTTGCCGTATATTTATAATAAGTGAAGGATATCATCTTTTACACAATGTATATAGAAAAGGAATGGACACAAACCATTGACGCACAGACTCGATACCAGTCGAACCCTTCCACTCGTGCTCTTTGTATGATAAGCCTTTCACATTTTTATAGATTCTTCTCTTTATATCGATCCAATAATTCTGTGCATCAGAAAGTGTCTTCCGGCAGTGCTTGTTTGTTCGATAGAACAGCGTAAGCAATAAGTCTCCTGCAGTCTTTTTTCCTGTGGCTAGGCCTACATTTGTACAAGTAACAATTCTGAAGAACTTACCTTCTACTCACTACTGGTGCTCAATTCTGCTGTTTGTATCACACGTTTTCCACGACTGGTATAGGCAATTGCAAAGTATATATTTCTACGAAATCCAGAATAAGGTCTACAGTTCATGTAGAGATCAAATGCTTACATTCACATGATCATGTTGAGTGATTTGGAATGTACTCTATCTACAAGTATATGTAATTTGTATATATGTTGGGAAATGTTGATGGTTATAATGTGTATACATTATTCATGTGTATCCATTTCCATGAATGGAGAGAAAAGAAGTAAATTTTTTGTGGAAGCTTTATTATAAGCCATAATTTATTGGACATTATAAATTGCACAATTTGGCTACCCGTCCTAGATGTTTTAAAATTATATCTTAGGGATACACATTTGATTAAAGCAATGATTTACCTTTAAACGGCTAGAGGTTCTTTCTGTGTATCTAAAGTACATTTTCATACATCTTTTTGATTTCAGACAAGTTATCAGGATAAATCAGTAACTGAGAACTTTCAGAGATGAGGGATAATTAATATGCCTTATTCTTCAGTTCTTACATGGAATTAGTGTCTACTTTTAGGAATATAAAAATGTCTTTTATACTTGTTCATTCAGAACACCTGTTATACGTTGCCTACTGTTGTGTTCTGAACGAAATGTTACATCATTCTTTAGTTGTAAAATGTGGATGGATACATTTGTTGTCTGAGAACAATTAATAAATATATGGTTTGAATTACACAAAGTTGTCCAAGTGCTTTTTTATTGTACGGTCACCCTTCAAGGGTGGCTAGCACTGCCAGTCTTAGCAAGTCACGTGACCACTGATTGACCAATCAGGGTGCCACTAGCGCTCTACTTGTTCCCGTCCGTTTTGCTGCACTCTTTGGGCAGGTACCAGACTTTGCTATACCCCTGTGCTAGTCGCGCTTTAGGAAGCTTCCATAAAGTATGTACGCACATTTTCTCCAGAAATTGACCCCCCCACCCCCCTAAAGTTCTTAAAATTAAAGTGGCATAGTCCGATGATTAGGGCTCAAAAATAGATTTTGCTAAAATTGAGGCAGAATGTTCAATATGGTCATACTTTATGTCCTATCTACTTTATTAAACATTATTCCCCACTTTGTTACTGAATATTGAGATAAATGTTACATTCAACAACTCTGGCCTTGGTTTAACAATATTTTATTGGGACCTAGCATCAGGGCTCAATGTAACCCAGACCCAATAACGTAATAAGCACAATTGATTGATTGATATGTTTAAGGAACTTTAACGTCCTGACGTACATAGTACCTAACGGGACTGCCTCAAGTCATCCACAAATAGTGGTAGTCTGCCTTGCAATAGGACATGTATCTAAATGCTACTTGCTCAATACAGCAGTGATTGCATCTTTGGATGAGCGCATCTATCAGATGAGTAAAAGAATCTATGAGGTGCGGGAGAAAACTACTAGCGGGGCACTTCCCTACGCTTTTTATTGGATAGCAAGTGTTCTTTTATTTGCATGCTACTACATACCTGGGCTAGTACCATAGTAGGCAGGGCCAAACAAATCATGGCCTTTGATATCGCAGACATGCTTCACTGCAGAGAGATCATAAATGGGCAACGGCTGCCAATACGGCTTGATTACTGACACAATTGAACACAAAAATGTTGGTGACATTTTGAACAATCCAATTGACTGAGTGAAGGTCCTTCGGGCTGGGAATCCAATATGGTGGAGCTAGTAACCGAAAACTTCCTGGTATAATTCAAGTACACTACATGTATATGGTCTCCTTGATATTTGTGTCCTTTATGGAGATCCCTACTTCTATTCACTCTGTCTGCAGAATGGAAGAGATCACTCACTAAAGTAAACTGTTTACAGGAAATAACAAGGTTATATAATAAATCAACATCTCTCAAGAACCTCACATGGCAGTCAATTTCAGACAATACAAATTGTTGTCTCTGCACCCTACATACACACAGTTGTCACATGCGACAGGTGATGAAAACACATCAGCGTCTAAGCAGTGTTCTCCGAGCAGGCTTCCATCATTTATACATAGTACACAGATTCTTCCTCTTGTGGTACACACTATGGCAACAGTACATTGAATCTGCTCCCTATGCATTTGAGATGATATCCTATAGTTTAGTTCCCGCTCTGTCAAATCCAATTGAGATGTGGAATTATTTGGAGATGTCAGGTTCAAAGAATGAGCAAACGGGGAAGCAAAGACTTCGCTGTCTGTCTGGAATCGCCATATTTCATTACCTTTTGTATCAAGACAATAGACGGTGTTGCCATGGCAACCAAATATGATTTTGTCCTGTGTACCATCTGTGTTTGACACTTGAACATCAAGTTGCTGTGTGCTTAATGGTGAGGAGAGACACGGTGATGAAAAAATGGGGCCCGATGTCTTCAATGTCCAAAGCTGGAAGGAAAGACATTATATCATTTAATTAAGATTATGAAGTGCTATTAGAGTTGTTCATATCAATATTTTCCGCCTCAAAGCTATAGTGGTCATATCATGACATTCATGATTGGCCGGCGACGGAGTCCCCGGCCATGGTTAAGGAGTTCACTTTTCCGTAAGGTTTCAACAGGAACTGCGCGTCCATAGGATTAGCATTGGCTCGTTTGCTTTTTGCACCCTACATACATATGCTCTCTAGTCCCCCACCCTTCAGCACTACACTCCGCCAGAGTGATCGTAACCCTGCGTCGTCTGCTCGTTCCCCTTACGCATTAGACCTTACCTGCAATCAACCCCCACCCTTCAGCACTACACTCCGCCAGAGTGATCGTAACCCTGCGTCGTCTGCTCGTTCCCCTTACGCATTAGACCTTACCTGCAATCAACCTATATGTTGATCACACGTCTCCCACCCAGAATGCACTGCTCATTCCGGTCTACTGAGCTTTGAATCATATGATGGTTTTCACACGTCTCATTCCGGTCTACTGAGCTTTCAATGGTACAATGTTTTCCTACATGCGCCCTCAATGGTTGTTGATGACACCTGAGGTGGGTGCCGACCCTACCTCCACTACCAGCGAGTTTAGCAGTCCTACATGCGCCCTCAATGGTTGTTGATGACACCTGAGGTGGGTGCCGACCCTACCTCCACTACCAGCGACTTTAGCAGTCCTACATGCGCCCTCAATGGTTGTTGATGACACCTGAGGTGGGTGCCGACCCTACCTCCACTACCAGCGACTTTAGCAGTCCTACATGCGCCCTCAGTGGTTGTGTATCACACCTGAGCTGGGCGCCGTCCCTACTCCACTACCAGCGAGTTTAGCAGTCCTACATGCGCCCTCAATGGTTGTTGATGACACCTGAGGTGGGTGCCGACCCTACCTCCACTACCAGCGAGTTTAGCAGTCCGACATGCGCAGTCTCATGCATCATGACTTCTCTACACTTACCCTTTTTAATAGGACTAGTGCATAAATTATTAGATATGTATTTGATCCAGAATCCTTGAAAGAAGCCGGCCACCACACCTACGGTGTGGAATTTCTCTATCCTTAAACATTGAATCCTAGTTTCACTTTGATTAAATAAACTGGTGGTTACTCATCTACAAATCCAGAACAAATTGTTTCATTTCTTTACTATTCTTTATGGATGTAACTTCTTGATTTAATATAATATGAAAATATTCAACATGTGATTTACATCACAAATGATTCAGGGCCAGGGTGATTAAGTGATTGAATTGAAAGATTGAAGGTGTAAATCATTTCAGGAACTATGAATTATTTGTCATTTCTGAGAGCAGAAACATACTCCTCGCTAAAAACTACCCTCAAATCATGTGTCACAGGTGGGTGAGCAGGTGGGTGTGGGCAAGTACGTGGGTGTGGGCAAGGAAGTGAGTTTGGGCAAGGAGGTGGGTGTGGGCAAAATTTTGGGGACACCTGCACCCTCCGGTTTCTGTTGCCACCAAAAATTGAGTCGATTGGAGCATATAGACAGCGACGATATCTATGTTTCCATTTTCTTCCATTGACCTCTGTAAGTTTAACTGCCTCAATGAACCAGATGTTCAATATTACAAGCAATGCAAATTACATTGATCGGCCAAGTGGAGGAAAGGGGGAGGTACTCGCAATCATTTATGCAGTTTTTATGTTTTTTGTTGTCTCTATGTGTTATGTACAAAAGTTCAAACAATATCAAGTAACTCCCCCCCCCCCCCATGTCAATTACCTGCCACAGTGTTTGAAATAAAAACACGTCTCACCTACCCCTCCCATAAAGATAGCATTGGGTTGTCACAAAAATGTCAAAGTTGGGGTTATCTTCACGCTCTCATAGAGTTCTATGCCTAAGAAAATTACAACCATTTTTGGGCTAATTTTCTATTTCGTTTTTAAAGGGGTTTTAGTGGGAATTTCTGGAAAATAAAAACACCATTAGATGTATAGGTATTGTGGAAAGTGAATTATTGAGACCATGCACGATGCCAAGAGTGAAATATTGACTAAATGGGAGCAATTTAATTTTGTCGAGGGAAAGAGGTGACTGGAACCATAACACTTGACTTACCATGAGTCAATTAACCAGTACAAACTTACCATACGGTCATGTACAAGTGCCCCGAGCATTATAAATTTGGAGGCCTAAATACTCAAGCACTTGTGCAACACCTATACTTATAGAATGCCTGATTTTAGTTTTCAAGACATCCCCTATCCTGACAATTGTTTGAGACACTGACATAGCCTAAATGCTATGACACTGAATTGGACAAATATTTTTACTTATTTTGGAATGCGGCAAGGCCTGCATCGGTCTTACTTTGCTAGGTTAGGTCATATAGCCAGATATCCAGCTTCAATCCATCTTTTGCTTAATGTTAGTAAATGCATCACCTGTTCCCCGGTGTTACTGAAGGAGTAAACTTGGCTGTCAACACACCCGACTACCACACCCCCTGGTATCAAACAGGGAGATGAGAAGATGGGTTTACCCAGTTTCCGTTTCCATGACATCACTCCGCTCACCTGCAGAGAATAAGTGAATTAAACTAGGCTTTCATTGATTAATAATATCTTTAATACACATAATTACTGCTGGAGCTATAGGGCCTCATGTAGCTTATAGAGTGCAAACCCCATGAAATGTGTGTAATCAGTCGGCCACAACAACAGTTAAAGCTGCACTCTCACAACTAGGTAAACTGGGTAACCTGTATAAGCTGCACTCATATGGACCTTTCTGCAACTATTACACGCTCTTCCCCCTGTGTTAGTGGGGACCTTCATGATGGGGGCATGAAGGAGTAGAATAACTTCATCAGGAGCCTTCCATAATACTGTAGGGGTCGGATTCCCCGTACCCTGGTGGAGAGCCCGAAGGGGTGAAACACCTGGGTAATCCTCCCCCTCTGTACCATACCGATCCAGTAACGTAGGGAGCGGAGAACAGTCAGACACGGGTTGGTAGTGTAATGGTTAGCACGCTTGTCACCGGTGCGAGAGGTCTGTGGTTCGATTCCCGGCCGATCCAATGACTAAGTTTTCCGCGACCTCTATAATACCAATGGGCATACCGGATTCGTAAACGCGACACAATTTGAGGGGTTACTTTGTGGGCTACTGTGATTGTCACTAACCAAGCTGTTTTGGCAGCCGCTGCCCATATGCGCAGGCCCGGGCCTTCATGCTGGTGGTCTACCTTGTGATCTCTCCTCAGTGAACCACATCTGAGATATCAAAGGCTGTGGTTTGTCTGGCCCTGCCTACTATGGTACTAGCCCAGGCAGGTAGGACCAGGCAAATAAAAGAACAGTTGCCATCCTTCGAAAAGAGTAGGGGACGTGCCCCGGTAGCGGTTTTCTCCTTCACCTCATGGATGCAGTCATTCATTTCATAGATTCGATCATCCATAGATGTGATCACTGCTGTATTGGACAAGCAGCATATAAATACCTGTCCTACCACTGCAAGGCAGACTACCACTTTTTGTGTATGACTCCTTGCCAACTTGAGATATGTCCTGTGAGGTACTACATGTATGTCTGGATGTTAAACAAATCAATCAATCAATCAAATTAATCTCTCCCAGTTATTGAGTTTGCTAGGAGAAAGACCTCCCCCACTCCGTACAAACATACACACACAACCTAACACAACTGTGTGATTTACATCACAAATGACTCAGGGTCAGGGTGATTAAGTGATTGAATTGAAAGATTGATCATCAGAAACTCAGCTTTTGGGTTATACATGAGACATGAACATATTGAAGCAAACTTATCCCCCCCCCCAAAAAAAATTTAAAGTAGCACTTTTTTCTTGTTACCTCCTCCCCCAAACGTTTGGTGCGCATAAGCGCCACTGTATGCACCAAATTGAATGGGACTATAGTTATCAATATATTAATGACCCAAGACATGTCACCCATGACCCAACCCATGACCAAAGACATGCACCAAGACATGGCCCAAGACATGACCCTGACCCAGGACATGACCCATGGCCCAAGACATGACCCATGACCCAACCCATGACCCAAGACATTATCCATGATCCAAGACATGATCCATGACCCAACCCATGACCCAAGACCGAACCTATGACCAAAGACTTGATCCATGACCCATGACCCGATCCATGATCCAAGACATGGCCCAAGACCCAACGCATGACCCAAGAAAAGATCCAAGACCCAACCCATGATCCATGACCTGAACCATTACCCAATCCATGACCCAAGACCCAAGACATGACCCCCAACCCAAGACATGCCCCCCCCAACCCACTTAACCCCTGCAGCCAACCCAACCCCCGCAACCCAATGAACATCTCCGAGCGAGGTTTCGGGTTGCTGTCAAAGCGTCTCATATACTTTCTCAAAAAGGCGTTCCCTGAATTTAGAAGCCCAGACCAATATATGGTATCCCTAAAAATGCCCATTTACATTGGCAAGAGTGTAGCTTTAAGAGAACTCAAACCCATACCTGCTACGAACTTTCGCATAGATAGATAATCCCACCTATAAGACGAGTGATTGAATCTTGCTACTCATTTCAAAGAATAGCAAGTGCACGTTTATTTGCCTGGTTCTACATACATGGGTTAGTACCACAACCTTTGATATCTCACACATGGTTCACTGAGGAGAGATCACATGCCAGACCACCAGCCTGAAGGCCTGTGCCCATGCGTATGGGCAACAGCTACCAAAATAGCTTGATAAGTGACTTATCACAGCAGTCAGGCACAATACCCCTCAAGTTTTGTCGCCTTTTACAAATCCAGTATGCCCATTGATATTATGGAAGACTCCTGACATATCTATTCTACTCCTCTGTGCCCTTATCCTCCTTCATGGTCCCCACTCGACAGGGGGACTACAGCAATAAACCACATTTTCCCACTCAAGAGTGCTGAATGGGATTACTCATTGCAACCTGTTATTTTATTTTATTACATTTTTTATGAATGATGTCATAAGCTTTTATTCACATATGTTTTTCCTTGCTATATACTTACTGAATCAATGGCAGCAAGGACTCCACTTAGCGTTCCTACATACACCAGTCGGGGACAGTCCGAGGCTATGGGAGACGAGTACACACTACCCGCTTCTAAATACCTCCTCCATTGACATATTTTGTCCTACAAAAAACACAGATTTAACTTAGAGTTGCTATTCTGTCAAATTAGTTAAACATCTCAAAGGCCATCTGCTTTTGAGTCTCTCTTTAGACAAGACATGGATTCATATCTGCGAAAGGCAACTTGGATATTCCTCTCTGGGGGACGTAATTGCTTACCCCAATATAGGATACCTTTCCCTTTCAATATGGTCCTGGCAATCACATTTAAATTTTTTTCAAATTTGTGATATCAAATCACTATATATTCTGGATGTGGCCTATGAGGGGAAATTATGAAATGATTATCTAACCCACCTTAATATTGAGCGCATAGACATGCTGGTCATGAGACCCAATATAGACGAGCTGGGTGTATGGGTCACAGTAAGGCGAGCTCTTGACTTGTCCACCTGTAGCGAACGTCCACACCACTTTCCCAGTCGTTATTTCCAGAACGTATACCAATCCATCATAGCTACCTGATGAAGAATTTTAATTGCTTTAGTTTTCTGATATAATATCTAAAGAATGACATATTCAATTTTTGAGTTGATGTTCTACATATCTATATTTCCAATTGATATAATAGGATAGGACATTTTAGTACTGCAAATCAGTTTACTATCCAAAACCACCTCAACCAACACAGTGGTGTGTGTAATGTGATGCTTATTGATAAAAACTTGTATTTCTCTCTTAAGTAAATTATGTGAAAATTATGTGCCCATCTATGAGATATTCTATGATATGTACCTATGCATGATGCATTTACTTACCAACAATAATGTTCTCTCCGCATGGAGAAATACATGCTGAGGACTCCACCCGGTCTCCAAGGACTTGCTCCCATAATAACTTGCCAGTATCCTTACAGACTGCAGCAAACTTATGGGAATGCGACCCAATGAAGACAAGACTTGTTGACCTGGAGGAAAATGGAAACTAGTGTATCAAAGGGTTGTGTGATTTACATCACAAGTGACCCAGGGTTATTTAGCATGTGTGATGAATGGCTAGTGTGAGAAATGGTATATTCCTATGGACAATGCTCCAGCTCCTCCCCTCTATGGTTTACCATAGCATATATAAGGAGTAGCATGTATATGTGTACTGTCTATAGTGACATACTTAAGCTAACTGCACATGGAAAAAATTGTCTGGGCAACACTGCATCTATATACAATCATGCAATGTTCACAGAATTGTTTAGATTTCCTGTTCCCCCATTTGTGCTATACATCAAATGAAAGCTCATCTGGATAAGCTATACACCTATGCAGGTCCTAAACATTATTACAAAAGTGTCAAAATCAAAATAAGCTTAGCTCACATGCTAAGGTAAATCTACCTCTGCGGATGCAAGAGCAAGTGGAAAGCTCTTCTTAAGGTTGATCGCTACTCATGGAATATGGACTCCTGCGCAGCTTTCTGCGCATATAGCTTTACATTGTCAGAATGGGCTAATATCATATAACTGAACCATAAACATGCACACTAAGCCATGTCCAAAAATTGGACAATTCCGAGCAAAATTGAGAATTTTATTGCACTTTAAACATTTGATATATTTGGAGCCAGTGATATTTGCTATTTTTAACATAAATTGGAATATTGGAATTATTTACCAATAAATCGTTATTGAGATTGATATAGATCTCATCCCTGTACTTAAAACAAACAAGGGTATAAAATATACACACTTTTTACCCTGATCCTTGGCTTGTTACCCACTAATTGGGCCTTTTAAAATTAGATTTAGATGGTTTTTTTCCTATTTTTAATTTCAGGGCCCAAAACCCTAAAATTATGCACGGGACCCCCTATCAAAATTACTTTTTTATGTTAGTAAATGATCTAAACTATTTTTTGAGGAAAAAAAGAAAAAAGTCTATGGATTTTTTCCCACTATTTTAAAGATTTTGTTGACAAATTAACATCAAATTTAATCAATTGTCCTAAAACTACCACTTTTTTTTCACCAAAGGGTTGTTTTTAGACCATCATTTTATTTTTCCTATTTAAGGATATAATATAGGATTATGCATCTAAAATATGACATTGATGTGCCCAGTGGTTCCCAAATTAAAAAAAATCGTGAAAATTTCACAATTTCTGATATTATTTGCCAAAAATAGAAAATACTTTTTTTTTTTTTTAAACAAAAAAAGTAGCTTGGGACCCCCCCTTTTTTTTTACATTTTCCATTTCATAATGATCTTAACTACCCTAAGGCAAAAAATTAGGAAATTCTATGGATGAAAAGTTAAGAGTAGTGATCCATTAGACCGTCCATACATTGTGTGGTATTTTCAAGAGGAAATGTTATACTATCACAGAAAATCTCTAAATAAGTGAATAAACACCAACCCTCCTTCCAAGTCCTTGAAATAGAAAAGCTTACCCTTTTTTAAGTAGCAACGGTGATGCATCAATACACTTTCCGGTGTCCCAGAACCATTGCGGCTTTAATTCGATCCTTGTATCAGGACTCACAGATTTGGAAGAAGCATCTTCTACTGGGTCCACCAATAGAGAACACTGACTTTTGTCACCACCACAAAGGTGTGTTTCACGGTTGGCACGGCTTATTCCAACAATACACAATTCCCTGTGATCATAATCACATATTTGGTTGGACAGACATTCAGACGGTAAAGCTTGCCTTTTAGCTGCTTTATCTGATATTGAGTCTACTGGACGTTTGGTGCTTTGCAAACGAATCACATTTCCAACGTCAGATACATCAACTTTGTGTGACTGCCCATGGGAAATGATTTCCCCGTCTGAATTCTGGTCCTGTGCATTCCCTTTTATTGTGGAGAGAACATTGCTGTAGGTCCCATTCAGAATGACCTCTAAGAGTGAAGAACTAAGGTCATCGACTTGTTCAGATAGGACATTCAGGAAGCGTACAGCTGAAAATGAATCTCCGCCTGATGTCATGAAGGTGTCTGTACCCTTTGGAGTATGGTCTGTCGGTAGGTAGAGACATTCCTGTCAGAAACAAGTTACTAATCATGAGTTTTTATTCAAAATGCAAAGGTATAATGTAGAGAAATCGACAAAGGCAGGCTTGAAAGGCTTTGATGTCCTATTGCTAGGCAGACAGTTGGTGAAATAATCAGTGATAGAACCTGCTGAAAACCTCTTTTAAGCTAATTTGGAGCAAGTCTTTTTTTTTTTCAAAATTGCAATAGGGGTCAATGTTGGCTCAGAAATCATTTACATATATTGCGAAACCCAAATGGCAGTACTCTAGGTTATCATACCATCGTGGTATAGAGCTGGAGCAATCTTTAAATTTGTGGCCTCTTTAACTTCAGTGCTATCACAAGACAGGTGCTTAAAGTAGATCTGCTTTTAGTGCTTACGGGGTATTTCATACCCTGTGGTGCTCCTTTATAGCGAGCATTATATCTGGCTAATAGTATGCTGTCTTCGAACATCTCCTTACCTTCCATAGTTGTTCAACGAATTGTTCTCTGGTGGTTTTTAAACATTCTACGGGCTGTGGTGTGCAGTGTTTTGTGATCTTATCTTGTAGATGGTCCTTGTCGATTTTACCTAAACAAAAAAGTAGATGAGGGCTATTTTATCGAATGTGCATATATTATCGATTGCTATCCCTCAGAAGATATGTAGGATATGTATTATCTATTAATCAAATGAATGGTATCAGTGATCATCATCTCTTAATTGTGACCCAGGGCATTTTGCTCTTTGTTTTACTGTTACTTCGATTTTTTTTTCTAAATTGCTCGTACTATTCCTGAAATTGAATAGAAAGAGTTGTATCTGTAAATATACCTTTAGTGTTATATGTATTTAAATATGATAACTAATAGGGTGGGAAAGAGCACAGGGTGGGGCAAGAGGCATAGGGCTGTGGCAGAAATTGTAGAAAAAAAATATGCCGGACGTAACTTGACATAATGCCCAACATTCCCAATTCAGCATAATGCCGGGCGTAGTACTGCACATAATGCGACATATGCCCAACATTTCCAACCCCCTCACCCCCTACACCTCCCTGGCCATATGGCAGGCGTGATGCCAAACACAATGCGCGACATGGTGCTGGACATAACGCCGGGCATGATGCCAAATGTAATGGCGACATGATGCCAGACATGATGCCAGGCATGATGTACGAGATGATGCTGGATATGATGCCAGACATCATGCGCAAGCTGATTCCGGTTGTGATGCCCCAGGTGATGCACGAGGTGTTGGCGGGTGTTTTGCGTGACGTGATGCCAGCTGTGATGCGTGACTTGATATGTGACGTGATGCCAGGAATGCTCCACAACGTGATGTGTGACATGATGCTGGGTGTGATGCACGACATGATGCTGGACATAATGCCAGGCATGATGCCTGATGTGATGTGTGACGAGAATCCAGATGTGATGCATGACATGATGCCGGGTGATGCGTGACAAGATGCCAGGTGTGATGTGTAATGTGATGCAGGGTGTGATGCGATGTCAGGCATGATGCGTGATGTGATACATAACAGTTCCAACCCCCTCACCCCCACACCTCCCAACTGGCCATATGCCGGACATGATACCAAACATGATGCGCATTGTGATGCTGGACATAATGCCGGGCATGATGCCAAATGTCATGCTGGATGTGATGGCAATGTGATGCCGGACATAATGCCAGGCATGATGCAAGACATCCCAGTGGGCACAGCAACACTTAATAAGTGACTTATAAGCTCTCCAATGAAGTGCTTATTATCCATCTATATTGTGGCTAGAATGTAAGAACTATTAGTCAGCTAATCTGCAGCACTTATTAAGCCTTTCAAAGCAGTGGTTATCAAGAGGTTCAATAATTCAGCTAATAAGGGCACCAAAAGTCAAAATTTTTCAAAGATTATAATTGTGACACTACCGCACTGCTATAAAGCAGCACTTATAAGTGACTTGCTCTGCAGTTCTTATTAGGCACTTCAAAGCAGTGATTAGCAATAAGCTGAAGTGTGCCACTATTTAAAAAGGAATTCCCCTGAAACTTTCTGCTGTTTATTCAAGCATATAACATTCATAAGCAGCTCAGTATACATACATTAGAAATTCATGATTGTTGTCAATGGGAATCAAACTCCTTACCTTCAGATGTAAAGTCCAGTGTGCTATTGCATGAGCTAGTGGGGCTGATGATAAGTGGTGGTCCTAAACCTTACTGTATCCCTAGCATACCCTAGGTACACTGCAAAAGCAGCCCCTCATATATCATGCTCAAGCACTGGCTAAAAAGGGCTTTATTTGCAGTGAGATACAAGCAAGAACTGTCTTATTTGAATCTGATTGAATGAAAAACTCTCTCAATTCATTTTGGAAATAGATTGGAAGTATTATTCCCTTCAACTATGCACCCATGCTCTTTGCGTAAAGCAAAAGCAAAAGGTTCCGATGAGTTTTTCTCCACTTCTTTTCGGTTTTGAAAAGTGTTTATCAAACCTCTCACAATATACAGAAAAGTGGGAATAGCATATATCAAAATTGAGTTTGTATTGACAGTGTACAAGTCATAGTCAACCACTGTGAACACATCCTAGCTCCTGACCCTGGCAAAACTGACACACCCGATAACCAACTGGTGACTGTGGTGCAATGTGCCTTGACCGTACTCACTGTCAGATAGCGTGGGATGGCTGCTGTCACAACCTTTTCTCAGAGTCTCCAGTGGTCCATTGTAGCCTTTTCCCCTCCCGGCTAGGACCACCTTCGTCAACACTGATATCTGCTATCTTTTTACCAGTCGCAAGTGTATTATGCTTCTACGGGCTGAAGCGGATCTGTGCAAGTCTCATGGGAGACCAGGACACCGAAGGTTCACTGCAGTCTGTCTACTGACACTTACAGACGCGACTCCTGTCAGGACAACTCTTGGGAAAATTTGGTGCCATGGCTCCTTCTGGGATCGCACCCAGGACCTCTCACACACAAGTCCAGAGACTTGCTCATTAGGCCACCAAATCTCCTTGTAGAATCATGGTGTTTTCCCCCCTCAAATAGGTACCAGAACAGAAGACAGCAAGGAGACACAAAGTATTCTCAAAGATCACACAACTTCTTAGCATTACCAGTAAGCTATGTTACTTACCCTTTGGTATTAATATGTTATGACATAAGGTGGTTCTTAGACAATACAAATACAGTCCTTATTAAGGGATGTCAATGTACTGACTAATAAGAACTTCATTTGCAGGGCTTAATATCCATTATAATAAGATGGTTAATCAGCTATTAACAAGCCCTTCTTTTGCAGCTCTGCAGAACCTCTATTAAAGCCTTACATGTGTGGCCAGGTGAGGGAAAACATGCCTCCAGGGGGGAAATGGCTTTTCAAAGTTTATGTTACAGACTTTAAAATGAGATATCTTGAGCTAAAATATCGCAAGTAGTTTTTCTGTAACTGCTTGTCAAACTGGGGTTGGTGTGTACAACTGAAAATGGCAAATAAGCTCTAAATCCACTGTATCCTATTATAAATACTAATAATGTAAAAAATACAGTTTTGTTGAAAAATAACCAAAGACATCTGATATTTTTATCATAAAATTGGTTCCAGAGGGAATTTCTGAGGTCTGTTTTCGATTCGATTCGAGTTCCTTGTGAAATTTTCAAAAACATTTGTGGCAAAAAATTCCCATTTGGAATAATGGAGTGTTTCCATGGCAACCAGAAATTGTCATATATGCCAATTTTCCATGTTTCCATGGCAACAAATGTTCCTTTTGTATTCCAAAAATGGGACGTTTTCAGTGGAGATGGAATAATTCTAAAAACGTCACTGGATTCCCCATAAAAAGTTGGTCTCAAGCATTTTTTTAGTATATTTTTCAGTGTTTTACTAATATACTGCCCCCTGGTGGCCAAAACCAGTACTAAAAATCCCCTCCGGAGGCACGTTTTCCCTCACCTGGCCACATGTGATGGTTATTAGACAGTGAAAAAGCAGCCCTTATCAGGGCATGTTGATTCACTGCTTAATAAGGACTTATCTTGCACTGACTGATAAGAACTTAATTTGCAGGGCTTAATATTCATAACAAAGGCAATAGTTAATCAGCTATTAATAAGCCCTACTTTTGCAGCCCTGCAGAACCTCAAATATGGTCTTACATGTGATGGTTATTAGACAGTGAAAAAGCAGCCTTTATCAGGGGTTGTTGATACACTGCTTAATAAGGACTACAAATGTAGGCCTTCTTAGTTATTATGAAAACCACCATTAATAAGTCCTGTTTCTGTAGCCCTTCAGCTGTTGTAGCTAACCAGAGCTGCATGGCCCCGCCTAATAAGGGAGGCATATGTAGCCCTGCATGTGCATCACTTATTAAATGCTTAATATTCAGTTCGTTATTGAGTACAAATACCATGCTAAATGTTACCAACTATTGTGTGCTGCCTGAATGGATAATACACCCTGCAAGGTCATAAGCCACCAGAGCAGCTACTAATCAGTGGTGGTGTGCCCACTGGGATGATGCCTGATGTGATGTGTGACGAGATTCCAGATGTGATGCGCGACGTGATGCTGGGTGTGATGCATAACGTGATGCCAGATGTGGTGCATGACATGATGCCAGGTGTGATGCATGATGTGATGCTGGGTGTAATGTGTAATGCCTGGCATGATGCGTGACGTGATGCCAGGTGTGATGCCAGGCCTATGTGCGACATGATGTATGTAAGACGGGGCGTACTTGGTACAAACGCTAGTAACCTCTTTAGGCGAAAGACAAAAATTTCCAAAACTATGTGCGACATGATGCCAGACGTGATGAGCGACATGTGGTTCTTGATGTGATGCGTGACATGACGCATGATGTGATGCCAGGCCTGACTGACCCCGGACCGACAAGATGAGGCGTATGAAGATGAAATGGCCGACTGTTTGTTAAATCATATTGACATGCAATCATGATGATATCATTCTCTGTGTGACATGGGAATACTGTGTTCAGCAGGAGAGGGAGGGTTTCACTTGCTGATTCTATTGACAACTGACCGCCAGCCGCACTGGCAGTGTGTATTCTATCTGAAGCATGAAACCTTCAGTTCTGTGAAGGTACACAAACATAATTACCAAAATAGTCTCAAATAGCGTCTCAAAAAGTGTCTCACCCCACTTTAACATAGGAAGAGATAGGGTTCTGCAGAAAGACGATTCTGTGCAGGTTGCTGATTTCTTTAGTTCCCTATCCTTCAACATTGAGGGTCAAAGCTGCTATTTTGGTACTTTCTTTTACTTTTTTCAATCCGAATTTTCAACTTGAAATAATGGTGGGATTTCTTCCGGAATTGTTCTTAAGCATGAGCATTGAACAACATTTGCAGCATGTTGGATTTTTCCAGTTTATTTCCGAATATTTGATGGAGAAAATTTTGTTTTAGTTCAGGTGAAAATTGGCTGAAATTCGCTGAAACACCCGTCCTATAAGAACCTACAGGCACAGAGGTGCCCTGGTTCAACTAGCAAAACAAAGTTAAAGTATATTGATTGCACTCTAGTAACTCACCGTGTCGAGTATATGGTAGACTGTTCACAGACCAAATAGTGTCCGGCATGTATTGCATAGGCAGCCTCTGGTATAGATGGCTCCTCAAGCTGGACTCAAGCTGCTTCTCCACTCTACTGCACTGCGCTCCCTTCTCCTGGCCTTGTGAAGAGCTATCTGTTGGTAATTGGATAACCAGGTGCAGTTCTTCATGTCTTATAAGGAGGGCCACACAATGACTTACATTGTCTGATTCCATGGCTATCTGCGTGGGAAAGAAAAGAAATTCTGCAATATCAGTTCAATTATTCCAGTATTCTTTGATGGTTATAAAGATGCTTTACTAAAAACTCTTTGCTCCACCATTTATACTAGAATTCAGATCTCTGACAACTTTCACATATAATAGCTGCTCAGCCATCTGCTCTGCACCCCAATGATTATACCTTCAAGGATCAATACATGGATCATTCATATGGAGAGCAGCTAATATATTATACCACATGCCTTACCTGTTCTAGACTTTCAAGGTTCAGCCGCATACCGTGTCGCTTAACCTGCTGATCGATACGTCCCTTATACAACAGTCGGTCATCCTTGTCAATCAGGACCCAATCCCCTGTAGCTCTCATTCCATCAGTGGGTGGGCATTCTTCATCATCAAGCAAACAAGTGCGCTCACAGCTTCCTAAAAAGCACTGATACTATGAGGCAAAGGTTCACAGGTTACATGGACAGTTTAATTGTACTAAACATCCAAAAAATAAATGTAACAGGAAATTAATCATATTTGTCTGAATCAGTGTAGTATAGTGTGTCATTGGTAGAAGTCAAGATACTGTCTGGGCAAAAAATGTACTGCTAATATACAATTGCCTCTTCTGTAACTTTCTCACCTACGACTAACTGTCCTTCACCCTGGCTCAGCAGCTCTCCTTTGTCATTCCATACCTCAAACACAGTGGCTTCAAGCACAGATCCAAGTGGAATTTCGATATCCGACCTATAATATAAAGCCTCTTTTAGTAAATATAGAATATAGATGCTAGATGGCTATAACATGTATAGATAATGAACTATGTAAGCCTGCCTAAGGCTTATACAAAGGTGTGCCCCCCTAATTTACTTCAGACCCTGGTTTCAAAATTATTTTGGAATGAAAGCTGACCACTGAGCACAAGTTAAACGGAAGGAATAAACATTAATACCCCTTCAAAATAGCAAATGAGCTGTTGTGCAGAAAATTGACACTGGAACAAGAAAGCATTTACTGCATAGTGGTAAAATGTTGTTAAACTCTTTCAGAGGGATATCGCAATTCTCACCTCCTAGATGATGGCCAGAATATATATAGACAAAGGCCCATGGCCAGAGGATATTTTGGTATTGTTCCAGGTGGCGCTGGGGCAGCATCCCACCAAGCCGCAGGCTGAGTGGGATGCAGCCCTAGCCCCATGAAGGGGGGAACGATACCAAAAGTCCTCTGGCTATGGGTCTTTGCCTTTATTTCATGGTTTTTACTCTTTAAAATATGTTTAATTGCATATAAATGGCCATATTACTTTGGACAAATGACAATGTCACAGGCCATGGGATACGGGAACACCATATCCCATGGGGGCATAGCATACAGGATTTCTAGTACTTAAGCATAGTGGTCATCGTATCCACCATGAAATAAGTAACATACACATCATATTGGTATTTTTTAAAGAATTTCTAAGGGAACCCAAAGCAAAAAAAAAAGTAATTGATTGATCTGCGGGAACCAAGAGGAAAAAATTCAAAAACTCAAAATTTGCAACATATGTTGAGAATCAAATTAATACATTAATAACAAGGACTCCCTGAGTAATTCACTATACCTCAGTTCTTCTGCTGTCAGGACATGATAGAGGGCCCAGCTAGAGACTTCTGTTATTCCATATAGGTTGATGAAGGTAGTCATATTTCCAGCCCCACACCATGATCTTAGCACAGTTGGATTTGGGCACTTTTCACCACCTAGTGCCAGAATTCGGAGACTTCCAGACGAGCAAATAACCCGTGACTTGAGAAGGTTCAACCCAATGTTTGATATAATTGAAGGTGTGGCCTGTTCATGGTAGATATAGATTTACATGTATAAGAATATTTGTCAAAACATTGTTAATGCAGTATAACCCAAAAAGTCGACAGCAAGTGTAAAATCTAGCAAAATTGAGTTTCTAATATCTATAACATCTCTAACTTATTATCTACTATAAACATCCAAGACATGCTTGGATGAAGGTCAAATAGACATTGCAGCATACCGTAAAACCTAGCATAGCAGCCGCAGCTAGTACGCGAGTCAGATCGCCAGTGCGGCTTATGCCTGTGAAAGTTGGTGTTGTGTCGTATTAAGGAGAAATGTGAAATTATGCATGTATCGCTGCCCAGGGAACCCCTCCCACCCCCACCCACACAAGAGATGGTAGTGGACACATGGATACTCCCTGCAGGGCTGCTAGTAGGTCAAATTTGGGGGTGCATTTGGGGGTGCAGCTATAATACTCAGGTGACACATATATATGTAGTAGAAATAGTGTTGGTTATGAAATCATTGCCCAATCAAATGATCCTTATCAATTGTGTACAAGCATTAAGTGATACTGCTGTCGACATGAGTGCAGTAAGACCAATTCAAATCTATTGCCGTAGGTTTATATTTTATCCTGACGTCAGAGACTTGTAACGTTGACTACAGTGTTAGCCTGTTAAAGACAGCATCGTTGTTTAATGTACTACGTCGCTTTGTCTGCATGATGCACTCATGTGGCACCAGTGAGCTATTAGGCTCTAACACGTTAAGGGGTGGCACACAGCAGATCTAAATGGATGGCACTGAGCCTCTTTGTATAGTCTACTTAGGACACTTCTTACTGTGTATTTCTGATTAATTAAATTATGGTTTATGCATAAATGAAAACTGTATATCATCCTGTATGCATCTACCAAGTCATTTTTTAATATTTCTTATTGTAAAACTGAAATAAATAAGAACTAAAGAACTAAATTCTGCTTGGAGAGTGACCAAATAACTGTATGGAGAGTGAAGCCATGCAGGTAGGACAGAGCCAGTGAGTCTAGCCTCATTGTTAGTAGTACACTGAGTGGGTGCTGTTACTACAGACATGGTGTGCACTTACCAGGTGTGGTCACTCAGGAGGACCTCTAAAACAATGGCCATCCCATTAACACTTGGGCTCAGAGGTGTGTACAGTGGTCAGCTGCTGGTAGGTGTGAGTGCTCTACACACACACCCCTACCCCCCCCCCATGCTAAGAAAGCTGTGAAATCTCGCCAAATGAGCGAGAAATCTTACCAAAGAAGTGAGATTTCATGTCCTACAAGATGGCTGCCCCCATCCAGAGGCTCCACTGGACCATCGTGTTAGAGCCTGATACGCGAGTTTCTTCCAGGGGCCATTTAGAAGCCCCCTGCGGCTTATAGGATCGGCCCAAAGTCGAGGGTGGCTTATACGCGAGGTTTTACGGTAGCTATTAATCACTTAGAAATGTATATTTGTGACTATATTGGACAATGCAATGTTATGTGACGAATGTCTTGGTCATACCAATTCCCAGGTTCTTGCAGATATGGACTACTGCACAATTATAACTTCTAGTCCTCTGAACCTCAGCCTTCTGTACTTGATTACACCCACCTGCATGACCGTGACCTGATGTTGGGTAAGAGCATCAACGAGTAGCTCGGGAATCATCTTGACAACGTCCGGTATGAGTAGAAGGCGTGACCCAGAGGTCACAGCTGCAAAGATCTCGACTATGCCTGGGTCGAAGGTCAGCGGCGACATGAGGATACTTACGTCATGTGGTGATAATCCATACAACCTCCTGTTAAAGTATAACAAGATAATTATTGGTATTGATAAAATTGCAACTTAATTTTCCAAAAGCATTTGCAGGACTTCCTGTCATTTTTAACTCCTGATACTTATACCAAGGCGGTGAAGGTGAAGAGAATCTATACGACAATATAGATAGACACTCTGTTGAAGTAGGCAGTAATAGAACTATAAAACCTCATGTATAAGGCTAACTCACATATAAGCCGCATCCTGAGATTGGGCTGATCCTATAAACCGCAGAGGGAGTTTGATTATAGCAACTTTATGCTGTAATATGCACTAAAAACTCGCGTATGAGCCCCACCCTGACTCTGGGCCAATCCTATAAGCCGTACTGCCAATCTGACTCAGGTACTCACCACGGCTACATGTGAATTTACGGTAGCTAAAATATATAACATCGAGAAATTGGGTTACCTGATATGTGCAACATTAGGGACTATACAGCCATGTGTGACACGCACTACTTTGGGATCGCCTGTTGATCCTGACGTTGTAATGACATATGCAAGGGGAGATTGCCATACACAGCGCTCTCTGGCATTATCCACCCAAACTACTGCAATACCAAGGTCTTCTATCCACTCTACAGCCTTTTGTCTGCCTGTTATCTTCAACAATGTCTGAAATCAGAAAAGGAATCATACATGTTCACTAGAATAAACTAGAGGGCTTGAACTGCAAAAGCAGTGCAAAAAACGAGGGCAATGTGTAATTCATGGTTCTAATATGGGTAAAGTTAAATTGTGCAGAGATGTCATTCACTTGACTACAAACAGTAGGAAATCCTAAGATTTTTGACAGTTTTCTGCAGGCACCCCTCGCTTTCCAGCCCCGCCAAAAATCAAGTTGATCGGAGTGTAAACAGTGGAGATATCTGTGTTTCTGTTCTCCCCGGCCATACTCCATACATTTTGGCTTCGCATGTTGTGTCTGCATCGGTTGGTAGTGCGATGGGTTGTGGAAAAGGCAAGTCTCGCAATCCTTTATAACCCATGATCTACAATTGTGAAACCCATATACCTAATTTGCATAAATTTTCTAGCCAAAACCTGAGCAAGAAGCTTGGTTTATCTAATATAGTTTCTGTGAGGCAATTTATTACAAGAATGGGCCAAATTTTCAACTGTAATTTGCCAGCGAGCTGCAGGGTGAAACATTGTAATTCATTTATATAATATTGTTTACATGTTCTATGATCACTTAAGCTTGTTTTCATAGAGGCTGCGATACACATGACATTAGATTTGTAGTATTCTAAATTTTGTTCCCACAATGCACCATTGCTTCTTATGCTGTAATATTGCTTTCTCACTGTACAAAAAGATTAATTTCAGCAATACAGGACAACATTTCAAAATTCTTATAAATACCTTCTGCACATGAACATAACTGTCTTCATACAAGTTTGATATATTTTGCTGGTGCCAAAAACATTGGTTGCCCTCGTTAACTTGAAATAAGTCAGGTACAATCTAGCTTTGGGAATAGGACTTCTGGCACATTATTAATGCAGGAATGAATGAATTAATGAATGGTTTAGGGGCCCGAAATGGCCACTCTACATGCTATTTTTTGTGTGAATTCCGTACTGGCAGCTGTCGATCCGTAAGGATGTTGGGGATTTTCAATCCCAATGTCAATAAGTGCTAGGGCCCCGATGAGTTTTTTTCCCCAGGAAAACTAAGATTATTCAAATCCTGTGTAAGACAAACTTATATCCGATCTGCTGAATGTAATACGGACACGGGTCATCCTTTTTTGTTTCTGTGTTTCACTGCCCATGTTTTTATTTTAATCATTATTAACGTCAATTCCATATGCTATATGAGAACCTTGGCGTAGGTTATATGGTTCTCCCATGGTGGAGGTTTTACAGTTTTCTTTAGAAGTATATTATTTTAGAAGTGTACTACAGTACTGATAAAAGGGAGTGCTTTTTTTAAACAACGTGGGGGGGGGGGGGGGGGTAACGTTCTGTTCCAGACCCTTCTCTAACACTATTAAACAAAAGCTGCCATGCTCTTGCCTTTCTTCTTCTATGTATGTAGTTCCTTACGTGATAAGGAGGTCACAGACAGGCTTATACAAATACCTGCTATCATTTGTACACTTATAACTACACCACATATCAGATAGATTAGATTAAAAGAAACTCCACTACTTCCATAATCTTTGAAACCATGGTCTGCTGTATAACAACGTAGCAGGTTGACTGCAGCGCACAGGTAGCAATATGAGTGGCACCTCATAACTTACACATAGGTGGTACAATGTATCTTAGTTTAACTGTCTAAAGCCTGACTCAATTGAATAAAGGGATGAAAGGGATAGCCTCTAGGAACCAGGATGTTTTGAGGGACAATATGGTGGCTTACAGATACTGAACCATTAATGCTATATGGCAGCCCCTAACACCAGGTGTGGAGTGCACTGGCCTAGACAAAGTAGTGCACTGGGACAGAACGTGCCACCACAGAGGAATCCATAGTCCACTCTGCCCAAGCCTTAAACCACAACCATGTCTCTAGAAAGGGTAAGAGTACTTTTTATTACTGGTACATTAGAATGTATTTATATAGGTGGCTAGCGATATTGGTGTTTGTAACGAAAATTCCCAAAATATAACTTAAGGTTTGATGGGTCCCAGTTATATAGATGTGTACTTAAGGCAATATGTATCCATAAAGATAATTATAACCGTTACCACTACACCAATGGGCTTTGCGTGATCAGTGGGAGGCCTTTATAGATGAAGCACATACATTTAAAGTTGTGTGGGAATATGTCCTTTGCTTGGTGTTAAAATTCCAATGCTGATGGCCAAGGTGTGACAGCCAAGGGTGCTACCTGGAGCTTCATGCTATGGGTATGTGGGGTGAGGTGAGGGTGGGGGGTCACTGCCAACGATGCTACCTGGGGGAGGGGGTGGGTGATTTTAAGATAATTCAAGTCATTTCTGAAATTTAAAAATCCAAAACCCTTGTGCATATATAGCTGCACCTATTGGTTTTATGGTTGTATTAGTCTCTTTGAGAGTGGATATACAACTTCGTCTATGTGCCCTAGACAGTATTAAATATGATATCCCATTGTTTGATTATGGTAATTTCTTATTCAGAGAGCGAGCCGGGCAATCAATGTCTCTCAACAGCAGATGCATGCAGCGTATGCTGCCACACGTCTCGAATCCATGTGTAACCTGGACATTGGCTCCAAGCCACATGTTTTTAGGGCCACTAGTATCATCTGTACCATTGGGCCATCATGTGACTCTGTAGAAATGCTGAGCAAGATGATGCGTGCTGGCATGAATGTAGCCCGCCTCAACTTCTCACATGGTATATTGCAATTATCATAACATTTACAGTGTATATGCAAGGCAAACTGATATCATAGTCACTATTAACTCTTATCGAGGAAGGCTGTCTGCCATTTAAAAGTATACTTCTCATTCCACTAATGCAGTAAACATAATCTTGGATCTTTTATCATTGTCTAAATTGTACTTACAAGTAACAAACAGGTTTGATGTATTTATGGTAGCCTTTACACACATTTACAACACGTTTAACTCTGTTTTCTAGGCAATCATACTGCCCATGCAGAAACTATCAGAAAAATACGTGAGGCAGCTGCCCAACATCCAGACCCAGTTGCTATAGCTCTGGATACTAAAGGACCCGAGATAAGGACAGGTATCCTGAAGGCGGGAGTCAACGGTGAAGTGGAACTGAAAGCTGGGGATACTCTAACGGTGACCACAGATGATGCCTTCAAGGAGCTGGTAGATGCCAGTATAATCTGGGTTGACTATAAGAACATTGCCAACGTTCTCAGTCCAGGTAAGAGGATGTTCATCGATGATGGCCTATTGTCTCTGCTGGTTACTAAGAAAACTGACAAAGGTCTCATCTGTGAGGTGGAGAATGGGGGAATGCTTGGCAGCCGCAAAGGTTGTAATTTACCAGGAACCAAGGTGGATCTTCCTGCTGTGTCCAAGAAAGATATGCAAGACCTGGCCTTTGGAGTTGAACAAAACGTGGATATCATCTTTGCCTCCTTCATTCGCAATGGTGCTGGCATGGACAACATTCGAAAGCTTCTTGGAGAAAAGGGTAAAAATATCAAGTTGATTGCCAAGATTGAGAATGAGGAAGGTGTTCACAACATTGATAGTATTCTCGAGGAATCAGATGGAATCATGGTTGCCCGCGGAGACCTTGGAATTGAGATCCCAACAGAAAAGGTTTTCCTTGCTCAGAAAATGATGATTGGAAAATGCAACCGTGCTGGGAAATCTGTTATCTGTGCAACACAGATGCTTGAGTCAATGGTGAAAAAGTCCAGGCCAACCCGAGCCGAGAGTTCTGATGTGGCTAATGCCGTTATTGATGGGGCAGACTGTGTGATGCTCTCAGGAGAAACTGCAAAAGGCATGTTCCCACTGGAAGCCCTCGACACAATGGCAAAGATCTGCCGGGAAGCAGAAGCCTCCATATACCACAGGCAGTTGTTTGAAGAGCTACGCACCCTTACTCCACTGGATTCAGATATCACTCGTGACACAGCCCTTGCAGCTGTAGAAGCAAGCATCAAATGTCTAGCCTCCTGCATTGTTGTCTGCACAACAACTGGCCGATCTGCTATCATGGTGTCGCACTACCGACCACGCTGCCCAATTGTATCTGTCACAAAGAATGCTCAAGTGGCAAGTCAGCTGCTTCTGTGGAGAGGCATCTTCCCATACCACTACAAGGGCAAGCGTCTGCCAGTCTGGGTTGATGACATGGATGAGCGTATTGAGGTGGCTATAAAGCATGGCTGGGAAAAGGGATGTGTGGAGGGAGGTTCTAACATCATCGTTGTCACTGGATGGAAGCAGGGTGCTGGATTTACCAACACCATGAGGATCGTACAAGTACCTGAAATGTCAGAGAGTCTGCATGACATGCACATTGTACGATCCACTGATGACCTTCTGACCTTGTAATGAGACAGTGTAACACATCTTATTCAAGTTTAATTTCAAATCAGTTCTATTGTTCTGTAGTGACCCATTTAAGTACAGGGACCTCAAATAACTGCAGGTCTTGTATAAGCACAGAGGGTTGGAATATAGCCAAATTAATAAGCAGGCTGTCAGATAAGTGCAGGGTCTGAGGTTATAGGGTCTGAGGTTATTATGGCTTATCCATGCGGATACTGGGCCACACCTTCAGGTCGGAGGGGACTTACATGGGGCTTTTTACATCAAGGTGCTAAATGCTTTGTTAGGGGGTCGACTTTGCATTTCATATTTTTAGCAGTTGGGCCACTTCCCGCTTTAATACAGGTCGTTTTTTAAACATCTTGCACTCAAGTCCCAGCAATCAGGGGCTCTGAAATATATGAGGAGGCTCTGAAATAAGTGCAGGTAATAATATATGATACCAAAAACAAAAAGGGTTTGCACTCACCTCAACTTGGGAAGGATCAGTCAGTACAGCCCTGACCTTCAGCCGATCTAAGGTGTTTGACAAAGTCGTCCGGGCCCCTTGTAAGCTGATCGGCAGGAAGGCTGCAGGAATCTTCATAATACTGCAGCAAAGTATATTACAATGTAATCAATTGCAAACATCAACATAGCTGTTCGGCTTCTAGGCTTTTACGTTAAGTTTCTACGAAACACATGTTAGTATTAAGGCCTACACTGCACCAATGAAGGTCTGAAGTCAAAAATCCCACATGACTCAGATAGGAATGACTGATTGAGTGTTCAACTGTTGCAGTTTATAATAGGCACTTTGTAATAATCAAGTCAAACTACAGGTTTCAATATCTTCTACTGTAAAAAAGAAAGCTTTCAAATAGCAAGAAATTAATGATTTCCAATTGACTTCATCAACTATGAATTCCTAAATTTTATATAAATTGACATATTTTACTAGAAAGATTATTAAATTTTTAAGGAACCGCAGTTGAACTGGCCAGTCACCCACGAAGAGCCTCAGAGAGCACAATTAGTTTAACTCACCCTGTGAGAACAGAAGGCAAATAGAGACTAGGTCGTAATGCAACAGCTACTATCTCTTCCAGGATACCAGCATGCCTTAACCAATCACACACCTGTACAGGAGAAGAGGAGCAATTATTATTCTAAAAGTATTAGACTATGTGACATTCTGCTTTCAATCTGCTTTAAAGGGATTATTAGATGCTTATAGCAGGAAAAATAAACTTACATCAATCAGTTTTGTGGTTATGTTTGTTTTGTTAAACATATTTTGCAATTATGTTGATGTTTAATTTATATATGGTATGGGGAGATATACCACAAACCAACAAAACTCCAACAGGTTTGAGTTCTAAGTTTTATTTTCCAGTAGGTTACACATGGTGAGCAGAGGGGCTTTTTGGTAGGATAACGTTTCGGCTTTGCAGTAGCCTTCTTCAGATCCAAGCCTATACTAAACAAATGCACAAGTGTCTCTGGCTTTTATAGTGATGCTATGCATCATGGGAAATATAAAGTGAAGGATCATGGGTAATTTTTAACAATGAATCATGGGTAATGATGCACCATGGGTAATGACTTCTTTGAAAAAGAGAGGGAAATTTGAAATGCTCCTCAAATAACAAGATAAATATCTAGCCTCTCACATCAATAGGCAATCATTGTAACATGGGGGTCGACACGGATCAATAGACAACAAGTTAATGACAGACATATGACGTCAATACTGGGCGAACGGTGGTCATTTGATGATGGAAATTTCCTTTGAAAAGTCAATATAATTAATAACAGGTGACTAATAAATATATGAAACTACCAAATGGTATCATGGTATAATTATCACACAGTTCTAGTTGGACCTCTTCAGGTATGCAAAGTCTCTAGCTAGTTGGTGGTCATGTGAGTTTAACAACATATAAAAACTTCTCAGAATCTCGTCAGACACAGGGTATCCGGTCGGGATGGACGGAGTAGCACCTGAGCCACCCCGTGGCGGTGACATGGACGGATCTTGATCATCATTGGAGTCATATGTATTTATACCCATTAAGGCACCAAGTCTAGCCGGGGTTAGGAACTGGTTGTTTAAGTCCGGTGTGGTGGAGACTGATACCATAAGTTCTTCTGGGGAATCAGTCACATGGTCAATAGACAGCGGTTCATCATCAACAGTCTCAATGTCCTTGTACATTTCTGGTGGTTGTAGGATCACTGGTGTCAGCAACGGCGACACTTGGTTAGGGCTGAAGGTGAAAGGGCCAAAGTCCATGTTAGCTTTAAAATAATCCTCAAGTTCATTGTCATTGGCTCGGAGATTAGGTGGGGTGGAAATGCCAAAGAGAATCTCATTAGTGGTGGCAGCTAGCGAAACTTCAGTGTTCAAGATTTTAGCTGCTCCAAATAAATTATTATCAGCTAGTCGGGACTCAGTCTGGCGAAGGTTCGAGGCAGAACCAGAAGGGGTGAGTGCTGGTACATTGCGGTTCAGACCCAGGGCTGCATAGTCACGGGTTGAGATGGTTTCAAAATCTAGAGATTGTTCGTTGGTAGTAACTTTGCGTTTCTTAGAAGTTTGAGAACCAAATCTGGAGTCAACTAGGTCAGCCGCTGAGTATGAGAATGCTGTAGCCATGTTATCACCTACCGGTAGTACTTCATTGGCTGGTTCATGTTTCTGTTTGAAGTGCCGACGTAAAGCAGTTCTTGATTTGTACTGTTTGTAACACTTGTCACAAACATGAGAATCATCGTCGGCGATTTCATGAGCCGTGACATAATGTTCACGGATGGTTTGCAGCGATGGGAAGGCTGTGTCACAAACATGACACACATAGGCCATACTAGACATCTTCAGAATTAAATAAACCAAGTATTTAGAAGTTGGTTCGGTGATTGTGGTGCGTGTGATCGCAGTTTCAATACGGTGCGGGTTTGTTATTGTTCGTTCCAACGGTAGTGACGTCATATGTAGGTCGCATATGTAAGGGCGGCGCTGATTGGCTACCAGGTTCTGTTCATGCCCAATGGGTGTCGAGTTTGCAAGAGGCGGATCCACGCCGACTCCAGCTTCAGGCGGTGCAGTTTGATCGGTGCTGTCGTGTCCAAGACTAATACTCTAACTAAATCTACATTAACCTCCGGGTTTGGTTTGTGAGAGAGCTGACACATGTGGTCAGCCACCGCGAGTGTGTCATTGTTGTGGTTCACGTTGTTGACGTGTTGTTGTACACGGGTGTCCAGTGTTTTGCCAGTTTGACCGACATACATGCTGCCGCACAAGTGACAGATCACAAGGTAAACAACATTGATTGTTTGGCAAGTTGCATGACCGACTGTCTTGTATGTTTTTGTGTGTGAACTATTGGAAACCTTCGTATCTCGTAGAATGAGTCTGCATGTTTTGCAGTCTCGTAATCCACATGGATGTGTGCCCTTGTCTATGATCGGTTTGGGGAAGGTTGAGCTGCATAGCAGGTCTCTCAAGTTGGGATTTTTCCTGTAGGCAATGATGATGTCGTTCTCTAGGAAGGACTCGTTGTTGTGAGATCTTTTCAAGATCTCCTGTCCGTCTTTCAAGCATTTTCTGATTGATGCATGGTGTCTGACATCAAAGTTGAGGACCAACGGGATGATTTTCTTCTTGACTCCTGTGGATGGTGGTGGGTTGACAAGTGATCTGCGGTTCATTGTTCTCACTTGATTGAATTGTTTGAGAAGTTGTTTCTTGGGGTACCCTCTACCAGCAAAGTGGCCTAGTAGTTCCAGCGCATGTTTATCAAAGTTTGCCAGAGTGGAGCAGATGGTGCGGACTCTGAGTAGCTGGGAGTAGGGGGTGGAGGTTTTCTGGTGCATAGGGTGGTTGCTGGTAAATTCAACATACAGATGGGCGTCTGTTGGTTTGGTGAACAATGTGGTTTGAAGAGAGCCATGTGCATCCCGGTACACTGTTACATCTAGGAAATCAATGAAGTCTCTGTGGGCTTCATAGGTGAACTTGATGGTGTCATGTGCGTCATTGAGGTGTGACATTAAAGAGTCAACAGTGTCTTGGTCCCCTTTGATGATACAAAAAATGTCATCTATGTATCGTTTCCAAATGATTGGTGTCACAGGGGAGTTTGAGAGAAGTTTTTCTTCCAGTTTACCCATGAAGAGATTGGCGTATGTCGGAGCCATCTTGGTACCCATGGCTGTTCCTACTTTTTGGTGAAAATATTCCCCATTAAAGTAGAAAGTGTTCCTTACCAGAATCTTGTAGATGAGGCGTAGTATGGTGGCTGTGGGGGGTGATTTGTCATCTCTTTTGTCAAGAAACCACTGTGCGGCAGCGATGCCCTCATTGTGTGGTATATTGGTGTATAGAGATGAGACATCAATGGTCATCATAAGGTGGTCTGCCTCTGGTGGTGGTAGGCTGGTGATGAGTTGTAGAAAGGCCGTGGTGTCTTTGACATAGCTTGGTAGAGTGGGTACTGAAGGGTTTAGAATTTTCTCAACATATTGTGAGATCTTCTCAGTGGGGCTCCCACACCCAGAGACAATGGGTCTGCCTGGGTTGTTGACTTTGTGGACTTTGGGAAGGAAATAGATGACTGGGGTCCTGTTGTCGCTGGTTTGTAATGCTGCCTTGGCCTCAGGTGGTAGGTGACCAAAGTCGATGGCGTTGTCAATGAAGTTGTTGATTTCTAAAGTGTAGAAGTCGGTGGGGTTTCTTTGTACTCTTTCATAATGCTCAGTGTTGTTCAATTGGCGGTAGGCCTCATTAATGTATGTGGTTGTGTCTTGGACCACTACTGCTCCCCCTTTGTCAGCATACCAAATGATGAGGTCTTGGTTCTGACTTAATGATTTCATGGCTGCTTTCTCTTCCGGTGTAAGGTTTGATGGAAGAGGTGTGTCCTCCAGGTGTTCTATGTGCTTCTCAATCAAGTTCAAATAAGTGTCTAGATCTCTGTCTTTGTTACTAGGAGGGGTCCAGCCCTTGGAGGGAGTCATTGATTCTAATATGGTTTGGTCTGTTAAGGTGTCTTCAGAATTTTGAAAGTGATGTTGGAGTCTTACCCTTCTTGAGAATAGGTAGGCATCTTTGAGTCTGTGAGCAGGATGGTAGGTCTTGAGTGTGGGTATGTACTTCATTCCCTTCCTTAGCAAAGATGTTTCAGCTGGGGAGAGTACATGGGTTGAGAGGTTTATTATTGTTGGTTTGGGTTCCGTCGGTTCTGGGATTTTTTGGAAGCGGCGGTTCTTTTTTTCTTGCTGGTCAGTTCTTCTTGTGCTCTGGTCTTGGTCTCTAGTAGTTGTCGGTCTACCTCTTCTAGCTCTGGGGCCAGGCATTGTGAGGACAGTGTTTGGTGGTACTCGTCAAAAGTGGCTTTTTGTGTGACAGCTCTTTCTGTCCAGGAGGTGAGAAGTAGTTGTGAGAGTTGTTTACCTGTCTCGTTCAGGACGGTTTCCCACCTTATGTTGAAGTCTGGGGTGACTTCTGGGATCTGGCAATTGATTTTTGGAATTAGGCCTTTAGGGGTTGTGCCCTTGTCGATGTACCCTTCAAGGGTTGTCTTGTGGTGTCTGGCCCTTTCGATGTTGCGTGAGATCTTTTTGAGAGTTGTGAGAAGTGGTCTGTTTTTATCTTGTATGGGAGCTCTCTCTAATTCAGGTTCAGTTTCTTCACTGGTGCCTGGGTTTGATTCAGTGTGAATTGATCTTCTGTTGTTTCCGTTGTTAGACATATCTTCTTGTGTGTTTGTTCTTTGTCTCTTAGTAGCGGGTGTTCTACCGGAGGTGTCAGTTGAGCTCATACTAAACCTTTCTTGGTGAGATGCAGTACTCTACCGAGTAGTAGATCTTGAGATACTTGCGTGTCAGTTATACTGTTTCTGTAGTTGAGTTGGGGGGGGCACGTCAATACTACTATGTTCTGAGGTCAGTTGGGTTGTTGGGATCCCTGGGGATGCGTGGTGGTGTAATTGATTTATGGTATGGGGAGATATACCACAAACCAACAAAACTCCAACAGGTTTGAGTTCTAAGTTTTATTTTCCAGTAGGTTACACATGGTGAGCAGAGGGGCTTTTTGGTAGGATAACGTTTCGGCTTTGCAGTAGCCTTCTTCAGATCCAAGCCTATACTAAACAAATGCACAAGTGTCTCTGGCTTTTATAGTGATGCTATGCATCATGGGAAATATAAAGTGAAGGATCATGGGTAATTTTTAACAATGAATCATGGGTAATGATGCACCATGGGTAATGACTTCTTTGAAAAAGAGAGGGAAATTTGAAATGCTCCTCAAATAACAAGATAAATATCTAGCCTCTCACATCAATAGGCAATCATTGTAACATGGGGGTCGACACGGATCAATAGACAACAAGTTAATGACAGACATATGACGTCAATACTGGGCGAACGGTGGTCATTTGATGATGGAAATTTCCTTTGAAAAGTCAATATAATTAATAACAGGTGACTAATAAATATATGAAACTACCAAATGGTATCATGGTATAATTATCACACAGTTCTAGTTGGACCTCTTCAGGTATGCAAAGTCTCTAGCTAGTTGGTGGTCATGTGAGTTTAACAACATATAAAAAACATATAAAAAACATATAAAAAAATATAATTTATATATATATATATAAATATATTTATATATATATCATGAACTCATATTAAAGTAATCGTCCTAGACTCTAAATTCTGGTGACATGGGATAGGAGTGCCTCTTTATGGGTTAATTCAACACGGGCGACACAGCGACACGGCCCTTTTCTAAATCGACACGGGTGACAGGGTCCTTTTAAAGTCGACTGACACAGACATCTTTATGAGGCCCTAGTATGTTCTATAGGCCTATACATAAAAATCGACACAGTGACACGGCCCTCTTGCTAAAAGTCGACATTGCGGCACGATCAAAACTGTGGGGACCCATGCAGAGGCACGATAGTGACACGGGACATTTGATTATGTACTGGTGTTGTGAGACAAGATAGGGAATGGAAAGGTTTTGATTTTAGAGTCAAACGTCTAGCGAGACAATTTGGGTCAATTTGAACGGACTTGTTAAGTATACATTGATATTCTATCATATTAAAGCCACTTCCTCACCTTTTGACTTGTTTTCCCCAAGTTGGCGTAGGTCAGACAGGTAACATGTACCCCATCGTCATAGATAACAGCGTCTCGATGTGGCCAGTGGGCTACAGCCTCCTCCACCATACCATATAAGGTCATATCTACTGGTCTACCCATAGCCATCCTTTCACTTCATGGTTAGAATAAGAAAATCTGTGGAGAAAAGGAATCTCATGCAGCAATGGTTAAAGGGTAGGATTTCATTAGTCCATCAACATTTTGGAATCCAGCTGGGTGCTCCCAGCTTGTCCTATTCGACATACACATAGAGGTGGCTCCAGAGGGGTCAAAAGTGACATGGGCTGTTTTCCAGGCGACCTGGTACTATAATTAAAGCAACCTGGTGATTTAGTGTAAAAGTCTCATGATACTTGCTGGTGGGTGAAAATAGTCAAACCTCTATACTTCAGAAACTCAATCACCGTTTTTTGACTTACATACCATTGAGCTCAAGGGCCCCAGCACTTATGAATTGGAAGCTCCATAACCCCACTGCTTACATAAGGCCAGCACTTTTTAGAAGACTGGCAAAGCGGTCACCGATTCTGAGTGTCAAAAGCGATGCAGTGAGAAATTTGTTGGGGGTCTGAGGAACATTTTCGAACAATTTTGAAAATATTGATGTAATTTGGCAATAAGGCCATGCGAATGAAAGTAAGAGTTTACCGTCCAGGACTTTTGGAAAACAGATGCGGCCTTTTTTCATTATTCATTTCTCATTATTAGGGATTTCCTTAAAAAGCTGCATTTTCGGAGTTTTCTGAGGCCTAACTTTTTTGAAAATTATAAAATATTTTTCAGATCTTTGAAGAAATGAAAATAATGAAAATTTACATTAATAATGAACTTTTCATGCGGCCCCTTTGAAGGCATGCGGGCGGTGGACGGTAAACTCTCACTTTCATTCAGATGGCCTAAATATAACACAGAAATTTTGACCCCCCGGCAGGCCGAAAATCGCGCGCCTTCGCGCCTCTTTGTAGCATAGTAACAGGTTGAATTTTTTTGACACCCCCCTCAAGAGGGGTCTAAATTTTTTAGCCCCCCCGGTCAAGGGGTCCAAATTTTTTAGTCCCCCCCCCCAAAAAAAAATCAACCACCCCCCCCCGTGTTGTTAAAAAACTGAGCACTCCCTATTAAAGGTGTCTCGGAATGTCAAACTTGTGGTTGTTGTTTTAATATCTTAGACGTCCCATTGAGCCCCCGCCCCACCATCAAGGCATCATGACCATGATGGACTAGTTGGACGTTCCCAAAACAAGTGATCGCATGAAAGCTGACAGGTGCTCAACAAGTAGAGTCTCGCGCCGTGACTATGATGGACATGTCATTTTTTTATTATTATGACCCCCCTATTAATCCACCAAGCTCCCCAGCTGGCAATAAATAACTCGGCCCTTACCATCAGCTGATGAGGTTTGTGGTTGAAAAGTCCATGTGCTTCTGAAAATAACAGCGAATTTGTGAAAGGTGTGGATCGGCTGCATTTGTTTACATCTGCTGTCGGCGTGTGAGCGATAATAGAGACTGGAGTGGGCGTGGCCTAAGTTTCCGCGGTTCGCTTCGCGTCGGCCGCTCCTCGGCCATTTCCGGAGCTTCCGGTGTTATTCTTATTACCCATTTATCGCTCAAGTTGTTGGGCGTTATGTTGTTTGTTTAATATCAGTCAGTACACAGGGAAAACATCTCCAAAATGACTGTATTTGGTACAGTGACAGCCAGCCTTTCTCCCAGCTTGAGCACCTACATACGGTGTAAGGGTAAGGCATGGAGGGCAGCATTTATAACAAGTCTAGAGACTATGGCTGGTGTGGAATACACTGTCTACAAGAAGAAGGGGTGTTGGCAAATCAAGGGAGACTGGGAAAATGTGAAGCATGCATACAAAATTCTTACCAAAGTGACCCAAGCTGACGATTGGACCAAATGTCTAGAAGAGAACAAGCAACTCCAGCTTGCCCAGGAGGCATCCAGATCCACGCCGCCCTCTCGGCGGGGTGTGGCCGTAGGGCGACGCGGCGCCAAGCGCTCCCACCCCGGTCTGAGGTCGTCTACTAGTTTTGCACGTTCTAATCAACTTACCGACACAACAGGAGAGTATCAACTGGGCCCATATGAAAGCTCAGCGCCTGCAGAGGGAGCAGCAGTAAGTGAAGGTATCATGGGCGCAGCTTTTACACTTGGTACCATTAAGACAGAGCCTGTTACAGAGTGTGTTGAGAATAAGATAAATAATGATGGAGAAAATGCACTCAGCTCTGCTATCATGGACTATGCCTTTGAGTTAGCTAATGAAAGACGTGAATATGCAGATCAAATAACAGGCTCTGAGACAACTGAACAACAAACCCTACCATCAGTGTCTGATCAGATTGATGGGAGTGCCTCTGCTACACCATCCCAACTTCAATCTGGTCAACAATCATCAGGTAGTAGGAGAAAAAGAGGCCGCCCTAGGAAAGTTGAGGTTTCCTATTCTACAATGGATGAGGATAAAGAAGGTCCAGATGGTCATGAGGACCAGCCTGTTGATGATACCCAGGAGATGGATGACTCAACCGAGTTTCCAATCTTCACAGACTCAGACAATAATGCTGAAGATTCTGATCCATCAGATGATCAGGACGTAAGTATAGATAAGATGGTGGAAGATGGGAAGGCTAATCTAAAGGGCCGATCTCGTGGCAAAAGATACGCCTGTAGCATATGCCAATTTACCTGCACAAGCCAACATGGTGTAACAGAACACAAAAAGCGGCAGCATATTAAGAAAACGTTGAAGTGTCCAATATGTAACAAGGCTTATGGCGTTAAAAGGGATCTACAGAAACACATCCGACGCCATACTGCTCAGTACAAATGTGAAAAGTGTGGAAAGACCTACAAAGAAGATCGAACATACAAAAATCACATCAAAACTCATGAGGAGGACTATGTTGCTCCTCGATTCTTCTGTGAGCAGTGTCCAAAGAGTTTCACCACACCTTATGTGCTCCAGGCACATGTGGAACAAGTTCATAATGGTAAAGTGCTGGAATATCTTTGTACAACTTGTGGCAAGAAATTCAAACAGAAGCATTCGCTGGCTGAACACAATTTGATCCATACAGGTGAGAGGCCCTATGCCTGCAAGATCTGTCACAAGACTTTCCGTCATAAAGGATCCTGTGTTAACCATGAACTGCTACACTCTGACCTGAGACTCTTTACCTGTGAGATATGTGGTAAGGATTTCAAACACAGGAACTCGCTACGCATCCATGCAGCTGTCCATGCCACCAATCGTAACTACGAATGTAGCATTTGCAACAAGAAGTTCACACAGAAGCAGGCGCTCATCCGTCATTCGCGGATTCACAGCGGAGAGAAACCTTTCATGTGTGAGCTCTGTGGCGACCGTTTTAGTGACAGCTCTATCTTGAGACGCCATATGCTGGGCATACATAAGACAGAGTATAAGCCTGGGAACAACCACTTTGTCCTGCCAGCTAATCACTTCCAGCAGAACCAAGAGGGAGCTGTGTCAGGAACCAGCTCAAAGCTGAGCCAGCCAGATAACCCCACAGATACTGTGACAAAGGATACTAAAAGCCAAGGACAAGAAACAGTAAAACATCAGCAGAAAGGAGAACCACTTGTGTCAAACATCCCTCCTGTAACTGTCCCCACCTCTTTATCGCTAGAGGACTACAGGGTTGGACATATAGCTTCCTCCATGACCAGTCCATATATACTCCAAGGGGCCTTGCCCTACTCCCTCTACCCCCAGGCAGATAGAGGCTCCAACTCATACACCAACCTGCTCTCTAGTTCCCATGTCAGCAACATGGGAATACCTGTGCCCAGAGACAACCACTTTCCTGAGGGAGGCAGCTCAATAAAGACTGGAGTAACTTACCATGAGCAGCTCATGCTACCAGTGACTATGGCTGGAGCATCTCAGAGCCACCATAGTGGTGTACAGTCTCACTTAGATAAACCTCACACCCTACAGCCATACTAGATGTCACCACTAAAGAATTCTACACTGAAGCACAATTTCATTTTGTCAATCGATTTTGTTCATGAAAAATGCAGCACACGATTATTCTTTCTTTTTACTGGGACTCTGGTGTCACCTTTTCCACTCGCTCTTGAGGCAGAGGAAACTTGTTTGCTGGTAGCCTATAGAGGTGGACCCTCCCTTTAATAATGAAACAAAAATAATATATAGGGAAAATAAGGAAAACAAACGCTATTGGTAATTTAACAAGAAATCTGGTTTCTAAAGAACTGGTGCAGAATATTCATATATCAACTTCTCTAATTGGTGTGAGCTCATCTAGAAATGCTGGATAGGGGAAATGATGTTGCCATTGAAAGAAGAACACCATCAACCAGACTAAAACCGTTCGCTCTTGCTGCTGCTGTGACACTAATAATGAGATTTTAGGAATCCATTGTATCCACACAGCTTGCGACGAGCCCCATAAAACCCCATTACATTTACATGTACCAAGTACAAATAGCATTTGTGGGTAAACAATCATCCGACAGAACATGTTACCATGTCACAGCCCACACAACAGCAAGAGAGTTTTGGATAAACGTAAAATTGATCCTGTGATTCCATGTAAAGTGATCAGCAGATTAATTTATCTCATACCTACTGCCTGAGTTGTGTACCTTGTAACGACAATCTGTCCATATTTATTTATTACAGACATTTAAAGCAATTTGTATATTGACCTTTCATGTGCTAAAGACATACATGTGTTGATGTTATTATAAAAGATGTATGTATTATATCTGTAAATATGGATGGATGCTATTTATATAATGCAATTCTAAAGTGGTTTTATTTACTAGAACTCTAACCTCGTCTCAGAAGCTAACCCCCGCCTCAGAGAAATGTACAAGCTGATTTGATATGTAGGGTAACATGCCAATAGTATCATTTACTTGAATAAGATACTATTTACTTGAAACAAGATGCTATTATTTACTTGAATAAGAACCATATTCTTGGTGTGTATAGATTGGACTGATATAGCTCACGGTGGAAGAGTAAGGAAAAAGAAGTCTGTATTGCTTATATTGTAAACCCGTGTGTTACAATCAGTTAACCTATACTTCTCCAGGGTTATGAAATATAATGTATATCCCCTGTACACTTGTCAGCGACTGAATTCTTTTTCACACTTTGTCTTGGATCTGGCGGGGCAGTGGTTATACAGCAGGACCCTGGATAGGTAAAGGATAACACATACCGGTATACTGCATTTGCCAGTCCCGTGTCAGACATGTTTTATGAGTAGTAATAAATTCTACATTTGTTATGCCCTTTCATAGAAATGTGACTTTTTAATCCGTGTGTAGACAATAATATTTCCGATTTTAATAGGATCTATACATTCTATGGACTATCTGAGGAAGGTAAATATTAAATTCTATATTCTCTGTGCTCACAGAAGTGTGACTTATGATTTACGTGTAGAATGATGAAAAGAAATATTACACATTGGTTGTCATCAGGTGCAGGGCACTGAAAAACTAACCTCACTTTCGGAAGCACATCCTCAAATATACACTTCTCTTATGAGCATCCGTGAATAAAAATTCATGTTATTAGCAACTGTTGTCTTTGATTTATAGTAAAGGCTGTGTGAAAAGGTATGATATGCATTTCACTACAAAGTAACAGCATTTATCCTGTAATGCAAAATGAAATCTCAAAGTGGGAGATATATACCACTTACCCCCCCCCCCCCCCCGGTTGCTACTCTATACTCAATGTCTACAGTATTTCTCCAATTTACTTTTTGAGGTACCGAAAATTGCCGCCTACTACCCGCATCTCGCATATAACCCTCAACCCTAACTCAGGAGAATCATATAACCCGTTTTGGGATCTGAAAATTCCAATTTCAGTACTGATCTATAGTGATAAAAACCCTCGTATAACCCGCACCCTATATAGGCATGTCTGGTATCAAATGAAAGTTGAGTTTGGTTTGCGTACTACCCGCGAATTTACGGGGTACTAGCAAACATAGAAGTCTAAGTTGTAAACGCTATCACTTTTTGTCGAAGCTACCGTATGGCTTGGGAACTATAAATATACACGGAACGGCTATTTAGAGCTCTTAAATGTACACAAGAATTCCAAATGCCAACTTTCAGTTTGCAGAAAATTGGAATACCGGATAGTTTGATTGACGCAGCGATATTAGAAGTAAGATAGAATGGTTGTTACATGTACATCTAGAATGCCAACTTACATGTTCCCATCATAACAATACAATCCCTCGAATGAACGCTGTTACGGTAGGGGCCTTCCATAAAATCTTTATGCACAAAGAGAAGGAGGGGTCAATTTTCTGAGAATAGGAATTTTGAGTGATTGCCCAGTTTAATGCGCATAAAAGCTTCAGGGGTGGATAGCTGAACGTGCCCAACAATGGTTACTTAATTCTGACAGGTGCTCCCTTAGTTAGGAGAAGCGTAGGTCGACATCGGTGACTTAGGGTTGAGGTTATCAATTTCCGGAAAAAATATGCCTACATATTTTGTAGAAGATCCCGATTTAATAGTATTTTTGAGTCACCTGTAATTCCTTCGAAAAGATGATACAACCCATTTTAACTTTTACAAGCTATTTTATTTCTCATAACAAATTACGTTGCTCCATGCAATAAATAAAGATACAGCATAATATACACACCAACATATTACAAATGTAAAACAACTTCTATATTAAATTAAGAATGCCGGTGTCTTGAGTGACATCTTCAACAAACTTGACCTATCACAGTTGCATCTCATTAGATATCTGAGACAGCTTTGCATGTCATGGTTTCTTCGGCTTCTTTTTTTTCTTGGGTCGGTCTATTTCAAAATGTGAGAAGTCCAATTTGTCAATGTCCTTTTCATTTTTAAATTGGCAGCGTTCAATTCTCGACTTCGGACTTCCCGTTGTCTGAAGCCATTCTTTCCTGTTGATGAGAGATGAGTATTACCGATTCACTAAATGTGTGCTCAAAAATGTATGGGTGACTTCATTTGATCATTGAATATATACCTGATTTAGACTACAAATATGAGTCATACATATGTATATACATATATACATATAAATGTTAATGTACGACTTACAATCATTATCAGTAACGCAACACTGCATTAAACGTCATTAAATACGTTATATCCTACACGCTACTATAATTTACTATGCTGTGTTGTCGTCATGGTGCATGGAAGTCACTCGCCAGCACCGCATAGCCGTTGGTGCATCATGAAGACAAATGAACATTAAGCTTGGGGCATTATGCTGTCCTTAAAGGGTCACGACATAGGCCAGATAGAAATATGCATGAATGAGCATTGCACACCATAGAAATTAACGTCAAGTTCTCCCATAATTGCAACAGGACACTAATAGAACCGTATGAACACGTTGTGTCAAAGGTTTGTTGAATATTGAACAGTCCTTTTTGTTAGCACACAATTTTATATTTGGCACAAAATCGTCTTTAAATAGCTATCCAGGAGTGTGGTTGAGTTCGCGTTAACTGGTCGTGAACGATTGCCATTTATCTATTATCGCTATTTAAACATATCTGACTCTCTAAGCTAGCACCATGAAGAGTTGAAGCAGATTTAATGGCGATGGGGTTGCGTTTTTAAATGACATTTTACAATGAGAAAATAATCCTGGTTATCTTTCTACCAGCCACCCCTAATTGAGTAATTGGGGAATTCAACTTGTGAAATATCCCTGCGGTTTTTCAGTTCGAGCTTGGAGATGACAGACATAGGACTGCCTTTCGTTCTCAGCCAATCCTCCCTACAGAAATACAAATAGAGAGGCCTTCTAGAATTCAATTCATACTGTAATCCAAGGTGATCTGTGCACCATACTTTAAAGCAGAACATATACAGCGATATGTTAGTAGCTGAGGGTGATAGAATAGATTTATAAAGGATGTTAACAAAATTTACCCCCATTAAAACATGGTAAATAAAATGTATAAATCAATAGATATCCTAGGGGGCGCATTGTCGAGGAGTACATAGACAATACTCAATCCCATTGACATACATGCACATCATACTTCACGAGTTGAAGCTGGGTCATATCACACTCAGCCTTCAGCATTGTGTGACATGACCCAGCTTCAACGAGTGATGTATGATGTACATGTATGTTAATAAGTGGGGTTTTGTGTTAATTACATGGCCCTTCAGTCGTTAAATGAAGAAAATCAACAAATTTCGAGGCCATAGAGTATGGCTACACCTTACTCCATGGGGGCATGGAGTACAGAGCTCCCATAGGCTTAGTATAGAGAAGGCCGTACCACCATGTAATAAAAAGGAACACCACATTCACTGTTATTTGTACAAATATGTCATATTCAATATATAATTATGAAGTAAAGTCAATGAATATACATACATGTGTCTAACAGCATTCTCCGGACCTTGCATGACACCGACCACAGTGTCCCGCTCCGTGTTCTTCACCCATCCCACCAGGCCATTAGCCGATGCAGTCTGCAGGGTGTACTGGATATAAGAAACCATTGTGGAAACATACTCAACTGAGATTATTCGACTTGCTGTATTTAATATACGTGTGTACAAGGAGTCAGAAATTAATGTTTATGATGTACCGGTACCGGTACTATTGTTTCAATAGACACAATTTATGAAAAAAAAGAGTAACCCAAGTGAAGTCTATTATCGTGCGGGGGACAACATTACCGTAAATTCTCGCGTAGAAGCCGCGGCTTGTACGCGAGTCAGACTCAGCTTTCTTTCGATACCAAACATGCCTACATAGGGTGCGGCTTATACGAGAGTTTTTACTAGTATACTACAGTACCAAAATCGGAATATTCAGACCCCCTCTGCGGCTTATATAATTTGTCAAAGTTATGGGTGCGGCTTGTACGCGAGTTAGGCTTATACGCGAGAATTTACGGTATTTGTTAATATTATTAGAACTTTAAGATACTTTGGGAGCTTAAATTAGACTTACCTTTCTAAAGAATACACCTGGAATATAAAACAACAAAAGCTAAGCAAGTGATTTAAAAATTAATAATTTTTGTTTCACGTGTTAGGAACTTGGCCGTAAGGGAGTGTTCATTTATTAGTTAGGGGGGGAGGCGTAAAAAATTCTGACCCCTCTTGAGGGGGGGGGGGGCGTAAAAAATTCCGCCCCTTTTAAGCCAAAAAGCTGGCGCCTTAGGGAGTGATCATTTTTTAACAAACGGGGGGGGGGGGGGGGTGGATTTCCGCGCATGGCACACAAAAAAAAAGTTCAACCCCCCGCTCAACGAGATTTTTTACCCCGCGGGCCCTTTGACGCATAGTAACGCGCGGGCTCTGTGGCCTAAAACGGTTTACATTTTTATACCCCCCGCCCGTCAACGGGTCCAAATTTTTTTGACCCCACCCCCTCCCCCGTTCATAAAAAATGATCACTCCCTTACTAGATATACGGTAGTTCAAAGGGGGGACGCAAAACGTTTCGACACGCTCTCGAGGGGGGGGTTGTAAAAAAGGTAGATCTACTCACCTCCGTGCGAAATCTCACCACCCCCCCTGTAATCAATAAATGAACACTGTCTAAGCTAGCAGGTGCCCTGGTAACCTATGACTATAATATCGTGCCTGATCGTACCCCCCCCCCCCCTCTCTCTCTAGACTAGAGACTAGAGTAGGACTGTACTGTCTGTAGAGGGTTCGACATTTTTACCGTAGCTAAGGGAGGGTTCATTATTTATGGCAGGGGGGGGGGTGAGCATTTGAGGGGGGGGGGCAAATTTTTTTAGGGGTATTCAAAGGGGGGGGGCCTTTTTTTTTTATCCTATTCTTAGGGGAGGGGGGGCCTTTTTTTTAGGGGTATTCCTAAAAATGTCGCGAATTTAGTACGTTGAAATGTCGCGAATTTTGGTAACAGCCTGTGTTATATTTTACCAAATTATGTCAATATTTTCTAAAATTTTCTAAAATTTTCCTCGCACTCCCAGCAAATTTCTTACTGGATCACTTTTGACACTCAGAACGCCCACCGTTGCTCAGTCTTCAAAAAAGTGCCGGCCTCATGTAACCACTGGGGGTATGGGAGCTTCCAATTTATAAGCCCCGGGGCCCTTAAACTCAACGGTATGTAAGTAGAGTGTCTGAGGTTTGACTATTATCGCTCACCAGCGAGTATCATGAGACGTTTACACTAAAACACCTTACAAATGGATGTATTTGTTGCAAGGTAGTAAATTGTAGGTAAAAAAGTGCCCATGATTAAATGCATACAATTAGTAGACACCACTATCGTTTTTGTAATAAAGTTGAAAACGATCCAGGGTGAGGGGGGGCGCTTTTTTTTTAACCTATTCGGAGGGGGGGGGCCTTTTTTTTTCAACCTATTCCGAGGGGGGGGGGGGCAATTATTTTTGACGTATTCGATTTGCCAAACGCTCACCCCCCCCCCCCCCCTGCCATAAATAATGAAGTTACATCTATGTACGTCTGACAAATCATTTTGTGTTGAGTCAAATCCCCATCGGAAGATGTGCAGCTTTACTCTATTTTAGTCAAATCATGAACGTAATAACCTTGCACGGTGCCAAAAACTTCGTACTCGACCGACACCAACTTGCCCGACGACGCCATGATGTTACCCATAATGCCGTTGTTCGCGTATGCCCTTAAAAATAAGAACCCTTCGACATGGATGACTGATGACTCAGAACAAACAAAGTGACAGCTTTCCAAATCTAAAGTAATGTAGAAAAATATATACTAAGATTCATTTCCTATTACAATACCCATTAATACTCCAATCAATAATATTTTCCTAAAAATATTTATTTTTAGTGATATACGCGCCCTGCACAATTCTGACCTTGACATTGGGAAACTGGAAACATCAAGATGTCAAAGTACCTGGAGAAGTTCGGGAACTTTAGGCAGATAATTAAACAAAATGGGGGCCTAAAAGGGTCGTTCCTAGCACTCTACAGGTAGGTATTTCTCACATGTGTGCAGTATATAAATTTTGTAGCCGAAATATGCTGCTCTATCGATTTACATGCAAGGTCATCCACAGTGACACTGTCCCGGTGTCCGACACTGCCACTGGCGACAGGACCGACTGTGTCAATCTCCACTAGGGCCGTAGGCAGTAGGGTCCGTGGGGCCATCAGTCCCAGACCCCACGGGACAGCCTGTCGAATAACTCTATGCCTACACCACTGCCACTTCCAAGTTTGCGGAATTAGGCCAACTTATGGAGCGCCAACCAGCATAAAACTCCCCCCCCCCCTGTTTGTGCCCCAAAAGCCGGGCAAAACCTCTTTTGTTTTGAAATTGACGTGTATGAAATGTGTATGACTAGTATGAGTCCCGGGCTATATGTGAAGAGAGTTGTATTGATACATTATTGAGATACAATTATTGTTGAATTACTCATTGCCATTGGTTAGGGAGTGCTCATTTTTTAACAACAGGGGGGGGGTGGTGGATTTGGGGGGGAGGTAAAAAATTTGGACCCCTTGACCGGGGGGGGGGGGGTAAAAAATGTAGACCCCTCTTGGGGGGGGGGGGGTCAGAAAAATTCAACCTGCTTTGAGGGAAATAGCCCGCGTGTTAAGGTCGAGTTACACGAGGCAACTAGTTGCCAGCAACTTATTGCTGGCAACTAGTTGCTAGCCTGTAAAAGATAGGAGGCAACTAGTTGCCCCCAAATCCATAAATATGGATCCCATGCAACTTTTGCATTAGACGGGGCAACTAGTTGCCTGCAATTAGTTGCTAGTGTGGTGGTTCGTAGTTAACTCTAGGTTAAAGAACAACGATCACGGCAGTTTCCAGGTGCGAGAATATATCTGTCTTTATTCACAAGAATAACAACTCCAGTTCCTTTACTAGGGAACGATCAGTGTAGAATCAATACACACAGGTAAATCAGGTTTCTCTATAAATAGAGGAAACGGTCAGTATACACTCTTTAGCATACAACTCTGTCCGCACGGTTGGACATGTGAAGTCTCTTGTCAGTCGGGCCTGCACTGACTCCATTCCAGGTAAACACACGGGTCTTATATAACACTGGCTCTTAGATCACGTGGCCAGGTGGGTGGGTCGGCCGCCCACCTGAGAGCGGCACACGGTTACCTGAAGAGGACCTGCGCCCTCTCCCGGGAACTGTGTGCACTAGCTCCAGGTGGAGAAGCCGAGTAAACAGACGTTACCCGGAAATACCGTGTATGAGATTAATATGTAATATCATGCCCCTACACTACCCCCCCTAGACAAAAACTAGGTGGTAACGAATATGTACGGTTTTCCTAACATATAGAAAACACTTTAGACCAACGTCTTTACAGTTATTGTCTATACAGTAACTAGGGGCGTAACATATTATCACGACGATTTAGACAAGCGAGATCAATGAACTCATTAAAATATATGGCATTACACTGTACTAGCAACCATAATACATTTTCATACACACAATCGAACGGCTTGACACATTTCGATATGACTTCCTTATGAAGTTATTACTTGGTTATTAAAAAAATGCGCGTGGGGCGTGTTTATATTTAAGTTGAACAGAAAAGTTAATTAAAAACCAGTCCTGATAAGGACTCACAACTGCCAGCGTCTTACATTGATATGTGTTTTTAATGAATACATTCACACAATGGATAATAGTAACCACAGCCTTTGTTTGAGCTGGGTAATCCGATTATATAACCGGAGACCTTAATACCTCTCGCAACATATAACAGAGTCGACACACACGACAATACACAATGGTGTAACAAAAATGTCACAAGGCTCCAAATAAATATGGGTTCTAATATGCTGAACACAAAACCAGACAAGTTAATTACAGTTAAGGTGTTTTTATTAGTGTCACTGGAAACTGAGTACAAATTACAGGAATAAATATGGCTGACCTTGCCTGAACCTAAATACTGGTCCAAACTCACATTAAATAAATCACAACAGATAGCCTGTAAACTATATCTAGCAGTAGACTGCAAGGACTCACTCAGCTTGGTGGAAATGTCCTGTGCTGTCCTCCAGTATGACTCTCAACTCTTGTAAATTCCCAATTCCTAGACCCCTGCTAGCAGCTGCTGGTGGTGTCTTTGAAACTCTGAATTGTTCCTTACCAGTAAATGTTGCCAGGGTACCCCCCCCCAATTATAAACAGGCATTTTGATTGGTCTAGAAACTCCCTTGTAAATGGTTGCTATGGAAATGGTCGCCCGGACATGCTGTCTCTAAAACCTCTGGAGTTGGTGTTCTGTGAAGAACACCACTCCTACAGCTTATATAAGTGGATGTTATTTAGTTGATAGTCTAGTCTACCATTTGTCTAATAAAGATATAACATCATAATAGTGGATATTTAACTAAACTGCCCAGACCAAAGGGAGTGCGTCTCGTGAGCGGCATCATGTCCGGTGAGCGCTATCTTGAACGGCGTCGTTTGCCGTGATCGCAGCAGCAGCAGCTCGCAAGTTTCCTCCTCCTCGGTCGGTATTTACTACACTTCTCCCTCCTTAGATTATGCTTGTCCTCAAGCATACTTAGAACTTTCCCCGTTAACTATGACACCTAACTGTAGAACTTCGGGTAACGCTTAAATGTAGGCTCAATAGAATAGTACTGGAACTGGAACTTGTAGCTCTCACGGTACTGACTCAACCATGGAACTGAGATTGAATAAAATGTCGGGAATCTCCCACCATACGGTATAGTAAGCTACCGTTGGCTTAAACGTCTTACATCTATATTTTAAAAACTACACCTATCGTCTTAATTGTACCTCTTATAGTAATAATGATGTTGCTCTCGCCACATCAATGATCGTCGTGTGAAGAAAGCGTTCTTAAAACGCCTCCTTAATAAGAGGTGGATGTTCCTTTCGAAACATCACCCAACTGGCTAATAGTAAGCGACGTTGCTTTCGCACCGCCCTTACTTCCTGCAGTCTAGGAGAAGTTGTTCAGGGATTCGGACACTCCTTGGAAGAAGTCCTCCACCCGGTCCGCCACTATCTCCGGGGTCATACAGCTGAGCTCCGCCGTGAAGATGCCCCCTATCCCCATCTCCTCGACGGTGACTGGCGGGAAGTAGGGAGGAAGGACGGTCTCCCACTCCTCCAAGATCTTAAGGTTCATGGCCGCGTTCCCCACTCCCGAGACCTCCAGCTGCCGCTCTATCTCGGTGCGTGGTATGTCCCGGGGAGCGAGGACGCCTACCACGGCTGAGGGCAGGAGAACATGCAGGACCATGTCCTTCCCCACGTCCAGGGTGGAGCCCATGGGGGGGACGAGGGTGGCGAGTTGTGGTCGGCAGTTGTACTGCACTCCCGTTTCGTGTCCATCCAACCGTAGGCGTGGGGGTAGCGGTTCCAGCGGCTCTAGTGGCTCCAGCTCCTCCGTCTCCTCCATCTCCTCCCCATCCACGGTCACCTCCGGATCCTCCTCCCAGTCGGAGAGGGCTTCCAAGCCGTCCATTGGCTCCTCTTTCCGGCTGCCGTCCTTGTTGTAGTATCGGATGTCGCGGCAGCTGAAATCCCCTCCGGGACCCGGTCTCTCAGAGGGTTCAGGGGCAGTCTTGGTAGCGGTCTTGGGGACTTCTTCTCTTGGGGGAAGAGTCTTGGGGACTTCTGCCTTGGGGGGGACTTCTGCGGCCGGAGCTGCTCGTGACTCCCTCTTCTTCATATCCTCCCTTGCCGCTTCCGCTCCCCTCTTTCTTGCCTCCTCCATGGCCTCCCTCTTTGTCTGCTTCCTGCTCGTCTCCTCCCTCTCTCTCCCTCTTCTCTCTTCCTTCCTCCTTTCATCCCTCTTGCCTTCTCTCTCTCTTCTCTCCCTCTTTTTCCCGTTGTCCTCTTTCTCCTGTCGTTCTCTCTGGCGATTTCTCCTCTTCTCTTCATCCTCCAGTTTCTCTCTTCTTCTTCTCTCATCCCTCTCTTCTCTTTCTCTGCGCTCCCCTTCTCTCTTCCTTTTCGATCTCTCCTTCTCCTCCGCCTCCTGTCTAACCATCTTCTCTCTGATGATCTCCAACGCTCTACGTCTCTCTCTAAGTTCCTGATCGTCTCTCTCTTCTATCTCTCGCTCTTTTCTCTCTACTGCTTCTCTTTCTCTCTCTTGCTGCCACTCACTTTCTCTCCTCTCTCTCCTCCTTCTCTCCTCTTCCCACTCCTCTCTCTCCCGTCTTTCCCGTCTTTCTCTCTCACTTCTCTCTCTTTCTCTCCGCTCCTCCCTAGTCCGCTGCCTCTCCTCTAGTTCCGCCTTCTCCTCCTCCGTGCCCAACTCTCGAGTGTCTTCCCTCTTTCGCCGCTTCTGTGCATTCCTCTTCTGGGTTTTTGTTCTCTCCCCGTGACTGCCTGGGTTGCAGGCCATGCGGTGTTGCTGGTACCCCGCCTGACAGAGCAGAGCACCGCAACCACCGCACGACCTACTGAGGTGCGTGATGAAGGTGTTGACCGGAATCAGTTTCGCACACGCCATGCAGGGCCTCATGCATGGGTGTGGCGGCACCTCCCCACCACGGAATAAAAGCCGGCACTGAGGACATTCCATCCTGTAAAATAAAAATTATTTTAACATGTGGTCTGGTCGGGCTCATGCCATGTGCCACCTGGTTAGTTGGGTTTGGGGTAGATGGAGATGTCTACCCAACCGTTATCTGGCTCCCCCTGCATTGGTCTCACCCGGTCTACATGCACCACTTTCCTCTTACTCTTGGGACCTTCCCGAATTTCTACATTCAAGTCACCCACGTTGTTGGTTACTACGAACGGACCAACCCACGGAAGTCGGAGTTTTGGACAAACTCCTACTTTCGTTGCGGTATCCAGAAGCCATACGCAACTCCCTCTCTGAAACCTCTGTTCGCTCGCTTTGCGATCGTAGTATCGCTTCTGATGTTTTTGAGCCCCGGCCAGGTTATCCCTGGCCAGGGAGTATGCTTTCGTAAACCGCTTGCGGAGGGCATCCACGTAATGGGTCCAACCGGCCTCCGTCTCGTCAGTTTTTGGTAGGGGTGCCTGTATATCCATTGGCATTTGACACTCTCTACCCAACATTAGCATGTTGGGTGTGTACCCGGTTGACGAGTGAATGGTGGACCTGTAGGCTAATCCAATCATCGGCAAATACTCGTCCCAAGCGTCTTGGCGGTCCTGAACCATTTGCCGTAGCATACGGTTAATGGTTCTATTCATTCTCTCTACTAGTCCATCCCCTTGGGGATGGTATGGTGAGGTGCGAGTCTTATCGATCTTCAATAGGGTGCACATCTGGTGAATGACTTTTGAGGTAAAGTCCGGCCCTTGGTCCGAGTGCAACTGGGCTGGGACCCCTAGCCGACAGAAAACCGTCTCTACCAGTGCCTCCGCCACTGTGACTGCCCTCTCGTCCGGTAGTGCTACTATCTCGACCCATTTGGTGAAATAGTCAGCCATAACCAAAATATACAGGTTGTTATAGGCGGTCTTGGGCAGCGGACCCAATATGTCCATAGCAACCCGTTCCATCGGGGCACCAGTAGTCATATTCTTCATCGGAGCTCTTCGTGGTCGGGCAGGTGTTTTGGCTCTGAAACACCAGTCACAACGCTTACACCAACTGTATATTTCTGAGCTCATGTGATGCCAATAGAACCGACTGTTCCTTGCTCTCGCCAAGGTTTTCTCTGCTCCCATATGACCGGCACTAGGGTGGTCGTGGATGGCAGTGAGGAGAGCCGATTTTAGTGCTTTGGGTAGGACGACCTTAGCCTTACTCTCCCCCTCTACTAGCCAATGATATCTGAGAAGACCCACTTGATCCTTCTCGAGGCTTTCAAACTGGGACCACCAGTACTTTACTTCTGGGTCATGTGCGAGCACCTGTTCCAAGGGCGGCCTCTCCGCAGGCCAACCGTGAACTATAGCCAGAACAGGGTCTTCTAATTGATGTTTGAGAAGGGCCTCATCGGACCACAGGTCTCCCTGCACTACCTGGTCCTTCTCCGCTTCTTCCTCCTCACGGCTCCTTAGCAGCCTTCCTCGACCTCGCCGTCCTAAGGAGCGTCGGGTGGTAGCAGCCCGGATTTTGCAACTCCCATTCCCTGGTTTTCTCTCTATATCTTCCTTCGAAGTGGTCGGGGGTTCACTCATGACCGGTTCTTTCTGTATGCGGTTTCTTTTGCTGTAATGTGGATCTTCATGGTCTCTTCCGCATTGTGCACAAGGGAAAGGACACGGTATCCTAGAGAGGGCATCAGCGTTTCCATGTAAACGCCCTGGACGGTGTTCTATCTTGAAATCATAGACTGACAACTTTCCGAGCCACCGAGCTAGTTGTCCTTCCGGATCCTTGGTGTCGAACAGCCAACGGAGTGAGCCGTGATCCGTCCGAACACGGAAATGTTTCCCATAGAGGTAGTGCCGGTATTTGTCTACAAATTCTACGACTCCCAGGAGTTCCCTCCTGGTGACACAGTAATTCCGTTCGGCCGGGTCAAGCGTTCTGCTTCCAAAAGCGAGCACCCGCTCAACCCCGTCCTGTTCCTGTGAGAGCACGCCCCCAATACTACAGTTGCTGGCATCGGTGTCCAGAATGTAAGGTAGACCCCTTATGGGGTAGCCGAGAATCGGTGCCTGCAGTAGTCTTTCTTTCAGGGTTTCGAAAGCTTCTTGTTGATGCTCTCCCCAGACAAACTCTTCTTTCCCTTGAAGGCGGTGTAACGGCTCCGCTATACGAGCGTAGTCCTTTACAAATCTCCGGTAATAGGAAGTCAGCCCAATGAAAGAACGGATGTCCTTTCTCCCTTTAGGGATTGGCCAATTCCTGACCTTTTCCACTTTGCTAGGGTCGGTTTTCACCCCTGCTCCTGAAACGATGTGCCCCAGGAATTCTACCTCCGTCTCCATTAGATGACATTTTCCTGGTTTCAGCTTGAGTCCGGCTTCTCTGAATCGAGAGAAAACTCGCCTCAAGTTCTCAAGGAGCTCGCCAGACGTTCTTGCGTATACTATAACGTCGTCTAGATAGATAACTAGGCTCTTGTCTTTTTCTTCCCTCAGCACCTCGTCCATGAGCCGTTCAAAAGTTGATGGGGCATTGCACAGCCCAAATGGCATGGCAGTCCACTGGAAAAGGCCCTCCTTTGTCGTGAAAGCAGTCTTATGTCTGTCTTGAGGGTCGACTGCTACTTGCCAGTAACCAGACTTGAGGTCTAAGGTGGCGAACCAGTGGTTTCCCCCAAGTGCGGCGAGATTATCTTCAATGTTGGGTAAGGGATAGGCATCTTTAAGAGTGACAGCGTTGAGTTTCCTGTAATCAACACAGAAACGGTGAGATCCGTCTTTCTTGCATACCATTACTATGGGTGCTGCCCAGGGGCTGGAGGAGTGTTCGATAATCCCCTCTTCCAGCATCTCATTGATTTGAGTTTTGACTACTTCCTCAAGGTGTATAGGGGCTTTCCTAGGCCGCATCTTAATGGGCCTAGCATCTCCTGTATCTATTCCATGCTCTACTAGGTCTGTCCTCCCCAGTGCTTCCCCCTTGCAGGCAAAGACGTCATGAAACTCCCTCAAGAGTTCTTCAGCCTGCTTGTGCTCCTCTTTTGGCAGATGTTCTTTAGTTTTGTTGTAGAGTTCCAGGCGTTCCCCCTCTAACTTTGAGGTGGCAACGGAACGCCTGAAGAAGCAATGTCTCTCCTCAACCTCTCTCTGTGCAATGCTGGTGAGGACAGCTACGCGCGACCCTTGTGGTAAGGTGCATGGTAGGGTTCCTGTGTTGGTCAGGAAAACTGGTGCACGGTTATTCTGAAGGGAGACCAGGGCCTCTGCAGCGTTTATGTTCTTCACCATGGCCAATTCAGGATACGATCCGACTCTTGCCTCCTTCATTTCTACCTGGTGGCCCGTACTAGCTGTTATCAGTATGCCATGGTCACCGGGAATTTCTACCTCCTCCACAGTGTACAGGTAAGCTGTATGTGTTACTGGTAGGGGCATGCTGAGGGGAATGCCTTTTTCCGGATGATGCTCCCCTGCTTGACGTAAGTCACGGAAGTCCCAACTCCACTCCAAAGAGTGTAGCGCTAGGAAGTCACATCCCAAGACAAGGTCGGTACCCAAATCCACCGATAGGAACTCATGCTGAAAGTTCCCAATTCTTGTCTGCAAGGTTAGCATTACAGCACCCTCTATAGGTACCCCAGTACCATTTATGGCGAACACCTCAGTGTCGGCCTTCTTGTACTCAATGTTGTCTGTTGACCCAAAAATCTCTCTCAGCAAATCTTTCCCTATGAAAGATCTCTCTGCCCCTGAGTCCACCAGTCCATCGACTTCTCTAGTGATGTTCCTTTCGGTTATGCTGAAACTTGCTCTCATCTCCACTGGTGACCGATGAAATTTGCTCGTAGCAGCTTTACCTTTAGGAATGCCTACCATACGTGCTGCAGTTTCTGTTGACCTCGCAGCTGGACTCGGACTCCTATTGCTACTAATGGGCCGTGGAATGTTTCCTGTCCTCTGCGGACTGGGATTCCCACGCCACCCTGGACTCTGTGATCTGTCGCGTCGTTCCCCATTATAGAACCCTCTTCTATCTTCGTAGTTCCGAGGGGATTGAGACCGATAATTGTCATTGGACCTCCTATCCTGATGCTGTCCAGGGGATAGGGAACGATAGTTCCCGGGATTCCCCGGTGAAGAAGACCGATAGTAGCCTGGTCTATTATCCGAACTCCTCGAATTATTCTTCGGGCATTCATAACGGAAATGACCGTAACTTCCACAACCATAGCAAGCTCCTGGTTTGTTCAGCTGTTCGACTGTCGTGTTTAGTGCGTCTAGTCGGCTGACGATCAAAGTGACTTGCTGTCGTAGTTCTTCTACTCCCCCTCTCGGCTCTGGGCTAGTTCCCCGGAAACGAACCTTGTTGGTTTTCTCCCCAAGGGAGTCTGTCATTTCTCCTTTTCCCTCCAGGCCAATCCAAGCCTCCTCCCTCAAGGCAGTCTGCAAGGCCTCATCCAGGGTGGGCGGTTCAGCATCATACACGGTTTTACGAAGTTTTGCCTTATCCAATGCATGTGTAAATCTATCTATCGCCATCTCTTCCAACGCTTCTGCAGGGAACGTTGGATATGCCATTTTAGTCAACCGCCTGATATCCTGAGCAAGTGCTGCTAGAGTCTCATCCGGCTTCCGGACTCGCGACCGAAGAACTGTCTTGTTCACCGCGGTCAGTTTGCTACACCCGAACCTTCTCTGGAGTGCTCCATCCAGTAACTCAAAACTACTCTGTACCGTCAGCGACTCCCCGTCAACGAACCGTTGTACTTCCCCTACCAGGTTAATCAACAGGTTGTCCAGTTTGTCGCTTCCGGACCAGTCATTCATTTTGGTCAGTCTATCGAAGTAGGTTCTATACTCCTCCCAAGGAATACTACCATCATACGTGCGGGCTTTTGTCTCCCTACGACGAGCTCTTGTCCCACCCACATCATGACTCGTAGAATCAGCTCCACGTCCCCGATCTATCTGGGTATCCGACTGGGAGTTCTCCACCCTTTGAGTAGAACTCGAGTTTCCCCTTCCGCTGGCTTGGTAAACGTTATTTGAAACGTTTCTATAGCCGGCTGCATCTGGAGGAAATGGTCCCGGGGGGTATTGATGGGCTGCTCCCCTATAACCGTCTCCGGGTGGATACCCGTACATCCAGTAAGGGTACCAATCCCAGCTTGTGCGTTCCCTTGGAGGGTTAGAGGCGTCGGGGAAACTCCATGGTTGGCCCCTCGGGAAAGATCTTCCCTCCTCCTTACTCCTGTGGTGTGAAGAATCCCAGTCACCACTTGCTCGATCTCGTGATGTCTCGAAACTGCTGTCCCCCATGCTCCTCGACGACCTGCTGCCCCCCATGTCCCTCGACAACCCGTTTCGGGGTCTGTCACCATCTGGTGACCGCTCCTCCTCTGACAGATCAGAGCGTCTTGCTTGTCTCTCCTGCCTCTCATCTTCCCTCCTAAGGTCCCTCTCAACCTCGTCGAGCGGATCTACCTCCGAGCGGACAGTTTCGTGCTCCGTAGCAACACCATCCCCGAGTATGGCAGACTGACTACGGGTAGCCATAGAATGAGTCGCCATCGTACGACTCTGAATATCAACAGTAAGTCAATAATGAGTAAACCCACTTACCTCCTAATACTGTGACATGGGACACAAGGTGTAAGAAAGTAGTTGGTCGGAGGCGAGACAGCAATAATCCTTCTCAGTAGTAAGGTTGTTACCTCTAACCACCTTAGTTGTCGTAACCAGATGGATAACTAAATTTATCTTTCTAGATCGCCTGGGAGAACCGTGGATATGTGCAGAATAAACAAATACCACAATGTGCTTGTTGGCCTCCGTTTATTTTACTTGTATTGAATATATGGAATATTGAATCAACAAGACAACACTTTGCTGTTCACCTTTAATGTAATCATCAACAAATCCAAGCAAAATCTGCACTTGTAGCAGAATCAGTGTACAGAGTGTTAGTTTGGATAACACCTGTCTACCTTTAATTTTTCGGACAGTCTATCTTTAAAATATATCTTAACTAGTCACAAGTCGATCCGTACACTGGACAGAATCCTGGCCTCCGTACAGTCTTTGAATGTTCCTCTGCAATGGATAGTATCAAGGTTAGAGAGTGTTACAATAATTAAACACTTCTAGGCCTAGTCCAAATCTTTAACAGGTGTAGGTCTATAGCAAGTAATAAGTGTTAAATCAAGTCAACACTTATAGGCCTCTTCCAAGGTAAGGCCAAAACCACATCTACGGACGACCGTCAGCGTTAAAATGCAGTCAACAATTGTAGGCCCAAGTTTCTAGATAAACTAGGCCTATAACTAACGGTAAGTTTTAAATAAAATCAGCATTTATAGGCCTATACCTTTCAAATTTCTGGCTAAAAATAGGCCTATAGCCAATGGTAAGTGTTAAATAAAATCAACACTTCTAGGCCTAACTCCAGGAATATAACACTGGATCTAGGCAATTCCTATCACTAGCCCAGTGTTAGTAAGTGTGGTGGTCATGGCAAAATTCAATGTCATTGGCAATTTTCAAATTTGACAAAAATTTGACATTTCAGATCAATCACAAAATGTTTTAATTACTAACATTTTATGTGTGAATATGGCATTCAGTAAATTGTACAAACAGTGATTTTAGGCCTACACCCAAAAACACCTAGGCTAACTGTCATGTAAACTCTCACAAAAAGAGCTTTCACAAATAACCAGTGGCTTGTGTTCTGTTAGATTCCCAAATCTTCTGACACCAATTGTAACAAAAATGTCACAAGGCTCCAAATAAATATGGGTTCTAATATGCTGAACACAAAACCAGACAAGTTAATTACAGTTAAGGTGTTTTTATTAGTGTCACTGGAAACTGAGTACAAATTACAGGAATAAATATGGCTGACCTTGCCTGAACCTAAATACTGGTCCAAACTCACATTAAATAAATCACAACAGATAGCCTGTAAACTATATCTAGCAGTAGACTGCAAGGACTCACTCAGCTTGGTGGAAATGTCCTGTGCTGTCCTCCAGTATGACTCTCAACTCTTGTAAATTCCCAATTCCTAGACCCCTGCTAGCAGCTGCTGGTGGTGTCTTTGAAACTCTGAATTGTTCCTTACCAGTAAATGTTGCCAGGGTACCCCCCCCCAATTATAAACAGGCATTTTGATTGGTCTAGAAACTCCCTTGTAAATGGTTGCTATGGAAATGGTCGCCCGGACATGCTGTCTCTAAAACCTCTGGAGTTGGTGTTCTGTGAAGAACACCACTCCTACAGCTTATATAAGTGGATGTTATTTAGTTGATAGTCTAGTCTACCATTTGTCTAATAAAGATATAACATCATAATAGTGGATATTTAACTAAACTGCCCAGACCAAAGGGAGTGCGTCTCGTGAGCGGCATCATGTCCGGTGAGCGCTATCTTGAACGGCGTCGTTTGCCGTGATCGCAGCAGCAGCAGCTCGCAAGTTTCCTCCTCCTCGGTCGGTATTTACTACAATGGTATATGTATGATTTACACGTAGTCCTAACGACTGTACACACAGACTTTTACGGGTAGCCATATCTCCTAGCTTATCAGATCATACAATCTTCATATATAGCATAATATTAAACCCGTTTAATATGGTAAATATGAGAATACCATAGTAGAACATTGGGGTGATATGTATCACAATACGATAATTTATTATATATATTAACTATGTTTTAATGAGTAACCTGGCAGTGTACCCGGAAACCCTCACAAAAATATATCTTACTGGTGATCTAGTTGTGGGCACAGTGCTCTCCGCTTCTAATAGACGAATGAGTAAGGTGCTCTCCTCTTCTTATAGATGAATAAGTCAGGTACTCTCCGCTTCTTAATACTGTTTCTTGGATAAATATCACCCGAAGGTAAGTTCATATGTACACAGCTCGCTAAGTATCCCGTCCTCGCTCCAATAATGTTCATGACATATATAATTATAATCCGGCTGGAAACCACGAGTACTGTCCGTTTAACACGTAATCCTAGCTCCAGGAATGTTCATGATATATATAAGTATAACTGGAACCACGAGCATTGTCTGTTTGACACGTAATCCTTGGACGGGAACAGTTTATAACACAGCATAATAGTATCAGGAACACATAATGGTAATGTATCCCAAAAGTTAATTTCAGGGACGTTAGTTTGGTAGCTTCCTGGTGGAGTCCTGATTCCCCATCAGGTCGGCTATAGTTGAGAGTTGAGTAGTTAGGTAAGTCCATAGCTTCCACGGAAGGTTCCCCGCGATGTTCCAAATGCATCTAAAAAGATGCCCCTCTTTCCCTTGAGAAGGGAGACCCGTCACAAAAAAAATTATGACATCTGATTAACTGAAAGAACAATTAATCTATCCGGAAACTATTAAAGCCTCCTCTTCTTACTTCTATCTCTAAAAAATTTAGAAATAGACTCTGAACCCTTTATTAGTTATTAACCTAATGGTTCATCTCTCGCCCTGATTAAGGCAAGCGCGTGCTCAGCCGTGCCATCCCAGGTATCGAGAGTCACGCCGAACACCCCGTAAAATTTTACGTTCATATCTTGTAACCGTTTGGTTAACTTCTTGTTCTCCTGGCGAACGAAATCCGCTGCGGCCTCAGCATTCTTCTGGCCTGTAGCAGCTTCCTTTGACTTTTTAGCCAAAAAGTCAGCATTGCCAGCGGCGACCAATGCTTTCTCTTCCCTGTGGGCAATCTTTAGACCATGCGTAAACAGGCCTAACATCTTGGTGTTATATTCCACCGCTAGCTGTCGTTGGGACTCCTGGAATTCGGTAACAATTCTCTGTCCCACCTCACAGCTCGCCTTCTCTTCCCGAGAGAAGTAGTTGACTATCGGGACGTATTTTAATTTTACGCCTCCGGTAGTTTCCGCGCGGGAGGTACCCGCGACTGGCTGGATGACAACCGGTTCCTGGCTGGCAGGAATCATGGGTTTTACATCCACTCGTGGTGCTTTAACAGCCGCTGCCGTCTTCGGGACAGTTATACCCCGAGGAGTTACTACTGAGATCAGCGATTTGGTCTCAGTTTTCACGGTCAAACTCTCCATTCCCCGGGTTGGGGTGGTGGGAGACCGGACGTCCCTAGGGGTGGGTTTTGTAGTTGTCCCCAAATGGTACGTCAAAGGCAGGGAAGCCTTTGATCTGGTAGCCGGGCTTTCTTTAGGCCGGGCACCTCCATAGTCAGGTTGACTGTTGGCACTGTCTGAACTGCTTAGACGTCTGGTACGGTAATCCATGCTGCTAGCAGCCGCCGTATGTCCACCGGAATCACGTTTCCGATCTTTCCGGTCTGCATACAGTGGGTCTGGATACTCGCGATAGCATTCGCGACCTTCCGGGGCCTGATAATTCCCATAATAGGAATTATCGAGTTCCTCCAAAGTGGATCCAGCATGTCTCCGTTTTGGTCCGGGAGAGACAGCAGGAGACCGAGAGCGGTCTCGGGCAGACCGGCTCTTTCCCCGGGAACCACCCCGAGTTTCCGGCTGGCGGAAACTACCGCCGCCTCTCCGAGAAGTACGGGTAGTGCATAACACCGTATACTCATCATCATTCATGGCGAACTTTTTGCGTCCGTCCACTCTGGCTATCCTAGCTTTGAACTTCCCGTCTGCGACTTCGCAGAAAAAGGGAGTTGCCGGCCGGATTTTAGCCTTCTGATCGTCTGTTAGTGACTTGTACTGGTCACAGACGGCATCATGTAGCGCATTCACACGATTGCGGGCTACACTGATTCCCATATTATGGCAATCTTTCATGTGGCGCATTAGCTCACCTCTGCGGGGTTCTAGACACCCGTTGCACAATTGTGACTCCCTACCTACTGTAATATCACAGTGATACACCACACAGTGGTGCATGTGATTCTCACAGAGGTGTCTCAGGAACCGTGGCTTTGTTACAAAGACGGTTCGATCGGTGCCTATGGTGTTTACACACGTGGCAAACGGGCACCAATTCCTCTCCCATTGATTATACCAACGGGTGCTTGCAAAAAGAAGCTTTTCCTTCTGCTCCTTACTGTAGTAAGTTTCCGGCAAGATCCTGAGCTGATCTAGCCACTGCTGATAAAAAGCAGACGGAGGACGGTCCCGGGGTGTATTCCAGATCCAATCCTCATCATCACTCTGACCTTTACAGTTGGTCGCGAGTGGACATCCAAAATTGGTTGGGCCAATTGGACACTGTTCCCACGAATTGGGAATAAACACGCGGAACTTATTGTTCGCGTTCTGCCAGATTCGCCTCATCACGTCATTTGGCGGGATGGGGTCCTCCGGGTCGTTTCCTGGTTCCTCAGCGTTAGCCGGAACCTCTCCCTCTTCCTCATCCGAATGAGCCGGACTACGGAGAGGGCTGAGATGCGCTGGGTTGATTACCAGCGCAGCCGCAACCGCGGCAGCAGCACCAGCTGCGGCGGTTACATCTGCCGCAAGGGCCGGGGTGGGGACGGTGACGCCCGTGGTAGAGGGTGCCGGAGTATTGGCTTCGTTGGTATCCATAGCCTCATCCTTAACTTCCACAGCCCGTGGAATGACGGGCTGTCCCCCGGAAGGTTGTTCCGGTAATCCTTCTGCCAATACAGAATCTGGCAAGTTAGCTAGCCTTGCCTTCTCGTTCCGGCGAGATTGACGCCCTCTCTCCTGGACAAACTCGTCCGACTGATTGCTGTCGGCCGAGCTTGACCGGTTCGAGGCTCCCCTCTCACCTTTACTGCCGCGCCCCCTAGGTGTGGCTTTCAGCGCTTTTATTCGCGCCTTCTCTTCCGCACTGGAAGATCTGGTTCATACTGTCCGAACCGCCTCATCCACCAAACAAGATATGGCAATATCCCGTTTGATGGTGTGAGCATCCATGTAACCCTCTATAGTGGCTACATCCAATATGTATGAAACTACTCCCTGCGTGCTAGCGGCAGCAATGTCGTACTCCTTCCGGGTTTTCGGTTCGCGGAGCTTCCAGATACGTGCCCGGTACCTGGCGTCTCCACAATTCGGGTCCAGGGACAGAATTGGAAGTGCGGGCATTAACCGCTGTATATCTGCGATATGCAGGTCGAATACAGCTCTTCGTAAGCAGTAGCATACGAGTAGTCCTTTTTGGAGTGCCTCCCAGTACACAAACCAGTCCGGGGGCAACTCGTCCTGCTCCTCCACTAATAGGAAGAGCAATATCGCCTGCCTTATGAGCGGGTCAATCCGGCGGGGAGCTCCCTCCGCCGTGAGACGTAGCACGTCCTCGTGCAGTTCCACTTCACGTCCATCGTAATTGGACATAAAGCCTGCTAGTGTGGGCACTGCCGGGCGGGGTTTCTCAACGTCCACCGGCGGCTCACCATGGTACACAGTACCCGTGTCCTGATACTCAGCTTCGCTGGTATCGGCTTGACCGTCAGCTGGGCTGATGGCCTCAATGTCTAAACCTTCCAAGTAATTGGCGGCGACATTTGCTGGACGTAGCGATGACTGAGAGTCAAGGTCGACGTCCATTATCTCCCCTTGTCCCAGGAAATCCATAGATTCCTGGTCCCCGAGGTCAGGTTGATTATCAACCACATTTCCTCCGCTAGCGGAGTCGCCCTCTTGAAGAGGGTCCACCAGCTGGTGGTTTGTCTCGGAAGACATGGTGTCACACTCAAGAAAAGTGTTTTGATGGATTATAGGGGGTCCACCTCCCCTCTGTAAGAATGGTCGTGTCCGAGCCCTCACGTCTGCTCTGGACCTCCTCTCAACCCCAACTGGCGATTCCCGCCGAGCCGCGTGCCTTATATACGGCGCGCCACCGCACATGCGCAACCCCGCGCGTCCCGTGACCCAGTTCCTTGGAACCAGGTTACCCGCGCGTTCAATTGTAAACAGGTACCCTCATTCCACGTGTTAATCCTTACGCTCTGTCAACTCGTCGAGAGTATCAATGAAATATATATGAATGGCATAATAAAGCACATTCACCGGATTATCCGTCCATCACCCATGGGATCCTTGACAGGGGGACTATCAAGATCATTCCGACCGTACTTACGTCTACACATAACTGATTACACCATTTAAATATTTAACAAGATTACAGGACACCACACTCGTTGTGTACCGGCTTAGGTTATACCGTCCCTAGCTAGGAACCAGGGACTGCGTCTTATGTTTTTAGGCATAACATTAGACCTGGTTCTAGGACACGCCTTTTCTAGAGTGGATTTAGCCTTAACCACACCCTTCCGGGTCCTTTTCCCTTCAGCCAGCGAGACTTTATTAGCCGCCTTCTTCCCGGATCTTTTTGGGATGACGGGCTTACGCACCATTAGTTTCCGGGAAACCTCCTTCCGCGGCCTTCCGCGTTTCCGGGGAGGTTCCTTCACTAATTTCCGCTGTTCACTTTCCTCTATCAAAGTATCAACCTCCAACTCATACGAGTCCAGGGACAAATCTCTCCCCTTCCACTCTCTTAGTCGAGCTACATTAGATTTATACATCTTTCCCTGTAATGAACGTATCACTACAGTACTGTCACTTACTATGCGGGTCACCACAAAGGGCCCATCCCAATTACTAGCAAGTTTCAGAGTCGATAACGGCTCATGTAATCTTTCTACCTGATCACCAACTTTGAATCGTCGCGGCTTAAGGCCTAGATCGTAGCCGGTCTTCTGCCAGGTGGCATTCTTCTGCAGTTCAGTTCTCACCAATTCATAAGCATATTTGAATTGATCTCTTAATGACTCCACAAACATGACATGGCAGGGGGTTTCCGGGTTCATTCCTACCACCCCGAATACCAGGTCCGCGGGCATTATTAAATCCTCCCCGAAAACTAACAGATTCGGGGAACAGGAGGTACTAGAATGGACAGTGCTATTATATGCATGACATACATAATCACACTGCTCATCCCAGTCGTCCATTTTATCATTCACCAGGGATTTTAACACCTGAATCAATGTACGATTGAATCTCTCAACTATTCCATCACTTTGTGGCCGGTAGGGATTTGTTCTCGTCTTACAAATCGCCAATCGGTGACACATTTCCTGCCAAAGATCAGATTCAAATTCCCGACCTTGGTCACTATGCATCATTAGGGGAACCCCAAGATGCAATACCCAACCTTTAGGCCACACCAAAAAAAAAAGTTGGTCTACGGATTTCCCGCACCATATTTTTGAAAATGCAAATTTTTTTTTTTTTTGAAAAAAAAAGTGTCTACGGATGCGCCCGCACCACTTTTTGAGAAATTTGAATTTTTTTTTTTTTTTTTTTTTTTTGGGTGGCTTTTTTCTGATCGCTAGCCAAATTTGGGAGTTTGCAAAAATGTTTCCCTCCAAAAAAAAAAAAATTGCCCCCGCTCCACTTGATTCAAGGTTAAAATCCGCAGACAAAAAAAAAATTTGGGAAAAAAAAAAAAAAAAATTCGCTCGCTCGCACCATTTTTTCTAAATGAAAATCCGTAGACCAACTTTTTTTTTTGGTGTGGCCTTAACAAAAGCTTTTGCACAGGTTGCCGCCTTGTGATCCGCTAATGGAAACACTCTCGTATACTTGGTATAATAATCAGTGACGACCATCATACAAGTATTACCCTCAGGGGTAGTTTTAAACCCACTGATTATATCTATTGCGACCCACGCAAATCTTACTCCAAACAACTCCTGGGACAAAGGCATTTTACCCATCCCAGGCCCAGGTTTGTTTTTACAACAATCCGGGCAAGTAGCAATCCATCTTAATAGATCACTACTCATCCCTGGCCAGTAATATCTCCTTTTCAGACGTTCCAGGGAACGCTTTTTCCCGAAATGTCCACTGGTCAGGTGTCCATGGCAATAATACATAACATCCCTCCTCATGCCGGAAGGTATTACCACTTGCCGGACTCTCCTACCGGATGGATTAATCTTCCACCGGTAGACGATTCCGCTCTGGACCTCTAACTCTGCCCATTGAGCTATTAGCCTTCTCATTTCCCGGTTCTCCAGGGAAATCTCAGGCCGCGGGGGCCGTATCTTCCTAGGTAACAATACCAACAACCGGCTAAGGTTAGGATCCTTTTCCTGGAACTTCCGGATGGTTCCCATGGACCACTCCAGAACCCCAGTTCCCTTGATCTCAAAGGGAATCCTTGCTCCGGCTATGACAGCCTCATGCTGACCACAGTCATCACAGTTGGTGTTTTCGCACTTCCTGATAGGACGTCGGGAAAGTGCATCAGCATTTACATGCTTTACCCCAGCTCTATGCTGGATCTGACTTTGCTCCAAACCGAACTCGGAAAGGTGTGCTAGCCAACGTCCAATCATTCCTTCCGCATCTTTGAAATTCAATAACCATCTCAAAGAGGAATGATCTGTTCTTAGCGTAAAATCTGACCCCCAAAGGAAATGTTTGAACTTTTTAGTATAAACTATCACAGCCAACAATTCCCTTTAGTGGTACAATAATTTCGCTGAGTCTTACTCATAGTATTACTAGCAAAGGCAATGGGAACCTCCACTCCGCCTTGGACTTGACTGAGGGCGGCCCCAATACTCTCATTGCTAGCATCTGTATCCAATACAAAATGACCATCCGGGGTGGGATACTTTAACACCGGGGTCTCCACAAACAACTTTTTTATTGCTAAGAAAGCTGTGTCCTGTTCCTTCCCCCATGGGAACTCTTCCTTCCTATTTCCGGGAGTCCAGTGTGACAAACACTGGATCGGATAGGCTACCCGGGAATACCCCGGCAGGAAATCCCTATAATATGAGCAGAATCCTAGGAAGGATCGCACATCTTTAGGACCCCTGGGGACTTCCCATTCAGTCACACTCCTGATCTTTTCCGGATCCGCCTTAACCCCCTCGGTGGAAATAATCCGCCCTAGGTAGTTAATATCCTTCTTAAACAGATTGCATTTCTTTGGTTTCAATTTGAGACCGTTAGACATGATTCGGTTTAAGACTTCCTCTAAATTACTTAAACAGCCCGCAAAGGTCTTTCCAAACACAATTACGTCATCTAAGTAAACTAGACATTTCCGCCATAATAAATCACTTAACAGTGTCTCCATCATGGCTTCAAAGGTGGCCGGCGCATTACATAACCCGAATGGCATCACCTTATATTCAAACAAACCGATATGGCTGGAAAACGCAGTTTTCTCCATATCCTCAGGCTTCATGCCTACTTGCCAATACCCGGACTGTAAATCCAGGGTACAGAACCATTCATTCCCTCCCAGGGAATCAATCGTCTCATCTATCCTAGGAAGAGGATAGGAGTTCTTTTTAGTCAACCCATTCAGTTTCCGGTAATCAATACAGAACCGTATGCTACCATCCTTCTTGGTTACCATACACACAGGGGAGGACCAAGGACTCATGCTTGGAACAATAACATTATCCTTCAGCATTTTCGCTATCTCTTCCTCAGCTACAATCTTCTTCTTGAGGGGTAATCTCCTATAAGGAATCTTAAAAGCGGGGTTATCCCCGGTTTTAATTTCATGCAATACCTTATTGGTTCTCCCCAGGGGTTCCCCTGGGGCCGCAAAAGCTTGCCTGCATCTCTTCAGCATAGCCTTTAGGGCTTCCTGATCATTCTCATCCGTTATGGACGATCCTCTTAACAACTTAGTTAACTCTTCATGCAATTCCTCTTCCCCTCCTTCTTCTAACCTCAGGTCTTGGTGGCTACCGGTGACTGCCTCCGCAAGTATCACTTTCCCAACTTCAGTGCCTTTCTCAAGATATACTGTGGAGTTTCCGGGGTTGGAAATGGGTGTCACTGTCCATCTGGAATTCCCTACTAGGGTATCCGCAGCACAGGCCTACACTGAGCTGTGGTGGAGATTGTCTGCAGTGGGTTGGTAGTATTAGTATAAAGGCCTGACACTGTGGTGGTGCGGTCATCTCAGTGACCACGTGACCAAACAATACATACAGCTTGTTCCCACAATAAGCACCAGGCCTATACTGGAGCCATCTGCTGTCTTCTGTGTACACTAGCTGTATGTAGTGTTTGGTCACGTGGTCACTGAGATGACCGCACCACCACAGTGTCAGGCCTTTATACTAATACTACCAACCCACTGCAGACAATCTCCACCACAGCTCAGTGTAGGCCTGTGATCCGCAGATTCCAATCCCTTCCGGGATAATACAGCCATATCCGGCTCGATTACCGCTAATCCTCTCTGGATTAGCCTCCCTGAACTGACTAACACGTCACAGGTCATTCCCGGGGGAATCTTCACAGTCTGTGCCACACTAGCGACACTACTTATCACTCTCAACTTACAGAGTATGGTCATATCATACGGGTATTCAATTTTCAACTTCCCACTTTTCGGATTCAAAGTCGCACCGAAAAGCGCCGCAAAATCCAAACCAAGAATACCATCATCTTCAATCTCAGCTATGGTCGGGGCCCAAACAAATTCTTTCCCGGCCACAGAGATTATCAGAAAAGTCCGTCCAAATGTCCTCATTCCGGTACCATCGGCCGTACAGGCGTTTACCCTCATTGTGAGGTTCTCACACATATTCGGCAATAAGCTGATGAATCTCTTAGAGACCATGGAGTGGCTAGCTCCAGTATCCATAAGAAATTCCCCAGTCTTTCCTTGTACAGAACAGGAAACGTACCACCTCTTCCCATCAGTTACTGAGGGATTCCTAGTAAACCGGTGAAGGTCACTATCAGTGCCCAGGTCGAATCCTTTCAGGTGTTCCAGACAAGGATGACCCGGGGGAAGCCTGGTTCCTCCAACCTTAACCAACTCTTTGGTTATTGACTCCTCTAAACTGGCACTAGGTTTCCCATACGCGCACCCCTGGGCGCCTGTTGTACCAGTCTCCCCAGCCTCATGGTTTCCGGGATGTACGGTCCCATCTCCCTTCTTGCTGGACGCATTCACTGCTAATGAATCTTCACCGCCAACGTCGGTGATAATCTGACATATTTCCTCAGGGGTTACCGTCCTGCCATCCTCGGTAACCCCCTCTAATTTCCCGAAACCTCACTTCTTAAAACAGGTTTCTCTGCTTTGCATTCAGATGCAAAGTGCCCTTTGACTTGACACCTGTAACACTGGACAGTGTTACGATCGACCCTAGGGCGGCGCCTGGTTTGATTATCAAACACCTCGTTCATGCGTTTAATCATGGACTCCATTAAGGTATTTAATGAGTTTCCTGACGCATTTGTTTTATCCGGAGTGGTCGTCTCCGGGGTCTGGGTTTTCTCACTGGGTTCAGTCTGAGGCTCCCGAGTGTCGGGTTTCCGGGGGGTTTCCGAATAACCTTTGTTACTAGGAAGCTTCCCGGAAGCTGGGGTAGAGCTAGATTTCTGTCGACCCTTGAATTTCAGGGCGTCTACTCTCTCCTCCCCTTCAGATTCTTCCGCGGAAGAATCGTCACCATCTAAGGAATGTTGAATTCCAGAGACGCGCTGTCCCCTATTAGCGGGTATCATACCAGCCAATAATATTTTCTTCTTGTCATGTTGATCAATAGCCATGAACAAATCCGCTAGGGAAGACCCAGCTTCCCAAGCTCTACCACAAACTTTAGCATGTTCAGGATCACTCAATCCACTAATAAATCTTACAAATAGGGATTCTATGTAATATTCAGCATCCCTACTCCATTCTGGCCTAGCCTGCCGCAACAATCGCTGCAATTCTAGCCCAAATATTTTAGCAGATTCCTTCGGTTTCTGCGTTCTTCTCTGAAACAGAGTCCAGTGATCTACCGTCACCATTTTCCCAAAGGTATAACAAGCTAATACTTCCAGCTGGTCGTATGTAGCCTCCGGCCCGTAAGTGTCCCTCCATTCTTCAACCACTATCTTACCCGGGCCGTCACTCAGCCATATCACAAAAGCTCCCAAGGATTCCTCCTTGTTCCAGCAATTGTACTTACAATCATCTAAAAGTGATTGATATTACTCCTTCCAGGGTCGTAAACCCCTGTAAGGCTTAGTCACGCGTGCAGTTCTCTTAGCGGCATAATTAGAATGCACTAATTGACCTGACATGCGTCTACTCCAGGCTAGTAAGTCTGTACCGTCTTGACCTCGGCTGGAGCAATCTAGTCCCAAATTACCTATGGCGGGGTCTCGATTATGTAATCGGTGCTCCGCCGGGGTCATTGTCACCCGCCGGTTCAAAGGAACCTTTCTCTTGGGTATCTCGTCAGAAGATTTATCTGATTCCGAGTCTGTACCCTCATCAAAGCGTGGGCCTTGATAGCCGGACAATCCGTCAGTGTTTTTATGCACCGGGTTTGACCTTCCCTTTGTTCCCTGCTGGGACCCCTTATTCAAACTACCCCTCGGCCTATTTTCAGGGTCTTTATTGACTCCCGAATGTGTTTCAGTGGTCGGAGGTGGATATGAATAAGTTGCATCCGGGCAATATCTATAATTACCCTTGCTATCATAATCTCCCGGGTTCCCATATTGAGCCGGGTCATCTCCCGAAAAGGGGTTCAATGAGCCATAACTATGGTTCACCACTTCATCTCGAAATTTATTTTTATAATGTCGAGACACCTCCTCCTCTGGAGACATTTCCCTGTTAACCTGACCAATACTGGCATGATTAACTGGTTCCCGTTCAAGAGAGGGCCCGGTGACATTCACTCTCCTTGAATCCTTCCCTCTGTTTTTATACACAGAGTCTTCCACATTCCTCAATCCATTATCATTAATAAATGGATCAAATTGAGGTAATGCATCCACCTTCCTAGCAGTAAGAGTGCTGTCCAGAACAGTTTCCGGCCCGATAGCTGGAACCTGTTCCTCCCCCTGCTGTTCCATTGCCTTCGACAACTCACCCCGCAGGAGAGTTTTCCTGGCTTCCAGGGAACAGACAGCTTCCACCTCAGCTTTCCGTTTCCTTTCTAACTCTTCCGTTTCTTCCAGGATTTGCATCCTGGTAGATTCGTTATCCTTGACCAACTGGTCTCTGCCCTTCTCGAGCTCCTCTGTCCCCTTCTTCAGGACATACCATTCTCTAGAGTATTGTTTCAACTCCTTCTCATACTTCTCCTTAAGAGATTCGGAGTGTTCATTCTCCTTCCGGTTCTCAGCAATCTTTGCTTGAATCTTTTGGAATTCATGCGATTCCTGAGCAACCTTCTTTTTCATATACCGGTTGTCTTCTATCAACCGTTCCCTCTCTTCTATCAGAGTTCCCTTTACCTTCTGATTCTCAGAGAGGATCTCGTCCCTTTCCTTTACCAGGGATGTCAATTCCTCAGTCAATGCAGCATATCGGTCTTCCATTGACTGCTTGTCCAATCGGACATTCTCCCAGTAGAGGTCATCCTCTTCCCGAGCCAAACGCTCGTCATATTCCCTCTGGAATCTCTCATCCCCTACATAGGGTTCTACCCAGGAAAGATCTTGCACTTTCCTCTTCTTCTGTTCTGGCTTCAAGCCTTCCACAGGGTCCATCCCTGCCACCTCCAGGCGAGTTGATTCCAACTCCCCTTCTCTCAGCTCTGGGCCAGAGCCGCCCAGGCTACCACCGGTAGCCGTTGTCTGTCCACTAAAGGACTGTCTGTCCACTAAAGGACTTCCTGTTCAGTATAACCCGAACATATTCCCGAACAATTACCTTGTTCTGCTACCTTTACTGCTACTGGTCACGGCACCAGTGTGGTGGTTCGTAGTTAACTCTAGGTTAAAGAACAACGATCACGGCAGTTTCCAGGTGCGAGAATATATCTGTCTTTATTCACAAGAATAACAACTCCAGTTCCTTTACTAGGGAACGATCAGTGTAGAATCAATACACACAGGTAAATCAGGTTTCTCTATAAATAGAGGAAACGGTCAGTATACACTCTTTAGCATACAACTCTGTCCGCACGGTTGGACATGTGAAGTCTCTCGTCAGTCGGGCCTGCACTGACTCCATTCCAGGTCCCCCCCCCCCCCCATCCCCGACCATTAATCCACCTATTTATTACTCCTACCTTTTTATCATTTTTCGGGGGGCCCAATTACTAACAACATTACCTTCCTATACCGACTCTTCATCCTTGTAAATATCATTGTGTAAATTCATCCATGTAAATTTGTAAATATCTACATAATTTTTCAAACCCAGTTGACAGTCTGTCCCGTTGACAGCCAAAGGTACTCATCTGTTCCCATCTAGATGTAATTTTTGTATACTAAGAGTTCAACTATCTCTAAATAAGCAATTCATATACAGGTGAGCCAGAAAAAATTAGTTAGGCAGATCACGTTATTTGATGTGAGTAACTAAATAAAAAAAAAAAAAAAAAAGGTAAACACACGGGTCTTATATAACACTGGCTCTTAGATCACGTGGCCAGGTGGGTGGGTCGGCCGCCCACCTGAGAGCGGCACACGGTTACCTGAAGAGGACCTGCGCCCTCTCCCGGGAACTGTGTGCACTAGCTCCAGGTGGAGAAGCCAAGTAAACAGACGTTACCCGGAAATACCGTGTATGAGATTAATATGTAATATCATGCCCCTACACTAGCAACTAGTTACCTCGTGTAACTCGGCCTTTACTATGCTACAAAGGGGCGCGAACGTGCACGATTTTTGGCCTGCCAGTGGGGGGGGGGGGGGGGGGGTAAAAATTTCGACCCCTCAGAGGGGGGGGGGGGGGGAAATTGCACGCTCCGCGCGGAATCTCAGCACCCCCCTCCTGTTGTTAAAAAATGAGCACTCCCTAAATATAACATCTAAGTCAAAGCTAAAATGCAGACAGAAATATAACATGTATAATTTATTATCAGACTACCCTATGTCAGGGCTATGAACTGTGGGGTCATATTATTTCATATCTTACATCCCCCTGGGTATTGACAGGGAAGATGGTGGTGGATTTGGGATGTGTGGGTGAAAATTGTCGATCCATTGAAGGGGGGTGGGTAAAAAAAAAAAAATACAAACCCTCAAAATTAAATTAAATTTGAGATGGGGGAGGGGTAGACTATATATGTGTCTGACTGTAACTACCAGCATCTCTGTATTTCAGGGAAGTCTTCACTGAAAAGACTCCCGCATTAGGCCTACTATCCATAAAATATTGAAAAAGATTTTCGACCTGTCGGGGGTCGGAGGGGGGGGGGGCATGTTACCAACTAGGACTAGGTACTGACAACTACTGTTGCCTATATGCATCTTGTCTTTAAAAAAAAAAAATTTAGAGCCATTACTAGGCATTAGATCAAGAACCTCCACCTCATCCCTACTGTGCAGAAAGTATACCTACAGTACTATAGTATAGGCTAGTATAGCATAAGCAACCAGCTGTACATTTCAATCAAGTTAACCACTTATTAATCAAAGCACCCTGACTCAATTGTGATGTAAATGATGTGTTCAATCTTCTCTCTGGTCTCGGACCATATGCGGCTAGAACTAAAACACCCAAAAACAGTAAGAAACCGTTGACATAAGATGATTCCCAAGGATGGGTAACGCTCACGCTGCTGCTGCTTCCCGCCCAACGTGGGATCATCACAGGGCCTATCTATCTTGGTTTCCATGATGCACCGCACACAATGACAATATATTCTGACGTCATGCAGCAAATGACGTGAAATGAATAATGTACCAAATAACGACCTCATCCAAATCTACGTGTTTGTAAATCTATTGTACCGGTAGTTGGTGATGAGTGACTTTCGCACAAAAGAAGTTATAATCATGATTTATTTTTGTCATTTTCTTCCAGAATAGAGGAACTGAAATATGGCGAGAAAGTGGGCGAGGACAAGTTCGGTAATAAATACTACCAGAACAAAAGTTACTTCATGGGTAAGATATAAATTGAGCATTGCCATTGAGAATAATTTTGTCAATCGATTTCGCTCGCCTCATTTTCTTTTGCTTCTTTATTTTCCTGCTTCCCCCGCCTCGGATCATCAAACATGTTTGTTGCCACAGATTTACTGAGAACTATTGTCAGAGGGTGGGCAAAAGCATAATTGTCGCTCGCTTCTTGAATCCTTAAATAAAAGTGTTGCCTAATCCAATCGAATGCTGAATAGAATATATTGTCTTTTCTGTAACTTGGATGTGAAAGACATATGCCATGGCACATGTCTAAACTCCCCCAATCTATTTAAAAACAAATATATTTTGGATTACAGGTCGGAGTCGCTGGGTTGTGTATTCGGACGCTGTAGGCATGGACTATGATGGCGGTCAAGTTCCCGGTGAATGGTAAGTCAGGATACAAAATAGCATCTCTTGTATATTTTAAGACTTTCATGGATGTAGCAGAGTAAGGCCTGGCAAATGAATAGTATTTCAGGTGAAATGCTGGAGAAAAAATTCCGGTACTGTATCATATTAGGTAGGACTTTCTTTTTTATAGAAAATCGTTTTGATATAAAACACTTGGAGTTGCATATTCAATTTCAAATACGATGTGGGGCAAATAAAAGACGAAAACAAAAAAACAACAACTCCCAAATACTAAACCTTGCGGCATCAGGGTTAGATGTTCCCAGCTAGTGATTTACAAATTTCTGGGTGTTTTGCGGTTACCCCTATCTTATGAGCCCTTGGCTGACTAAGATTACCTTGACAGTGATAGACTTTGAAGTAATCATGTAGTTATATATTTAGCAAATGATCATAATGCTATTCATGGCACAGCTAATATATCATACATGTACATGTACACATCACCACCAAACTGGTCTACTTTTACAGGAACAGGTGGCTGCGCTATGTAGGAGACAACCCGCCCACTATTGAACCGCCTACTCCTCGCAAGTTCCTGATCGACCATAGAGAAAACTTTACAGGCACAGACCAACAGTATGTGCCCTACAACACAGTACCGCCTAAAATAGAAGCATGGACGCCCCCACAGGCCAAATGAGTGATAGAACTCTCAAGCTTTGGTACCTTGTGACATTAGCAATGTGGGATGCTTCATCATGAGGAATCTTTCCTGTATAGATCTTTGTATATGAAAATAAAGTGTAAAGAATATAACCAGACTTCTCTCTTTTATAAACCATTTTAAAGCCACATAGATGAAAACGATTAGTTACTTCTTTCTGGCATAATAATTATCATACACAGTACATGTGAACATATTGAACAGCTTAAAATCGTGATCATGTGATAAGGTTCCAATGGTGACTGCAGGAAGTGTCAATATGATATTATATCAGAATTAATCATAGGATATAACATAAATGATAAGACAGTCACTTTGTATAACGCCATCTATAAATCCCAGGACACCAGGCAGGAATTGGCGGAGTGTCCCCAGGATTTTCCTGACAAGTTTTCATACATCTATACAAAAAATGATCAGAAAGCTGAGTGTGTTCAGATATTGATTGGCAGATATTCGTTAACATGAAAAATGGAGGGCGCGGACTGCTTGCAGTGCAATAAACGAGGGGTCATGGGGTGTACCCGTGTCTAGTGTTAACTGAGAAATGTAAATGTATCTACTCCCACAGTATCCACATGTCATATATATATCATCTTCCTAATAGTATGCAGGACCAGCATTCAGTGGTGTTTACCCCAGTTGCTAAATGCTGCCAGAAGCTCTGACAGTCAGGCGCCTATATGCCCCTTGCGCAATCCTCACTGGCGGCTGCGATCAAATTGTGACGGGTACATAGATCACAATTGACCAAGCAACCATAGTAATGTTAGAGCTTAACTTTCATACCTTTTCCCCGCCCTGTCCCCCACAACTGGATCAAATCCTCAGTAATGCCGCCATGTGACCGAGTTCAAGTTGGTATGCTCAGTAAAAGTGGCAGCCCAATTTAGCCCATGCTGATATCTACCACATTTGAATATCCCATGTGGAAATCCCATGCAGATACCTTCTTCTATTCACATCTGCTGTGTAAAATGTTCAATATTGATTGAGCCCACTCTGAAATATTGCTAAGTGGTACAGGGTGAATCGTGCATACATCAAGGAGAACATTACCCGTGGTGGGGAATGCCATAACACTTTCTGCCCCCACTGCAGGACAGTGTAATCATGTGGTGCCTCCTGTTGTTAAGGACTGCAAGAATATTTTAGTGGTCCGCTGGAGCTGATTGTGTTGGAAAAGTCTTACAAACGAGGTTGCTAGGGTTGAGGAAGGTGCAGCACACTGCAAGACCAGTTTCAGTTTCAGTGTCTAAGGAGATTAAAGGGGCATTCTTGTGCCTCTACATGGGTACCCACAATTTTGACCATGTCGCTGTGTCGATTTTTAGCAGAAGAGCTGTGTCATTGTGTCGATTTTTCGATATATAAGAACTGAGAGAAAAAAAGGGGGGGGCAGAGGCCAGGGCAGGCAGTCCAGCGGCTGGGCGGCTGGTACACGCCCCAATGAGCCTATACTTATAACCTGAGTGGCCTGAGGTGTATGGGATCGTAACCACACTCTACTGCTGACCAGGGCGGCTGGTACACGGCTCAATGACCCTATAATTACGAGGGGGCATAGATTTCGGGGTTTTATTTAATGGCTCCTTCATGGTCTGCAGCAAAGCTGCATGGTCAGTTACATATACTTAGTTAATCTTTAATGATATTTAATGGTTTAGCGCCTATTGCTATTTTGCATACACTCACAGTTTAATAGGTTGTTGCAGCGTAGTGTTATAATGAGGTGCATGAGGCATTGTATCTGTAACCTAGATAATAACTAATTTGCGATCCTTCTCACAAATTAGTGAAACAAACTCATGCATGTGGATTCCCCCCCCCCCCCAGTACCATCCCTCCACCATGCATGAGTGAGCCCCATACCAAGCTGTGATAATGCCCCGGCCACACGGCCCGCTGTCATTGTGGCACCCATGGTAAGAGCAGGGGAGTGTGTATGTGAGGGGGGGGGGGAGCCGTACCCACCCCGCTACCACACGGCGGTGATGGCATGGGTAGAGAGTGTGGGTAGGCCCGGGATAGTACCCCCCCCCCCCATTCACCTCTGGAGCTGGAGCGTAGTGGAGGTGGAGTGGTGCAGGCAGCAGTAGCATGTGTGCAAACCGAGACCGACCAACATCACATTTTCAGGACTTGAATGTACTGGAAAGTGCCTGGTGTGGTGGCAGTGGTGCCCGGTGGGTGGTGGTGGCATGTGTGCGTTCTTAGTGGTGCCTTGACCAACATCACATTTTCAGAACTAGAATGTACTGGAAAGTGCCCGGGGTGGTGGAGGCAGTGGTGCTCCATGGGTTATGGTCAAAGGGTTTTCTATGGGAGAGTGGTGCATGTGTGCATGGGCTCGTCACGCAAGGCCGCGCATCTGGATTTTCCTTAGGGTATGCATAGAGGTCAGTTACTATCGTAACTGACCAATAACCTGAGCGGCCTGAGATGTACATGTATGTGATCGTAACCACACTCTACTGCTGACCAGGGCGGCTGGTACACGGCTCAATGACCCTATAATTATAACCTGAGCGGCCTGAGATGTACATGTATGTGATCGTAACCACACTCTACTGCTGACCTGGGCGGCTGGTACACGGCTCAATGAGCCTATAATTATAACCTGAGGGGCCTGAGATGTATGTGATCGTAACCAAACTCTACTGCTGACCTGGGCGGCTGGTACACGGCTCAATGAGCCTATAATTATAACCTGAGGGGCCTGAGATGTATGTGATCGTAACCACACTCTACTGCTGACCTGGGCGGCTGGTACACGGCTCAATGAGCCTATAATTATAACCTGAGGGGCCTGAGATGTATGTGATCGTAACCAAACTCTACTGCTGACCTGGGCGGCTGGTACACGGCTCAATGAGCCTATAATTATGACCCGAGCAGACTAAGATGTATGGGATCAGTGCTAGTGCCAGATTGACTGCAGACAAGGCGGGTGGGCTGAGCAATAATACACAAGTAGCAACAAACAATTAAGAATATAACTATTGCATATAGGGAGCTAGGACCTTTAGCACTGGGGTGAATGGAGCAGGTTATCCGCATACAGGTGACAGCGGAGGACTAGTGACTGAGTAGCACTTAACGCAGACTAAGGGCTCGAGGGGTCTGACTAAGGGAGCTCCGGGTATAGACAATGTGCACAGTTGGACCCTTGATCACTGCCCAATGCTAAGTGAATGGAGGGTACGGCCAAGGCAAAGTCAATGGGCCGTAGCACCTAAATATGACCAGTTCTTCCCTTACACAGTAAGGGAAACTGGTCAACAATAGCTAACTTTTGTTCATAATACGAGAATGCTCAATTTTTATATGATTTGCTTCAACATGCCTCAATAAACTTTTAAATATTTTTAGCTATAGTTGTGATATTGCTTCAAGTACACCAGCTATATTGTGCCCAAAAAAATTGACTCAGGATTCTTTACTTTTTTTTTGATTCTAGGTTTTATCCTCACAATACCCCATAAGAACCTATGCTTTATTTCTTGGTGGGAAAAAGTTTTAATTATTAAAGATGGGAACTTTTTGCAGAGGACAAATATCACTATAATATTTGTAAATATTGAATTTAAAAAAGTAATTTCACACTGATTTACCAAATTGTCCTCCATCACTACACCAGAAAAATAGGTCCCGACCTGACGCATTAAACTTTGGTAGCCCTCGTTGATTAATGCAGCAAAGAAGAGTACGAAACGTGATTAAAGAGGTCCCTGCCAAATATTATCCCAATGTATCCTAAGACTACATGAAGAAGGAACAACTTGCATTAAAACACAAAGCTGAACGAGCTATACATAAAACGGGTTTTTATTTTATTTAGACCATTAGCATATACACTTTATATACTAATGCAACTTAGTATGTTTTGAAGCACTACATTTTGTTACATATAGTGATAGTATGTATTCCATTCAGCCATTGTCAAGCTTTCTGAAATTCTTTGCTCAACATTTTTAGTATTCATAGGAATGCACTACAATATAATCTCATTCTATAACAACGCAGGTACTGGTATGCACCAGAAAGTGTACCATGGTTTCTATCATGATAGTCTTCAGGAAAACTGGTCTAAAACCAATGGACCTATAAATGAATATGCATTTAAAACGCGAGATAGCTGATTCCATGTAATGTATCATGATTTATCTTAGATATATATAGAAGCCTAACAAGAGACAACACTCTGCAACCCATACATACTAAATGCAGAGTAAACTAACCCAGTTAGCCATAACACTCTTTATCAATGATAGGCTAGTTTTATAGCACCTATACCAGAGTGGAATCAATCTTAGTGGTGTGTAATGTTGGCTATGGTACAGTTCTTTGGGGGAATCCATAATATAAATGGATTTTTTAGAATGAATATATACAACGATGAACCCATACATGAGTTACTAGTAGATAGACAAAGAAACGGTATTCACAAATATGACACTATTACAAAAATATTCTCAACCATAGCAGATAAATACATATTGCCTACTTTGTGCCTTTCACAGAAACACATTTTTACTTAACGGTAATATGGGGTGATACAATATCTGCTACTTATGAATGCTGTCAATGGAATAAGTTATTGCGCGTGTATAAGCTTTGGCGGCAGATTTTTGTACAGAGAAGCCATTATGATACTTGGGTTAGCTTTTATTGAGCAACCTATGTATATTTACAATATGTACATAGTGATTTGACTTTCAGTTACAACTTACATCATGTGGAAACCATCGTTTATACACAATTATGCAACACAACGAACACATTTTTGTATAGCTTGTTTTCGCCGGGTAAATGTGTTTTCTAATGGGATTTGAAACATTTCACTCCCGAATTCTATCTACAAAATGTTTAATATCTTGAAGTGGCTATTTCTACATATCCTCGTATAGGTTTGTGTATCAATCTTTTAACTCCTATACACTGCATATTGTGCATGTGCAATTTGCTAAATTATAAACAGATTACATGGGGAAGTAAATGGATATTTTCAATTTATATTAGCTCTCTGACCTGGTCCGATTGACTTCGTTTGATACATCTAATGTGAAAAACAAGAATACCTCGGTACCTTTTAGGCACTCTAGACAGGTCGCGACTCTTTCAAAAATAATTTGATTTGACAAATAGGGAGAGCAAATTTATCACATTTGATCAATATTCTGAATGAGATTCATTGAATGATTTTATAATTATTTAATAACAAATGTTTTTTGGTCTTCGACTCTCAAAGTACAGATACAGGGACATGGAAGGTTTATTACATCCTTGTTATATATACACTGTTATGCCATACTGGTACACATGTTTATGATACAACTTTACATACATTTGTGTTGCACATATTCAAGAATTAATATTTGTAAATATCAAATCTAGAAGGGCTATAGACAAAGATTACTACAATAGGGTTAATCATGATATCTGGTATCCTCCTTTCAATACCCGCTGAGGCCATAGTGCATTGCCATAGAAGTGCATGTATGACCCTGATATTATTCACTGCAAGGGTCGGGTTACTGAAATCATGGTTAGTATGCCTAGTTTAAATTGACTGGCTGGGGTATGAGATACAAATGTAGTAAATAGATGGCAGTAAAAAAAGGACAGATATGAGGCAATGTGGAAATACAGGCATGTATTACACAAATTCTAAGCCGCCCAAAGTTAGATATTACCAAGACATCGTTTCTCACACAAACATAAACTGCAGTCATTCACCAGAGATTAGGACTGTATCACATTTGTATTTGGATCCACATTGGGATCAACAGTTATTGTTAGTGTCTATCCCACAGAAGAAAGGTCCAGTCTCATAAGGCCCGCTCCGCCTCTGTGGTTGTCGTGGCTGTTCTCGTTGTATCAGTCTCTGTTAATTGAGAGGCCTTGTCCCGATGCCGGGAAGACTTCTTGCCAGTGAGCGTGTCGAGTGGTGCAGTACTCCGGTAGCGCTCTCGTATGTCCCTTAGACGTGGCTCAACATCGCCCAGTAGCGGTCGCTTCTCCCGCTTACTGTGCCAACAGATGGTCATCAGGTCCCAACACTCTTGGTCAAACTGTGGTAACCGCTCTGGTCGAACACCTGTGAATATACAATAAAGGTATTTGATGAGAAATTCTACTCTGTAGCAAAATTGTTATTTTGGGTAGCCACATATCAGTACATAGATATGGCCATTCTTTTTTGGGTTATGGACACCTCAGGAAAATTCAAAAGCATGGAGGACGAAATAAATTATACGCGAACCAAACATCAAGTGCCGGTTATACAATAATGTCAAAGTATAGGTGCGGGTAATATGAGGGTTTGGAAGTATAATATAGTAGTTTTGGAAAACTGGTCTTTTGGTGCTTTTTCTTTCAAAGATTGAGACATTGGAATTATCATTTCATCACAATGAGAGGTATAGGTCATTGTTTTCCTGTTGACTTTAGCTTTCCAATGGTATATTTTACTGCATATAACTTCTTTTTTTTCTGTGGATTGTTTTCTCGGAATATTGCAAATCAATACCAATACAAGCGATATAAGGCCACATAAAATTACGCTGGTCTTTTCTTTTAAGGAGGCGACAAACAGTTGAAAGAATCACTGACTGACTTTTCAAATACATCTACCACTACCTACCTTGAGCTACATGACATAAATTCGCTATTTCTTGACTAAACATGAAGCAAAGTGAAACAATACCTCGCTTGACTGAAGTCCACAGCATGTCCTTGCTGGTGCACTGCTCGAAGTTGTAGGGTAGTTTGACATGGCCGGCACACACGTACCAGAAGAGGATGCCAAAGGCGTACACATCCACACTGTTGTCATAGCGACCCGAGAAGAGTTCGGGGGCCATATGGATGGGGGTGCCCACGATGCTACCACTCATCATGGCCTCAGGCTTACAGAATCCCAAGTCAGTGATCTTACCCCGATTCTTCTTGTCCAGCTGTGGGAGAGAACATGATAACCCTGACTGTTCAGATTTGTCTGGATAGTGTGAGCTTGGAGAAAGGAAACAGCTGTTTTAGGGGTCACCCATAAAATAGTACGTCATATACAGATAGGTCTACTTCAGTATGACAATATGCAGTTGATGAAGCAGTCTATAATACTTACTAGAACATTTTTCAATTTGATATCGCGGTGAACTAGTCCTTGACTGTGGAGAAACCGGATCCCTTCTACCACGTCGATAGCGACTTGTAACCTGCTAATCCAGTCCAGGTTAAACTTGATGGCGGTGTAGAGGTCCCGCTGTAGCCGGTCCATGATGAGTAAGACGGCCGGTGAACACCCCCCTCCGTAGGTGTAGTCGATGACCGACCCACGCAGACCCACCACGCGGTCATGTTCAGGCACGTTCCTACACATTAAAGAAAGGCAATAATCAGCATTTAATACAGCGAATTTGTGGGGATACTACAGTAGTTTCATGTTTTTCGCATTGATGTATTTAATATATTTGTGAACCTGATTGATCTGATACTGAAATTGATATGATATTGAACTTCGCCTTACCACTTTTTGTATATTGTGAGAAGCTCAATAAAACTCTTTAAAAACTCAAAAAAAAAATCATTTCATTGCAGCCATCTTTTTTTTTGTATAACCTTACTGTAGAAAGGTGATGATAGATCATCTGTGGAATAGTGGTACTTATTAATACACCTTTAGATCATTGGCTATAGCAGATACACTTAGTGCCGTTATATAAGTTTCAGAAAACATCCATACTCTCATAGATCAAAAATCTATACATTGTGGAAAGATTTGCTTACTTTGTGTAGTAGAATTCTAAGGCGAGGTCGTTCCAGTGTTTGTCATCAGGTGGCACCACAGACTTTGTGGCGCATGGAGCAAAACCTCCCCACGTATCGCACGAGTAGACCACCCCATATTGACCACGGCCCACCTCCCGACCCAACTGAGGCATACCTGTTAACAAGGAAATAATGTTAATAGTTTTTCTTCTCAATTGACAAAAATTGACTTGTACTTTTATTTCACTCTACTAGTAATCTAATCTTATGTCAATGATCAGCTGTTTATGAGTATGACTAACAATTTAGTCAGTATATCGTTCCCTCTTATTTTTTCGCAATACACTCAATTGTTCCGTTTGGATAATCAATTTCTGCAGTATTTTTTTAAATTTTCAGAGCCTTGAACATACATGATATTTGTGTTGAGATGCAGGTCACTCACCATACATGACATAGTCTCTGAGGGAGATACTTTCTAGTGCTAGTCGCGCCACCTTTGGTGCCTGGATCTTTCGCACTTTGAGGCGGTGTTCCTCTGTACGTTCTAACCGCCCGTTGTGTCGCGCCTCCAACTGCCGTAACGCTGTGGAGAAGTGGTCATGGGAATTCTTTAAGCGCTCCTTGATCTGTGAACATATACTCTTTGCCAACCTGAAACATCAAGATACAGAGCAAGTTGTACATGCATTAATTGATAGGAACACATTTATTGTACTACTCTGAGAGAGTGGTATTGCATACATGTATACGTTTTTTGTGCTTTTCTAAAACCTGCATGATAGCGTTTGTATATAGGAGCATGGCTATAACAGCTTGACATAGTAGACGTGCATACCAGGCTCAAAATTGTACTCAGAAATATGGTCTTCAAACTTACCGTCCTTCACTGAGACTGTTTAACATGTCGTCAGCAACTTTCTTTTTCCATTCCCGATTCACCCTTGGAGGAGGAGTCCAGAGAACTGAAGCCATGAGCTGCAGATTAAGCAAACCGGTCAGTTACTTTTTGGCGCTTTAAACGGAATCCATACTACTACCATATCGTACCAACGTACATGTATATGCTAACAGGTTCAAATGAACACACACGGTCTTTACTCACTTGCCTCTTATGGAGTAATCATCTTTGACATGCAACTTATTTAGAAAAAAAATACGGACCGTATAGGCGTTTTGCTGAAAAGAGATGACAATATTTAATGCCCCCTCGCTCAAGACGGGCCGAAATATTTTTGAAGCCCCCCTCATCCTTGATCAAAATTTACCACTCCCTTCTAACATTACAATGAGTCTATTTCCACCTAGACTCCACCTTTGCACGGAGACAATAATGTACAGCTGTTAGAAGTTCTTATTAAATGAAATATGTTAGCACCGTTGGTTACAGACTTACAAAGTATTTAACCACACAAATATTTAACAGTGAATGTTAAAAACACAAATTTAATTCACAGTGATGCCCCGAAGAACATGTTATACTTATCACGGCTAGGTTAGCATGCAGGGGTAGGATTCTCAGTTCTGTATGCAATTTAAAACATGATATGGGAGATTGGTGCAAGTAGAACATGCCTGAAACTGGTGGGGAGAAACCAAAAATCGGGTGTCACCGGTACCTCTGAGAAACTCTGTTTAGAAGATAATTCCAAACACAGTCTGATCTGGGAGAGGGCAGGTGGAGGAAAACAGGAAAAGAAGAGAAGAATACTAATCAAAAGGAATCTAGTGTAGTATATCTAGTGATATTTCAATCAGTTAAAAATAGCTAAACCAGTTTTCTGTCACTAACGTGTTAAGGCATTGACAGATATGGGGTATATTGGAGAGCTCTACCCCCTTACTTGAAATATAATGGGTTATATTATCACATCAGGTCAGGTTTAGAACAGCTCTGCTCTGGGCGGAGCAATACTCACTTGTTTCATTTTCTCTATGAGGACTTTGATAATTGACGACCCAGCTCTGACCGTAATCTCTACTCGATATGCCGCATTCAAAATCTGAAAATAGGCAAACAATTTTTGTTCACATTAGCCTCTAAAACACTTAGAGCCTTTAATGATGATGATCATTAATCTATATACTTTAATGACAGAAACTCTATGAACCACAAATGACAAAGATTTTATGATGACACATTTCAATAAGAAACTCATGATTATTACACAGTGTGTGACATGAGTATTTCTAAAGAAGAGTATCAAATTACCTCTCTGAGCGCCATAGTGGTACGAACTGAGTCTGAATTCTCGCGGTCAGATTGTTCGAGGCTCTCGAGGCAGCGAGTGAGCACGCCGGTATAACTGTCTTTGAGGATGTCGACCGAGCCGAGCAGTTTGCTGGCTACTGCGGTATTTAACGTGCTCAGGACCAGCTCCTGGATCTGCTCGGTACACGACTTGAGGTCGCGCGGTGACAGGATCTCACCCTGGTCCGGGTCCATGATGTGTACACCTGGTGGGGGAGGCACAGGAGGAAATCGTTATTGATGCATAAAACTATGATGATGCATGCTTTATAGCTGTGTATCTATGTGTGCGGGCAGTATAGGTGCATCTTTAGCTAGAACGAGAATATTATCAACTTGCAACTAACATGTGAAAGATGGTATCAATACCGTGATGAACAGAACCGTAATGTGAATAGTCAGGCTATGGCAATAACATCCAGATCTGATGGTTAGCCCTGGCTTCACAAACCTTCTTGTGCATATAGACAGAGGTTCACGGGAGATCAAAACGAGTTTTCTACACGAATGCTGCCTTGGACTGGTTAGAGTGGTATTCATTTCATGTGTAGGCCTATTGATTAATTCCATTTAAAACGATATTGTAAGACTGATTTCATAGCTAGTTTGATGAAGTTATCATGGGGAGTATGGCCGTGGAAAACGTGGTTTCTCCATATGAAATAGGTCGTGTTCAATAGGCATTCACTTTGTTCACACAATATGTGCGTCACACATGAATATAGGAAATCCCCCTTTCATCAAAAGAACAAACACAATTGTGAAATTTCCAAGCAAGTGTTACCGTTCACTTCTAATATAACTGGAATCAACATGACCTTAATGCTAAATTGACATGACCGTGGTCTTAATTTTACATTGACTGGAAAATGCATTTAGTATGAATGTGTGTGCGGGTGGGAAGGGGGCGATACGGGGGAGGGGCACATTCACATTAATATCCTGTTATTCAGGGCATCTAAACAAGTCAGAAAATCTATTTGTTATGTTAAATTTCAGTATCAACTACGTATAATAGTTTGTACATGTAGTTATGTTAGGTATCTACTCTATGCAGCAAACGTAGAGAAATGAAAGTCAAGGTCACTTAAGTTAAATACTTCTTTTAAAATACATTATACATAGCTCCACTTTATCACAAAATCTAACCATCACCACTGGACCATATGTGCAAGAGACCAGGTCTACCTTAAATATATTTGTACACAATTAAAATGAATCCAAAAGATGGGACATATCCCCCCTAACTTGGCGTTCATTTATAACAGTATAGACAGTGTGGGGGGGGGGGGGGGGGTTGTTAGAATTGGCAGAGTGTCAAACCTTCATAAACCTTAAGCTAACAGAGTGAATATTCTCATGTACATTGTATGCACATTAGATTCGAATACTACCAGTATATGGAGAATCAATCCTTAACCATATAGTAACACAAGAAATGTGCACTATAAAAGGAAATACCAGTTTCCCCCCTACCATCAATTATACGCGGGTCTGTGATGAAAGTGATGGGACGGCTGCTCCTAGACCGCGAGTCTGCACAAACGTAACATTCATATTCCATTTAACATTACCATTCATGGGTACTTTCAAATGATAGTATCACTCCCGGGAATATGCAAATGCAAGTAAGAAGGAAAATTCAAAGTAATAAAGGCAAAGAAATGCTAATCTATAGAAAGTTCGCGTCTGCACATGATGCACTATGGCTCACTGATATGCAGAGATATTTTAAAGTTGGGTAAGGAAGAGAATGGTATAAACAGAACCCGCCCCTTAATGCCTATTCTCAGAATATACACATGTCCTTGGTGGAATTCTCTTCATTGCCATCACCATTTCATGTACGTGCTAACATAAGATTCATTACCGGGTAGTATGTGTTTGCTCATACAGTGTACTGCGTAATACATTTACACATCAGACTACTTAATTCTACAGCCGAGTCGGGATCTGAATGAACCTCCATTCGCGGAGCCCTTTACCTATACCTAAACCACACTGCTAAAAAAATCGGCTATCATTTACCTACATCTACACAGGTACAATGTATTGACGTGTAACATTAGTAAACGGGGGTTAACTTAGATCGCGCCATATCTTTGCTTTGGATTAAAAAGGATTGCGGTTATGATAATATACACATCTGCTATCAGCATAAAGTAAAGTAAATCTCTGGACGTTGATCATCTATTGATGGTTAAACTCTAATAGACCTAATAATAATGCTATGTACATGTAGTACTATTGGCATTAGTAATGCTTGCTTTTAAAAAAAAAGACCGAAAGGGAAACATATCGACTCCCAAATCCCAAAGGAAAACAGACTAGTGCTATCCTCATCCACCCCCACATCACCAACGCTGTAGGGTGCACCCAGTGCCTATGGGTGTGGACACCCGAGCATACCATAGTCCATACCACACCTTTTTTTCTTATACCTTTTTTACGTGCATTACTGTTGGGACAGGCGCCGCTGTAGGTAGCTAGGTCACCGCAACACACCACTAAGTTGACATGTTTTCTGTACAGTTGATGTGAAATGCGACCATATGGTAAAACTTTCACCCCCATGCATGTTGCGCTAGTGCAATAGTATTTTTAAACAAAAGATGAGAACAGCCAAGAGGGGAAATAGCCCATTTGTACTTTTATTTTTGCACCCCCGCTCCCTTGAAAAAGCATAATTCCCCCTGATATAAATATTCTGGTTTTGAAATTATCTCACTGTCATTTCATATTATAGAGGTTAGGCAAATTAAATTATACAAAGGAAAAGAAGAAGAGATTAAAACACTGACAAGAAGCTGATGATGCTCTAATAAACTTTTCTTACTATGATAATTGTAATGTTCCAGTTCTGGGCCTGAAATATAGAGAGTAAGCACGCAATGAATTCACAACAGCTCCAATGACATTCATGTTTGGTGCATTATAACAACTCACATGCTCAGGGCAAAAAAGCGCACATCTTAGAACGGCATCACATTGGCCACAACACAGACTTTTGGTACATCTAGTAGGCATGTAACAGATTCATTTTTTCTGTGCTCTAAGAAATACATCAATTTAATAGTCAATACCTGTACCCACATCTACCTAAACTAGTTGTGTTAGATAAGCAGTAATGATTTAATATATATCATTTTGATATTTCGGTTATCGGGTGGTGCGTGGGTTGCCAGTGTCAGATAGACCTGAGTGACCTCAAATCTATATTTCTAAACAAATCACGGTATGCCAACAGTTATTTGTATATATATACTATGTGGAATCATATTTCCGGGAATTTGCAGTGACCTGGTAAACTCTGGTATGATCATCTACATCCGTTATGTTCAACCAGGGGCCAGCAGCTACTGTGATAGATGGGGGCTCAACCATAGAGTAGTCCCCCCCCCCCCACATACTAGTAACTGTAACAGTCTAGTCCAGACAGGATCCACTAGCAACTATGGGTAGATACCGGTATATAGTCTAATGGGTAGCTGCACCACTTTGAATGCTTCATCTCCTCGTGCAGATGGGAAAGCCGGATAACCTCCTGTCACTTCCATTTCCAGTAAGTGGCCAGATAAGAGGAGAACTGGCCTTAACAGGAGAGTAACAGGAGGGCTCCCTTTCCCGAAAGGACAGTGATAAGGCTGTTATGGCATACACTGTACTGGGAAGATTACGTAACGTATCTAGATTGACCAGCTATTGTCCACTCACCACTATGGCACTAACGGAAGGGCAATGGCCCTCTGACACACTCTAGGGTGAAGGGCCAGTTGACCCGGAACAGCCTGGTGGGGGTCAGGCTTGATACTGTCCCTCTTTAAAGCCACCCCAGCCAGGAAACTTAAGAGAGGCTCCATGCCCCAGCTAAACGGCGGCTGTAATTAAAATAGTCACCTGATGAAGGCATACCCACCGCCGAAATCATGTGATATAATTCATGATTATACGTTTAAAGGAATAAAGAACGTGATGAAGCTCAGGAAAACTTAAATGTTCAAATTGAGGCCCCTGCAGAAAGGTTCTCTATAGTTGGGTACATGTCTTTGTGACATAAAAAAATTTAAATCAGGGGAAAACTTGAAACTTTCATTCCTGGTACATGTATAGGTCTGAACAGGGTTGCCACTGACAAGGTAGTTTTAAATTCTCTGACTTTTCCCTGACATTTCCCTGACGTTATATCAAATTTCCCTGACAATCGCGACATAAACCCAATGTTTTTAAATGCCCTCCAACTATGAATATGCACTCTTTTTTTTACAGTTATCTTCTACTTAGGCTAGCGAGTGATCATTATTTAACAACAGGCGTTTTGTGTATCGCGTGTGCGCAAAAATTTTACCTTCTCCTCTTTGAGGATTAAGATATTTTTCTTTCTTACAATCATAGTAAAATCGGCTTTTTTCAGAGAAAACAGGTGACTTTTTTGGTATTTCAAAGATTTTCCCTGACAAAATATTATTTTCCCTGACATTTTCAGAAAATATCATATTCCCTGACATTTTGACAAAAAATCTGAAATTCCCTGACATTTCCCTGACCTGGAACGAAAAATATTTTCCCTGACATTTTCCCTGACAGTGGCAACCCTGCTGAAGTACAGACGGTAGAATGTTTAAGGCCTAGCGACAGGTACGACTGCTAAACCTATTTCAATGTCCCGGATTCAATATAGGCCTACAAGTACAAAGTAGTACATAATATACCAAATTGCAGTAGTTTCCAACGAAAGTGAATCCATATGGTGCCCTTTGCCAGGCTTTTGGTCATAAGTTACCCCAGAGTGTCTGGGAGTATATAAAACTACCAGTGTCCTTAGGCTATTAACCGTTTCATGTCAATAGGACCCTCGGCTGGATGACAAAATCTTGAGTACTAGATATAGGCGATAGGACAATGCATGGACGTTACGTGTACGTTTATGAATAGTGATGTGGTATATTGTGTATGATCATATGGTATGATGTAATACACTCATGTTAATTCAGCAACAATAAATGTTAACTCATACATGTATTGATACGCAAGGAAGAACTGAAGGTGCCTGTGTTTACAGTGGAGGAACACATCAGGTCGCCATAAGGTTATTTAGTGATGGTCATTCACAAGGGTTGTAACTCTCGATAGATGCTACAATCTCATTCAGTTATAAAACCACACCCCGGGACCGTAAATTCTCACGTATAACTCACATATATATAAGCTAAGGCCACTTAAAATTGATTATCAGCTTTGAGGACACCGCGCGCATCCTCTAAAAAGGGCCGCATTGGTCTTTTTTTTCACCTTTTAAGAAAAAAAAGACCAAAAAAGGGCGCATCTTAAAAAAATCAGAAGACATGTTGCAAAAATTTCAATATCTCAGCTAATATTAGGGGTAGAAACGAAGTTTAAAGGGCATTTTAGACCTTATTTATATGTTCAGACAATCAATTCATGCAAAAAAAGAAAAAAGGCCCTCCCGCACCTCGAAAAAAAAGTATATCAAAAAAAAAAAAAGCCTCCCTCCCTCACCGATTTTTTTCCAAAAAGTGTCCGCAAATCAGATAATCAATTTTAAGTGGCCTAACTTTGACAAATAATACAAGCCGCACAGGAGGTCTGAAAACGGTTATTTTAGTACTGTAGTATACTTATCAAAACTCTTGTATAAGCCACACCCTTTAATATGCTGGTAGGTATAAAGGGTGTGGTATCAAATTGTTGAAAGCTGAGTCTGACTCGCGTACAACCCGTGGCTTATATATGATAATTTACAGTAGCTGTATTAGTATAGGTTTGCACTGTGATAACGATTGATAACGTGTTCAACTCAAGTTGAAGGACTTATGGTTCAAGAGCAGCATCCCATACGAGAAACTTTATCTATTTTTATACCGGTAATTATGTATAAATGTATACATTGTCCTTGACCTGGTAGAGTCCATACTGTCCTCTTGTGTTACCCCATGCCTTTATCTAGGTCAGTGAGACCCCAGTTAGGGGTAAGAGGATGTCATTTTATATACACATTGTGCCGTCTTTACATACCTATAATAGCAATATGGACATTCATTTCTTTTGTTACCAGTTTAGTTGTATTTATATATATCAGCAACACGGTTCAACAATATGAATGCCGCTCCCCCCATCAGCGGTCATGGAAAGGCACATGTCTGGTTTCCCATCTCAAGAGATATCGGTTAACAGGTTAATCTTACTGTGGAGGACTCTCAGAGGATCAATATGCTGTGTTAAACAGTCATTGAAACCAACATCTTTACATTGTAAAAGTAGAGCCTGTAACTATGTCATTGTCAATTTGGGTTAGTTACAAATGTATAATGTTAAGTTATCAACTATCAAGGTCCCACTCCCAGGCTGTATAACTATTTTAAATAGCAGTAATACTATAACCATGTGACTCGGATACATCCACCCTGTTAAGCCTCCAGTACAAAAGGGGCAATATTTAGCAAATGAGTCCATTTGGGCAACAAAACAACACACTAATGACTATGCAAAGTAGAGGTGGTGGGTAAAATGCTGTTTCCAACCCACAACCACACACTAATCTTGTCTGAAGTCGGTACACATCTATCTGTGGGCCTGTGACCGGGGGCTGGGTATCCCAGTCAGTCAGATTCTTAGAAAGAGGTATGGATCTATATTGTACTATCTTAGAGGTGTGGGTGAGATGACCTGCTTCTTTACGCCTGGCTGAATCGCCATGCATTAGTGATTTTATGCTGGTGTCATATGACTATTACAAAAAGACTAAATTGAATTGGGCAACAAAACGATACAATATGATGCGGTCTGAGCTTAACGGTATCGTAAGAAGAAAGAAGTTTACTATCCCAAATCCTAAACCTCGACCAATCATTTCATATACCGATTTTTGTATGTATAGCTCGTGCATGTACTCATTTACACATTACCTTCCTTTCGACAAAAACATGCAGGATTTCGCTGTAAGTTACTACCATAGTAAACGCTTTATGCAGTGAATTCCTACGCGATAAATAACCAGGTTAATCTGTTGATAAGAAAGTTAAATGAGGATTTTTTTCAACCTAGATTCAGAACTATTGTGTCTATTTACTAGCATTGGCTTAATCGATGGAGATAACTGATCGTATCTTTGGTATGTATGGCATCATACACTTTAGAACAGAAATCAAAGGAACAAAACTGGTTTCACCACACATGCAACATTTATCAACATAAAAATATCAATTTCTTTCTTTGATATAAAAATCGATACTGATAACAATGGTCAAATGTTTACACAGCGGCAGCTGACTTAATACACACACAAACGTGACTCACTATAAATCATTTGACGCTGCTATCATTGTATGATGTTCTAAACTTATTAACATGCATTTTGATGGCCAGTAGACTATGCAAAAAGAAGGAAATGCAAATATCTAACTCACCTTCAAATTCAAAGTCAGCGGCGTTCTGTAGTAGATCCTCCCGCATGTCGGCTATCGTCTCTGCAATGATTTTCTTGATCTCGTCTTGCTTCTTGAGCGCCATTTCCATCAGCATGGCATACAGCTCTGTCTCCTTTTGTCGAGCGAATTCCAATCGCCGTGGCGTAATGGTGAGATCTCGCTGCATGTCGAAGGCGGTCATGATGAAGTTCTGTAGGCAGCGTGCGTGCACCACGTTTAACAGATTGGTGGTGCGTACAAGGTGGCTGCGGAGCACCTTTCGCACAAAGCTAACAATATTCGAGAAATTGGTGAATTTGTCGATAAGGTCACTATCCACTTTGTACGAGTTGGGATCTGGAGTCTCTTTGCTTTGTGAGAGCAGATTTAAGTAGCCAATGTCTAGGAGCTGTTGGAAGATAGTCAAACCTGGCGAGATTTCATTGGCGTCTGTCGCCAGTTTTTCGCCAATGTTGTGGCGCTCAATAGCATTCTGTAATGTCCGCATTGGGGCCACTTGTGTGTTGTTGATGAGAGTCTGTTTGAGCTCAAACTGAACTGGGGATGGCACTTTGATGAAGAGTACTGGTTGATTCCTGGACACATTTTTCAACTCCTTCAGAATCTCGATGTCCTGGACATATGGAAATAGACATGTATTAGTGGCTTGCTTACTGTGTACATTTATTATATTTGTTATGGCAAAGAAGTGCACACGTTCGCCACATATAGTGATACCATATACTACACTGTAAGATAACCTCTCCAGAGTGCAGACGCATTATGTAACGTCAATGATAAAACTAATCCAGCTTGTATCAATGACCGACGGTTCCCTGAACCATTGTAAGTCTACTATCTGACAGTTACCAAGACACTGGACTGATCAGATGCTACTTGCATACAACTAAAAGCTGAACAAGTATCTACATAATGAGAGTAAGAAGGGTATAGTAGATTAACCACACATTTTAAGCAGTGTTTTATTTACATGAGAATTCTTAACAATGTTAGGAATTTGAAATGTTATACATGTAGCTGGATTCACTGCATTCTTAAGCAGTTGTTTACCTTTAGGCCACACTTAAAAAAAAGTCTGTTTCCGGTGGAGCGGGCGGGTGACTCTTTTTTCCAAGGCTACCCGCCCGCATTTTTTTTTTTTTTTTTTTTGGCAGAGTGGCCGATTTTTTTGATTTTTTTTGCCTGATTTTCTTTTTTTTTTGCCTGATTTTTTCTTCTCGGCGGCGATCCCATAATCCAAATTATTAGGACAAAACGGCCTAACACACAGCTTTCATTTGATACCAAACATGCCTATATAGAGATATGCAATGCCCAGGTAACGGGTGGGAAAGACATAGCTATAATACGAATGGGGGAGAATGGCTTACCTTCTCAGAGAAGACATCTTTGGAGATTGCGTAGATGAAGATTGGCGTTACGCCGTCGGTGCTCTGTTCAAACACCTCCTGTACGGTGGCTGAGTTCCATGGTGCCACCACCACCTGCCCGTTCTCCTTGAGCAGCGGGTGCGGCTGACGCACCTCTAACCAGGCCAGGCCGTTCGCCAACTCCTCCTCGTCATTCTGCACCCCCTCCTCAGGGATCTGCAGGTCCTCGTTGGGCACCGTCTGCCATGGCCGGTTATAGGACGTCAGGTTATCCACAAGCTCGAAGCTCCCGGGCAAGGTGAGGCCGATGGAGTTATGGTCGCCGTATGTAAAGCGCACCATCCGCCATCGGATATTATCATCTTGGAACTCGAGTTGAGGTAGCAGGGTTTTGTTAAAGATCTCGTTCGCAACGGATGATTTTGCGTAAAGAGTTTGCCCGAAGATCACTATGCAGGGCGGCCTACGGATGACCGATGCGATTTCCTCTTCTTCCTCATCTGTTATATCAGCAGTAATGGGTGGTCCTGTGGACAAGGGAAAATATGCATTATGGACACTGGTCAATTATAGTCAACTGGGTGCAATATCTATGATACAATATATGACATTTGTGTATTGCTTCGGGAAATCAAATTAATTAAGTATGTGTGTGCAAAATCTTTAAATGTTTGTTCTGGGGTTATGGATGCATCGGAATATTGTTAGGCCTATCATTTTGCAAATAAATATGTCATATTAAGTTGAAGGTCATAACATTGACATATTAAACTATCTAATAGAGCCCCATATATCAATGGTATGTGCTATAAACTAAGGTAATCCAGTTAGTTGTGGTTTACATCTGAAAAATCAATATACGGCCTTCCCGGTAGTCAGAGAAGCTATCATATCTAACCAATTAATGTTTATGATACTATTAGCAGTGCACCCAATCACATTCTGAAGATAGGATGACCATCGACCAGCTAGTTACATGCAACCCCTAGAGAAAATGTGGCGTGCCCAGAGTACATTATTTTAGGCTTGACTTTGAGTCGTAATCTTGAAATTTATTATTTCAAGGACCATGGCTCTGGACAGTAGTGGTTTGTAGTGAGTGAGCTTGAGGTATTGATCCTTTGATTGGCATAGACCATGTTACCGAGGCACTCAAAATACAACAAAAAAAACTCATGTGCTTGAAATTGTTATCTGAAATGGTTGGTTGTAGCTCTAAAAATGCACCAGAATTCAAAAATATTCTGGGGAGGAGAGGTAAATACATGTATATACCCTATACCCCTCTGACATCCTTCTGAATAAACTGCACTTCACTTTCTTTCAGTATCCTGTTCCCTGTGCCCTGTTCCCTGTGAGCTGGGTCTTAGACTTAGTCTTAGAGCAGCATTGATTAATCACTGTCTTCACTTAATAGTTTCGATCATAATATGAACAAAAGGCTTTACGGTACCTTGTGATATTAAAGTTTGGATTGCATATTATGCCATTAATTTATGTACCGGAAAACACTTCAGGCCAGGGATTTATAAGTCTAAGCCTAGGCTATTACGACCAGGTGGGCTCCCAAAATATGTGTATTGTCTATTGCGTACCGGTAGGCCTATGCGGCTATACTGGGGTGAGGGAAAACGTGTATTCTAAAGCGGAGAAGGAGGCCTATTTGACCCAGTTTACTCTATGTTTTATGGCTTTTATATGTGTATATATGCTTACTAGCCTCTAGTCTAATACCAGTAGTAACTGGTCGCTACTCCGCACTCGTGCGGAGTAGCTGATCCCGACCTAGGCAAATTTGTCAGGTGGCTTAGAAACGACCTGTCTCTAAGAATTACAGTTGTCACAGTAACTTGTCAGGCAATCAATTGTTGATAATGGTATGAAGCCATGTGTGGCTTACCTGAGCATGAGTATGAGAATTGTGTGTCTTTGGAAAGGTTTAGATCGCAGTGTTTTTACAAATTTCCCACTGACTGGGGTGTGTTGCAACGGGTATCTTGGAGGATTTTTCAGCAGGTGCGTTTTTTGCCCCAGCCTCACAGGAAGTTCCCTAGGACTTCCTGCAAAATGGCGGAAAATGTCAACGTGACATGCTCATACACAGCAAAGTATGACATGGGTGAGTAATTGCTTAAATAGTGCCAATGTTGTACAGTATACACGTTCTACATTGTCCCCTTTAATATGAGGCTCAATAGTTTTAGGCCCACCTAGGAAATTACGTACCCTGTAGTAGTAGTAGGCCTAGTAATAAGCGCACAGTGCACTTAATATTTCCATTATGATATTTCATAGAAATATTTTAAACTAGGCCTATTAATCAAAATAAAAACAAAACTTAATTCTATTAAGCGCACACCCCCCACACCCATTTCGCCTGACTTTTTGTTTTGCTGCTGCAGTTACATATTTGAGCCAAGTACGATTTTGAATTTTAGTATGACTACGATTTTTGATAATCAAATACTAAGGTCACTAAAAAAAAAATGTTGTTTCTAATCACCGCGCGCATGGTGAAAATCGTCATTTGGAGAAAACTTTTTCTTTTTTTTTAGATTTTTCATGAAAGATCTGTCAAAAAGTCTACAAATAGTGGCATGTTTGGTATCAAATTGAAGCGTATACTGTCAGTAGGCCTAATGCAGAGGACTACGAATAACTTGCATTATAAGAACTTTTGTTGATCAACACACTCTTAACTACTAAACTGTGAAAATTGTGCCCGAAAATTCTTAATTTCCCTATATATTTCAGCCCCGAGTGAAAGAAAAAAAAAAAAAATTAAAAACGCCCACGTCACATTTCTCACTGCCGGGTGATGAGAAACAAATTATTTTTTTGAGTGGCCTAAAGTAGCAGCTATAAAAATATCCATAACGGAATAGTACCCGGTATATATTATTTGTAAAATGGTTCTTTGAAATCATCCTTCAGTATTCATAATTATATTTTTCTTCCAACAGTGGTACCTACACACAGCCACTTACGAGACGCACCCCTTCCGGGACACCTTCCTGCAGATAGCTGGTCCGAGATACCTTCCTTCACATATTGCCTATTTCTACTTGTTTGTGTAATATAGTTGGTTGTTTAGTTTTGGACAAACCGGTAAAAAGCAAACATTATTATACACTTGAGGGGACGTTGAAGCCCAGCATACATCTAGTTGATTGTACAAGTGAGGACTAAAAGGCCTATTATAATTAGAGACACTTGAGGGACGTTGAAGCCTAGCATACATCTAGTTGGTTGTACAAGTGAGGACTAAAAGGCCTATTATAATTAGAGACATTTGAGGGACGTTGAAGCCTAGCATACATCTAGTTGGTTGTACAAGTGAGGACTAAAAGGCCTATTATAATTAGAGACATTTGAGGGACGTTGAAGCCCAGCATACATCTAGTTGGTTGTACAAGTGAGGACTAAAAGGCCGATTATAATTAGAGACACTTGAGGGACGTTGAAGCCCAGCATACATCTAGTTGTTTGTATAATTTGGAACAAAGATGCGCAAAATTATTGTACACTTGAGGGACATTTATGGTATAATTTGGAATGAAGAAACTTAACTTAATTATTCACTCTCAGAGAGACCTTTGAACCAAATTTAGTTCTTTTTGAGAAAACTGCAGCCAATCCCCATCAAAAGAAAAGGGGATTATAATTAAACTGTTTGTTGGCTTCTTTTTTTATATATTGTGTATGGCAGTATTTACCAGTAGACCCTGTAGAGATGGAGTTATCCTTCTCACCCATATAAAAGTAGAGTAATTTCTAATGAATCTGCCGTATCCGCCAGTTTCAGCTTATATATTTCACCCTCCTCTTTGCCCTGCGTTTATACAGGACATGCGATTATTGGAGATCAAGTTTTAGTGCTAAGATTATTTTGAGACACTCTTCTACCCTGCACTAAAACGGTACATGCGCTAATTTGAATACCTGCGCTAAAACGGGCGGTTACGGTATTATCAGAAAAAAGCATTATCATACATACCGTAAAACCCCACCTTTAAGACGACCCCCTAGTTTGAGAAAAAAAATCATCTTGTAGGAATTCGCCCTTAAAATGAATTTCTCCGTAAACCTTTATATTTAAACCCCGCCTTTAAGACGACCCCCTAATTTTGGAGGAAAATCTGTCTTGTAGGCAAAATAAATCCCAAATAAAATCCCTCCTAAAGGCGGGGTTTTACAGTAACTTTTCTTTACTATGAGCACTGAATGTATCCACTATGGGGTCTATATTAGATCTGTGCGAAAACAAATTAGTTCTGGGAAGTTGGATGCAAAGGCTTCACCAAAAAAGAAGTTATGTTGATGCAGTGAGTACCCAGTACATTTACAGTTTGGTCTTCCCTGCGTCTTGGATGAAAATATACCGAGCACCTGCCTTTTGTTGTTGGGAGTATTTCGCATCCTGACCAAGTTTTCTTGGTTCACCATAGGACTTTGAGAACAGCGAAGCCTATTTTTATGCTTTATATCAATATTAAACAATAACATGAATTTCTTTTTGTGATTGTTCATTTCACTGAATAGGCCTACAAATTGTTTTCTGTGCACAATGATTTCTTACATGAAAAATGCTGAAAGCTGTATTCCAATGTTGAAAGCTGTATCATATTACTTAAAGTTCCATCTACATATCAAATTGGCAATAAAGAGTTTCAATAAAACGTTGGTTGAATTCTTTTATTTTCCACATTTAAATCAATCGTAGTTGTAGGCCTATAGGGCCTGAAGCTGACCACCAGTCAGGTCATGAACGAGTTCTGTTGCAAAGTATCCAGCGTCATCCTGTAATGCAAAGTAAGATGTAATAATGGTTTCATTCATTAACAATGTTGGTTGGGGGGGGGGGGGGAATCAAAACGTTGGCCTCTTTAAAACTGGTAAATCTATATATTACTAGGCCTACATTTCACAGGGGGTAGGCAAAAGAAGAATTGTGCAAGGAAAGGGCCCAGAGAATTATAGTTAGGTGAACTTTTAGAAGCTAGGTTATGAATTCAATGTCTTAATTATTATAACAAACATATGTAACATCCTAAATAGCACAAAAGGCGAACACTTACCATCAATAAGTGTACTCAAACTTGTAGAAAGTGTTGAAATCGTCCAATGAACTTTGGTTGTTTTTTTCTCTTTTTTTTTTGGAGGAGGGGGGGGGGGTAGCTATGAATACTTGATAAAACATTTTAGTACTTAAGTATTTAGAATTTTATTATTTCAATAAGCTTAGTTAATACTAGGATTATTGCAAATTTTTAAATACATGCATTGAAATGAAACACCTGCATTATCTTTAACGTCAGTCGATATGGAAATAAGTTAAATATCATTATTGATAATGGGTTACGATGGTACTATTAAACATGCAATAACTTAATACACTTAATATACAGCTAGCTAGTGCATATTTGTATGGTGACACCTTAAGAAAAACAGCACCAGCTGAACCAGTTACAACTCAACATGGCCGCCCCAGCACACTAAAGGCCAAAGACAAGCTAACAGAATTGCATGAACGGGGTAATCTGAACATATGTGTACAAAGTTTCACCCAAAATGAGCAGATATATATCTTGGTAAAGTAGGTTTGAAAGGAAATTGAACAAAAAAAATTACATCATCCAATCCAAGCAAACTGACAAAAGAGGCCGTATCGGGATGCCTGACGCCGCAGCCCGTAGCTGCGGGGTCAGGGCACGCTTGACTAAATACCAGTAGGCCTACCGGTAGCCAAACGATATTGCACTTCTTTCTGTCACCATACTGATATACTCAAAACATCTACAGTTGTAGGCCTACACACATTTTGCACACCAAACTGTCTAGCAAGGCGCCAGGGTGCAGCTGCACCCAGTGGCAGTGCACAGTGGTTTCTGCAGACAGTGCCAGGCCCAGGCCAGGGACAGCTAGTAGTAGAACAACAAGTGTACAAGTGGGCCAAAACTGTGGGTTAGCCTCAAGTGTGCATCGTGAAACACCTTACCTGAGTCAAATTTCCCTGCAGCATTGATGTCTTGAAAGCAACGTTTGGTGTCATACAGAATTTGTTTCAGTTGTTTTGCTTGTTTGTGAAACTTTGAAAATTCTGACGGTAATCCCCCTGCCATCATGAACGTCAACTTCCGAGCACATGACCTCGTTTTTTGCGGAAGTGAAGGTGGCGCATGTGCATTTTTGTTTATATGCCTTCACTCTTCAACCAGATATTCAAGCCATTATACATGCAGGGAAAGCCCAGAGACTATGGGAGGAGAGGAAGGGGCGGAATGCTTTCCCTGCTATTCACCAGGTAGCAGCACTACAAAAAAATTTAAAATTTAAAATTAATCAAATTTTAGCATGAATTAATCTATAATGATAACACAATATGTGCCATACATCATGTTTAGTGTAACCAATAATATTTTGACAGGTGCATTAGTAAGAAAATCCATAAATTAGTCATTATTAGCTTTTTAATTGCTGGCGCCACCTGTCGGTTCATTCGTGAACTATTTTAGGAAATTGGGAACACGCACTTGCTGCTCTGTGCTCTGGCCTCTCGTCACAGCTAGTCGATCCGGACGGTGCGAACGATCACTGAACCATGGCACATCTTATACGAAGGCTCCCCGCAGTTGCAAAGGTAATGCATTCGTTACTGTCAAGTATATTGTGTGAAGTAGAGCGACACACATCAAGAGCATTTGGATGTGTATTGCCTTTGAGTAGGTCTACATGCAAACGCGTATGTGCAGGGACGGGGTTCAGGCGAATGAGAGCCGGGTGACTGGTACAAGTGACAGCTGCCCCCACTACGGTAGTGACTACCTCGTCCCCCCAACTTCTTGGTTATTTTGCTTTAAATTCACTCTCATGTACACGATATATGTATTGGTTTGTGCTAATGTTAATTTGATTACCGATGCAATCAACACCACAACAAGAGCAACCAAACAGCCTGTACAGGCTGTAGCCTACTTTCAACGTTTCATAACCAACTCTTGCAAGATCGAGTTGCCTGTGGGGCTTGAGTAAACAATAGGTTCAGGTCTATACAGGACAAGGTCAAGGATTGCTTCCAATAGTCGACTTTGATTGGTGGGTCATGGGAGGCGTGTCAGTATGAAGGAACTCACCTAGTATCAGAGCTATTATTAAGAACTTTGGCACATTTTATTCCTTGCAAATTTAGCAACCATCAATATTTTTCTAGATTTATATTTATATATAATTAGGGAATGATAACTTTGTAACAACAGTCTCCAGCATATCAGATACAAAACGTCCCCAACTGGGATGGATTGGAGGGGACCTGCCCCCGACCTCCTGTGGTGGCCAGGGTTGGCCAGGAGTCTGCATACACATCTGGTGGTTATGTAACTGTGTGTCATCACTCTGTATGGAGTGGTTCACTTGTCATCATTGTTTCTGCTATAATTTTCAAATATCATGAGGGAAACTTACCTATAGAATCTCAATATGTATAAGTATATGTAAAAAAAATAGGGTAAAAATGACATACCAGTATTATTTATATGATTATGATAGTTGGATTGACCTAACTCAACTTCTAATAGGAATGAAAAAATCTTTCACTGTTGGACAGGCAAAGTCAAGGAGATACTGATACCCATTTTGTATCAATACAATATTGGATTTTAAGAAATATCAATACATCAACACCATAGTCCAGTCTATAATATATACAGACAGTAATCTCATTATCTCTTTGAAATTGACCCTCCTCTGGAGTCCAGAGGTTTGTCTGACCACGTCATGTGGTACCAATTACACCATGGGGCCCGGGGGCGCCGAGGCAGCCAGTGGCCGCCCTCAAGCAGCAATCTGTTGTGCTGTAGAGTGGGGGGGGGGGGGGGGGCATTAAAATAAAGAGCAAGTTATGGAAAAATTAAAAGGGTGTAGCTGGAGGGATGTACCTTGGTATTGGGGTCGGGGCAAATACATGTAAATATGGCAAAAGAAAAGACTTATGAGAGGACCTGGGAGTGTTTGTTTAGTAATTATAATCATAGGGAGCGGGTGAAAGCTTGCACAGAGGCACGACAATTTTGTTCACTCCCCCAAACCCGCCCCCCCTTTGAACAATGGTAATGCGCGGCTTTCTTTGGTATAAAAGGGGCATCTTTTTTTACGCCCCCCCCTCCCTTAGGAGGGGTTGACAACTCTTAGTCTTAACCATGGCCCAACTTTGTATAACAAAAGAGCCAAAAAGTAATCATCCTGAACATGCATTTTCATTTTAGGCACAAAGATGTCTTCCCGGACTTACCAGGGGTCGCTGGTATTCCAGCTCAGCAGTAAGTATGAACTTGTGTTTTATAGAATTTCATACCAGTGCCTGTAGCAGACCCTTAATCCCTTGTAGTTTATACATAAACGTATAGGATTATAAAGCGGCTGTCTGTTCTGTCAGCTCCCGTGATGCAATTTCCTCATGGTACTGCTCTGGGTCAGTGGGTTAGCAGTATTGGCGAATGCGTAATGTAGATGACACAATCATATACACGCGTGTTATAAAGAGGTCATGCCTTCTTGCTTCCTTGCTCTCTTTGTGATATTTATATACCACTAGTATTGGCATATTGAAATGGGAATAGCAATTAGCAGTATTCAGAAGATTACAGTGCAGATGCCTCAGAGCAAAAATGCTACCATGCTAATTTGAGTAAATCTATGAAATTATAAAGCCGGTGATCCACTGCCGCGAATTTGTTGCGAGTGCGCCCGTACGAGAGAGCCTTGCGAATCCACTCGCAAAAATCAAAACTTTTAGATTTCTGCGAATTTACACGCAGGCCGCTCGCCCCTCACAGCGACGTTGTCGCAGGCACTCGCAGCAGCTGATCCACTGCTGGAACGTTTTCTCCGTATTTACTCGCACGAGTGTAATTCGCAGCAAATTCGCGGCAGTGGATCACCGCCTTAACACTGGTACCGTAAAACCTTGCGTATAAGCCTAACTCGCGCATAAGCCGCACCCCTAACTTTGACGGATTATATAAGCCGCAGAGGGGGTCTGAAAATTGTTAATTTGGTACTCTAGTATACTTATAAAAACTCTCGTATAAGCCGCACCCTATATAGGCATGTTTGGTATCAAAAGAAAGCTGAGTCTGATTCGCGTACTAGCCGCGGCTTATACGCGAGGTTTTACGGCAGTAAATTTTGTGTCTCTTGACCAACTTAACCATATTAAGGTGTTCTTTTACACATGTATCAATAGACCACCATTGAATAGGCCGATCGACAGGCATTCAATAGGCCGGTCACCGCTAGCTATAGGAATCTGGAGCTATGCCCAGTGGTTCAGCCATTTTAAATTTCGCTGGTTGAGGTTAAACCCACTGATACGACATACCACGATGGGTACAAATAGGGGACAAACAGGATACAGACTAGTAACAGTCTTATCAGCTCTCATCAGTGTGGGCCACCGCAACCAGCTACAGTCCCGACTAGGCCCTATAGGTAACAATACATTGTTATCTGTTATTCCCCTAGCTAAGTGTAACAGACAGAGACGGTAGTCACGTAAGATAAGTGCACGTGTGGGGTGGATAAAGGAGATAATGGACAGATTGACTGATACATGCTACATGTTAGTTTCCTTAACAGAAGGCTTACATGTGTCCTATCGCTAATCAGTCGTCACAATGGGTGCAAGTTGGTACATGTGAACTTTGAATAAGGCCTGAGGATTTCATATCAATTATTTTATTAATACTTTTCTTCGAGATTGTAATAGAATGCTTCCCGTGCCACATATATAGAAGTATTGCATTTATTTATTGCATTTGGTTACTGTTTGACCTAAATGCTAACACTAATATACGTGGCAGAATGACATAGCTATTACATTAAAACATATATATTCCTCTTTCGTAATGAGCAGAGATACAATATTGGTCTGTGAGCTTTAAGCTGTGAAACATCCCGACTGCCTATACATATCCGATAAAAAATTAGTGACATACCCGGTAGAAGTTAGACGCTATCATCCTAATCAAATAATACCCTGGGAAAAGGTGGGTGTGCAAGAGTGATAGGATAGAGCTATCTAGCTGTGTCCAGTCCTTGGTAGTTGACCCAGGGTTACCTGGGTCTCTGTGAGACGGTTTTCCAGCAAAAAATGCAGATTGGTCAGCTGACTTTGAAGAGTTCCCCTGCATTTCTTCTTTCATTTATCTGATTGAAATAAACACATGCATATAGATTGAAACAAACTGTACCTCCCTCTTTTTTTCAGTTTGTAAAAAAAATAATATTTGTAGCAGAAAAACGATTTTGAAAAAAAGTAAAAAATACCTCTGAAATCAAGTCTGTGTGAACTAAGGCTGAAGATAGGCCAGTGACCTTGAATCCTGACTTTAAAAGAGTCACGTTCACACAGACTTCCTATACCTACAATGGTTAAGAGCAGGTGAGACGTTTTTATGAGACGCTTTTGAGCTGAAATTAAAGGTGCACACAGAATAATTAAGGACCTTGACACCCACTAGTCAAAATACCTTCACAGTTTCGACACCTACTACTGTAATTCGAGTTATGGTAATGCAAGATGGCAGCAGACCAGTTGCAGGTTACTGTATGTAGGCCTACGTTAGGGGGTGCTGTACCTTCAGTGTCGACACCTACTACTGTAATTCGAGTTATGGTAATGCAAGATGGCAGCAGACCAGTTGCAGGTTACTGTATGTAGGCCTACGTTAGGGGGTGCTGTACCTTCAGTGTCGACACCTACTACTGTAATTCAAGTTATGGTAATGCAAGATGGCAGCATACCAGTTGCAGGTTACTGTATGTAGGCCTACGTTAGGGAGTGCTGTACCTTCACAGTGTCGACACCTACTACTGTAATTCGAGTTATGGTAATGCAAGATGACAGCATACCAGTTGCAGGTTACTGTATGTAGGCCTACGTTAGGGGGTGCTGTACCTTCAGTGTCGACACCTACTACTGTAATTCGAGTTATGGTAATGCAAGATGACAGCATACCAGTTGCAGGTTACTGTATGTAGGCCTACGTCAGGGGGTGCTGTACCTTCACAGTGTCAACACCTACTACTGTAATTCAAGTTATGGTAATGCAAGATGGCAGCATACCAGTTGCAGGTTACTGTATGACTATGGTTATGACTATGGCTATGACTGGTTATGACTATGGTTATAGTAATGACTATGCTTATGACTATGACTATGGTTATTAGAGCCCTGGGTCACATGTGATGCTAATCACACAATCAATCTTTATCAGTGATGTGACTCCTTCCATCCAAGTGGATCCCCGGCTAGTTACCGCATGTGTCTCGAGACATATCTTGCAATACATGGGCCCATGGCCGATATGAAGAGAAACTATGTCAAGAATAAGTCTATAGACTACTAAGTCTACGGTGTATATGTAGATCAGTGGTGCTGAGAAGTACCCCTGTACTTCTAATCATGTCATAAGCCAGTCTATACAAAATCCTGCCAGACACCGGCTATAGCCGGCTAAAAGCCTGCTGGTCCGGCAGAAAGTCTGTGTCTGCCGGACCCAATGGCTGGCTCTCATCCTGGGCTACATGCCAGTTTTTACGGCCCATTATTAAGGTTTTTAGATAGTGAACTAGAAAGCCTGAATATTATGTACAAAAAACACAAAATCTTACAAATTATGATTATTAAATTGATTTCAATATACTAGTAACCTCTATTTAACATCATTTCCTATCTAAATTCTTGCGTTATACTACATGTCTTGATACAACAATTTCCCTGGGGTATTTGGACCTGCAAACATTTAGCCGGGCCTGCAGAATTACAAATCTGGCGGACCGAATGTCCTGCAAGGTGAAAAACTTTTTGTATAGACTGATACTCTGTACTACCTGTAGTCTTATGAAGGGGCAAAAGGACGATGACCTTACTGTAATCTATACATCATAGTTTTAAAGAGGGAAAGAAATATTAGCTTAACGGTAGCTTCTTCAAATTTTCTAGAGGCGGAATTGGAAAAGAAGAAAACACATTCACAACATGATATTTATGGGTATCCTTTAACAAGACGAGGGACAGGTCATCCCTCACCGCGATGCAACCTTGAACTGAAGTTATTGACTCAGGGTCCATACCCTGAGGCATATACGACGCCTGGCTTTTTCTGTAAGACGTTTTTTAGCCATTTTAGAATCCTTATTACTCAGATTCTATGTTATTTAGAAAGAATTCAATAAAACCAAAGGATAGGCAAGATCAGGGGACAAATATTTCCTTCAAAAAGTACATCAATATCTCTTTCGTTCTGGTCACAAATGAAGTGCGATCTTTGCGTATTTTTTCTCTCTTTTATATAATCTCCTAAGTACTGTTAAATGACTACCCTCTAAATGAACTTTCCATAGGCTGCAAGGTTAAAAAAAAATTGGAGTTGATAGAAGTGGTCTTCTCAGCAAAAAACTAGCACATTTCTATCTTTCAGGCATAAATGTACCATCGTACATATTAAAATGCCATCCAACTAAGCTAAAATGCCCTCTATATTATTTAAATTACTTAAATTAACTTCATATAATACCCTGTACATACCAAACACAAGGATCACTTTTAGTTCCCGTACCACCTGTCTTCTACATGGTGGCGCAATAGTCGTTTCTCGCGTACCTCGAGAACTCAGCGAGACAACGCGAGAGTTGCCAGCGACAGCATCAGGATAAAAGGAGTGCAGAGGGAAATTGTACCACCCGTATCTCCGCCGTTTATCGTCTGATCGACTCGCTTTTTGATAGGGACAAAAGGCGGTACATGCCGCCAGCCTGCAATTGTCGCCCACACCCACCTGCGCACCCACACCCACCTGCTCTCCCACACCCACCTGCTGACCCACACCCACCTGCTGGCCTGAATTGGAATAACATACATGTATGACACATGACTTGAGGGTACTTTTTAACAAGGAATTCATTTCTGATGCCAGAATTGACCAATGAATGATTATAAGGGAGTACTATATCTAAGTACATGATAAGCTCCAGCTTACCCTGAGTTATCTGTGAGGCCACTCACACGCTTTCAAAACTTCAATGGCTGCCGTTTATGATATTTATGGGTAAAACTATTGTAATATGACATACGTTATTCGACCCATATACTTATTATGACGATGCATATCAACTACAAACATGGTATATTTGATAAAGTATAGTGTAATGGGTAGTAGACCACCACAGGAAGGATATGTCTCTAGACAAGGTAGACTACCAGCTACTAAGAGGCTGTTGCTACATGTATTAAAAAAACAGAGTGTGTGTATGGGGGGACGGGGGGGGGGGGGATAATGGCACCCTGCCAATAGCTCTATCTCGAGTCTATACCTATAGGAATCTGGAGTTATGCCCAGTGGGTCCGCCATTTTAAATTTTGCTGGTTACTGTTAAACCCACTGAGAAGATGTACCACTATGGGTACAAGTAGGGGACAAACAGGGGACGGGCTTGTAACAGTCTTATCAACTCTTATCAGTGCTTGTCGCCGTAACCAGCGCACCTCCCTCCAGATCCCTATACTATACTACATGTCTTGTCTACTACAGCCAACCACAAAGATGTTTATCGATGGCGAGTTTGTGGAATCAAAAACAAACGATTGGATCGATCTTCCCAACCCGGTGAGTACTGGACTAAATAACACTATACATTATAGCACAGTAAAGAAGAAGAAAAATTAATGCAGAGTGCTATGCCTGACATTTTATATTTCATCCGTATTATCCCTTTGATATTCTGAGTGGACTGTAGGGTAATAGGATATAATACAGGAACAATGAGCCAAACACCAGTACTCTGAAATGCTCAAAATACTTCATTGAACCGAGAAAAAGCAGACAATTCTGTCATGGTATCCACAAGAAATGTAATGCTTGTTAACAATTATGTGATACAGTACACCATGCCGATACACAAGCAGGACAATTGTGATGGTGGCTCACCTGGTAGTGAATGTACCACTATATATTAAAAATGCCATTTATTTATTACGATTCGGTAAATATAAGGCCACTTATCGTCGATTGTCATGGCCCGCACCTGTAAAATGCCCCATGCTCTTTAAAAACTGGTCACATCTGTTTGCCATCATAATTATTGTTCTAAAAACATTGCAGCCATGAATGCATCAGGACACCTATGAGCTCATCTTATACATATGCCCTCAATCACATGTATACTTTTGGTATTGTCTGGCTATGGTCACCTTACTTATCAAAGAAAAAATGAAGTGATCACGCCATCACTTTAAATGGATGTAAGAAAATGGCCTAGGAAATAGATTAAAAATTAGAAAATGGCCTCCCTCCCTCAATGCTCTTTTCCAAAAGGTTTTCACAAAATTGATAATCAACTTTAAGTGGCCTTACAATTTACAATCAAATAAATCGCAACCCCAGTACACTCAATACATGTGTATTACTTTATATATATCGGTAGGCGACCAATGAGGTGGTGACGCGGGTCCCTAAGTGTACGCAGGGGGAGATGGAGGCGGCCGTAGCGTCTTGTAAGGAGGCCTTCAAGTCGTGGTCTCAGACAACCGTCCTCACCCGCCAACAACTCATGTTCAAGTACCAGGCACTCATCAAACGAGACCTGGTAAGACACATTACATGTATTACTAATGGTAAATGTGGTGCACCATACCATAAACATACATGTACATTTATGACCATATATTCCTAAAGCTACCCGTATGTTTTCTATATGATGTATTTTAATATACAACAAAACAGTGCAAGTAGATTGTAAAACTAAAAAGAGTAGATACTCGCAGAAAAAAATTCAGTGTTTTTGTACAGTAGACAAATGTGTTGAAAAAAGAAATTGCTATCTTCTTCCAGTCCAAAATCGCAGAGAACATCACACACGAACAAGGAAAGACAATCGTTGATGCCGAGGGAGATGTCATGCGAGGACTCCGTAAGTCAACATATATGTCATAGATGAAGGGAATGACTGCTAAATTATACTGAATTTCAACTGCAAATCTATGCATCTATTTCAAAGGATCTCGGATTTAGTTTGCTGGTAATCCAAGCATATGGCATTTCTAATTATAGAGGTGGTAGAGCACTGCTGTAGCATCCCATCCCTGCAGCTGGGAGAGACGATGTCTCAGATCGCTAAGGACATGGACACACACACATACCGCCAACCACTAGGTGTCACCGCCGGTATCACACCCTTCAACTTCCCTGCTATGATTCCACTTTGGGTATGTACATCTATTATAACGCTTCACTTGTTGATATAACGTCTACTTGAATATTTATAGAAGTTTAATATAAATTGTAGCTGGTACAATTCTGAATACAAATGCATCTTAAAACAGGTAATTGAGAAACGTATTTAACACATTAGTTTCTAACCCCCCAAATTGGATTTCTTTCTTGTAACCTGCTTGTACATAATCAGAATGAGATAAATGTAATCTTTAAAAATACTTAAAGTTGTCAATGTGTATAGTTGATGGACCATACCCCCGTCTGTTTGTGTAGATGTTCCCCATGGCGCTGGTGACAGGTAACACGTGCCTGATGAAGCCGTCCGAGCGTGATCCCGGAGCCTGTATGATGCTCGTAGACCTGATGAACGAGGCCGGCTTCCCGCGAGGAGTCGTCAACGTCATTCACGGGGCACACGACTGTAAGCCGCTAGACATACATTGTGTACTAACATTTCTGAAAGTGTTCTATATATCTCCAGATTTTAAATATAAGTGCCGGTCTTGTATATATCTTAAGCACTAAACGCTGATTTTAAATAAGCGCCGGGGGTATTTGGGCTTCCAACGCTACTAGTGCTTCATGGCATACAGGAACCAGTTATCCATGTATCTGAGGTAGAAAAATCATCGACTTTATCCTAATCGGTGTTGACGTTAAACTGATATGCCTACATTTCGTATCCAGGACAGGTTTAATGCACTTGTAAGCACAAGTTGTGTTCAGAATGCAGTGTTCTCAAGCTCAAAGCATCTTTTCTCTTAACTTCCAGCTGTAAACTTCATCTGCGACCACCCCGACATTAAAGCTATTTCATTCGTGGGATCTGACCAAGCAGTGAGTAATGGTGTATAACATTGAGTTTTCTAATGACATCATCTGACTCCTAACCTACTCCAAAAGGTGTAGCTATTTTGCGTAATTAAGGAGTTTCCCTTCCTCTAAAAGTAACCATTGCATTTGCACAAAACCACACAATTATTTCACAACTTTTATCTAAGTGAACTAAGAAATGACTTCTGAAAAAAGCAGTAATTGTATCCAAAACGAGGTAATGAAATTGTGTGTCAATTTAAATACAACTGAGCACTTTCTGTATTTTATTAGGGTAAATACATCTACGAGAGAGGATCCAAGAACAACAAGCGAGTCCAATCTAACATGGTAAGAACCGTTATAGAATTAAGTACAATATGAGGACAGTGTTTCTCCCATTTCTAATAATTCAAATTGGATATAGACTATATACTTCGATTTATATATGATAATGGAGTTATATCTAAAATGATATTTAAAAACAATTCATTTTGAATCCACAGGGCGCTAAAAACCACGGAGTGATCATGCCTGATGCCAATAAGGAGGCAACACTGAACGCTGTAAGTACCATGGGAGCATTTTGTCAATGCATTCATTTAAGATTAGGATGTACACTGATGATGAACTTCAATCCTAAGTCATCTTAATATTTGATCTTAGTCCACAAGAAACCCAAATACTACTACCGGTACTCTATAGGCGGTTGTATTATACAACTACCGGTACTTACAATCATACAAAAACCCATGAATTCACTCGAAATTATCTCCGTATGGCTGGGTTGGAAACACAACGAAAGGTCAAGATGATGTGGAAAGATGAGCTATAGGCAAGGACAGGCAATAGCTCTCAGTGTTAATAGAACCTGGGGAGAAGGGAGAAGATATTGCAGACTCTTATAGCATTGTTTGTTTACAGCTGGTAGGAGCCGCCTTCGGTGCAGCAGGACAGCGCTGCATGGCCCTGTCTACCGTCGTCTGGGTCGGGGAGGCCAAGGAGTGGATCCCGGAGCTCATCGAGAGGGCAAAGAACCTCAAAGTCAACGCAGGTAATTACTACTAGAATGTCCTCATTGTTCCACCCCTTGACTCTAACGTTAAGCTTTGAAGATGTATATTTAAATATATTCCCAAAGCCTTCTCAGTTTAGCATTGAGTTATAATGCAAAGATGTTTTTTCGCTGAAATATACTTTTACATTGCTAAAAGGTGGGATGTGTACATGTTTTGATACAAGGATTCCCAGCTTGATCCTGTTTTAATGGGGTCCAGTAGGTGGTCGTCTCATGTTACCTTACACCACCACCCCCCACCACATTGTGTAACACTGCTCGGGTGTTAGGTTCAGTAGGATGCAAAGTGCACTGACTTCTATTACTCCTGTATATAATGACGTTGTACTGACTTGGTGTACAATTCATCCTAGAATGGTATATACTTAAGTACATGTATTATCATCACTGTGAATCTAGTCTTGAGTAGAAGTAGGATTTATACCGATGTACAAAACCATCCTTTATCCAAACATATTGAGACGTAGTACAATGTATATATAATGATAATGATAATAATAATATTAAATAATAAAAATAAAAATAATAACAATAATGATAGTAATAATAGTAATAATAATATCTCTAAACCCGCTGTACCACTTTTCCCTCAGGTCACGAGAAGGACTCTGACCTTGGCCCACTCATCTCGCCCCAGTCTAAGCAGCGTGTCGAGTCGCTCATTGAGTCCGGCAGTAAAGAGGGTTGTGATGTGATGCTCGATGGTCGCGGCATCACAGTACCCGGCTACGAGAAGGGCAACTTTGTAGGTCCCACCGTTCTCCATGGTGTCCAGGTAAGGGAGTGTTCATTATATACGGGGGGTGAGTAAATTAGTGGGGGAGGGGGTCAGATTTTAAAAATAATAAAGGTATAGTGGAAATGGTCTAAATCAGGATAAATCATGCTGATATTATACAAAGTGTTGGACATTACTGTAGGTTAGACTTTCAAGGTGACCAACAGAACGTTCTAGAAAAAATCAGGCGGATCCTGTTGTAATGATTTAACTTTCTTTTAAAATAGCGTAGGTAGGTAGGTTTGAATAGAGGGATAAACGAATCTTCAGCCATGTTACAGTCTTGCAAAGTCTAGTAAAACTAACTTTAACAAAGTCGTTTATGCCATCTTACGTAATGTTGTATAGAAAATGTTGAGTCTAGATTCCATAAATCAGTGGCTGAGTTGTGTCTGTCATTCGTGTACACAGCCAGAGATGGAGTGCTATCGGGAGGAGATCTTCGGACCAGTGCTTTGCTCTATGGAGGTTGACACACTAGATGACGCCATCAGTCTTATCAATAAGAACCGCTACGGTAACGGCACAGCTATCTTCACGACTAACGGTGCCACCGCCCGCAAGTACCAGCAGGAGATTGACGTTGGACAGGTAATAGAAAGGATACGCTTTCAGCTTCGCATTAACATTGTAAATTAACATTTATGTAGCAGTAGGCTACATCAATTTGTTAAAGGGTTAATGCACTGAATAATTTGAATGAATAGTTCTTTGTAGGTTGTAATGTTTAGATTACACTGTCCTGAAGCTAGCCTATATTTTTAGAGACAACAGTTTACACTGTAGTCAATCCCATATTTTTTGTATGGGAGTGGCTCCAAAGTATTAACAAATAGTAAGGGGAGTATTACCAGGTAATGCAATTTATCAGGTAGCCCTAGCCTCTAGGCTTGTAGAGTGAGCGGCCCTAACTAGGCATGTGTACTGAGCTGCTTATGATCTGCTCCTAGGTTGGAATCAACGTGCCCATCCCCGTCCCTTTGCCCATGTTCTCCTTCACCGGCTCCCGCGGCTCCTTCATGGGGGATACCAACTTCTATGGCAAGCAGGTGAGTGGCACGTGGGCTAGGATGCTATACATTCTGTGTTAATGTAGTAGGAGTTAATATGATACTCCTGTGTACATTGGGAATCACTTTAATTGCAGCTAATTCCATTCATAAATACACGGCAATCATTGTAAGCGTGAACTGGATTATACTTTTAAATCTCAGATAATGGATTTGCAGCATTTTCTGTTCATTCCCAGACAACTGCCTTGTGTATACCATGCTGTGTATACTGTACACTCGTATAATAATGGCATTTTCCATAATCGGATTCCATCATTGTTTTACAGGGAGTCCAGTTCTACACACAAATTAAGACAGTTACACAATTATGGCGTGCTGAGGACTCTACTGACAGACGGGCCACCACCAACATGCCTGTCCAACGCTGAGAGAACATTGCACTTACAATACTAAAAAAGATGGAATAAATTAAATGAGATAGACTGAATGCGAGCTTAATGTATATATAAGTTCTAAATGTCCCACTGAATGGTGCAATCTTGCCCAAAAAGCATGAGCACAACTGCTTTTACATTGCTACAAGAAAGCCTATTGAAATTCTATGAACATTATTTACACCGAGAAAACTATTTAGCTTTAAGGAAAATAGGTCGCTATGTCATTGCATATACTTGGACACTGAGAGTGGTTTTCACACGGTCACAACCCCAGCTGCAACACAATGTGATATGTCATAATACTGTAGGAAATTAATTGAATTTCTTTCAAGTTTCCAAACGTTACCGGTACCTTTTGTGGAGGACTGATGCAACTGTATGTCCCGGTTATAGACGTTTTGAGATTTATCCAAACACTGGATATATACTTTAATAGCAAGATGCAATAAACATGAAAAATAATTCACATATCAGCTTCTTGTCATGTCTTCTCTTTGCAGGGATGAAAGTCCTTGATTTTAAGTGGGTTTTTTTAAATGTCGAGAAGACAGTAGTATAGTATGTATCGGAACGGGACTATAGTTAAGTACTGTTTATTACTCAATCGACCTGCAGCCAATCAGAGGCCTCCCTTTTGGCGGGAAATTCAAAAGCAGCCAATGAGAGGCCTCCCTTTTGGCGGGAAATTCAAATAGGTCACGTGACCGGAAGTGACCTACTTCCGGTCACGTGACCTTTGGGCGGGAAATTCAAATAGGTCACGTGACTGGAAGTGACCTACTTAAGGGGGTCACGTGACTACTAGGTTGGCGTGAATTTCAAAATAAGTCACTTGAGATTTTTATGGATAAATAAATTTTAAAAAAGAAAAAGCAAGCTGAAAGCTTGCTAAAAAATAATTTAAAAATGCGGCTCTTTTTTTTTAGGGGGGGGGAGGGGCACTCTGGGGGGCACTCTTTAAGATGCATGGGGGGGGGAGGGGGGGAGGGGAGGGGAAGGGTTTTTAAGAGTGAGACTCGCCTCTCTGCCCTCTCTTTTAGAGGGCAGAGAGGCGAGTCTACTGGTTCGTCTACTTACAATGAAATGTATCATGATTGCGTTTATGATGATGTGCATCTCTTGCTGGCCAGACTTTCAAGCAAATTTGCCAAAGTCCAGCCCGTTATTGAATGTCCGGCCTAGCCTGACCCTCAGTAGAACAGTCCTTGACCCATCTATTATAGTCCAGCAGCGCCTGACTCTTGTATGAGAGTAGTATTGGCGACATTGGCTGACTCTGATATTTACCTGTGTGTACGGAGGGAGGAGAGGGTTCACAGCCACAGCTCTCTTAAGGCAAAGCTTGCGCTTATAGAGCACTACTAGTGGAGGTCTGGATGAGGAGGCTATGGCGGTTGTCTTCAAAAAAAATAAAAAAATAGCCATGGCGCATGTCGATGTCGCTTAATTATGCTCATATCTCATGTCGATTTTAAGAATTGCTCATGTCACCTGTCACTATGTTTTTCAAGCTTCATGTCAAATGTCACTAGGCCTCATGTCGAATGTCGATTCTAAGAAACAGGTATGTCACCATCTCGAATTTAGCGGTCTACACTGCCGCTGCTGCTGCTGCTGCTGCTGCTGCTGCTGCTGCTGCTGTTGCTGCTGCTGATTTGCTGTTGCTGCTGCTGTCGGTGCTGCTGCTTGTGCTGCTCGTGCAGCTGCTGCAGCTGCTGACAGCTGCTGCTGCTTGTGCTGCTCGTGCAGCTGCTGCAGTTGCTGACGATGTCACGGATGCTGTTGACAGATGCTGCTGCTTGTGCTACTCGTGCAGCTGCTGCTGCTGCTGCTGCTGCTGACGATGTCACGGATGCTGCTGACAGATGCTGCTGCTTGTGCTGCTTGTGCAGCTGCTGCAGCAGCTGCTGCTTGTGCTGCTCGTGCTGCTGCTGCTGAAGATGTCACGGATGCTGCTGACAGATGCTGCTGCTTGTGCTGCACGAGACCGAGTAGCCGCTATTACTAATGCTACTAATACTAGTATGAGAAAATACATTTAGTCAGTCGATTAAATCAAGGAGGTTTTCTGACTTCAGTGGATCGTTTAGCCATCGGCCACAGGCAAAACTTGAAACCATTTTATACATGGGGCAATTGGCAGAGTCGAAACATGTTGGTACGATGGGGTCGATCATGTTCATCATCAGTTCAGGCAAAGGAAGTGTGTCGACAGCACGCGAAAACTTCATGTCCGGATGTTTCAACACAAGACCTTTTATCACACTCACACAGCTGCTTTGAAGAGTGAATCCTTGACCAAACTTGAGCTTTTCCAACACAGCTTTGGCCTCCTTCTGTGCAGTAAGGGATCTCTCTTTCGGGGTCATCGCAGTGCTGGCTAGCATGTCCTCAAAGTCTTTAACATAATGTTCCAACGGGCTACAAATGATGTACTCCAGATCATCGTCCGCATATGTCGTCTCCTCGCACCATATTGTGTCTTCTCCTGTTTCGAATTCCGTCATTTTCTGAACAATCTCCTCGTGAGTGCTTTGCATATATCGAAGCTCCTTCAAAGACCAGATAACTTGTATGCCGAAGCCTGAAAAACCTGAAGGAATTTCACCACTACAGTCAGGCCAACTATACGGAGCTAAGAAAAATAGCTCCAACAAAATTTTCTCCCTCTGTCCAAATGAAACTACTTCCGTTCCGATGAAGTTGAAGCATGCTTCTATCCATTGCTCCTTGGTGACGTCCTTCCAATGTTTCTTTACCTCACATGCATCATAGGGCACTGTTTCTCTTCCTGCTTCTAGTGGGAGTTGCTTTTTCTTTCTTGGACTCATTTGGAGAGTTTCGATGCTCTGTAGCGTCGACACTTCGATAAGAAAAGAAGCTGTAAAGGTAGAAATAACCCTCATAACATGCTGAGCGAGCGTGGAGTGGACGATGCTACGATGATGAAGGGCGGGTCGAGAAAGTGTGATGGGTGAGAGCGGCGTTTCACTCCTTATGTACCCTGTCCTAGATAATCCTCTTAAACGGCTGAAAAGACTCTCTCAGTACAGAGTCTCTACTCAATTAAGTGATCTGTTAAGTAAGTTTTCATGCTACTTGACTACTGCAGGTGGGTTTAGACTTAAGCAGCTTAGTGCACACACGTGTCTGTTAGAAAGCTACCTGCACACCTGCCTTCCTTTTTCACTAGTATTTACCCCTTGCCGACTTATAAGGCGCCTATACACGTGTCAGCCTCCTTATATACGTCTTCTTGCTTCTAGAGCTAAGCTACTTACCGTCGTTTTCAGCTGCCGCAGGCTGACTGGCAGCTATTTAAAAGAGAATACCCGTTACCTGTATAACGGATCAGGAGGTTATGAGATTAGAGTGTGTATACAAAAAAAAGCTACAGGGGGCATGTGTCTGTCTGTGAGGTAGAGACGATGTGGTAAGCGGCTCAAGTGTAAAACAAAAGCACCTCCTCTTGCCGCAGTGAGTGGCGCGGGACGTCGGCTGGCTAGTTGAATAAGCGTCAGCTTAAAAGATAATCCGTCCACGGGCTGGCGCGTCACACCTGTCGTTAATCACCCCCTGTAGTCTTTGTATACGCAGGTGGTGACCCGGCTTTATCTCTTCACCAGCTATAATCCCATATACATGTAGCGCACGTTACACTCGTTATCTCTCTTTTCATGCTGAGGGATTAGGGGTGGAAGGGTTCAGGTGAAAAGCGATTTGATTCCTCTCTGGAAGAGGGTGGGGCTCTAGGTGAAAACAAGCTTAGACCATCCAGATTAGCCGCTCTCTCGGCTATATAAAGAGCCTCAATTTTTTTTATCTCTGCCCACTTCGTCTTCTTGTACACTATCAGTCACGAGGCAGACGCTCGAAGTAGCAGATGTTTGCAGTATGGATTATACAGAGGTTACCTGCTAATAGGATTTTGTCAGAATAGGGTGAGTTGCTCTTAAAATGACCATTTTAAATGGGTTGTTAATATGGTATCTGATGTTAATGAGCTAACACCTAACATTGAGGATTATGACCTCCCAGAGGGGCGTCTCGCCAAATTCTCCGGTCTTGACTATAGGCTTAACTGTCTAAAGACTGTGGAGCACGTTAATGGGCGGTCTCCTTACTAATTTCACTTGACCAGGCCGGCAGGGTCAACTAGTCTAGGTAATTACAACCACAAGGGCGGCTACTCAACATCCAAGTGGACCTACTACTACGAGATTGTCTTTTTTGACCACTCTGCTGCCGCCTGCTGGTCTGGCGATTACATGCTCTAGTATAGTTCTCCGCTCTTTTCGTCAGATGGCGCCACAATAGTGTTTTTGTACATTTCCACGATACTCGCGAACATTTTAAACGCATAATGACCTATAATAAGCAACAAAGCACACTTCTAATATATTGAATATAAGAAACATGTCAACGTTGTGTATTTCTGATAGAATGAGGCAGATTCTTTGAAATATCAACTAAACTATAGCGAGATTGAAAATACTACACCATAACTAAAGCGATATAAAAGCTATATAAAGTCAGAACTTCTCACGGAACGGCATCTGCAACAGATCACTCAACCATTCGTCTTCAAATGCCACACAGGGTTCCCGTCCAACAGGACTTTGAGCCTTGACGCTTTTGAGGGAGGTTTGATCTTATGTTGCTTAACATGTGGTGTAATTAATCAACACCGCGGCCCCTCTTTAGGGGCCACACAATAAACAAAGAATAAAAAAGGGTAAGCCTTAAGTTTAAAGTGAATCTCCCAGGATTTTGGCGAGGCCGACAAAGGGGGAGGTAACAGATTTAAACTGCAGGAGACTATACGCAAACCTTGATACTCTCAGAGGGGAGCCCCATATTGCGGGCCTGTGGTCAGATCTATCACCTCCAGGGTGCAGTCTGCATGTCATAAATGACCACCACAGACATTGGGATATAATGTTAATCCTACTCCAGGGTCTCCATAATTAGCGGGGCTCGCCTTGAGATGGGAAATTCACTACAGCACTATCTGTCGTTGAAAATGGTGCTCGTGTAGAGTCGGGATGATGTACCAAAAGAGCATTTTATACACAATGATACCCTTGTACAAATGCGTATACCTAGTAGGCTGTGTCTTATCATCAAATCTAAGAGGGTGCGCTATAGTTTTATTATACTTTTATAGACCATTTTAAAATCCGAGCTTAGCTTAGTTCATAGTCTCCTTACCAATTTTCACTTGACCAGGCTGGCAGAGCCAACTAGTCTAGGTAATTATAACCACAAGGGCGGCTACTCAAGATCCAAGTAGACCTACTACTACGAGATTGTCTTTTTGTCCCCTCTGCCGCCTAGTTATTACATCCTCCAGTCTAGCTCGCCACACCCTTTGAGCAGCTCCATTGCCTCGGTAAAAGTGTAGGGGTGTGCTTTCCACCTTCAGTCATCCATAGATTCGATCACCATCACCCCCCTTGAAATGACCTCAGCTGTTAATTAGGGCGTAAAGCAGCCCAACAACCAACCAAGTCCCTGTCAAAGATGTGAATAACGAACGCGCTAGTATAGTTCCCCGCTCTTTCGTCAGATGGCGCCACAATAGGGGTTTTGTACATTCCTACGATGCTCGCGAGCATTTCAACGCATAATGAGCTATATAGGCAACAAAGCGCGCTTCTAATATATTAAAATATAAAAACAATTCAATATTGTGTATTTCTGATAGAAATGAGGCGGTTTCCTTAAATACCAACTAAACTATAGCGAGATGAAAAATACCACACCATATCTAAGGCTTTATAAAAAGCTATAGAAAGTCAGAACCTCACACGGATCGGTATTCTGTCTGCAACGGATCACCCCTGACCCACTGGTCCTCGCATGCCACACACGGCTCTGCCGTGTTTGTGCTTTGAGGTATCACCCATCAAGTGATCCATGCTGCCCAACATGAGGCGTAATTAATTACGCTGATGTTGCATAGCACAGCGGCAGCATCTAACTAACTCTAAGGAGTTAGTCGGCCCCTCTTTAGGGGCCACACAATAAACAAAGAATACCCTGAATCTGGGACCTGCGGGCGAAGGCCCCAACTGTGAAGTCATTATTGGCCACATTGGTAATATCAATTAAAACTTTAGACAACACCCACCTTAAGTATCATTAACGGACAATATCAATAAACTTAGCATCCTCTTGGTTACCACATTTAGCACCAATTTTACAACTCACAGGGGCCACCCTTGAAAATAACACCAGCCTCACCACGCTTTTATTGCTCTGCTGATTTCTCCAATCCAAAACATTGGGTATCTAGTCCAGCTGTGAGCTCATTAGGTCAGCCCTTTGTCGGCCTCGCCGGCAAGTCCCGGATTCAGTATAGAAAGACTAAGGGAGCGGGGAGTAGGTCTTTAAGTTTAGCGCTATCTGTGTCATTAGACCATTCTTAAAAATCGACATGTGACATGAATAAAAAATTCTCAATTACTGTATAAGTAGGCGCCTCAACTCTTCCTTCAAATTCCGGCCTTGCGGGTGGTCAAATTTTAAAAAAAATTCCTAGTAGACTATGGTCCCAAGAGTCCGATTGTATCAATTACGGTGCCCCTACATTTTCCCCCTTAGTGACACTAGTGACAACGCCTTTTTCACTTAGGGTCATGTGACATGGTCATTTCTTAAAAATCGACATGCGACATGGGACACGTTCATCTCAAACCCTTAGCCTCTAGAGAGTTCAAAATAGCGCTGCCGCTGTAGTCTGCCCGTTTCTGTGATCAAATATGCACCCTTCCTAATAGCACCCCCACTGGTGCATTGCATAAAAATAGCCCTCCTGACCTCATTTCTTGAGCTATAAAAAAACACAAACCCCTCATTTTAATCACAATATCATGGCAGTCAACATGAATGGAGTCATTAGTGGAGAAAGATAAGAGTCTCTGTTTTCTGTAGCCTACAATATTATGGTGACATTCTTCATGTCAAAATGTAATAAATAAATATGAGTTGTTAAAACTTGTTACCATGGGGATGTTGGTAATTGTGTTCTTGAAGACGTATGTGAAATCCAGATGTATGTGCCTCTGCCCAACAATGACCCTAGCCGTTTTAAGTAAACCTGTTCTGTCTGAGTTAGAAGGGTGCCTAGGGCCAGAGCTACAGAACCCCTAACTGCTGTGAAAGTGCCCCTCTCCTGCCTAGATCACAGAAATGGGAAATATGTTCAGATGCATTCACCATGATATTTCTGGATCTAAGCAGATCTGAAAAGCTCTCATAGAGATCTATACTAATGGAACCACTATGTATTTTTTAACTCATTTTTCAAAAATTTATCAAACTCCCTACCTTAGCGCCCCTATAAATAGGGTTAAGTACCTGTCCGACTCCCCTACCACTGCTGCTGGAGGAGTACCGAGAACTACCCTCTTTTTAGAAAACTAAGTAAAAATATCCTTCTTCATGTCCAGTTACATACAATGTCGATCAATTTGACACTGTAGCAGCATGTCTCCATATCTGTATGCTGCATAAATGCACAATACACGGTTCTGCACGCACTTAAACCAAGGCTAACATGGGTGACCTATATAGATGTGATACTCTCGTTTTCGGGGCTAGTAGAAATTAGGCGGCTAATATAGACGTTCCGGGTTCGAACCCTCACTAAGTTTTAGTCAAGACGTCTAGCCACAGGCGCCTTAGGCGACGAAAGCGCGTCAAGGCGTTTACAGGGTTCGAACCCGTGAGCTGCTCCTTGGGGTCACAAAAAACGCTTCAACCTTAAAATCCCATAGGAAAAAAATGTTGGGTTTTTGGACTTTAGGCCTGAATTTGGGGGTGATCCCGGGCTGATAGAAAAATAATTCTTGGACGAGCGGATAGCTCTGGATCTCTTTTTATCTAAAACAGCGAAAAATTGATTGTGGTTCCGCCGCAATTCATCCGACGAGGGGTAATCAGCCCCCCCCTCTGCCAATCATGGCAGTGAATTTAGACAGCGCGCAATCTCTCGCAGCCACCGCGGACGGACCAATTAGTCCTGTCGGCATCTTAGTATGGTTCGTGTGACCTACTTAGAGGCTCACACGGTGGGGGTGTGTCCGGCGTTCGGCGCGCTGATTGGCTACTGGTGGGAGGTGCTGTGCTGCGTCAGGAACTTTACCTATTTGGGACGGGTGTTAAAGGCGCACTGAGTTGAGGTGCACCTTTAAGCAAGAGCCGATCCGGCAGTCGCGTTGGTAGCCTTACTACCCGTCGCGCATTTAACTAGAGGCTTAAGTGTGACAAATGACGATTCTTTGTCGACGCGACTACTAACATCAGCAGCATCGGCAGCAGCGGTAGCAGCATCGGCAGCAGCTATAAGGTGAAAACATGTTCAGACACGGTCGGCGTGTGAGACCTGTCCAGGCACGTCCGAGCAGGTTCGAACGTGTCTGAACATGTTCCGGAGTGCAAGACGCGTGCACACACAGACCGAACAGACACACACAGACCCACACACCCCTATGTAGTGTGGGATGTAAAAGAAACCCTTGTCTCGGTAAAAGGGCCATAGATTCGATCACCATCACCGCCCTTGAAATGACCATAGCTGTAAACTAAGGCGTAAAGCAACCCACACACCCACACACCCACACACCCACACATTTTTCTGTATGAGCCTTCAGACCTGAAGCTGCTCAGTGTACGGGACTAGGTTTTGTCATAGGCCCTACGGACGCTACTCAAGGGGGAATAAGAGAGCTGTCTCACCATGACATGGGCTGGCTGTAGTTTTTTATGTTTCAGTACCTACAACCAAACAGCCAGTACCCACCCCAGGGCTTCATGTCGCACGCGGGAAAAGTATAAAGATTCGAACGGTGGCGCCAACTGTCGGAATAGCGGGTACACTACGTCAGTAGTTCTTTTGTTCTCCGCTGAGTGACTGGGCGAAATGTAGTCAGTAGCTCTATTTTCTGTGCACTGTTCTGTTCATTTTCTACACTTAACGCTTAAATAGACCACGTGTTTGTACAAGCTAGCCGTTTTTATCAGTGCAAAAATTAAATAAGCATCTGATAGAACAATAAAAAAATGAGAAAGTAATCCAGCACTTAGTATAACGCACCAGTTTTATCATGAGACACCGAAAGTCTGTTTTTTTTCGGGTGCATAAGACAGTCGACTGAGAGCTCCAAACCAACCAAAACGTACCAGAGGGCGATCTATCTCAGAACGAACCCGACAGGGCAGGGGCCTTCTACACCCCGGCTCTGATGAGCAAGCGAGGGCCTATTCCTCTTTTGAGGTGGGCCCAAAATTGAACAAAAGAATAAACTCAAAAAAAAGCCTTAGGATTGAAAGAGTTGTAGATACTGATTTTAACGAGGAAGTCGCATTCATTAGTTTACAAATAGCCAGTGTAAGTACGCCCATGTATAGGAGAGAGACCTTGCTTATTTCTTATAGGGTTGTAAGATAGTCACATCATGATGCACATCATCATAAACGCAATCATGATACATTTCATTGTAAGTAGACGAACCAGTAGACTCGCCTCTCTGCCCTCTAAAAGAGAGGGCAGAGAGGCGAGTCTCACTCTTAAAAACCCTTCCCCTCCCCTCCCCCCTCCCCCCCCTCCCCCCCTCCCCCCCCCCATGCATCTTAAAGAGTGCCCCCCAGAGTGCCCCTCCCCCCCCCTAAAAAAAAGAGCCGCATTTTTAAATTATTTTTTAGCAAGCTTTCAGCTTGCTTTTTCTTTTTTAAAATTTATTTATCCATAAAAATCTCAAGTGACTTATTTTGAAATTCACGCCAACCTAGTAGTCACGTGACCCCCTTAAGTAGGTCACTTCCAGTCACGTGACCTATTTGAATTTCCCGCCAACATGGTGGTCACGTGACCCTCTTAAGTAGGTCACTTCCGGTCACGTGACCTATTTGAATTTCCCGCCCAAAGGTCACGTGACCGGAAGTAGGTCACTTCCGGTCACGTGACCTATTTGAATTTCCCGCCAAAAGGGAGGCCTCTCATTGGCTGCTTTTGAATTTCCCGCCAAAAGGGAGGCCTCTGATTGGCTGCAGGTCGATTGAGTAATAAACAGTACTTAACTATAGTCCCGTTCCGATACATACTATACTACTGAAGACCTATACTTAACTAAAGAAAACCTTTTTTCAGAAGCCTAGGTTTTTTTAGACTGGTTACTTTCATCCCTGTCTTTGTAATTATGTGGGACGAGGTTTGAGGAGAGTGGGTATAATAATGGTCAGCTATCTTTGTATCAACTACTCTGTGACTGTGTGCCCTGGTGCAGTGCTGCCATCTGGTTAAAGTTCATGGCAAAACATAAAGACCCAGCCAGGCACCCTGGATGTACACCAACCCGGTCGGTGTTATACCAGTGCCATGTCCCCAACAAACATGACGGCCAGCGGAGACGCATGGGCTGGGCATGTTATGTCATGTTACAGCAGATGGAAGGTGGGGTGTTGCAGACAGAACAAAGTCGGCCTTTGACCCTTGGTCAAGGTGAAGATTACGCTGGGAGTCTCTGCGTCCGTTTCACTACCGCAGGCATAGAGCCTCACCCCCCACCTACCCCTCTACCCCCGCTGGTCAAGGCCACGACCAATACACAAGGCCTACAATACACAAGGCCTACAATACACATGGCCTACAATACACAAGGCCTCCAACACACTAGTCCGCAGGGTAATACACAAGGCCTACAATACACAAGGCCTCCAATACACTAGTCCACAGGGTCAGGGGTCATGTGCACTGGAGCGGACAGCACAGGATAGCACGGCTGAGGGCCGATAGGGCTAGCTTTGAGCCGGTCCCATATGGAGCGATAGGGTAACGGTAGCGCAGTACGGGGGCGGCTTCCAGTCTAGGTGAAGATATGTTCCTAGCATGCAGCAGTCGAGCAGAGTTCTAGTGGAAGCTGCCTCAGTGATTGATACCTGGGTGAACTGTCTCGCTCTTTCAGCCAAAAACGCCCTTGCAGAACAATGCTGTCTGTTCCTATGCTCGTACATCATATCCATGTCATAGATTTCATAGAGAGTTTCTATGCCAATAAGCCTATTTCTAGGGTCTCCTATCACTTGTTCTGCAGAACCTGTATAGGCCATGAGCTACTGGCACCCCTCGTGCACGCCCCCCCCCCACAACTCACCCCCATAGCTTTTTTTTCTTCCTTAGGGTCCCTAGAACAAGATTCAAGATGTTAACATTCAAGATGTTAACATTGAATATCTTGGGATGCACTACCGGTTTTGGCTCGTTATCCATGTGCGGGTCCATGCCATTTTTGGGTCTGTTTTTACATCACAAAATGTTGGAGGTATGACCAGATTTTGACCTCTAATAGCACCTTCCCATCACAGTATATCTAAGGTAAGGGACTCATTTGAAAGAAAACATAATTTCCTATTCATGGATGGTTGTTATGTGCATGAGAATTGAGAATTGGCGGTGCCAGAGGCTGAGGAACATTGGAGTTTGAACTCGCAAATTGGAAGTTTTCACTGAGACACTACAAACATCGATATAACAACCCTTTATCCCACATTTGCCAACCCAATCTCATATGATATCAATAGAACAAACCCTTCTGATTAATTTGAGCCATAGAACAGCATTCTGTGAAGACTACAAGTAGATCTACTGTATCAGGATCATGGATGCTCCATTGAGACAAGAGTGCTTCATTTTATGGTATTTTGCTCTCCACCCAGTGTAAAGGTGAATTTATTTCATCCTAGACCTTTTACAATGGGGTTAAATCTATAAACCTAGAAAAAATGGTCATTAAGAATATTCCTGTTGCTATTTAACAGGATTGTGTGCAGAGGCTGTAAATGGTCAAAATCCAAGATGGCAGCCAATTAATTAGAATTCTGCTTTGCAATGTATAAATAAGGAGTCTAGAACAATTCTGATGACACCTACCTCTAAAAAATCCACCCCAAGGGTTACCATCGGGTAAATAGATTTATCCTAGAACCAGTGGTTGCCTAGCAACAGTTGATTTGCACAGTAGCAATCTAAAAAGCATGCTCATAGATAGTTTTTGCCATAGCATTTCATCAAAAGTCAAGTACGGTTGAATGTACCTACATACACCAAATTATATCATACAATGACCCAGCAAATTAGTTCCAGATTGTTTCACCCTGTTTTACCCCTGGAACTGTGTGCTCATTTCGTGCATTTTGTGTGACATGTATACCATGTAACAGACTCACACACACTGACACAGTGTTCCATGGAACAGATTCACACAGTTCTGACAGATTTTTAAAAAGCTTATTCACACCAAATGACAAAATATATAATGCCCTAAACCAAAATGTAGTCATGTATTTTTAGTTTCATTATGAATTACTAAAAGATAGGAAATATTTTAATACTTTTTACAACCAGCAGTATTTGACATAGATAGTCATAGCACACTATTGGTGTGTGTGCTGCTGGTTTGTACAAACTCATTCGATCAGGTTCCTAGCATTTCAACATAGGGCTGATGAATATATGTACCATTATAACCATCAACATTAGAGTTCACATGAGCAGCAGGAGATAGCCAGGCTTTTATCCAAACATGATGACCAGAGGAAAGGTGTCTAGCATCTGGACCTATTAATGCTGCTTTCATTAAAATGATATGGCATCTATTTATATACATAATGAATGTTAATAGAAGGACAGGTGCATTGTCTGATTCACAATACATTGGGACCCTGTTTAGAAACTTATAGCTAAAGAAAATAGCTTGGAAACATTTTTGTGCCATGGTACATGATGCTGTGTGAATATGTGTGAATTTGTGTGAATATGTGTGAGTATGTGACACTTCTTGTCCTATTGGGTATGGTGTCATATTGTGCCAATTAATTCCATAGGACAACAGTCACACAAAGTGCACGTTCCAGAAACTAAGTCAAACTAATTTGCTGGGGAGTGATATAGGGGAAACAGAATAGATCCATTGGAACAAGTGGCTGTCAAGCAACTGGTGGTTTCCATAGCAACCAGTGGTTTGCATAGCAACCAATGCAAAAATACATGCTTGCCTGATGTAAAACTGCCATTATTCGAGAGATGATGTAATACAAAATGTTTTGGAAATACAGATTATACATTACAGGTTCCCACTTAAATAAAATATACTATTACCAGTGATTAATATATGTCGCTACCTTTGAGCGTACATGACAGCTATTTGATAGAGAAGATGTAAGGGATCAGATGAATGTATAACTTAAAGTTTGTAACTCTGTAATTGGTGACCTATGTGACAGTGGTGGTGTTGACATATGGCATACTTATGCCCTAGAGGAAAGGTCACCATGGGTAGGGGCGGGGCACAGGCATTTACCCTATAGGACCAAACATGCCGAGATGTGAGTTGCTTTCCAAGAATGGGAAGTCTTGGTGTAGGCCTATCATGTATCGAAGAATGGCCATAGGCCTAGATCTATCACATGATAACCTTTCCCTGGATGAATTCTGATATACATGTAACGATATTTGGGCGTTGCCCACAGACTTCATGGGAGTTTACACACACAAGCAAAACAATTGCATAGGTGTCCCAGTCAATTCTTATAAAAATTGTGTATAAATTTGGTATTAGATATGATTTTTCTTTGGATGTAGACACATTCTGGAACTCTGTTTCCGTAGATATAGTGGCCAGAGAAACCTTTATGTGTTGATCTTGTATCCCTCTAGGGGATTACAGGTTCGACAATGACACCAAAATATTTGTAATGTGAGAACATATTTCTTCCGTGATAATACCTTCTATGATCAGTTATTGCCTAGCCATAGGTCACATATTTGCTGATTTCAAAGGCAGTCAACATAAAAAACCATTTATGAGAATCCTAAATTTACCAAACCGCACACATATGATCCCTTAGATTTCAGTGATGTCATTCACTGCCTAAATCTCACGAGAAATTACAAGCTCAGAACTAACATGGCCGCACAGACGGAGCCACCCAAATTATCGCTACACCAAAGACCAAGGATGATAAGCTTACTAGGTATTCCTCTGGCTACACCCTGCTAGCCAGCCGACTAAAATGTCTCAACTGCGGCTCAGACACTTTTAGACCTGCGTGCCTTATGGCCTAAGTACTGTTTACACATGCCCATAGATCTATTTAAATTATTATCATGTGTGTCATCCAACTTCCAATTTTATTCACGACTTACATTACTCAAGAAAACATTGAAACATCTGGCACCCATTTGGATCATCATCTTTGCTTGAAACACTCTTTATACTTCCAAATTCTGAATCTAAATATACTAAGGAAGATTCTTTCCCAAAGATGGTTCAAGGCTTAGCACCAGCTTAGAGCATTCATGATAATCTAGTTATTATAACTAGAATATCATCATGTGCAAGTTGAGATAAATGTCTATAACTCGGTTTAATATAAGTTAAGGATAATTCAGACAAACTGGTCGCGGGACCCTGTGGAGATGTTCAGAACCTTTAGAAACTCACTAACCCCACCTGGGGGACATTCTCTGGATATTTAGAAATTCACAGACTCTCCTGGTGTGTGTTCGTTCAGGGCTAATTTTTGAAAATGTTTTCGTAAGCTTCCCCAAGAGAGCCTTAAACCTTGACCCTCGGATTTAGAAGCAGGCACCCAACTGCCTGAGCTAGCCAGGCAAGTGTCAGCAAGGTCTATTTATGAGATAGTCCATGGTTCATGACTATAGTTTAGAATGTTCCATTTGGATGATATGTTGGCTATTCATTTCCTAAGTTATCATAAAAATTATAATGATAATCCACTCTGATATTTTGATATGTTACAGTATGGATATGTCCCCAACCTATGACTTAGTCTGGCGAGGAGTCCATGAACCATTTTAAACTCTGTCATTTTCAATTTTCTGTGGAAGGCCAATCACTTCCATATTTAGGTTGAGCATTGTCTATACTGTAAACGTATTAATTTTCGCTCAGTACATATTTTCGCGCATTTCGCGCACATACCTATGTGCGCGAAAATATGATGTTGTAAATGACCTATACTGTAAACGTAGATATTTTTGCGCAGCTAAATTTTCGCGCACCTAGTATATAAAGCCATTTTCGCGCAATCATATTTTCGCGCATATGCAATCAGGTGATCTTTAGCTACATGCCAGTTTTTACGGTTTTTCAATCGGACAATTATTAAAGGTTTTACAGCTCGAAATTAATGTTCAAATATTTTGCCCCAAAAGCCCAAAAGTGGTGAGGAGGGGGGTTCCAAAATTGTTCCATTGTGGAAATATATAGCCCTGTATTATCATATTGATAGTCAGGATGTGATTTTTCCTGTATATAAGATTTCATAATTGAGTCTCTACTGCAGTGAAATATAGAGTGCCAGACATCATTGGAAAGCTAATTTTTTGTGCAAAATTTTCGCGCACATCATATTTTCGCGCACATAGGTATGTGCGCGAAATGCGCGAAAATATGTACTGAGCGAAAATTAATACGTTTACAGTAATACGTTTCAAGGGGTTTATATGCTATTTTGAGATAGTCTGAATGACCCTTAAACGAAATCCTATATAAAGTCTATAGTGGCATATTCAAGGTAAGACTCTTTTGCCTATCTGGCGAGGTTTGGCCTGACGTTACAACTAATAAACACCGCAATAAACATTAGGCTTAAAGAGAGTTAATCCTGGGAGGATGTGCTCTGTGATGCCCATGTCCAGTGGGAAATCACACCGACCCGTAATGCAGTAGCCTAGAAGGAGATGGAAATGTCGCATTGGAGCGGGCGTTATTGGGGGCAGTGATTGTGTCAATGGGCCCATCTATACATGCGCTGGTCAGTCTGGATGCATTTGCCAGATTGACACTAAGAGGATTTGTAACCTGCTTATTGGTGCGATTGGAATACATGTAGGCTAGTATGATAATTACTTAACACTATATATCAGAAATTACCAATGGAAGAATTATGACACAATTGGACCGAATTTAAAAAAAAAGTTTGTTTCAGGTCACCAGACCGACCCTAGCAAAACAGGGCCGACCCTACGTTATTTGTGGAATTTTGAAGAAAAATTCACATTTCTACACTTTTTGGGTCATTTTTATGGGTTACACAGAGGATGGTTGCCAATACTTTCATGTTAAAAAAATAAAATAAAATAAAATAAATATCCGACCTACCGACCCCAGTCTTTCATCCCGTGTTACCTGAAACATGCCTTTCTTTTTTTTGGCCTCCCCAAGTCCTCGATAGGAATGTTGGGATGGTCCTGCCTGGCACAACGACAGATTATTCTCTCGATTGAGACATTGTATACATAATTATATACACTCCTTAAATCAACTAATCGTTAGTCTCAACAAATGAACATAGGTTGATATGGCGTGATAATTTCCCCCCGCCTACTTAGACCTAGAGAAAGCGTTTGATACCTTGAATCATCATAGATAATTAATAAATCTTGGTTTAGGCAAAGTGGCTACGGATCGTATGTCACTATCACTATACATGTCACAATCGATATGTGACGGTACATAATGGATGAGATGTCATGTTGAGCGATGGGGAAGACGGTGAGATAGAGGAGGGGGGGGGGGTATTTGACTCAATCAATGGAAATTGTAAAACGTATGAATCAAATGAAAATAAAGATATTTTAAACAAAAGAAAAGTGATATGCAAAGAGTAATTGACATGATGATCCAAATGGGTGAAAGATGTTTGAGTGTTTTCTTGAAAGTTGTGAATAAAAGTGGATCAAGTTTGTGATGCATCATTATTTATAAATGACGCTGGACCCCAACCTTTCATAACTCTAAAAAAGAAGGATTTGTGATGGGGGGAGGGCGGTTTTGACTTTGTCTCTGGGGAATAATCGATACTGAGAGAACCATAGTATTCCATCTGGCCTGTGAATGCTATGATATGGTTGTGTTTTCTTCTATTGCTGCTAATTTACCTCATAGCTTGATTGTCCATACAGCAGCGGAGGCAATAACCACTATTTTTTCTTAAGGGGTAATTACTACCCGTAGAAAGGCCTATGCCTATCTCCAGTTCCATTGATGTCTATACAAAGCAAATGTCCATAGTATAGCACAAAATATGACCTATCGGACCACAAAGCGTTCAGATGACAAGTGGCCTATCAGTGCATGGGGTGTGGCGATTATCGTGGGAGAACAGATAAGTAACTGTCAGATCAGAACTTATCTACCACACCCAGCAATGGGATCCCGATGGGCTTACAAAGGAGATAGAAACTTTTGGAAATATTTATAGTATAATCCTCTTTATCTATATAGCGGTGAACCTTTCAGAAATCCATTAACCACGCCTATTTAAATGTCATTGACGTCATTGATGAGCACCCCCCCCCCCCTGACGTCCCTAACCCATCTCTATGGGACTCTATACTCTGTTCTCATACAAAAGCAGACCTAACGGGCCGTGGGAGTAGTACCCTGAGCCCAGTGCTCATGAATGTGTCTGGGCAGTGAGCAGCTCCCAGCGCCTCCCGCCTAGCACGAGCAGCTCGCACCTGGCCCAGGTTCATTATCACCCGGCAGCTCTCTTGCCTAACAGCCATGTCCCGGCCAGCCATGCCCAGCCACCAGCCACAGGAGAGGACCCTGGCTCTCTGGCTGACCGTAGTGGCCGCCCTCCTGGCCACAGTTCCAATTGGCGCTGTGACCATCTTCAACAGCCCTCAGCTACCCAACGAGGATCTCTACCAACCTGGGGACATCATCCTTGGAGGTCTGGTGCGTCTGTATTACCCCACCCCAGATGGACATTGCAGCAAGGCCCTGGCACGGGTGGGCATCCAGGTGGCACAGGCCATGCTCTGGGCCATCGACAATGTTAACAATGACCCCACAGTGCTCCCCAATACTACTCTGGGGTATGCTCTCCTCAACGACTGCGGCCGTGAGGGTGTGTCTCTAGCACGGGTCACCAAGTTCCTGCCTCCTTCCCCCTGCCTGGAGGCTGGATGTGGAGGCAGTATGGACCCCACAGGCCCCAACCCCTTCTACAGAGTGGCCGGCGTGGTGGGGCCTTACTCCAGCTCCTTGTCAGTGGCCGTGTCCTCGGTCCTGTCCCTCTACCAGGTGCCCCACACCTCCTGGTCCGCCACCAGCCAAGAACTCTCCGACAAGGCAAGGTAAAGTCTACATTATAAAGAATAGAAAACGATCTTCTTCACAGTGAAGAATGAGTTTTCTGTTGTCTTTAAACATGTTTCATCCGCTTGTTATGTCTCCCGTCGGAAAGTTACCACTTTACCATTGGGTAATTTACTACCTGCTGCTGCATTCCATTCAGGCGACCTTCACAGACTAGTTGCGTTGTCTAGACAAGAATATGATGACCCTTGACTATAACTGTAAGGTGATGTACAACGTCATAAGTCCGGCTTCACAACAAGTTAAGGGCCTGTCAAAGGGCAATCATGAGTCACTGATAGTACAGACGGTAATTACGTTCTATCTATTTGGCTAATTTTGGAAATGGTGATGTTCTTATCCACTTTTCATAGCATTATAGGACAACAGAAGTTATAATCGACGTCAAGAACATGCACCATCTTATAATGAAGCGGCGCTATAATGTCAGAACTTAAAAGAGAGATATAGACCAAACTCAATTATTCTGTCTTCACTCTGATCCAAGGCTAATATAAAGCAGACAAAAATAGGACACCAATATCGGCATGTTGAGATCGTCCGGCAGTCGTATCAATATTGTATTGCATTGGCGCAATAACGGTGCCAACCAATCGGCCTTTATTCTATTCAGGAAGGATATGAACTATGACGCTGACATATTTTAGATGCTGCGATAAAATATTTAGAAGCGGTGTGTAAAACATGAACATAGCCTAATGGCTCCCAATAGAAATAATAACAGAAGGTCCTATGGGGCATAGCACTAATGCATCTGAAACCGACTACGGTAATCCAACACATGCCTCCTATTTGCACCATGCTTATGTTACACTAATTAAACAACAATGTACTGCATTGAGGTCGGATATTCGGGTTTGTAGTTGCATACTGTTACAGTTTTGACCTCACATTTATATATTATATAGCCTACTGCTTTTATCACAAACACAATATCATCATTAAAGTCACATTTGTATAAACTATTCACTGCACTTATACAACACATCATTGATCAACCAGGTTTACATACTAATTATAGGCACAACATGGAGATTCCATCGTTATTCTATTACTCATATTAGAGACTTCAGCCCATGTTTATACATGTATATGCTACTTAAATATAAATATGTAGCATTGAACAGCCATTTCCACGTTCACCAATTACATTGGTAGGGCGTAGCCTGCACTGCAAAGGCACAGCTTTAAAGTCCCATGTTCGTATACTACTTGCATTGTATAACACACACACACAATTGAAGTCCCATTCTCATATACTACTTCTCTCACAAAACAGCTTATAAGTCCCATGTACATGGACAATGCATAGACACAGGAATTAGATCCCACTTTGTATACTACCTACGCTCTAAAGCAAAACATTTCATATACTACTTATACTACAAAGACACAGAAGTGAGACCCATTCCCACAGGCTGCTTACACTGTACAGTGCCCTCTGCACTACTAACGCCACAGGTGTTAACGTTGAACTGCCATTTCTATGGTACTGCTTGGTACACAACTTTTTTAATTCATTCCAAATAACGAATGATCACCGATTACCAATGGCTAGTGCGTGGCCAAGACATATACTCTGAATAGAAGGATTTGGCGAGCCCTCATGCTGGGAAGTCTAATCCTCTATTACAAGATCATTGCATGCATACGTACATTTCATTGACATAAGACCCCATTGAGAAACTCCCTCAAGGTATTATTAACGAGTAACTCACCGTCAGCTGTCCTTCACACTCTTAGATATCAGAGTTTTATTGTTGTCATTTAAATAGTTTTATGGTGGACGGTCGACCTGGGGGAGACCGTGCTCCCCAGAATGAAGATTGAATATTATCAATTGCCCACCTGGAGTTTTATCAATTAGCCTGCCCTTTGTCGGCCTCACCAATTCCCATGTTTATGTACAACTTACACTGCCAAATATATCACTAAACTAAAGGGCTTTTGACCATCTCATCACTATTATAATGTTACCCTCTAGTTCTTCTATACTCACTCACTATACATAAGCCCAGTCAACATTAACTAGTTACAGCTGTAACTCTCAGATGGGGCCGAGGGCTGTCTGAGAGTTACGGACAGAAGGGTCAGTTTTCTACTGATTGTGCATATTCTTACCAATCATGTAGATTTCTACACCCAATCAAGACACACTATGAGTGGCTGTTTATACATGTACTACTAAAGACCTTAATTGGGTGAGATGAAATGTACAAACTGGTAATTATAGGCATGTCTAGACCAATTGAAGGGTGTCATCAATGCAGTACAGGCTTTCAGCCTTCAACAACTATGCTCTTCAAAATCCTCTAATGTGTAGAAATGATTCATAAACTAAAAATTCTAAAAACAGACAAAGGTGAGGAATATGTTGAAGATGGTCACTATGCAGTATCATCTCTCTAAATACCATATCAAGCACAGGGGGATGCGAGGAAAAAAGTCCTCGCAAAACCAGAGCTTTTCCTGCACCAAGATCCTATACCCACAACGCTAGTGGCCGTGGGGATGTAGCCTATACTAACATTAACCGGCTATTCCATATATATCATTTACAATACAAAGATTCACTCAGAAAAACAGTGTAATTTGAAACTATTTTATGTCAGGTCCACATTAAATAGGCTGAGATTCCACAGTAGTGAGAATTGTTTTATTCACTATAAAATGTGTTGCCACTATGGGAAAACCTTTGTTGAACACTACAGTCCATCTCTGCTATTGTGTGTGGTCACTCTTCTATGTGGATATTGCTGTCATGACTCTCTTAGTATGTGGATTTGTGACCCAATGAATGAAAAAAGCCTATTGCGAACACGCGCTTTCACTTTAGATATGAATGTAAAATCTAAAGTAATATATCAGCCACTGGTTCTCAAGCACCACACAATGGAATTGGATTCAGTTGATCTAGGCAGTGTAAAATAGGTCTATCTAGCCCATTGTCGTCGCACAAATACACCTTCAAAACACCTGTGGAATTTAATTGGAAATGTTTGTTTTTTTCGTTTTGCATAAAGCACCTTGTATAATTTACATTTAAAGTATCGCCAATTATACAGACTATATTAACAACCTTATCTCTCTAAAGTGCCATTGACTGAAGCTGTTATACCATGCAGTTTCCCATATGGCATGAGCCACACTAATCAGTATGGACGGCCCTGTTAGATTTATGCAAACATCAAGTTTGACATTCCTGTCAGTTCTGCCTAATTGAATTAGGTCAACGCAATATCAGATAAATGTGGCAGTCACAAATTGAAAAAAAAAGAAGAGAAATATAATCGACTGTTCAGTTGCAAATATGCTTGGTTCTTGTTCGGGGGGGGGGGGGGGAGGCAATCCATCCAAATAACTGATTTCTTTTGACTAAATTTATCAATAGGTTGGTCAGTTTATCATATTGAAAATGTTTGATGAGATATATATCTTATGAACGCCACTCTCATACAGCATGTTAATACATTATTGTTGTATAATAATTGTATTTATTACCAGGTAAATTAAAAGAATACATATATATCATAAGCACAGCAACACGGAAGTTTTGATTGTCGATAAATCGAGCCATATGACATAAAAGAATACAACTAAAGCATACGGCGTTTTTATTGTCAGCTGATCAACATTTACATAGCTATTGGCCACCTGGCACGAAGGATGGCAATGGCAGTACTTGTCTGGCTGCTTTCATTAATCTATATTATGTAGGACAGAAAATGGTGCAATTGCCTAGACACAGATAGTGTGTTAGGTGAGGTTGAGTTTTATAAGGTTTTATTCAAATGTTAAATCCATGTTAGGCATCTTGCATACAGCAAACTTGGATTTGCATTTTCCCTCAGCAGAATGAAAGATACTCAACCTGTTAAGCATGGGTAGTCAGCATCTATCTCGATGGTAAACATAAACATGATCTACTACAAATGTACCATATATCATAACAATTAATATACAATAGGAATTGTCCAATGGATGCTTATATAAATACAGAAAAAAAATGTCAGTGTATATGCAAGCACATATCTTGCACCTTTTTCCAAATCACCATTACCGGTGTATCTAATGATTTAGGTCCAATATATATAAGTATCAAACACTAATCAGTGTGTTTAAAGTGGCATGGTCCGATTCTTTTCCAATTTTTAAATCCTACTTAAATGTGTTCAAAGTGTTCTTAGAATAACATATCCGGAGGATTGGGCACAGAAAAACATCCTTAATGAGCCAAATTAAAGGGTCCTATGGCCTAAAGTATAGTCTTTTACAGTGAATTCTCAATGAGTGGACTTATAGTGTGCACTCCAAAAGTCTTAAATTGAGCAGAAAAAGACAATTTGCTGATTTCCAAGCTAAATTCTGGCCAATAATGTTAAATAAAGTAGGTGGGCATGATGTATAGCCATATTGAACATTCTTGTTCATTTTGAACAAAATTTATTTTTGAGCCCTTACCATCGGACCATGCCACTTTAAGACCCATTTTCCATTAGTCGAATTGAAGGTCATATCGGTTGGTAGACCCACTACAGCCAACGATCGGCAGTAAGCGTCGGTAGCCCCATTGGCAGGGAGGGCAGCCAGAAACAACTTTTATGTGGGTCCATCGGCCGACAGCACGCCTCAATCGGATAATGGAAAATGGGCCTATCATAAGGGTCAAGCTAGATGCATAGTGGACACAGCCATTATTTGATCGGGTACTGGCAAGATAAACACTGGTGACAGCTGTTACAATGGGAACCAGTTGAGCCCTAAGAATTCCATAAGAAAAAGAAGGAATTATCGCATTGACCTATGTTTCCCGCTATGGGCCTAGGAAGAGATCAGTGTCTACAGCACATCAAACAAATCAATAGTTTGATCGTAATCCGTAGGCTAACACCTATATAGACTCAATGTGCTAGCTGTACTTCTAGGTAAGATGATAAAATCGACATCTAGCCGGCACACCAGCTGTGCATATAAATCTACATGTGATGGGCAGTGTCTAGTATATCCGCACTTAGTGCGGCTGTGAGTAGTCTATGGAAAGGGCCGATAGCAGCAGGCTATGACATAAGTCTGATTTATCCTACTTCGGGCTATACACACAACATTAATCCTGTAGACAATGACCACCAAAATATTATTGTATTCATTGTGATCTCTCCGTATTACGGAAGCCGACGTGGGTCAGCATGTAGACATGCCTATGTCTCTTAGTAATTTTGCACACAAGCCATACATAGTAGTATAGAGACTATTTATGTGTTAATGTGTAGGCTGTCAAGTGTAAAAATGTGCTGTCAGTCTGTCAATTACTGTATTCTAGCTTGATGTCAATGGAAAATATTAGCTGTCTGTCTGTCAACTTCCTTATTGATGCTTGTGACAGGTATCCTTTAAGCTTGGGAGCAATGAATGAGGGATACATGGAGGGTCAAAGCTGTGGGTGAGTGAGTGAGTGAGTGAGTTAGTAAGGGAGGGACGGAGGGAGGGAGGGAGGGAGGGAATGAGTGAAGGGAGGCAGGGAATTAATGAATGAGTAAGTGAATGAGTGCGTGAGTGAGGGGAGGGAATGACTGAGGGGGAGGGAGTGAGTGAGGGGAGGAAGGGAGAGAGAGAGTCAGGGATGGAGGGAGGGAAGAAGTGAGTTTGATCGAGATTGACACATTGCCCTGCCCTGCAGCACCCTGCCCTACCATGCCATGTCCTGCCACACCCTGCCCTGCCCTGCCCTCCCCTGCCATGCCCTGCCATGCCTTTTCCGTCCATACCTTTGCCCATCCCCCTCCCACCTCCCAGGCTTAAAGGATGCCTGTCAGAAGCTTCAATAAAAGTAGCTGACAGACAGACAGACAGAAAATATCTCTCCTTGACAGCAAGCTGAAAGACAAAAGTTGACAGACTGACAGCAGGTTTTCATGGTTGACAGCAATGCAAACATGCATATGTATCAAAGCCTACATATGGTATCACTAAGAGACACAGTGCACGTCTATGGCCCTCGTCGGCTTCCGTAATACGTAGACTTTAAAATGGTTGGATAAATAGGTGGTGATAAATGGAGTAGAATATGCCTATAATGACCAAAAAACAGTAGTCAATAGCCATAGTCAACAGGTTAGGGTAGATTCACCATGAGTCGGACACATAACAAGACGGACAGGGACATTTGAGGTTATTTATGTACAATACAACTTCTAGTGTTAGTTTTATGGAAAGAATCAACGTTACCATTGTTCACAAATAAAGAGCTTAAAATGCTTGAATAGCCAAAAAAGCAAGTGTCCGTCTCAGGGTATGTGTCCGACTCTAGGTGAATCTACCCTAACTTATATCATAACATTTCTGCTTGCCTGCTCAAAATAACATTATGATCTGTACTGTCTTGTACCAAAACTAATACTATCTTTCTGTTGTGAATCCTTCTACATGTTCAGGTTTGCCTACTTCTCACGGACACTGCCCCCTGACCAGTTCCAGGCAGCGGCCATTGTGGACATGCTAGTGTACCACAACTGGACCTACATCTCTACCTTACACTCAGAGGGCAGCTATGGCGTCAACGGCATCCGTAACGTACAGAAACTAGCCAAACAGGCCGGCATCTGTATAGCCTACGCCCGCGAGCTGAAGCCGGATGACTTGGAAGAAGACTACGATAACGTCATTGTTCAGTTGAGGAAGAATTCCAAGGCTAAGGTGGTGATTGCTTTTACAGTTGGGTACTCTGCTGAGGGCCTTCTCAGGGCCATCCGCAGGGCTAAAGCCACTGAGTTTATCTATATCGGTAGTGACGGGTTTCAGCCGACCTTGGAGTTTAAGACAGCTATCACTGGTATGAACGCTCTGGTCCTGAACATTAAGTCAGCCATGGATGAGGAGTTTAAGAAGTATTACACCCAGGAGTTGACGCCCTGGAGAGATGAGAGCCAGCCAGTGCAGAATCCATGGTATGGGGAGTTCACCTCTGCTGATGTAGGCTGTGACTGGTCAGCTCCTCCAGGGTCTAACACCTCCTGCAGCAAGTACAAGAAATTAACAGACTTCCCCCAGAACTTTCTGTTCCCAGGTATTGGGAGGGTGATTGACATAGTAAAGACATACGCTCATGGTCTCCATAACCTTGTTAATGCTGTATGCCCCGAGGCATTCGGCCGTAAGGAGAGGCTCGCCTCCTGTGTAACAGGCCCTCTGTTCCTCCAGTACATGAGGAGCACCTCCTTCCAGGGCTCCTCAAGCTACATCTCCTTCGATAAGAATGGTGACCTACTGGGTGACTACAAGATATCACAAGTGCGTGGTATCGGTGATACCTACTCCAGCATTGATGTTGGGTCGTGGAGTCGTGCCAACCAGGAGCTGGTACTAGACCAGGAGGCTATTGAATGGCCTGCGATGGACCTTAATGATGATGCTGGAGGTGATAATGGAGATCTTCAGTCCCAGGAGGTGGTTGGGTACACAGTGCCTGAGTCAGTCTGCGCCAAACCTTGCCTTCCTGGACAGTTTTATATTCAAGGTGAACTGAAGTGCTGCTGGGAATGCCGTTACTGCAGGAGCAATGAGAAACTTCGGGCGAACATCCAAGGTTGTGACATCTGCCCTGACCTCCAGTGGCCAGACCAGCTTAACTTTACCACCTGTGAGCCCATTGCACCCACCTACATGCTATGGCCCGACCCCATCGCCCTCGGCCTTTTGGCACTGTCCCTCTCGGGGTTTATCTCAGTGATATGGCTAAGCTACATCTTCATTAAACACAGCTCAAAGAAGGTCATCAAAGGCTCCAGCCGTGAGCTCATGGCACCTATCAAAATCGGACTGTTCCTTGCCTACCTGACAGTCATTGCCTTTATAACCAAGCCAGAGGATTGGACATGCTATGCCAACTATTTTGGGTTCAATCTGGCATGTACCTTTATTTTCGGCCCACTGTTCCTGAAGACGAATCGCCTGTACAGAATCTTTGCGGCAGCTGAGAGGTGTGAACAACGCGTGAGTTTTGTGGACGGCAAGTCTCAAATCGTCTTCTTCATGGTCATGGTGGTCATACAGGTAGGTATATACTGCATGGTGGATAGAAGTTGCATGAATTGGTTTGCACGGTTGATGCATAATTGAAATGATATAGATTTAAGATAGAAATATACAGAAATGACGGCATTGATGAGTGAAGGTTTCTAATGCCATGACGTCAATGACGTCATAGATTAGTAGAGATTCCTAATGCCATGACGTTATTGTGAATGTCATTATTGACGTCATTGTGAATGTCGCCATGACGTCATTGTGACAATTTACAAGTCTTTTGGGTCGGTAATATGACAAAGAGGAGTACCCTGTAGCTTTATTGCTACCTGTTAATATTGATGACTTTCCCATGCAGTAGAATAGAAATAGTATACTACCATATTCATTGTTATTCTGTTCCTGACGTATGTAGCCCAAGTACACGCCTTACTACTAAACAGCCCATTATGCAACCCTATTTTGTCCTAGAGTGAAATGCATAGCAATTGTTATATTGTTGTGATATACTTAGATGAGCAATGCACCTTGCCCATGCAAATGGTATGACAACTATGTAGGGGGTATTTCATTGTTCTATAATGATGTCAGTCCTCCTGCATGTCTTTCAACAAACGCTGTGGTATGCCAGAAATAGATCATGACTATCTATATCTATTGGACTTGCATAAACTTGAATAAAGTGTGGAGTGCAAAATATTCAGCTGGTTCTAGATGTAAGACTAATGGTTGCAATGGCCTGAAAACGAGATCGGGTCAATTTGTAGCATACAGCTCTACGCTAAAAGTGGTACTTATAATTTATTTAGTTGAATAACATGTTGGAATGGATCCTATATAAGCACTCTGCATATACGATAAGGTAGCTCAGGATAGAAATGCACAAACAGGGACTTGCACAAAGGCATAGGGGTGGGCCTATAGCATCCACAGCTATCAGCTGGGAGGACGTTGGACCCCCTGTTCTAACACTGCAGTCTACAGGTGAGCCGAGCTGTTACAATGACGAATGTCCCTTGTCTACCACTCTCCATCCCACCCCCAGCACCCACCCATATACCAGCACCACATCACAGCTACTGGCCTAACGCTCCTATTCATTGCTGGTCTGGTAATCGGGAGATAGGGGTGGGTGGGAATGAATGATGGGTCTCGTTCAAGTACCCTGTCTGTAATAAAGACGCTTTGTTATCTGGTGGAAAGCCCAGTACAGTGCGTTTGGAGCTATACTGTTCCTAGCATGTTATTCTGACATTGTATCTTAACGTTGTTTACGTACTGCTCAGTGCTGACTGGAGCAAAAAGGAAATAGCTTTGTTTTTGATGTCTTCCCCTCGTCTCCATAGTATAGACAAGTTACCCTTTTTGGGGTTCAGTTGTAAATAATTATTCTAGTTAGGGAGTGATACTTTTTTTTATAACAGTTGAATCAACATTGAATCAACGTTGACAACCATTTATCAATGTTGATTCAATGTTCTGTGCACACTGGGTATAATTGGCATGGTTTTAACTCAATCAATTTGAGAATTTTGTCTATGCAAGCAGTAAATCATCGACGCTTTTGGGTACTTTTCCCAGCCAACATTGCTTAATGGGACCCATATGTGTTTTAACTGGGTAAGCTGATTTGCCCATATCTGGGTTTTGTCCAGAGCTATAAGTGAAAGCGCAAGCCCAGCTGGCCCAAGTAAAATGCCTATGGGCCCCAGGGACCAATGCAGACTGGGTTAGTGCTTATATTAGTAAACCCTCCCCCTCCCGCCATTTTCATTTCAAATTCTACCATAAGTCAATTGTTCTCAAACCTATTCATAATTGTGAATTACAACATACGCCATGGATTTCTACACTTCAGGTTGTACTGACTACTGTAGCAGCGACACTGATGCCCCCTGGTGCCATCCTGAAGATGCCCATCCCCACCCAGCGGTTCGTGGAGCTGCTCTGCATCCTACCACTCCAAAACCTGCTCATGCCGCTCTGCTACAACCTCCTCCTGCTCATCCTTTGTGCAGTCTTTGGATTCCTCACCAGGAAACTGCCTGACAACTTCAACGAGTCGTGGTACATCTTCATCTCAGTGACCACCACCCTGTTTGTGTGGATCGCCTTCTTGCCCACCTACTTTGTGGCCTTCTTTGCATACAACAAGGCGGCGCTGCTGGCTCTGGCGCTCATCCTTAACGGTGTGGTCACCACCTTCTGCCTGTTTGCACCCAAGATCTATGCCCTCTATTACGTGGATGAAAAGATGATAAAGGTCACCAACTTTTCTCAGTTTGATGAGCCGAGTGATGAAGGTAAAACCGAGGTTACCAGAACAGCCTCTGGTTGAGCCTCAAAGACACATCCCTCTTTTGTTTCTCATATATAGTTTCCATGGTTTTCCACAGTATGTTATATGAAATACATGAAGACAGTAGACTCCTGTCTGATTTTGTTGTAATTGCACGTTGTGTATGTCTGTACGAGCTCACATTTGCATTACTCAAAATCACGAACAATGGAGACTGCATTGAAACCCTTATCGGGCAGAGCTGTCCTATATGAAAGCACCAGTCTTTAGATAGATAGGACCTTCTGCATACCTGATGCGCTGGATGACGAAATACACGATCACATTCCCAAACCATCAACATATATAAAAAGGATGCGCTGTTACTTTATATATGAATTCCGAAGCCTTAACATACAGAAATCACATTGCTCACACCATGCACGTTAATATGATAAACCATTGTACAACATGTGCTTCGCAAATAAAATGAGGTGGGAAATGATGCTGTTTTGGTGTTAGAATCTGTCCCCGAATCTGCGCAAACCAAAGATATAGACCCATTCAGAATATACAGTATACGAGTTAACAGCCAACTAGTTCAATGTGCTTGCAAGTAAATCCTTATTTAAAAATGGTTGCCCCACACAGATCAAAATATAGGCTGCGTAACTACAAATGACATCACCAGACTTCTTATTCTCTGCTTCTATGCCTTAAATAAAGTTTTGTCGTTCTAGTTGTGTCTATCATATAATTATGATGATCTTATTTATCATTTTTATTTTCTCCACAAATTACGGAATGTGTTTTCCGCAATTCGCGGACGACCGCACTTTGTGGAGAAACAGCACCCTGGAAAGTCTATATGCATGACGTAGATATAATTCATGTGTGTCATGTCCCGTTAATAGTTTTAGTATTACATGTATAACGTCATGCATTCGATGCGAGTTTATACTTCTGAATATGTTCGATTGGGATTATTGAGGCTATGCCCTAGCTAGAAATTAAACATCCCAACTCTATTTTTTGGAAATACAAGATTTACTATATGCTTAACTATAGGAAGGGCCGTATGCAATGCCCCCCCCCCCATTAAATGCAATGTGACTGTATTCAATGGGCTCAGGAAAGGCTGTCTTTTCTTCATTAAATAGCTTCAAATCAAAAATAAAGTCAAATGCTAACTATATTGATACCTCTCTGCTGTATTTCACTCGTGGGGGCTGGGGCATATCCCATTTAGCATGCGGCTTCGTGGGATATGGCCCCAGGGGGGTACTTGAATTTTTTCTGATACGGGTGTGCGGCTGGACCAATGACAACCCTTATCCTTGCTAGGGAGCTTTGGCTTCAAAAACGTACCCTTGCTAGGGCACTTTCGGCCGAAAAGACCTTGTTTTGAGGAGGAAAAACACAAAATGTATAATGGATGAGTTATTTTACCTGGAAACTTTAACCGTGACTGCAAAATTTTGGCAAAAAAAGGGCAAAGGTGGGACATTTTAGTGAAAGATAGGTCATTTTGGTGAAAAAGTGACCCTTGCTAGGGAGATTTTGTTAAAACTAGACCCTTGCTAGGGACATTTTTCTCTGAAACAGGACCCTTGCTAGGGAGATTTTGTTGAAAAAGTTTGCCAGCCGCACACCTGTGTACACAAAATATACCAAGTGCCCCCCCCCCCGGGGATATGGCCCCAGCCCCCACTTGTGAAAATACAACAGAGACAGTATCAATGGGCGTTGGCATTTGTCTATATCTATGTATTCCTCATAATACGTGAAGAATATATATATACCTCACAGGTACAGTTTTATTCAAACTTCCTGGACCCCAGATAAACACACAAAAGCGAGGCAAAACTGTCTGCCAATATTACAGGGATATGGAAACTAAGTACACATATGTATCTTCCATTTCATAAAGTGTTGAACTGATCTATTTATATGTCATGAACATGGATTGTACATATCATCTTGTATGGCGAGTCTCACCTTGACCCAATAACGGTCTCCTTTATATACGGACAGCATTTCCTCGTGCCTGGATGGTGTTTCTCCACAAATATATGGACGTCCATATAATTTGCGGAGCTCCGCAAATTTGCGGAGTACATTTATGGCAAAATATGGATCAGAATAAAAATATCCATTCAATAACCCAAAAAAGTCCTGCACCGCAAATAAACTGCATTTGCGGAGGTCCGCAAATTTGCGGACGTCCGTAAATCATTTGCGGACGTCCGTAAACGATTTGCGGAGGTGTATATCCCAACTCCGGATGTCAACATTTGAATCGCGCGGTCTTTTTCGTATACGGAAGTGACGTCAGCATATTGCCCTCGTTTTCAAATCCGATGTTTGCGTGACGGTGCGTCTATGGCGGCAAGCTAACAGACAAGAAAGGCAGAAGAAAACTGATTTATTCAACCATGGGACGTCCACGAAAGAAGGTCAGTAATGTACTTTATGTAGCAGTTCAATCTGTCCATCACGGGGAATCATTTCAAGCATTGCTTCAAGTGACATTCGTGTCCAAATGATCGTGTACGCTATCGCCAATTTCCCGGGCGTATCATGTTGGTCAGGACAGCAGTAAACCGGGTGACGAATACACATCCGAACAAAAATAATAATTTGCTGTGTACCTGTTCCGCTTTATCCGTGCTGTATATTGCCCTACTAAGTAAAACCCCCGGTTAGTACTATAATAGGCATATGGGTGTGGCATGGAAACGAAAAATGTTCTAGGTATTACCTCTGAGGTTCGGTATTCTACCGGTATCCAACCATTTCATATATAAACGGTGCATTTAGCCCCGGGGTTATTCAGCAAATAAAATGAGGTGTTTTTTTTCGCCCGTACCAATGGTGTCGATTGTACCATACTGTGCCAATTGCTTCATGACAATTTTGCATTGGGGTCTGGGGAGAGGGGGTTCGGGGGGGGGGGGGGGGGGGTGTTTTACCCTTCTCCCCGGGGGCCCACTCCCGCACAGTTATTTACTATGTGGGGACACGATTTAAAGGGAAAGGGTATGTTTTTGGGCCCTAGGGAAGGGCCCGCTCATTTTTTTACAACAGGGGGGGTGGTGTATGGGGGGGGGGGGGGGGGGGCGTAAAAAATGGGGACCCCTGTGGGGGGGGGGGGGGGGGGGGGAATTCAACCTGTGTTCAGGGGAAAAGCCCGCGCGTTAGTAGAGTGGTTGCTGGTATTTTCGGCAGGTTAGGGAGTGATCATTTATTATCAACAGGGGGGGGGGGGTGGTGGGTTTGGGGGGGGGGGCAAAAAAATTTGGACCCCTTGACTGGGGGGGGGGGGGGGCAAAAAAATTTGGACCCCTTTTGGGGGGGGGGGGCAAAAAAATTTGACCTGTTTTGAGCCAAAAAGCCCGCGCGTTACTATGCTTCAAAGGGCCCGCGCGCGAGCCGATTTTCGACCCTAAGGGGGGGGGGGGGTAAAAAATTTTGACCCCTTGACCGGGGGGGGGGGGTGTAAAAAATTTCGCGGGCTCCGCGCGGAAACCCACCACCCCCCCCCTGTTGTTAAAAAATGATCACTCCCTTAGCACTGAATCTCCAAGCAGAGTTCACTTTTTACACTTTCTATTATTTTTTGTTTATTATGCAATGACACATATTCTATTCTATATTTTCTCAATAGGTGATAGTAAAACATGGACATTTTTTGGGGACTAGTTATGACATTATGTGGATGTATTTTTGCATGTATTTTCGGCAGGTTGTTTCTATTTTCGGCACCCCATGCTATTAAGAAATATATCTTATAAATATTTCGCTGAAATGATCATTTATACAAGTATAGCAGTGAGGTGTAAATCATATATATTATGTATACATATGCATATGCCTAATGCCTCTACCCTCCTTCCCCAATTTCTTTTAAATAACCTAAACATATAGATAGGCCCAGATCAAAATTATTAAGGTCATTTCTTTCAGGCTCGATTATCCCGCCAAAGAAACGAAAAATAAATGAAAAAAATTATCTAAATTTCATTAATAAATCTTGTGGCCTATACCTACACTTTTAAATCAATTCTGATCCCTCTATATATTCACACAGCAGGAAGTGTTTTTTTTTCATCATTATAGAAAGGGCAAAGACTGTTGGAGGCCACATCGAAGGTGATATAATATATCAGGGGTGAAAGCCTGCTTGAAATAGAAGCAATATGGAGAATATTCCTCGTATTTTCGGCACCCCTGGTGGTTGGAGGGTAGGGGTCATAGAAAATAAATATGGTGCCCCCCTGAGCAGAAAGGCAACATGAATTGCAAAATATCATAACATTTTCTGATTTTAACTTTTTGGGACGTACCTACTAAATGAAATGAAAGTTTATGCAATTTGTTAACATTGTCTGTAGTACCCCCATTTTGAAAAAGATTGAGGATGACGTCCATTTTTTTGGAAGAATGGGTATATGCTACCATGATACTGTCACTTTTAGAATTTTCCAAAATTGAAACATTATGATATGAGCTAACATTTGGTATATGTCACATTACAAAAAAAGAAATTCTCATGGGTCTAGATGCACAAACTCATGTTAACTGCCGAAAATAGATCCCTGCCGAAAGTACCAGCAATCACTGTAGGCCACAAAAGGGCCCGAACGCGCGCGATATTCGGCCTGGGGGGGGGGGGGGGGGGGAATTTGCGCGCTCCGCGCGAAATTTCACCCCCCCCCCCCCCCCCCCCTTGTTGTAAGAAAATGAGCGCTCCCTAATGAAAAAAAAAAATTAAAAAAAGTGATTTTCAAAGAAATCATACAAAATAATGTATTTTCTTCTGTAAGTTGGTATTAAAGTTGTATCAAAATTGCAATTTGGAGAATTCCAACATGGCCACCGAAAGTCCACTGCACTTTTCCCTATGGCACAATTGACCCCAGAGGATACTTTGTCCAGTAGTAAACTTTTCAGGTGTAGATGAATAAATTGTCGCTGCATTTAGCTTTCGTGAGTGATTTGTGGTTTTTTTTTTGCTTGCAGTCTCCCACCCGTGATGAAAATGAATCGGGGAAGAGGAGCTTTAAGAAAGCATTAGAGAACTTGGCGGTGTACAGGGAGGCTTTGGTTGGATACCAATTGCTGACTGGTGCCCCAGGGGACCCCGATTTAGTTGTAGGTTTTTTTCACTTCTGCACCAAACTAATTCCATTGCCCAATCTTTTTTATGCAGTGCAGTACGCAGCCGCTGTTTCCTATGGCCTACTTGTGTAAAGCGATTACCTTTTATTAAAAAATATTACATTCAATTTTTATGGCCAGTCAGATCTTTTATATATTTGTATCATACCTAGTTTTGTTACATGTGCTTTATTTTATTTTGCAGCCGTTAGCTGAGGTGGAGGACGTATATGAGTATGACGAGGAGGAGGAGGAAGAGGAGAGTGTGACCTCTCCTGAGGATTATGAAGGAGATGCGGGGGAGCAGACGATACAATACGTCCAAAATTATCTCAACCAGCTGATACGATCAACTGTCAGGAAAAAGGGCAAGGCCCCGAGCAGCGAGCATCCCACCAACTTCGGGGCACCTTTTCCAAAACAATTTCGTATGTTACCTGTAGAACAAGAGTACATACCCACACCCAAGAAGGGCCGAGGTAAAGGGAGTCGGGGGAGGGGCGGACGCGGCTCGCGTGGCCGGGGAGCAGGACGAGGGGCACAAACGAGCGGATTTCAACCCGCAAACCCGCCACCCACCTTCTATAATCTACCAGCGTTCATCCCTCCGTCGACATTCAACCCTCCACCCACCTCCAACCCTCCACCCACGTTGAACCCTGCAGCACAGCAGTACATGCCGAACAATGACCCGTATGACACAGCTGGTTGTAGCTCGAGCCAAGCCAACGACTCTACGCCAGGCAAGGGTCCGAATTGGAAGGATGATGAGGTCGAGGCACTATTGAAAGGGGCGTGCCATTTACGACCGGTGTTAAAGGGCCGCTTCAGGAGCGCTTCGGATGGAGTAGCGGTTAAAGAAATGGCATGGAAAGAACTAGCCGGTAAGTCACCTAAAATATTTATGGTGGTCCGCAAATATATATGGAAATCGTTTTATAGTACTTAAGCATCCCAATACCGAGCGCCATGTATATTTGTGGAGCTACGCAAATTTATGGAAACAAATTTACGGACCTACGCAATTTTGCAGACGTCCATGAATACACTGCATATATTTATGTAGCTCCACAAATATTTATGGATGGCCGCAAATATATATCGACGACCTTATTTCTATGCTTTAGTACCAAAAAACTATTTTATTCATCATCTTTATATTCTCCACAAATATATGTAATGTGTATTGCGGACCTCCACAAATTTACGCAGGTCCGCAAAATTTTGGAGAAACAGAACCCTGCTGCGTAAATACCGTAAATTCCTGCGTACTACCCGCGGGTTGTACGCCAATCAAACCCAGCTTTCATTTGATACCAAACATGCCTATATAGGGTGCGGGTTATACGAGGGTTTTTATTAGTATAGAACAGTATTAAAATCGAGATTTTCAGATCCAAAATCGGGTTATAGGATTCTCCTGAGTTGGGGGTGCGGGTTATACGGGAGATGCGGGTAATACGCGGGAATTTACGGTATTTATGCATATCTGGATTCTGTTTCTCCACAAATATATGGACGTCCGTATATATTTGTGGGGCTTCACAAATTTATCAAATGTGTATTCCACAAATTTGTGGATGTCCGCAAATTTCGTTTTCTAGTACTGAAGCATACAAATACAGACATCCGTATATATTTGCGGAGCACAATAAATATATTTGCGGACGTCCGCAAATTTGATAAAGACATATGGGCTTATATTTTGGGAGCTACATAGATATCTGCAGAGTATAACTATGGTCGTCCCCTAATTTGCAGACAGCCGCAAGTATATCTATCGAGCAGCGCAATTATATACGGGTATCCGCAGATATATACGGAGGTTTGTATTAGTATGCTAGTACCAAAAAGGCATATAGCCCTATATTTGCGTAGCTCCATACATATATTTCCGGACATGAGAAAATGTAGTGCAGAAAAAGCATGCAGTATGGTGTTTGTCCATGTATCATGGACTTCCATAAATTTTCAGCCGTGCACATATGTACACCGAGCTCCGTATTTGTGTCCTTATGTACCAAATAAATATTTACATGTGCTCTTGGAGACGTGCAAAAAATTGTGCAGAGTGCAGGGTTCCCACATGCCATGAAAAGTCATGCAATGTCATGGAATTTAAACGGTTTAAAATTTGCCTTGTGTCATGGAATGTGATGGAGAATGAAAAGAATGGAACTAATATCACATTAACTCCTAGAAATCTCCCATTTGCTTTCCTGATTTTAGAAATATTTTTGCTTGTTTCATAATTCTGTATTTTGTGTCATACACCCAGACTACGTCAATGCCAACTCGGCCCGGGTGAAGGCGGGAGGGCTGAAACGTCACTGGAAAAGCTGTAAAGGCAAAATTCAATATTTTTGCCAGAAAGCACGGAAGAAAGTGAGTAACACTTTACTTGTTTACTCCGGTGACAATATTATTGTTTACTCGCACAAACGCTATTCACAATGTATATGCTACAGTACCGTGAAGTCTATTCTATTAACCCTTTGTGGGCGAGCATTAAATAGAGTAAATGACATGGCCGGGTCAGCATCCAGTATACTCAATGCCATGGCAAGGCAAGCATCGACTATAGTCATGCTAACTCTATTGTATTCAAATAAGACTCGTACCCCCATGGCCAGCTATAACATTTCTTGGCTGCCGTAGAAGGGTAAACAATTTAACCGGCCCTTCTGTGGGTGTATATTTCAACGGCAGTAAAATGGTACTATGTACTTTGTTTTAACAAAAGAAGGCACAAATTCAGTAGGACCGTAAATTTGACATATTTTTGAGCCTTACTACCATGACAAACTATGTAGTTTTCAGTCCTACATATCTGTTTATACCATTCAACCATTTTGAAATCACATGCCTGACATTGTGTATACCGGTATCAATATATACTAAAAACGCCTTTATGTCTTAAATTAATTTCCTCAGAGGCAAGAAATAGATTCCCGCTACAAGACAGGAAGTGGAGAGCGGGACGCAGCGGACTACCTGAAGGAAACTGAGCAGATAGCCCTGGATTTCACAGGCGAGGACGTCGTACTCGGTGAGAACATACATACAGAAAAATATGCTATAGACATATATACAGAAGATTATGCTACATTGAAACAAGGATCAGCTAAAGTATCAAATATATCTATGGAGTTGCGCAAATATATTAGCATGTCCGCAAATATATACGTAGGGCGATTGTAGTATGTAGAAGTTCCAGAGAGAGATATAGCCCTTTTTTCTGTGGAGCTCAATAGTCAAATGGAGAGTGTATTTGCGGACGTCCGCAACATTGCCGACGTCCGCAAAGTCATGGAGAAACGGGAGCCAGGATGCTGTTTCTCCACAAATTGGTGGAGGTCTGCAAATATATTTATGGAGAATGTGCATTACTAAGCAGGTTTAAACACTTTCAGGTATACCTGGCCAAAGGCCCCCTGACCTCAAGACCGGGGTCCGAACCTCACGCCCATGGTCGTGTTACGAGCCAGACCGGGATACACGCGAGGATTATGCAGAAATACCCATGCCCAGTAATGCCATGGCTGTTGTACAAGAAGGGGACATGTTGAGAGAGGAAGAAGGTAAGTGTCACACGCCAAGTCCCATTGAGACCCTAAAAAAAGATATGAATAGCTGGTATGTGTTTTGCTTACAAAACAAAGGTGATACGGACCTATGTAAATTGTTGCAAAGTTAAAAAGAAATTTGGACATTGTAGAACCTATAGCTGGATTCTGTTTCTCCACAAATATATGGACGTCCCTATATTTGCGGAGCTCCGCAAATTTATCGAATGTCTATTCAGCAAATTTGTGGATGTCCCCAAATTTTGTTTTGTAGTACTTAACCATACAAATACGGACCTCCGTATATATTTGCGGACATCCGTATATACTTGCGCAGCTCCATGAATATATTTGCGGATGTCCGAAAATTTGTGGACGTCCGCAAATTTGTGGAGAAACAGCATCCAGCGTGAGCAGACACACAGTAACAATACCTAATGTGGTTTTAGTTTAAAAAAATATGTATGCAGCATCTTATTTGGATAAGTAAACAGCTTTTTTCCCTGCCTATGATCAAGGTTATTTTCAATGTGTATCAAAAGACAAATTATGTACTGAATAGAACTACACCTCTTTATCCTTTCCTTTGCTTAACAGAAGATCCGTTTGAGGAAGTGCCTAACGCCGACAACCCCGAGGAAGAGGAGGAGTACAATTACATAGAAGAGGAAGAGCCGTCTACCCAAAATATTATGTACGAGGGGGACAAGTTTCCGGCGACTGGGATGGATCGGGCCCGCATGCTGAGAATGGTGGACCAATTGAACAGAGCCATCGTCGCCAGTGAAAAACCGGTGCTGCCTGACACTGCCAAAGTGCCCGCCAAAGTGCCCAGCACTCGGCCTGCCAAGGTGCCCACCAATGTGCCCACCGATGTGCCCACCAATGTACCGAAAAACAGCTCTACAGCTCGGAGGCGCTGCAAACCGCCATCCTTCTCAGAGCTGATCAACACTGCAGAGATCGAAGAATTGTCCCCACCAGGTTCCCCTGATCTACCGGACATAGCTACACGTGTATCAAACAAACCAAAACAATCCAACGCGGAGCGAGCGGTTACACCTCCCATTAAAAGTAGCGAAAAAACAGCAAAGCCCGAGAGCGATGTCCCCAAAGTGCAGTTGCGAAAAGAGGACAGGGTATACACAGAACAGGAGGTGAATGAGCTCCTTGCCAAACACAGGAGAAAGGAACCTGAGTTGGAAACTGAGTTCACAACCAGCACACCGGAAGTCATAAGTTGTAAGAAAAGAACAACTCCGGAAACCGACAAAGATGCGAAGGTTTCCCCGATCTTCCCTCGAAAGAGTCCTCGTCTCCTTTCTGTGGAAAAGAAAAACAGTTCTATTCTATCACGCTTACGGCGCAGTGCTGAAAAACCGGAAAGTAAAAGCCGTAAAACCCTCTTTGGTAGATCGTCCTCAAGCAAAAAAAACGACTCTCCTGAACAGCTGCCGGCCGCCGAACTTAAGGACGACACCCCACCCCTCCTGATGAGGCATGCCGATGCCATCTCACAAGTTGCGGAAAGACTTAGCAGACAATACATTTGCACACAAGAAAAAATACAAGAACACATCAAGTCCAACACAGACAACGTACAGCTACAAGCCGATCAACTAAGTCAGGCCTTTTCGAACACACAAAAAAAAATAGAGGAACACATCAAGTGTAACACAGACAGCATACAGCTACAATCCGATCAGGTCAGTCAGGCCTTTTCGAACACACAAAAAAACATAGAGGAACACATCAAGTCGAACACAGAAAACATACAGCTACAAGCCGAACAGGTCAGTGAGGCCTTTTCGAACACACAAAAAAAGATAGAGGAACACATCAAGTCGAACACAGAAAACATACAGCTACAAGCCGAACAGGTCAGTGAGGCGTTTTCGAAGACACAAAAGAAAATAGAGGAACAGATAAAGTGTCACACAGACAATATCGAAGTACAAGCCGATCAGGTGAGTCAAGCGTTCTCCAAGACACTTGAAAATGCTGTGGACACAAATAAGAACATAATACAGGTTGGCCGTGAAACTATGAAACAGACTGGGGAGTACATTAATGAGATGCATCAGAAGCTCGCAGAGAGCATGATCCGCTCCACCCAGGAAATGCTGGATTCATCCGCAAAGACATTCGCAGAACGTCTGACACAGTTGGGTGTGACCATTGCTGCTTACGCTAAAGACTCTGTCAGTATGCATGATGAAACCATATCGTGTATATCGCAGTGCGATAAAACAATCGTGGAAATGATAGTGTCCAAAGAATTGAGGATGGTGACAGGTTTAGACAGGGTAGGGAAAACCTGCCTCAACGCCGCTGAGAATATGTCGGCGTCCATGCAGAAGATGTCTGAAAACGTGGAGAGGATGGCGGCCAATTTGGAAAAGATGATATCCCTACAGGATACTGTCATGACACGGGCAGCAAACAGTGAGTAACAATTGTGAACTGTAACACAGAGAACGTAGTAAAATGCTTTGGTATCAGAAAACAATTTTCTTTCTTTTTCCCAACTATTTACACCCCTCTGCCAAATTTAAGCTGTGGACCCTGCACCTTCCTCATTTTTTTTGAGAAATAAAAGGGATGTGATTTCACCAAATTCGGTGTGATATTTAATGATAGTTGCTGCCAGGATGCCGTTCCTACACAAATTTGCGGACCCCAGTATATATTTGCGGAGCTCCATAAATAGATTTGCGTACTTCCGCAAACTTGGGGGCGTCCACAAATTTGTGGAGAAACAGCACGCTGGGTTAACACTAGGACATTTCATGAATTAGCCAGTGGCGAATTTGTGCCATAATCAATTAGCCACATTGTTTATGCATTCGCCAAATTAATCTGAGAAAATAGCAAACTCGTTATTTAGGCCACTCAAAAATTGATGATAAAAAAATATAAGTTATTTCTTTCACACCACATTGATTGTAGTATACACTTTGATTTTATACCATGCATGCCAATATTTCAGCATTTCTAATCATGTATTTTCGTTAAAAATTAGAAAAGACAAAGTAACCCTATATAGTACATACTATTTCTATAAAATTCTATTAATATTCACGTCCAAACCTTTCCTTAATGATAGAGAAACTGCATGCTGGGTTCTGTTTCTCCACTATGTAACGGATATCCGTACATTTGTACAGCTCCACAAATATATACAGGATTTGCCTTTTGGTAATTAAGCATAGAAATACGGACATCCATATAAATTTGCAGACATCCGCAAATTTATGCAGGCTGACGATGGGAGTTCCACAAATTTGTGTATCTCCGTAAACTTGTGAAGAAACAGTGCCACCAGCGGTATATGGAGGTCTCTCCTTGCGTTATTTTAGCAATCCCCAGTGTAACACAATTTACAGCACGTGCAGCACAAAATTATTTTGAAATTCTTATCCCACAGGGAGAGAACGGGAGGTGGGAGGTGGCAACCCAGTTCCAAGCACGAGTCACACCGAGGTGAAGCGTGGCAGCCCAGAGTATCAGGAGCAGCCCCCAGACCTCACGATGTATCCCCCAGGCACCCCTATGATCTGTAAGTTGTGTCCCTTTCTTGCTCAAGCGCAATCAATTGAAATTAATGTAAGTCATACCAAACTAAATTAGAAAAAAATGAACTGGTTTGGTTCTGGGAGTTGGCTATGTATATTGTTTCTCCCCATGTATGCGGATCTCCGTGTAATTGTGGAGAAAAGGTACACTCATTCGGCATTTTGAGACATGTCAAGTTGGGCAAACAGGTGCACAAAGGGTGCACATATTAAAATAAGATTATACTACTTGCCATTTCTGCATGACTGAGATCTGTTTTATGTGCTTTGACCGTCAGTTAAAATGTATTTTTCAATAGAATTATCACATCTTGTCAGTTAATTTGTTACAGTGTCTGTAACCTGAAACTCTCGAAATGTAGCCTAGTATCCCTTTTTTTTAAAAACATCATGAATAAGTGATATCTCACCTAAATGGACACGGAAATAATGAATAACTCATAACTATTAAAATTCAATACCAATGACATCCCTAATACTACCATTGACATTCATCATACCAAAAAATCCCCTAATTTTTTTTTTTGCAGCTGTTTCAACGCCATCACTTCTGCAGACTTTCAAGGTCATTCCAGCTGATCAAATCTCCCAACCTTCTCATGAGGACCATGTGAAAGCAGAGGATGCGGATGAATGCATTGACTTGACAGAGGTGTTGCAGAAAGGGGCCAGCGCTAACCAGGACGTGGTGCAGAAAGAAGCTGTTGTTGACGGGTGTGAATCTGTGTATAGTCACACTGAGGTGAAAGAAGCCACGGAAACGGAGATCCAGCTGTTCAAACAGCTTCAGAAAGTGGAGGAGGAGGAAAATGACTCGGACAAGGAGCGGCCTAGGAAACGCCGGGCAATAAAGAAGCTCCAAAACCCGGACTATGAGTACCATTGAACATGACAGCACGATATGGGGAGTTGTCCTTTGTGCATTGAACAGGACATAAAATGTCATGCTATTTTCTAAAATAGGATTGAACATGGTGATACTTGATACATTTTTCAGTAATGTGATGAGATTTGGTTTGATATACACACCAAAGGATGTCGGGAGTGTCAGTTCTTGAACTTAGATTAGCCTTTGCATGTTTCATATAGATAGGGTTTTGAATGATATACACAGCATGCTTTACATATTTGGAATGGGACCAGGCTTGCTTTAATACCTGTTCCCACTATTTAATACCGTATATTTAAAGCATACCTATTACCGATAGTCATACATCACAGGGAGATATGGGGAGTTGTCCTTTGTGCATTGAACAGGACATAACATGTCATGATATTTTCAAAAATAGCATTGAACATGCTGCTACTTGATACATTTTTCAGTAATTTGATGACATTTGGTTTAATATACACACCAAAGGATGTCGGGAGTGTCAGTTGTTGAACGTATATTAGCTTGTGCATGTTTCATATTGATTGGGTTTTGAATCATATACACAGCATGTTTTACATGCTTGGAATGGGACCAGGCATGATTTTATACCTCTTCCCACTATTTCATACAGTATATTTAAATCATACCTATTACCGATAGTGATATATGGGGTGTATCGTGATCATAGTGTTAGTTTTCTATTTACATGTGGAGTGCGGGGAAAACATGACTAGATGAAACATTTTTACAACTCACATACAATATGGGACTTCCCTTGTCCTATGTCGGAAGCCATTTTTTTGGACCATTTCACTAGATCTGGAGGTTCAGCGTGAACCTGATATTTTCAGCAGTATTAGGCCAGTTAAAATTCATTATCCGCTTTGCGAACACCGCGCGCATCCTCTAAAAACAGCCGCATTGGTCTTTTTTTCACATTTTGATGGAAAAAAAGGCCAAAGAAAGCAGCATTTAAAAAAATTCAAAAGACCATTTCCAAATATTTCAAAATCTCAACTGTTAACAGGGGTAGAAAGGAATAATAAAGCGCATTTTACTCCTTATTTATATGTGCAGACCATCAATTCATGCAATGAAAGAAAAAAGGCCCTGCCGCACCTTCAGGAAAAAATATCTAAAAAAAACAAAGCCTCCCTCCCTCTCTGAATTTTTCCAAATAGTGTCCGCATAGCGGATAATCAATTTTAAGTGGCCTCATGTAGAGATGGATAGGGTTTACTTTTGGACATGCCAATTTAACAGAATTCGCTAAAATTGGGATGATTTTAAAAACATATTTTACAGGATATAATGTTACCCAGGATATTATTTACACCGTGGTGTACTGGCTACATGGAAGAGGGCCATGAATATTTCCGTTGTTGCATACACCATGTGCTTTGTTTGCTTCCGTTGCCGTGCTTAGACTGCCGTATACCCCAGATCCATTGACTGGATTCAGTGGTTTTGAATAAAAATTGAGTTTGAAAAAAAAGTGTGTGTTAATATTTTGGGATGGAACAAAACTGTCAGAGGTATATTACGGCTTAACCCTTCAGGAATGGGTAATTGACATCGTGCTTTTGGAAATAAAGGGTGTAAATAACAGGTACATAGGCCAAATACAAGATATGTAATAGAACAAGAATAAATTATCTTTCTTTGATTTCTTTGATGTTCCATGTAGCTCGGGCCATATTAATATATCAACGTAAGGGGAAGATGGGTGCTAACGGAGGGGAAATTCTACGGAAATATAAAGAAACAGAACAAAGGTAATATACAGTGATTACGTATGAGGTTCTATTCAAGGGTGACTTATGACTAATACAGTAAGAAGGTGCATGAGGCATACAGGCATGAGGCTTTACATGTATCGACATAATTTGCGGAGCGCCATAAATATGTTTGCTGACGCCCGCAAATTTGCGGATGTCCGCAAATTTGTGGAGAAACACAGTGGTTGCACAGATAACCCATGCGGTGGTATAATGATACCAATTAAAGGCACTAGGGGTAGTAGTATACTGCCCAGTGGGCACAGAACATTGAATCAACATTGAAAACTGGTTGACAATGTTGATTGAATGTTGATTCAACATTGAACTGAGTTTTGTGCCCATTGGGTGATAACAGTATATATTAGTGGAGCTCCATATATATATTTGTGAACGTCCGCAAATTTGCGGACGTCCCCAAATTTGTGGAGAAACAGGGAGCCTGTTTCTACTTGAACAAGAACGTCACCGTTATATCGTCTTTCAAGAATGAGCCTGTACTCTGTTTCTATACAAACTTAGGGATAACACAGATATGTGTGCATGTCCATGTATACACTGTCCACATATATATGGATCTACGGGAAGATGTACACAACTCCCTGTTCAGTACACTTTGAAATCAATGATACTTTCCCCTGGAGCTACAGACGGTATAACCTAATCCACTCTGCGATCCACGGGCATTGTTCGCAATGCGTCCTCCACGCGCTCCACGAGCTGCTCTTGCCACCCTAACACCAAGTGTGCGTGGTGCGGCGGTTCGACGTACCCCTGCTGTCGGGGTTGGATGAGGAGCACGGGCACGTAGCGTCGCTGTACGGCCCCTTGTTGTCGTGGGTTCGTCTGCATGGCCGGTTCCACGTCCTACTGAACCGGTTCCCCGTGTTCCACGTCCTAATACAGGGGGACGGGTGTGAGGACCACGGGGACGTAGCGTCGCTGTACGGCCCCTTGTTGTCGTTGGTTCGTCTGCATGGCCGGTTCCACGTCCTACTGAACCGGTTCCCCGTGTTCCACGTCCTAATACAGGGGGACGGGTGTGAGGACCACGGGGACGTTGCGTCGCAGTACGGCCCCTTGTTGTCGTTGGTTCGTCTGCATGGCCGGTTCCACGTCCTACTGAACCGGTTCCCCGTGTTCCACGTCCTAATACAGGGGGACGGGTGTGAGGACCACGGGGACGTAGCGTCGCTGTACGGCCCCTTTTGTGGGGGGGTTCATGTTCATGACCGGTTCCATGTCCCACTCCGCGGGATGCACAGCTCTGTACAGGAGGGGCAGGAGGTGGAGGTGGGGCTCGCACAACACCCGCTGCTGCACCCCCAACACCCGCTGCTGCACGGGTTCCTCGCTTTGGTGGCCGCTTCAGTGGCACATTGAAGCAGTTGTCGATGAACTTCTTTCGCATGTTGACAAACTCGGCCAATGGAACATGGCCAAGGTTTTGAGGCTGCACTACCCGAGTAATGGTAGATCTGAACCCATCCTTCCGCGGGAAGTCCTTCAGCAACTTTACCTTTGCTGTCGTAGCGCAGTTGTGCAGACAGACACAGCTCTCAATGATGCGGGCCGCACGAATCGGGTCGTGGAACAAGTAGCCACCACTTGTGTCTAGACACCTGGGAACAACATAATTTATAACAGAGTACAACTATTTATATTAAGACAGCAAATTAAAAGATATACCATAGAACCTCTCTGATAAGCCGACCTCTCTGATAAGCCGACCTCCCTAATAAGCCAACCCCCCACTTTGAGAGAATATTATAAACCGAATTTGGACCAATTCAAACATGGTGGGGTAGCATGTATGTGGTTTCCACATGATACGGAGCTGTGTATACCATGTAGGTACGGAGGTCGGAGCAGTCACCAAATATACTGATAACATTATTTTCCCAACGTTAAACTGTACACCCATGGCCCCATGCTGTTTCTCCACAAATTTGCGGACCCCAGTATATATTTGCGGAGCTCCGCAAATTTATCAAATGTGTATTCCGCAAATTTGTGGATGTCCGCAAATTCCGTGTTCTATACTTAAGGATACAAATACGGACCTCGGTACATGTTTGCGGACATCCATATTATATTTGCGCAGCTCCATAAATATATTTGCGGACATCCGCAAATTTGCGGGCGTCCGCAAATTTGTGGAGAAACAGTTTGGAGATTATAATTTTTAATTCCTAAAAATTCTAAACTGGCCCGTACTTTAAAAATGTAATAACACGGGAGAAGTATAAATTGTAAAAGAATGTTTTAGGTTTTTTTCATGTCCCTATACATTCCTTGAGATGAATTGCATGTAACAGAAAACCTTTTTTTACGACCTAATCTTTTATATGGAATGTGCAATGCGGACATCCATAATTCTGTGGTACGCCGCAAAATTTATGAGAAACATGACAGTGCCGATACCAACAATTTGTAGTTCACACAGCACGTCTCTGCTTTTTCGGTTACTGTCCCGTAGAAATGGAGCAAGCAGAAGGAACCGGTCAGACATTAGACAGAGTCACATGAAATATAACATGTTCCATATATAATTTTTTTCCACTGATTACACTGACCTGAGACGTTGCTTCACAGCTCCAATTTTTCTTTCGATGAAGGACCGAGTGCTTTTATGCCATCGGTTGTACCTTTTCTCTCGTATGTTCTGCTCTGTGCGTATCGGGGTGAGGATGTAGTCGGTGAGAACGTACCTTACGAGCAAACGGTTAAAGGGAAATTAAAGTGTGCTATTTGCACAGATTTATATAATTTCTTAAAAGGGGACATGACAGTGGCTGCGGAGTCATAGTGACCGAATGCATCAGGATTTACTTCGGCGCAGTACCACTAACTAGGTTTTTTAACTTGTATTTTCACTACACCCCCCCCCCCCCGACGATCATGTGAAACAGATTTGACATTAAGTCTGGACCAAAAACAACAGTGACCAAATTGAAAATGTTAACATGTGAAATCTGATTGTAATAAATTACTTTCAACATTAGTGTAGCATAACCTCACCCAGAATCGCCTAGAAGATAAAAATTTCCAAAGTCACCACGCTCGCCAAGCTCCTTTATCTGCGACCCGTTCATGCAGTATATGTCATTGCAAGTGCCAGGGTTCGAAGCATCAACGTGTCGTATCATTCCTTCGAAGTCGCATACAACCTTGAAAATATAGGGATAGTTTATGTGTAAACAAGAAGATATCGAAATAATGTAACACAATGAATTAACATGGTTTGTATACATTTAGTTGCATTATTCTAACAGTGTTAGGAATACATATAAGTTTTATTTAGAAATTCAGGAAAATTCCGATAAAGCAAATTCGCAGAGGTCCGTAAATACACTGTCCATATATTTATGGACCTCCGCACATATATGGGGATATCCGCAAATGTATATGGAGGTCCGTATTTGTATGCTTAACTACTAAAAATTACTGGAAATGCGGATATATGCGGGCTGCATTTATTTGTGGAAAACAAATTGCTCACCATAGCGTTGATACTGTAGTAGCCCTTGTAGCAAAAGTACTGATTTTCATCGATACCCATGCCTCGAGGACATGCGATAGGAATGTGGGTTCCATCGATAAGACCAAAACACCCGGGTATTCCGCTGTCTTTGTAGTGCATCATCGCAATGCAATTCTTCTCTGTTTTACTGTCTGGCCAAACGACATACGTCGACAGGTGGTTATGGAAGTAGTCCGAAACCCATTTTACGGCACGACACACCGTGGGTTTCGATACTCCGTGACAGTCGCCTATCATGAGGTAGTCCGCACCAGTTGCAAAGTACCGTAATGCACACAGGAACTGAAAAATTATAAATATTTTTATTTTGTACATTGATACAGAGTTAGACATTTCAGATGTCATATGGCCAAGTATACCCTTATTTTAAATATGTGGGTTCAAAGCAGAATAAACTATTCTTTAATTCGTAACGTAAAGTATATATGCTGTGTTTTACAAATAAAAACTTTTAATTTTCACAGCTTTAGTAGGTATTATAAGGAAGATGAATAAAAACATTAAATTTAAACTATCAATTCATAACTGCACGTATAGTTAGCATACAGAGAATGTGTCCAGCAACCTGAAGGTAAAAATAAACTATAAAACAAGCATATCATGCAGTTGTCATTTGATCCTTACGGTCAGGTTCGCGCTAGCCATTCGCCACATCGCCAGTGGCGAATCACATCTCAATCTGCCTAATCCATTTTGCCACATTTTCACCACACTGGCTATGACATGGAATACCCTAGCGCGAACCCAGTACTAAACCCTCAGTGTGTTAACATTAACGCCAAACAATAGCAACACAATTAACCGAGTTAACAAAAGGTCATTAGGCCATGGGAATTCACAAATGATTTTACCGTCCGGGGTATTTTGGGAATAGATGCGGCCTTTTTTCATTATTCATTTTTCATTGTTGTAAAATTCTTTAAAATGGTGATATTGGGGGGTCTGTATGACCAATTTTTGACACCAATATATAATTTTTTGTCATATTGTTACAATAATGAAAATTTATATTAATAATGAACTTTTCATGCGGCCCCTTAAATGGTATGCGGGCGGTGGACAGTAAACTCAAACCTCAGTTCTCATGGCCTTAGATTACACCGACTTACCGTACAAAGCGAATAATATGTCACATGGCATGCTGTTGACAAAGAGAATAATCACGCTGAAAGTGTACCGTGCTCCACACAATGCTAACAAACATTTTCACGTTAACAAATAGACATTACATGTAGAAAATGTGTGTTATGTCAATAAGCAGAAAAACATAATTTAAATAGCATTGGGATATTCTAACTACTGTAGACTGTACAATGAACGATAATAAGGAACTTACTAGCAATCGATGCGTGATGGCATGTTTCCCCCGCATTACTTTCTTCTGTTTGGTGGATACATAGAACTTGATCAACAAACGCGCGGCATCTTTGCTTAATCTATAGCGCTGAATGAACTTCTTCTCCGTGTAGAAAGACAGTGGGTCCAGTCTTTGGTAGTATTCACGAGGTGCATTGGGCACGTACCGAGGTCTGTAGTGCTCCGGCATGGCCGTTGATGGCGACAGATGTGCAAGGTGAAGGTCACTCCACTATATGACCTACTTTTCAAAGCGAGGCTGTTTACAACGGAAAATTATTTGGCCGCCAATATTTGCGGAGCTCCGTAAATAAATATACGGAGGTGAGTACATCAAGTTTAAGTGATTTGAGGAGAAACGATTTATTGCAGACAAGTATTTGTGGACCCCCGTATATATTTATGGACCTCCATAAATATATGGACAGTGGACTCCGCAAATTTACGGAGCTCCGCAAATTTGCGGACGTCCATATATTTGTGGAGAAACACCATCCTGGAAATGCCCCGTTTAGTCCCGTATGTATAACCGCGGTTATGGCCATCTGTGGTAACGCATAGATAACACCCGTTGCCGGTCCGTTGCCAGCTTGACGTTGGGAGCCTGTTCCCACTTTGAACTCAGTCATGCAGGCTGCGGAAATTGCCCTGCTGATCATTATTGGATTTTGGATTCTGAAGGAGCTTCTTTACATAATATTACTGATCCGTGAACATTGCTGTCAGAGGTAGGCCTGCATTGATATCTTCAGCATTGTTTTTAGGGTTTTACAACACAGCCATGCTTGTAGACATTGAGTATTGTGTGCTACCATGTGCTCATCTCTAGTCCATGGTCTCCACTCTCCTAGCAGAGGTTTACAAGACTGCCATCTGCTGTGCTCAGTAGCGTCCGAAAGTGTCCCTGCATGGTCCTCCTTGCTGCATGCAAATAGTGTATAGCTCAAACGTTCTGAACACAATCTTAATCTCAAGTTAATAATCTTAAAATCCATAATCTTACAGTTATTTTGGAGTGGAAAATGCTTTGGCACGGAATTGTAAAAGAAATAATTTCAGAAATTATCTGATAGAATCTTAAATATTCGATGAGTACTGCAAAGAGTATTGACTTAATGAAGATTGTGCTCAGAACGTTTGTCCACACACCCAGGAGAGCTATACCCCATGTGCCTAATGGACGCTTATAGGGACGAACTCTCGAGGTTGCCTGGACATTTACATATCCTGCGTAGTCTTACAGGTATAGGCCCTACCCTGCGTAGTCTTATAATGCATTTTACAATTGATATTATATTAAACTGATATAACCCTATGTCATATTCAATTTTCAATGAGAGAGGCGGGGCCACCAAACAACTAAGAAGCTATTGTCTTTAAGAGGAAATGTGATGATTTATGGACTGTATGGACCTTTTTAATCAACAGGAGAGCTGATAGATCTCCTGATGTTGAACTCGGAATCCATCCATCTTGGAAGCACAAAAAGGCATCAGAACTTAAAGACCACCTTGATGCGTGGCTAAAAGAGTAAGATTTTCTTAATTTGATACACAGGGATCTTCTTTGATACAGATTTTAGCACAGCTTTCTAGTGCATTTCGTATTTGACTTAGACTAGACCCCTCTGGAGGTCTCTTTATCTTAAATTAGAATTTAGAAACTTAGAATTAAGTGATACCCCTTATAAAGGTCATTATGTATTGTGCAGGGGCGGATCTCGGGGGGGGGGCAAGGGGCGCGCGCCCCCCCCTATTTTTTTGTAAATCTTAATTTAGATGGTTAAACACCCCCAATGCTGTAGGTATTAGGGCGCCCCCCCTTTCCCAAATTCCTGGATCCGCCCCGGTTGTGTGACGTCACTGTTGCTCCCATTGAATTGGGATAAGAAAGAAACATGCCACTTCTGTCTCATGTAATCACCAGTGCTTCATACAAGGACCAAGGGTATGCCTATTGTACTCATGTCATTGTGTTTTCAATTATTGCAGGACACGTCTCCCAGCTGGCATTGACTTTGATGACCACACCCTTTTTATATTGATGCCAGAAGATCGGAAACACAATTTGATGAAATCTCTGAGAAAAGAGATTAAGCAGCTCCAGGATGTTGAAGATTGCTATAAAATAATCACTCATCAAGGAATGTCCATCGGTCGTGACCAGGACTATGTGGGAGCTGGATCGTCAATATACTACATAGATGCTATAGGCAACCCAGTACGCTCTTCTTTTGGTCTATTACTCGAGAACGTCAACAATCACAAACGGTACATTCTTACAACAACCCATCTTAAAGATAAAAGAGGATCATCATTCTACTTCTCAAATGGACCAGTCACATTTGGGCTAGGTGTATGTGTGGCTCATGTATGCCAGACACAGCCTGTAATAGAAGCTTGTCTGGTGGAGCTAGAAGAAGACATCTACGATAGACTATCTGCATTTCTCTCTATAAATGGCACCAGAGCAGAATATGTGATCCGAGGCCCTTACAGAGGAGATATGTGTACATTGTTAGCTGAACCGAAAGAAGTGCTAAAAGCTGGAGGTAAAACAGGGTTGACCAGGGGCAGGATGAAATCTGCAGATTTTGACTTTGATGATCCTGAGACAGGCAACAGGTTGTATGGTGCCATTGTTACTCTACCAACTGAAGAGAACTTTGCAGACAGGGGAGATAGTGGTGCAGTGATCTGCACATCAACCTGTCAAGCCTTCACAGTGGATAGCTGGTATAATGTTAATAGAGCACAGAATTCGAATACATATGTTGTCCCATCTGCTAATATCCAGACAGATGAATCAGAGATGCTTTTACAAGCGGAGGGAGTGACATTGCTAGCTGAAACCTCGACCAGAGCCACTAAACTACATGCCAATGACTACTGTGATGTCAAAAGGCATGCCGAGCCATGTGATGATCATCAGTTGACTGGCAGAGAGATACCAAGAGTTGTCCAGTCAGAACGCCAAATTATATCATATGGTTATCACACTATCCCCCCAGAACATGAGGTCATGGCTCATGAGGCACTCAGTGTGCACAACTTTGGGTTCTACCCTTGGAAGGTTGATGGAAAAGCTGTGAGAGCTTCACTGTCCTTTAAACTTGATCCCGCAATCAAACTGCTACAGGAGCAGATACATGGGACACTTGTTTTGGTACCATTACTGCGAGGATCTCCCCTGTGAGGATCTTCTATTAAAGTGACACTTTGCTGCTTGATACTCAAACATACTGCTCTGGCCTCAATTGTACCAACCTTCAATGTGTATTATGTTAATTTTGATTTGAACATAACGTCATATCATCACTGAGCAATAAAATAACTATATAACATACGGTCCACTGCTATGAAATAGTGTAACTGTGTTTCATATGACAATGCTATAAAGAAGCACAAAATATGTGGCATCCATTTTTCAGCATTAATTCCCTCAAGCCTGTCCCATACTGTATTGGTGTCTTTGGTTGGTGATGGTAATACAAGCCCTTTTAATTGGAGTGTAAATATTCTACTTTTCAAATGAACAGGTTCCATTACGTCTGGCTCATGGCTGAAATTGCTCATTTTAGCAGAACATATTGCTGTTGCCAGGCAACAGTACCACTTGTGTTCTATTTTCATGTAATATTCGAAGGTAAAAATGAATTGGTTTGTGTATTTAGTGCTTAATCATAAGCGGTGTGCACGACAGACTATAGGCGTTTGTCCACATCCGCTGTCATGGTGAGACCATCAAGTTTAAGGTAGACACCGGGGTACAAGTCAATGTGCTGCCCAAATCAGTGTTCGATAGACTGCACGTCCAACAGCCGCTCTCCATCTGAACATTGAGTAAGACCATGCTTCATGGATGTGGAGAGCAGTCTCTAAATACATTGGGAGTCTGTGATTTAGGATGCACACACAAGGGTGATATTGATAGGCAGCTTTTACAGTTCCATGTTGTCGAGGCATGAGCACCCACAGTCCTTGGACTGAGGACATGTGTGGACATGAATCTGGTAGGCTACAGTTTGTACTGTCCATTGCTGAACAGGAGGTTGGGATATGAGAGTATGCTACGACTACCAGTGGTATTAAGACCCTGCTATCAATGCCCTTATTTCGGAATATGCTGGCATTTTTTAGGGGATAGGAAAATTTCCTGCACAGTGGCTGTATCCATCTGTGACAAAGTCAAGGCCGAGCTGGATTGTATGATGAGTCATGGGATAGTTATGAAGGTTAGCAAACCCACAGACTGCATGAGTTTAATAGGCCTAGCTCCAGCTTGTAGGCCCAGGCCTAGGCCTACTGTCCATTGCTGAACTGTGAACAGGAGGTTGGGATACGAGAGTGTCCTACGAGTGGTATTAGGACCCTGCTATCAATGCCCTTATTTCGTGGTGGTACACAAAACAAATGGTGACTTAAAGGCCCAGTGCCCCTATATATAGGGCTGAGTACCTGTCCCGACTGCACTCTGACTGTTACTGGACGTGCAGTAAGACCTGCGGGTTTAAAGGGGGTCTGTCCCCGCAAGAGTGCATCCATCTCGTGCCCTATGCTATGATTGGTAAACACCAGGACCCGCCCACAGGCTGTCTTATACTCCACCCACTAATATCCTTCTATAACGACCCCAGAGCGGCCTCACACCACCACAATAAGGGTTACCAGTCAGTGCTATTTGGGGGTGATTGGGGATCAAACAAACGCAATGCCCTGTGCTGGGTGCAGTCTGTAGGGTCAGTCCAGGTAAAACTAGCCAGTGCATGGGGATCAGTCAATGCTATATAATATTATGGGTGATTGGTGATTGTTGAGGGTCCATCAAAACAAACTCACAATCGTGCCTGGGTGAAATAGTATTCACATTCCTTAGCAATTTGGCAATAAAATATATAGATATATTTTCTTATGCTAGAATGACTGTATAAGAACTGTCCAACACGACATCTACAACTGACAGTCATGGACACTATCTATTTAAAGGAACCTTGTACATTGTACAACACTGTGCTATATATGGACATAACTAAACTGGAAGAATCATTACTATTGTGATGTACACCTTTGGATTAATCAAACCTTTCATAAGTTTACACCAGATCTTATTCTTCCTTGTTATAGGGTAGGGTAGAAGGGTATGTTAAAAGGTACAGGTTTACACCTAGAATTCCACATTCTGTCCTGTTCTGCCATGGTTAGAAGTGATACCCACTGGCTGGTTTTACCTGGACTGACCCTACTTACTTCACCCAGCACAGGGCACTGCGTTTGTTTGATCCCCAACCAGCCATAAATAGAACAACTGGACAACTCTATAACTATGCTGAACTAACCAGTCTATTTTAGTATCAGTGTGTGGAGGGCATGTGTAATCATCCGCTCGCTGGTGGTTGTACCTACCAATGCAGGGACTGTAGTGTGTAGATTCGGCACATTCTAACTACAAGGGCTGAGTCATTTATTGCAAGCTGGGGGAGGGGGGTGGTATAATGAAAAACAGGCCCTCAGTTGGTTTTGGGCGGAGGTCAAGCTCCTCAAAATTTTAACATAGTGGGAGGAGGGGGTGTCTAGTTTAGTTCAGCTGATTGGTGGGGGGGGGGGGGGGGCAGTTGATTTGAGTAGAATCCACTACCCCCCCCCCCCCCAAGCTAATCATAAATGGCTAGGCCCTAAACATTTTCCATGAACGGGTTGGGAGTGAGTTGACTGCATGCATAAGGTAGATCATGGAATAGTTGGCAGGTTTTAATGTTTATATAGAAGGCAACTTGGCATGGTTGATGAAAACATATTTCAATATGGGTCATTGAATAAAGTTGTAAATATAACTAATGCTAGGGACATATCTAAAATAAATATTGGTATGTTTCAAAGACAACTAAGGGTATGCACATGTTTTCCCATAGCAGTCTACATGGCCTAATCCAACTAGCAATGCAATATAGACTATAGCAGGTGACAGCTAGTCAGTTCTCCCTCATTGCCACAGTATACTGAAACGTAAGGACCACAGTTCTTGATTACCCTCACCTGTGTCCCACCCCATTCTGGTACGGACTCCTTGCCTCTATACACGCCTCAATGCACTTTGGAATAGGCCAGTTTAATGTATGCAGCTTTGATACATACATACATGGTCACGTGGGCGTGCCTCAGGACAGGGGCAGGACGCAATAGTAAGAGCACAGTTGCGCCAGCAGGCCGATATAGTGCGAGTTTAAGGATTATGCTTGGATAGTAACTCCGCAGGTTCGTCCCCACATGCATATCTGAGAGTGTCCCTTGCTGAGGTAGCCTACCTACCCCATCGTCCCCCTATTGGATAATGCAAGCCTTTTTATATTGATATTCTATTTTGGATAGGTCACATTTATGTTTAGCAATAATACGCTGGCGACCTGCGTGTAGTATAATACACGCAGGTGTAGGCCAATTAAAGGCCTGTCAATCATCCAGGTTCCGGGAATTTCTGTTAGGTGACACCTCTGTTTTACACAGTGTTTTACATAATGCAATTCGCCACCTACAGGACTGTATGGAACTATGCGTCAGATTTTGGCCAAGCCTGGTCCCCACCTGGCTCCAAGAGTGGATTGGCCTACACCTGCGTGTATTATACTACACGCAGGTCGCCAGCGTATAGCAATAATTGACTCGGCCCTTTAACAATAGGGCCTAATCCCACAATTGGAACGCGAGGCAGTGGAGCGCGGCAGCACGAAGTCCCGGGGACGCAAGTGCCCGAAGCATTCTCTTGCCTTCCCTCAGCCGGCAACGCCCCCAAGCGGACAACCGGGGAAACATCAATCCGTCTGCGCGGCAAACATCGCGTGCGACACCATAGGACGGCGGAAGCAGAGAAGCGGGACGTTCAAAAATACACAAAACATTTCAATTTTTGAGTAGTTTTTCACGGTTATAGCATGCCACCAGAACCATAAACATGTCTAAGGTACGTACACCCATTTCCGCAATAATATTGATGTTAAAGAACGTAATGGTATTGGATTTTTAGGGGTCAACAACTTCAACTTGAAGTTGAAGAAGGCCAACAGGCAACACAACAGCCAACAGTGTCAGTCAGTGTCAGTGACTAAGTCTTCAGCTGAGTTTGGTTTTTCCCTGGATAATAAGATATTCCTCCCCCCCCCCCTGTAGTTTCCATATCTTGCCAGATTAGGGGTGGTCATTTATTTATTCATAATTATATACCGACGACGGAACGTGTTAAGGGGTGATCCATTAAGTATGTCACGCTTTTTTGGGCCATTTTGAACACCCCCCCCCCCCCCACCCCCATGTCACACTTTGTCACACTTCTCCAAACACCCCCCAGAAAAGTATGTCACAAATCTGCTGACATCCCCCCCCCCTTACAAATAGTGATGATATTAGGCATGATGTACCTTATCGATTAGAATCTTTTCAGATTACAACTGTTCAAAGAGCCAATAACAAAATTATATTAATATTGGTGGGCACCCTAAAGATTTTTGTGGCCTTGATCCATGGACTCTTGCAAGTGGTCACAGGAATAGGGCGCCTAAGGGAGTGGTCATTTTTTAACAACAGGGGGGGGTCGGTGGATTTCCGCGCGTGCGGGTCGAAATTTTTTTGGTCCCCCCCGCGAGAGGGGTCGAAATTTTTTTGGTCCCCCCCTCCAGCAGGTTGAAATTGAGCGCGGCTGAACCCTTTGAGCTATAGTAATGCGCGGGCTTTTCCGCTAAAAAGGGGTGTAATTTTTTTGGTCCCCCCCTCAAGAGGGGTCCAAATTTTTTTGGTCCCCCCCCTTCAAGGGGTCCAAATTTTTTTGGTCCCCCCCCCAAATCCACCAACCCCCCCCCTGTTGTTAAAAAATGACCACTCCCTAAGTCTGGTCACATGATGGTCAATTTTTGGGCGCTTCTGGGCTTCCCATATTATCACCTGCAGGCTTGAAGGATGGGTGACATTTTTTGTTTTCATATATTTTTTTTACGTTTTGAAGTGTTGATTTATTGATCCTCTCACAATTTACAGAAAAGTGGTCGGTTGAAGAACAATAATAATCAAAAATATCGTACATTATCCGTTTCAACATATTCACACAAGTTAAGACAGTGCAAGAATGAGTATGAGTTTAGAAATAATGATAGTGGTATTTGACTTTACAGGACAACATATACAAGACTGACATGGCAAGACAACACAAATACAAGAGGCAAAACAGGCCAGATAGAGAAAAATCGGAAAGATATGACGTAGACATTCATATATCTCCACTAATATCAAGATTTGGGCTATAAAATATTGGATCTAGGACCTCTTTAGGCCAACTTAGATCTGGGTATGTAGGTCTACTACAACCACCAGCATGTTTTTAGCCTGGAGATATCACTAATTATACAGAATTTATTTAATATATGGTTTTTAAAAAATCTGAAAGTGTGACGTCACATAATCCTATACACCCCCACAACCCCCTCGTCACACTTTGTCACACAAAAAAAAGACCCCCCCACCCCCTCGGGCGTGACATACTAAATGGATCACCCGTAAGAAGTTAAAGTGTTGGTAAACAGGGTCGTAATCAGGTCCTACACTTTTCAAGTCTTTTTCCAGTTTTGGTCATCACTCAGTCTCAGGCCAGTCACTGAGTCAGGGACATTAAACGTTGTCACAATCAATGATTCAATTCAATTGTTATCCCAGGCTGACCATAGGCATAGCACTACAAACAGTAGGGGGTGGCCAACAGTGATCGGGATGGGGGTAAAACATGTCGACCCCTCTTGGGAGGGGGGGGGCGAGGAACAAATCTTACCTGTTCCATTAGACTAGTTCCAATCCCGACGCTCCGCTTTGGGACCAGTAACCGTACAGCGTTGTAACGGGTTACGTCGTCGCGTTCTGTAACCAATCACCCCAAGCTGGCCCCCATCTCGCACCATTTTAAATAGCGCCAATTAGAGAGCGCCGCTCGGAGCGGACCGCACAGTTACTGGTCCCTAAGTGAGGGCGAGCGGTAGTCATAGGAGCGCATGGGATTGGAACGAGTCTACTGTTCCATAAACATACATATTTATGCCTGTTAGTGTTATAAGACTAATATAAAGTGAGTACCTGACTGGTTAAAATTCGGATATACCCACTTTAAGGGAGTGCTCATTTTTAGCAACTTAGGACCCAGCCACAAAGGATGGCTTTTTTCGCTCAAAACAGGTGGGTACCCCCCCCCCCCCTCCAAAGAGAGGTCTAAATTTCTTACACCCACGGTCAAGGGGTCCAAATTTTTTATACCCACCCCTACCACCAATAGTTTAAAAAATGAGCACTCCCTGATCAAAGGCTAAGGGAGGGTTCATTATTTATGGCCGGGGTGGGGGTGAGCATTTGAGGGGGGGGGGGAACAAATTTGTTTAGGGGTATTCAAAGGGGGGGGATTTTTTTTTACCCTATTCTTAGGGGGGGGGGGGGCTTTTTTTTTAAAGGGGTATTCCTTAAAATGTCGCGGAATTAGGGAGTGATCATTTTTTAACAACGGGGGGGGTGGGGGGTTTCCCTGCGGAGCGTGCGAAATTTTTTACACCCCCCCCGGTCAAGGGGTCAACATTTTTTACCCCCCCCCTTAGGGTCGAAAATCGGCTCTCGCGCGCGGGCCCTTTGAAGCATAGTAAGAGCCTGTGTTATAGTCTACCAAATTACATCAATATTTTCAAAATTTTCAAAATTTTTCCTCAAACTCCCAGGAAATTTCTTACTGCATCATTTTTGACACTGAGAATCGGCCACCGTTTTGCCAGTCTTCAAAAAGGTGCTGGCCTCATGTAAGCACTGGGGGTAAGTGATGGGGCCCTTAAACTCAAGGGTATGTAAGTCGAAAAACGGTGATCGAGTGTCTGAAGTATAGAGGTTTGACTATTACCACTCACCAGCAAGTATCACGAGACTTTTACACTAAAACACATTACAAATGTATGTATTTATTGCAAGGTAGTAAATTGTAGGTATTTCGGAAGCAAACTGTAAGACATTTCGGAAGCAGAGATACTAGGGTGGAAACAATTTGGGTTGGACGGGGGGGGGAGTAATCTACATTCTATGTAAAATGTTTGTCAAACTATGTAAAAGGTTGGAACTAATATTGTACACTTGTCTTAAGATCTATTAACTTGGCATTGAGTGGACGTATCACATAATTACATCCGTTTGGCTTTACATTTATTAGCTACGGTACAGCAATGTCAACCTACCCACAAACCTTTATGGCAGTCTACTAGTAGATATTATGCTTTACATCTATTCTAACACTAGGAACTGAGAACAATCGATAATAACAATTACACACACTGTTGTTTTTTTATTACAGAAAAAGACGTTCGTCAACCCCTTCAATAACCCAGGTGTCGGAAGGTAACTATTTGAACATAACATGTATCAGTAGCTCCCAAAGTAGCGGGGTATATTCTGAGTTTGTAACCAGATCATTGGCGACTAATCATATAGATCAAATCAATATACTAGACTTTATTTAAATTTTGTGTGCACATGATGTGCGCGATATCAGTACCATGAATATATTTTTTAAATAGTCTATTTCAATTCTGGAAAGTGTCAAAAGCAGTAAGAGTATAGAAATACACATACTTTCAATGTTGAACATGTTTATTGTCTGTACATTGCAATACTTATTACATTTCAGACGTACTGGGTTAAATGTACTGCAGGGCAAGACAATACGAAAACTCAGCAATGGGATGGACGATTTCGATGACTATTGGTCTGATTCGGGTAAGTTCTATACTTGAGGTCCGGGGTGCGGGTTAGGCCTGAAAAACAGTACATGGTATAGGCGTCTAGCTGGATGCATTATCAACCAATGAGGTAATTCCCTGGCCTTCACTGCGGAATTTTTAGGGTGCATTATGTAACAGCCTGGACCCATTGTGATTGCTGTATCAGTGCTTATCTCGCCGGCTACCAGATCAAGCAATGGATGCGCCCTCAGGGCGACCAGACTGACCCCTATACATGGTAACATACACATTACTTGCATCAACGTAGTTTTATTCCATGTTTGGAATACGAAAGTCTCATTGTTTACACATTTGCAACTCTGTATCTCATACCCCATTAAATAACCCAACACAGTAATTCACTACCTGTGAATTCTTTTTTCCCATTTGATTTTTAATTAATCATTTTCAAATAAAAGCAAAAAAAACATTCATATTATTTAAACATGGCTCGCTTGACTGTTTTAATTGTTCAGCTTCTGAAGAGGACTCCCTGGCTGCATTCACCGTAACACCCACACCTAGGCCGGTTGGTATTGTGAAGGTAAGTCACCTCTATAACGCAGGGCTTTTATAACACAGGCATTAGTCTTAAATTACCAAGATAAGTTCACTTAACTGTGATTGGATGGTGATACCCAGATATAAAATCATCTACAGAAAGGTTAAAATGTAATCTACCCAGTAGTTTATAGAAGAAATATACATCTAGTTTCTAATTTCTTTGGATATATCTAGCCCACTCCTGAGATCTTTAAAAAACTGGGGTGATAAACTTTTGGAATCAAAATATCCATTTTAGAAGCTTATGTGACTTGATTGATGTTAGGGAGTGCTCATTTTTTAATATCAGGGGGGGGGGTGGTGAGATTTCGCGCGGAGCGCGCGAATTTTTTTCACCCCCCCCCCCTCTAGAGGGGTCGAAATTTTTTACCCCCCCCCCGGCAGCCCGAAAATAGCGCGCGTTCGCGCCCCTTTGTAGCATAGTAACGCGCGGGCTTTTCCCCTCAAAACAGGGTGAATTTTTTTGCCCCCCCCCCAAGAGGGGTCTGAATTTTTTACCCCCCCCCGGTCAAGGGGTCCAAATTTTTTACCCCCCCCCCCCCCAAATCCACCACCCCCCCCTGTTGTTAAAAAATGAGCACTCCCTTAAAGAGTACGATTAGAGTACGTGTTTGACATTACATCCCAGGGCTATGCACCAACAGTATTGGAAACCCATATATCTCTTTGTGTATATATAGGGCAATTCGTCACTTCGGTCGATGACACCGTTCTCCGCAGAATCACAAGGGGTATCAACGTTGGTCGACATCAGTAATGCTGCTGTCCCTGCTATCACCGTTGAGCGTGCTGAAAGCCAACTTGTTGGGTCACCCAATGTAACGGTAGCGGGCAGTAGAGCGGCCAGCAGGTTAGGGGTCTCAGCCAACCCGTCCTTTGCCCTTAACCCGGCTGGGGATGAGACGGGTACCATCTCGCGTAACGACACAGCACGGTCCCGCATAGAGTCTGAGACTCCAGCTCAAGGTTTCAAGACTAAAAAGAGGTAAACTATACAAATAAAATCATAATGTATATGTTTATTTTGAGAAAAATTATTTAAATGATTAATATTATTCGGGCAATTGATGCGGTCAGAAAGAGTTGATGTAATATGGCATATGCAGCTTGGTTCCTTTCTCGATCGGCATGCAATTACTGGTATCCTCACCAAATTCAATTTAGGATGGTCAGTTCTATATTTATAAGTAACAGTGATTCCTCTGACATTCCATACTTCTTCTTAGTACCAATGGGTAAATTATACTATTGAGTTTGAGTTGAGTTGTGTATTTTTTTATTGCCATCTTTCATTTACATGTTCTTAAACTGCAATATTGGGATGACATGGAAACCTCGTGCATATATTAAGAGTATAAATTATGAGTAAAATTATCTGCTGATTGCATATCGCAATTGAGACGTGTATAGTGTGATTCCTTTATGACGAATTATTAAACGAATCTTATGCATAATTAAGTTGATAGGTTCAGACTACCCGGTACTCAATTCATTGTCTTTTTACATGACATAGGTGTATACTTCTACGTTTTTATAATGTGTTATGTGTGTCATACTGCTTATATAAATGACATGAATGTCGCCGAAATACCCTGTTGAGTAGTACGATTTTACTTTAACCCATGCTTTCTTTTGTGGGTATATAGGCTTACATACTCCGCCGGATCCGATGGGAAATTGACAACACCTAGGTAGGTTATATCATTGTATATTAACACATCGGATAACACTAGCACTCGCTGAATAGTAATCATTGTCTATGAAATAAATAAAAAGATCAGTACGATTCGGGAAATAGGGTACAAGGGTCGTGTTAGATTCGGGTTCTAATTAATATTGAGAAGACTGAACATGTCATAGGGAGAGTCGACTGAACAAAATAAGGCTAGCGAAATCCAATAACAATTTAAAAAATAAATAAATTGGCATTTATGAAAATAAGGTGCCCTAAATCCGTTGATTAGTTTTCTTTTTGGTCTGGCCTTGAAAGTATACTGATTTTATTTCTATCATAGCACTACTCGAGGAAGCATTCCTGACACTGACAGCTTTGCCAAACCTGCTGCATTAGCCCCCAAGAGGTCCACGCGTGCATCAGCAAAACAGCAGTCAGCCCTACATGTACCGGAGGAACAGCTGTCTACACAGGAGAAGTCAATAAGTAGAGTCTCCCCAAGAACACGGTCTCGTCTTAGTATGGATCAGACCAACCCAGACCCCATTGCTGCAATGTCGGATACCAGTCTTGAACCGCCAGTCGCGACACCATCTTTTGAGGATCATACTCATCTAAGGCGAACACGCTCTGCCAGGTCTGCGACGAGTAAGAATCAGAAAGACGAAGCAAATCAGAGTGAGGAAAATGACGAGGAAGCTGAAACAAGGACAGAGGAAAGTGTGGAGAGTGAAGTAGAGGAGAATGAAAGCGGGGTAGATGAGGAAGTTGAGGAATCTACTATTGAAAATGAACAGTCTGGGAGTGGATTAGACCAAAAGGACTCCGTAGATGTAAATGACAATGACATAGATGAGGAAATAATTGAGCACTCTAAAAGTGAAAATGTACAGTCTGAGGATGAGTTAGACCAAAATGACTCTGTAGGGGAGGAGGTAAACGAAAATGAGATTGATGAAGAAGGTGAGCATTCTACAGGTGAAAATGAACAATCTGGGGATGCACTAGACCAAAAAGACTCAGTAGAGGACGAAGTAGACGAAAGTGAGGTAGATGAGGATGTTGGGGATGAGGTAAAGGAAAATGAAAGTGGGGTAGATGAGGAAATCGAGCATTCTACAGGCGGAAATGAACAATCTGGGAATGAATTAGACCAAAAGGACTCAGTAGAGGACGAAGTAGACGAGGATGTGGAGGGTGAGGTAAAAGAAAATGAAAGTGGGGTAGATGAGGACATTGAGCAGTCAACAGGGGAAAATGTACAATCTGGAAATGACCAGAATGACTCCAGTGAGGAGCAGGAGGAGTCCCAAGGAAAAGATAGCGAACTTGAGGTCATTGAGACTGAGTCTGACGTACGAAGGTCAGGCGTTAACAAAACTGTCGAACAACCGGAGCCGGCCTCAGCAGCTACCCGGACACCCGCTACCACTATGTCAGACACTGAAAATAGCTCATGTGGATTCATGTCTCTTAATCCAGTAGGCATTGCTAGATCACAGCTAACAGGAACACAAGGAGCTACCAATATTGCTAACTCTAATGATGAGGCAGATGGCACGGACAGCAGTGATAATGACGACTTTGATGTCGTTATTGGACAGGCTAGCATGTCTAGGCATGGTAGGAAAAAAAGTAGTCAACCAGCTAATACATCTTTGCAGAAGTCAAAGAGTATTCCAGCTAAGAAATCTAAAGGTGCTAAAAAGAAAAAGGTCAGTTTATCTCAAGCTTCCAAAAGCACTAGATCGTATTTTGTTATGTCATCAGACTCTGACGATGAGGAGCAACCAAATGAGAGCCAGTCCCAAGTCCCTCCTGTTAAGAAGCCGCGAAAATCCAAAACAAAGAAACAAAAATCTTCTGATGAAAATCCAAACAAAGAGCTGAAGGCAAAAGCAACAGGTACGAAGGTGTCAGATACCAGTAAGCACCCAGTCACGGAGAACTCGCCTGTTTCTAAATCTCAAGGTAAAAAGACAAATGCTGAAAAACTAAAAAAAGGAAAGGTAACAAAACAAAGTAGTGACACGAGTCAGGGCCCAGAGGTAGTAGCGGTGAAAAAGGGGCGTGGTCGTCCAAAAAAGCAGGCCACACCAAAGTCCACGGGTGATGTAAAAGAGAAAGATAATCTCTCTCCGCCCAGGTCCCCTCCCCCGAAAACAAAGTCTCCGGAGAAGGTTGAAACGCACAAAAAAACAAAGAAACAACCAGTGAAAGATCCAGAGATGGCTAACAAGAGTAAGACCACAAGGCGAAGTACTGTAAGACGAACATCTGAAAGCCATTCAGAACAGGAGAATGAACTATCTGAAAAGGAAAGCCCACAGAAAGAAAAGAAGAGGACGAATAAGAGGAAATCGACACAACGCCGTGCCTCACCCCGATCATCTGATAACCATTCAGAAGAGGAGAATCAACTACCTGAAGAAGAAATCACACAAAAAGGCAATAAGAGTAGGCCAGCATCTGAAACATCCAAGAGTATGGTTTCTAAGAGGACAACGCGGAAGAAATCCCTTGCATTGCAAGCAGAAACCCCAGATGAGCCTGAGAAAGTTGAAGCAGATGAACCAAGCATGCAGGACATGGCCGTGGGTAGCGGGAGTTTTATGGAAGACGAAGATGTAGGGTACGATGGGGAGGAGGACGAGGGGCAGGTAAACCGCTCTGCGGTGGATGACGCCAGCCCGCGGGCTGCGGTGGAAGTGACCGGATCCAGTGCCAAATCACCCGTGTCAAAGCGCAAGTCGATCCTCAAATCGACACCTGCATCCGTCCAACGCAGTAACTCAGAGACAAGTACGTCAAGTTTTACTCACTTGCTAATCATACTAATTCAATTATATTATAGTGTCTCTGCTCCTCGCTTACTTCACTAAACTATGGAAACGCCACTGGCAAATATAATGTTATTTTAATGACATATTCAAAGTTTTAATCCCGGTAGCTATTAATCGTAAACATTTTGGTCTGAAAAAGACCCAAAAGGGGGGGGTATGAGAGGAAAGACTCTTATTCGTACTTAAATATATCGTCGAATGCACTATGTATAAATAGACCAGACCTAATGGCAGGATATTTAAAGGTATAATTGCACATGATTGTTGTATGCGCCTGCATGAGTAGACCACATTGAGTACGTAGTGTCTCTTGCTGTAGGTGGTGATGACAGTGCTAAGAGGAAGTCTACCAGAAAGAGATGTGCACCTGTAGCATGGTACAATAACGAGGTGTCACCCCTCAGTGGTAATGCTGGTACGTAGGCTATTTCAGCATGTTAGCGATTTCTATATATTAACTGAAAATTGGCGTAGAGATTTACATCATACAGAGGAATCTTTTGATTTTTGGAATGGTAACATATAGAAAGATGACATATTTCACTCAAATTGTCAATCATAGGTATTGTTGGGGGGGGGGGTGCTGTTTTATATTATTCCAGAGGGAGCTAATGCATCAATAAGGGAGTGCCTCTCACACTCACCAGGGGGAGAGCCGACTTGTTCCCGACATGGCTCTCTAAATTCCCAAACATATGTAGTTGTGCATGAGTATGAAATGATTGGCAATGAGTTGCTATTTTTGCTTTGTAGGTTACTCAAATCGCGCGGCATATTTTCAAAAACTCAAATTTTAATGAAAGGGAACTCATCATCTACATGTACATACCTCTGTTAGTTTTAGGTTCTAATATCATGCTTTTTTGTTGTGTTGTAGCCAATAGTAAGAATTCTCATAGTGACGAACTGTCCCCTGTCAATAACACACTGCCCCCTGTCGATGACGACCCGTCCCCTCCCGGTGAGTAACCAAACTTGTCTGTTCTCCAGCACATGTATAACAAAGTACCATAGAATTTTATAATAATAAATGTTTCCCAGATACTACAAGCTATACTGATAAATCATCAAGCCGTCATCATTGTCTTAAGGACATGTAGATGAGCGTAACTGGGGTCTCTTTTTGTATTTTAGATAACTGATCTTCATGATTTACTTTTTTGACAGTATTAAAGAGGGGCAGATCCAAGAAGGCGCAGCCAATCACAGAAACCCCTCTCAGTGCGGAGCCGGAAACTGCAGCCAGGCGTAGAACTATTCCCAACGGAAGAGGTACAGAATGAATGTTATACTCTCGTTATCAAAAGTCAGGTTTCAGAAAAAAAAACGAATCATAAAAAGAAGTAACATTTAAAAAAATTTTAAACCCACAACTCTAAAAAGGTATTTATTTCCCATTTTAGAAACACTAAGCATTAATTCATCTTTAAAAAAAAAAAAAGAGTGTTGACAGTTATAGATATCTATAAAAATAAAATATCTCGGGACACAAATCTAATGTATCGGTTTATTTAACAACAATGGTTCCATCTTACAGCCCAGCCTAGGAAGTCTATTTTGAAGTTAGATGGAACACCACGACGGTCTATCGCTTCAACTCACTTTGCCGAGGAACTGCCGATTTACTCATCTCGGAAATCTGAGGGTCCCCGCGGGTTACCGCGCTACTCAACAGCTAGCCCACTGCACTTCACAGACATTACCCGCACACAAACTCCACACGTTGTACGCAGACAAAAGAAAACAACAAAAATTGGTGAGCTTTACAGATCGTTTTAAGCACAACATATTTATACAGTTAACACATATTTTCGGCCGCCATGATATACATGTGTGTGTGTGTATCTATGTATTATTCGTGATTAAATGGCATCTTTGATTTGTTCATTCATGTATCTGCTCTAGGAGAGAAACTTTTGATAGTATTTTAATCAGGAGCATTGGCAACAGCAAAATGTACTACACTTGGCAATTCTAGCATGTTTATAATACTTTAACAAAAACGTTGTTATACTGTTCAACCCCTTTTACAGTTCCACCAAGAACTCCAGCCGAGGGTATCCGGAGGTCTAAGAGAACAAAAGTCAAACCACTTGAATGGTTCCGAAATGAAAGGATAATCTACAGTCGTGAGGAATCAGGTTGGTTTAAGACAGTTATATTACTATACATTAAGCAATGGAGAAATCATACTTTTTTTAAATCTTTTTCTTATTATAACAAAATATTCGTGATAACTGTCCTATTTGATAAAATCATAACTGAGCTCTTTAGAAAAGTGTCAGCAAATTTGATACCCTTTGACAGCGTACTTATGATTAATTATTGTCGTTGGTGGCTCTTTAATTAGAACATTTATGTTTCAGGTTGCATGGCGGTCGCTGGTATAGATTCACCATCGGACGACGATGTCCCTTCAAAGGAGAAAAAACTAAAACGACTTGTCAAGAAGAAACGTATGTTGGCCTTGCTGATTGGCTATTGACCTACCTATCTATCAGTTATTTGCTCAGATCGCGCTCCTGGCATGTTTGTCTTTCTGTACCCTGTTTGTGGGCTGTTAAATAAGCTATACTGGGATATTTATTTAAAAGAACTGGTTGATGTTCAACTAGCTTGTTACCTACCGGGCAGTCAAGAGGAACCCATTCTGTTCCACTAGAATGTCTGTTAAATACCTACAAAATCGTAACATATCCTGCTTTTTTTATCAGCATTTCCTGTGTATACATGTACATGTACAATTGCTGTGCACAACAACTCGACTCATGAGAGTGAACACATTTTACGATATATTAAGCCATGGCTACGCTTACTATTGGATTCAGGTGATAAGATGAAGGCCCCCAAAACGCCCAGGCGCTTATCAATGCACAAACCGTTCGATGAAAAAGTGGATCCAATTCAAACTACCCACGTTCACGTTGTCAACCCAGAAACAAGGGAGGAAGTCGCAGTTGGTAAGCAGCGATCTACTACATATTACAGCGATCTACTATATTTTTGATTGATTTAAATAGTCAGTGAAGTCTGTCTGAGTCAATCATGGAGACGGTTTTTAGTCTTAATCTAAAGATGGTCCAATATAGGTTCACAATCAATATGTCCTGATAAATAACCATCCCCAACAAATAAGACTTGGTGTAATAATTCTTTTGAAAGCCGTTGCCTCCAAAAAGTAGAAAAACTAAAAAGGTGGTCACTGTAGAAACGGAATACCTGGTGAACACACTAATACTTTGAGCACCAAATAATAAAAGTTCGTGCTTGAAAAAGAAATGGTTAATGCACTCTTGTCTGTCCAGCTATGCCAAATAAAGTGGTATTAAAAAAGGGGCAGATGTTGGATTTGTGATGTCCTTGGTTGTACCAATAAGTCCTCGATTCACTCGATTCACCAAACCCACTTTCCCTTCACAGACTGTATCCGGTCCCGGGACACACTAACATATCGCGGACCGCTGGGCGGGTTACCGTTTGATGACGATCCTTTCCTTATGTCCAAGGCCATTGTACAGAAAGTCTTCTCTACGGGAAAACTCATTATCAGACCGTCAGGTGCTAAGGAACGACAGATTGTACATAATGACTCGATGGTAAGTGCATTGAGAATTCAAACTTTTCAAGTTCACTTTAATTATTACCATGCCATGGAATGTGCCTCATTATTTGGAAATTTGATTTAAACCAAGGTTATTTTTAGTATAATTTGTTCAACGTTTAATTACGTATATAATTGATAAATACATCACCTGCTCGGATATCAATAATATATGATCACACACTCTGTACCAGATTGAGATACAAAGGCCACATAAGCTTTGGGAAACGGGGGAAATAGCGGAATTATCTGGCATCAACATATATATGTGACACTTATTTTTCGCACAGGTCTTCTATATCATACATGGCAAACTTGGCGTTGAGATCCACGACACGAGCACTGTACTGGAATCTGGAGATTTCTTCTTCGTTCCACAAGGTTTGATACTTTTCTTTTGTATTCACCATTGATCTGCTTCCAAATCTAAGATAGTTCTTCCAAGTCTCCATCAACTCCTTAGAGAGGCACTACTCCCCTGGGACTACTTTACGAACAATGGACAGAGGTGAATTCCTCATGGAGAAAGCACAGCTCACTAGCGCCATCTGTAGTATTAAGCAAGATCTAATCTGATGGAGAACACGTTTTTTTGTGGGGGTGGGGTATGGTTGGGTATGTGGGGTAGGGATATGTGGGGTTGAGGTATGTGGGATTCCCGGATAGGGGTATGTGGGGTAGGGGTATGTATTTTTCTACAAAAGGGGTTTATAATTGTCTAACCTCCCCTTTTCTTCCAATGCCTGTGTTCATCCCTGCCTTTAGACCAGTCAAAGGTACTCCCCTAAATCGTATATTAAACGTTTTTGTAACTTGCTCTCATTTTGCTTTTCTAGGCAATACGTACAGTATAAAGAACCTGCGCCATGAAGAAGCCAAGTTGGTCTTTTACCAACATAAACATTGAGACATCAGTCAGCGTCTACAAGGAGGCCCTTCTTGTGCCCACGTCAACTTACTGATTATGTATGTTGTGTACAGTGTTATGCGTCTTAGTTTTAGTTATCGGATAATAAATGTACAAAACAAATATTTCTATTGATGAGATTCTGCTCCACAAGTAAGGAACCAGAGTCACAGGCTTCGGCAGCTATTAAAGACATTTCTGAATACATGTATCCCCCCCCCCCGCCACCATCTCTTATGTGTGCTCGCTACCAATCACACCATGCAGAGATATCACGTGTTGCAATATCACCCTTTATATTGTGACATTTTAATTGTGATTTCGAGTAGAGATCATTACTTTATTTGACTACTAGATATCATATACCCCTACTTGGTATTTCTGTAAGTTTCATTCCCATTTTCATACACTTCTCATTCTGTACAGCATCCATCATTTGTGTATTCATCCGTCATCGAAGACTTTTTCAAACAAAACTTGAAGTATTACATACTAGTAGTTTATACAACATACATGTATATCTATTTTCATAATTATGTACGAATATATTATGTACGAATAGTAAGGACTTGTAGTAAAATTGTATTCAGTTTCACCTATCGTAAATTCTCTTCATGCGTAGAAGCTGTGGCTTGTATGCAAAGCAAAACGCCAGCATAGCTCATAGGATTTGTCAAAGTTGGAGGATGCGGCTATTATTTCATGTGGAGAAACGACGTTACTATACTTTAGTACTAGAATGGCCGTTCGCAACACCCCCGTGGAGAAACTGATGCTCATTCTCCATGGGGTGTTTCTCTATGATGATATCACTGAAATAGCTATAAAACCAATCTTTAAATGTCGTTTTTATGTATAATTTATCAATTATTACATGAAGTAAACACAGAGATCCACTCTAATCAGTCTGAATTTCTAGCTAGTTTCTCCTCTCGTATTACCTTGGCTCTGCCTTGTGTGATATGATCCAAGGTACCACTCGCGGAGAAACCTGTCATTCAGACAGATCATTGTTGATCTCTGTCTATATATGTGAGTTGGATTATAAATATGTGAGACTTTACAGTACCGTTAATTCCCTCGTATAACCCGCACCTCACGCATAACCCGCACTCTGACTTTGGCAGAACCCCATAACCCGCACCAGAGTTTAGTGAATTTAGTACTGTAATATACTATCAAAGACCCTCGTATTACCCGCACCTAGACTTTGAGAATTCCCGCAATGAGGGTTTGGTTCCCGTATAACCCGCTGTTATACACAGGAATTTACGGTAGTTGTTAATTGACAAATTTCGTCTTTTACAATTAAGCTTTGTAAGATAAGTATGTATCTGTCTATGTACACAGGGTCTATGTAAAGTTATTTTATCCATAACTGAAAACCATCATAGATGTTGATGTATATTATGGTTTGTGTCTTGCTTATAGATGTTCATGGAAATAATAAAATGTATAAAGCAATTTTGTATCTTGACCATTTCTTTCACATTCCTGGTTCGGAAAAATGGTAATTGATCCAGGGCACCCTGTGCCTCTGGGTGTTATCAGGCATGGGATTTTTCCGGATTTCCGGACTTTTGAAGGCCAAAAGGTCACCCCTGTGATTTGTGCAGATCCAATGACAAATATTTGAACACCAATAGGGGGGGGGGGTCTCAGTCTCTAAGAGGCCTTCATGCCATGCAATATATACAAAATGCCCCCCAGATAATGTATTTTGGCTACTTTTTGGATTTTTTTTCAAAACCCAATCCCATGCCTGTATTATACGAAATGTTTGAAATGAAAAGAAGTAGGTGTGTGACCAGTGTTTGAGGTTTTCTTGAGTCGATAGTGCAACTATGCACTATTAAAGTGCACTATAATTAATGTTTGAAACAATGCCTATCTATCAAAACCAAAAAAAATGCAGGAGATCATTGAATTCTAACCAGTAAAATAAGCTTTTGAAAAAGGGTCACAGACATCTCTGAACCCTATGGCCTTGTATTTAAAGGAGTGAAGTTCACACAGACACCCATGGAGGTCTGTTAAATTGCCAGTGAAATGCTTTCATGAAAAGACGTTTTTCCTGCTGAAAACAACAGAATCAATGTTTACTTTAGTCAACAGAATGGTAGCCATTATCTCACTGGATGTGTACTTTGAACAGAATGCCACTGCATAAAGTTGGCATTAGGTTATGCTCTGCTTTTTAACGAGGGCCCAGCCCAAAGTTTTTGGCGCCAGCAGAGAGGTAATCGTTTTTTTAGCTGTTCTCGAAATGGTACTCTCGGGTTTTCATGTATATCTGACTAAAATTAACATTTAGACATCTAAATCATACATATATTTGGAGAAAAGGCTTGTGGTCATGTGCATCAAATAATTAAATCGTCATATTTTGGTTTCTTTTCATGTAGTAAATGTTTTTATGTGTGAAAAAAAATAGACGTCTTAATTTAAAACTTTTGGCTTAAGCATAGAAACCTATGGACAGTTATGAGCATTAAAGTGAGCATGCACATTTATACATAACCTAAGTGCGATGATTTCTATCAAATTGGATTCTGACAAGAAAAGAAATGCAAGCAAACATTAGGCAAGAGACATTTAGGCACTATTGCATCGAAGCTCAGTGGAAAGTATGGGAAGATAGCACTAGTCATACCCATTTCAGCTGAAGCAGGCTGAATGCAAAATACTCGTACACTAAATGCCAAGGCATATTTTGCATTTTGGAAATCTGTATATTCTAGCAGTAGATTTCACATTGCCCTCATTTTCTTGACCTGCTCATACAGTCCAAGCCCTTTTATTCTTTTTGACGGAGTGTGCCATTTGAACTCTCATATGGTGGCGTTAGTGCGGTTTTAATCTAGGTATGGTAGCAACTGACTGGGGGGAAAAGGTTGGAAAGTCAAGCTCTAACATGTTGCTTGTGTTAAGGATCATTCCTATTATCTCAAAATAATCTGTGCACTCGTCACAATAACATGGGAGCCAGGGAAGTAGGGATTTCGCAAGGGACCTATAGGTCAGAGCTCCTGGCAGCATTTAGCAACTGGGGTGAGAGAGATGAGCCAGGCTTGGGCAATAAGTTATGTATATACATGGAGCTACTATAGTCTCCTGTTATACACCACTGAATTGTGGACTCTGGACAACAAACATGCTAAAAATAAAACATACTACAATGTGATAGACTTGTAAAATAAGATATAGTTTTATAAAATCTTCTCCATTGTCATTTCATTCAAACAAAAATTCTCACTTAAAAGTTTTTACTAAATAAAAATCAAATTCAAGTCCACGATGGGACATACAGAAAACAGCATACATATGATAGTATATAGCCTATGAACACTTTACAGTGAATGGCACAAATGGCTTCCTACCATATATCGCAGAAACATTAATTATACATTAAGGTATAGTAATTACGTACCTATATTACAATTCCATGATCTAAGTGAGTACTGATAACGTATACATGTATCACGTGAGATAATTAGTGACAGTGGTCAGAATCACTCACTGATTAACGCAGAGAGATTAAATCAGGGGTCTTTCATGAAGTCAGCTGCAGCCTGGATAGTGTGGATAATCACAGAAAAATGCTTCTTCACTTTCTGCCATAGCATTGATGTATCGTTTGTCCTTTCTATGTCATACAAAAGGTCTCCAAGTCCTGAGAAGACAGATCCAGCATAATTATCCCTAGAACTTGGGGATAGGATCACATGCCTGAGGATTAAGAGGAAATACTGTTAACACTAAATGCTGAACATAATCAAATAAAATCTGCAATCTACTATTTGAGAATAAAGCCATTGAACATTGACCATTCTACAATTGTGACACATTTGAAGGCTAATTGTAGAGCTGCTGTCATGCAACATCTTTTTATATTTCATGTGAATTTACATTAATTGTCCTTACTTGAACATTGGACGTCCTGGTTGTCCTGCTGGGTCTAGGAAAGTCCTCTCCAACTTCATCATCTTGTCATTCACCTGACGAACTTGTAATGGGCTGTGCAATACAAAATATGGTATCCAAGATTAGACACCAAATACGTAACTATCAAGAGGAGGAAACATTATCTGACAGTCTATGATGATCCACTATTCTACTGTTATGGTAGATAAGTAGTTATCATCTATTAAACAAACAAGAACTTACTTGTTTCTGTCAAATTCATTCAGTGTTTTGCTGAACCTTTCTGTAGCCCAGGTTAAATTGTCTGAAGCAGATTCAAGAGCTTCTGGAAATTAAAAAGGAAATTCTGTAGCTTGAGTGGCGGCCTGGCTGCAGACTGAAGCATGATCTTTGATATTTTCAGGGTAATCATGATAACCGAGAAATGCACAATATAACATCAATAATATTAGCCTGGGCTCCACTAGGGCGACACAGGCCCCTGCGAAACGAGGCGCTCCTTCTAATGTTTGTTCTAGTATATTTCCCCTAATTTTGCTTCATTTCGCCCCATTTCGCCTCTTGGCGATACTTAGGGTGACACTGCCGCGAAATGAAGCGAAATATACAAGAACAAAACATTAGAAGGATCGCCTCGTTTCGCAGGGACCTGTGTCGCCCTAGTGAAGCCCAGGCTATAGCCCAAAGTCCACAGTGACAAGAACCTGCGTTAAAATGGTATCGCACCTCTGCCGCCGCTATTTCGCTGTGTCGCTGCTATTTCGCAGCTATTTTGCCTGCGTCCACAGCGAAACTGACGCGAAATGGGGGCGACAGAGGGGCAATAGCGTTTTAACGTAGGATATTGTGCATTTCTGCCGCTGTGGACTTAGGGCTTTAATGTACATGCATTTAATTTTTTTATTTTTTTTGTAATGTATCTCATTACCTTTATTGTAGTGTTTTTCAGATACAAATTGGTTTCACCTGTCTTGGTTTATGTTCATGTCTTTAAATATTATTATTACATATACATATTTACTAATATGCGTGAGTCTCCTCGAGTACTTCTTGTAGTTAGAATGTTTTTACACAAACTGTCTCTAAGTTTAGCAAATTCACTTCTAATAACTTCTTAGTCTCCAAGGGACCATGTAATAAATTAATAAAAGAAATCTCCTTATATATAATTGGCCCAGTGATATAAAACTGACTGGTCACACTCACAATCATGTAGAAATCTGACACTGGGCCAAGTGCATGTACATGGGATTTCGTGATTACTTCTTATCTAAAACAGACACAAGTTCATGTTTTACCAAATGTGATGCCTTGTGAAGAAAGCATCTCTCCATAGCTCTCCTTGGCAGTAGCAACATACTGGCTAATCATTTCCGACACTCTGCTCACATTGAATGGGAGGAGCTCAGAGTCTATCAGGTTGTGAGCCAGTTTGGCCCACACCTGTGCTGCAGCAGTCATCACCTTAGCCTCAGGATCCATCAGTTTAACTAACTGGAATGTCTCATAGACTGTGTGGTACAGTGGATAAAAAGGCGCAATGGAAGGCTGAAAATCAGAAATAAAATCTATTTGAAATATATTGAGTCTCCCCCCTTCCAAGATAGATGCCTATAGATATTGGTTAACATCTATCATTTGCCCAAAAGGGTGCATTGTTTTTCTTCCTGCCAATCCATCACCCCATGAACTTTAACTAATTACCACTTGATCCTTACTAGTCCATGTACTATCAACATAATAAGACTTATCTTTAAATTCTCTTTTAGTGATTCTGGAACTTATACAGTTTAATATAACCAGGTAAAAACATGCTAGCTAATATTGGAGGGTATAATAGTTTATAGGATAGTATATCTCCTCAATACTTACATCTGGTTGAAACTCATGATATGTAATAGGTACTCCAGCAAAATAAAGGAAATGTGCATAGTCTGTTCCTGATCCAGGCACTGTTATACTTGAAATGGAAAAAAGGAAGGCTGAACAAATAATTGGCGCACCATTACTAGAAATACAAATCCATGTACATCCGCTAAACATATATCTCTAACAGAATGGGAATATTAGTACAAACATTAATATAGCTCTTATGCTATTCTACTGTCAGATCTGCATGTATAATTATGTATTCAAATTAATATTTTTCCCCAAAAGTGGTAGCATAGTTGTATATCATGTTTACTGGGGTATACTGTCTGTCATGTTGGGCTTTTCTGGATCTCTTATCCTCCATGTATCATACAACGATTTGAACGGCTGATGGGGATCTCGGACCTGTTAAGTTCAAAAGAGTAGTTTTGTGAAGTTAAAACACAAAAGTCCTAGTAGAAATGCCAATGACGAAAGTAGGTATTTTGGACCTTCCTGCGATAAATGGATTCGCAACCCAGTAAAACAAAAAAACGTTATAAACATTATATAACGTTATGTAACGTTTCTCTAAGACCCCTTACTATGGCATAACGTCATATAAAGTTTTAAAACGTTATGAAATAACGTTTTTCTTTGTTAGCTGGGAATTCATATTGATATGAGACTAAGTCCAATTAAACACTTGAAAGAACTATGATTTACATATAGCACATAAAGTAGAAAGGGAGACCATGAGTAGTACAGGAGTATGGTATATAAACAAATGCACTTACCTCCATTGTAGCGTCCATAAGAGTATCCATGAGTACAGGTGAACTCTGTGCCAGCAAGGTGAAATTACCTGTAATCATGCAGTATGTACAATATAGATGATATATTGAAGTAATCAAGGCTCTATGATATGCCATATAGAGATTCAAATGGAACATATAACAGACCTGTGTGGAAATCTTATTAGCGCTTGTTTACTTTTAGTTTATATCACATCTTAACACCTTAATCTAAGAGCTAGAGATTTTAATCAACTTTTTCTATGTGATTTGATTATTACCTACCAGATAACGTTGTGTCGCCATTTAAATAGGCAACAGCTCGATCTTGAAGTGTCTTCCAATTCTCCTGTGATGAAAATATGACAAATAGTTGAAAGTGGTACGTAAGAAAAACTAATGCACACGTAGGAATGGAGGTGGAATTTATTGGAAAAAGTAAAACTATCTTTCAGGACGAATACTTGTTGAAATACTTATTATATGGATGTGTAGTTGATGGCGGTAATAGAAACTCAGAATCGGAGGGTCCATTTGCCAGCTGCACAAAGTTGAGGCTCTTGAACACATGATACAACCACATTGTTGAAATTTAAACAGCTCGCTTGAGTGAGACCCATATATGAAAGGCTACCACGTACATGTGATATAGGAGGACCTTAGGTCCATCAAATACCAAAATTATGGAATTCGATGAGGTTCATACGTTTGCCCTTTAGGAATTCAGAGAATCCAGGTTTGGATGACATGCAGAATGCTTAAGAAATTGAGATGGATGTTTATTAGGATTAGATTTACCTCAACCCATTCATATGATCCAACCATTCCATACTCTTCAGCATCCCAACTGATGAAGATTAAAGTCCGCTTTGGCCTCCATCCTATACAAATCAGACATTGGAAGCTTTAATTGTTTAATCCACTAAACCTACACCAAATAGCATTTAATATTTGAATCCAAGGTGTAGAGCATTGAAAGCCATTGTGCTTCTTAATCTAAAAACGGCCTCTAAAGGATGTTTTTAAGTTGTAAGTATATTTATTGTATAATCAAATACTGTACTCGACGTAATAAGCGTCCTCCCCCTAATAAGCGCACCCCCCCCCCTTTTTGGGGCATTTTAGACTAGAACAAAGGCTCAGATTTCACGATTTTGGAGACAATTAAACTCTTAAGTACTAAAACTACCATAAAAATAATTTTGATTAATTACTTACCTGACTTTTTAAGCTCCCCAAAAGCTCTCACTACTTCAATCATTCCTGCTTGGCTACTGAGGGCATCTAAAGATCCAAACATCCAGGCATCTCGGTGACCACCAATAATGACATATCGGTCAGGTTCTACAGTACCCTCTATACGGCCCACAACATTATATATAGTCCTCATGACCTCAGTGTTATGTACCTGGATATGGAATGAGAATTATCTCAGATTGTATTCCTCTGTAAATGGGTGGTCGCTGATATCTATTTTTAAAAATCTATACACATTTTTGAGACTATGAAATGAAATTCTTTCAAATTTTCTCTCTGTCAAATTTAATTTAAACAACAACAACAGTGTCGCCATGGAGTCCAAAGTTTAAACCCCCGTGTAGCAGTGTCGCTAGTTCCGAATTTTACCTACGTAATCACTTCACATCTCTAAAATTAAGAAGCACAGTGTAAAAGTAGGCAGAGAACTCGACCATCAGACTGAGAAGTACGCGGCACAAATTATATTAGTGTTGTCCTACCTGTAATCTTACTGTTCTAGCAGGATCTACATAAGAATATCCAGGACCAAGACGATAGGTTAAGTTTAGTCCACCCTGCCAACTTGTAGGGGCCTCAATCCCTCCTAGGTGTCTGGGGGAAAAGATATATACTTTTTATTTTGCTCTTAAATTGTACTGTTGGGAAATAGACAAGGCTGGTCCCTGTCCTCTGTTATTCTTTCCTCTATGGCAGGTAGTCTGACTAATAACAGGGATAGCATAGGATTATGCGTTAGCATCAATAATGCAACCCTTGTTACTGAGGACTCTGACCAGCAATTTTATTTTGAAAAGTGCAAGTATTTTCGAAGGGGTTTCTTGTGGGGCTTAGACCTACACGTCTCATTAGATGATTTGAGTTAGGATTCATAATTGGTGCAAAGTAGGCCTACTGCTAGTAGCGAAATTGTTCTACACAAAGATACTTAGAGGGAATTGTGAGAAATTGTTTGAAATCAATCCAGATGTAAATTATCTTCATCCTTTCAATAGCCAGAGCTGTCCAACTGCAGGAAAACAGCCAGGTCCCCAGCGAAAAACATCTTGATAGTGATAAAACTTTATATTTTCAAGTGGAATACTGACTTAGTGTTTCATTAGAGTCACTTATGCCTATGATCTTTGTTTAATGTGCAAGCCAGTCTTAGGTTAACTTCCCAGGTCCATATGGTTTTAACATAAATGGGTAAACCATTTCCGCAAATCACAAACGTATAAATAACCTCATGCAGTAGGCATTACAGATGAAGAAAGCCAGAGTAATTACCTTTGTATTAAGAACATGCTTACAATCATAACATTTCATTAGTATTGAAGGTGGTTTCTCTAGAATTACTGCTCAAACTGGTGTGTGAGTAGTGGATCACATGGTATGTACTACACAAAGATACTTAGAGGGAATTGTGAGAAATTGTTTGAAATCAATCCAGATGTAAATTATCTTCATCCTTTCAATAGCCAGAGCTGTCCAACTGCAGGAAAACAGCCAGGTCCCCAGCGAAAAACATCTTGATAGTGATAAAACTTTATATTTTCAAGTGGAATACTGACTTAGTGTTTCATTAGAGTCACTTATGCCTATGATCTTTGTTTAATGTGCAAGCCAGTCTTAGGTTAACTTCCCAGGTCCATATGGTTTTAACATAAATGGGTAAACCATTTCCGCAAATCACAAACGTATAAATAACCTCATGCAGTAGGCATTACAGATGAAGAAAGCCAGAGTAATTACCTTTGTATTAAGAACATGCTTACAATCATAACATTTCATTAGTATTGAAGGTGGTTTCTCTAGAATTACTGCTCAAACTGGTGTGTGAGTAGTGGATCACATGGTATGTACAGCACAGGTGAACGTCCCTCTTACATTGACCAGCCCAGTGGGGACATAATTCAGTTCAAAGTTCAATCAACATTGCATTAACTTTAAATCAACATTAACGACTGGTTATCAATGTTGATTCAATGTTCTATGCCCGCTAGGAGGAGACCACGGCAAGTTCCAAGGACGGGTATAATGTGGTGTGTTTGATTTACATGGTTTGATGAAGTATAAGGACTACATTAATGTTCGGCAAAGATTGTTAGTAAAATCAATTAGATGATTCCTGCACACCGGTACCCCAGTAAACAAAAAAACGCTATACAACGTTATATAACGTTTTTCTATGGCTCCTTATTGTGGCAAAACGTTATATAACGTTAGAAACGTTAGTTTGACGTAAAATAACATAGTTATTGAATGTTACAGATCACAGTGCCCACCAATCAACTATAGCTAATCATTTGAATGTCATCAACATATAGTCTAAGCTACCATAAAGATTGAAAGCCACATTGCCTATAGTTACCGAAGTAATTCCCATGCCTCATCATATCCAATAGGTTGGCATGGGATCGGGAGTTGACTGTTCTCTTTATACTCGCTCATAGGCATCCTGTAAGCATAGTCTGCATAACAGAACAAATAATATTACAGTGAAGTTACAACCAGTTAATGTTTTCCTTCTCACCAGATAAAGAAGGTCCTACCACAACATGTGACATGAACTTATGCAAACAGGGTATTTTCATTGCCATATTAAGTCTGTTCAGAAATTGGGGCAATCCCAAGATACAAAATGAGGTTCATTGTTAATTTGTGTGTGGTGAACTATGCTTATCTTGCAGGTTCACAGTTCTGATGCCTCAGAAGAATCTTATGATAGAGGATGTTGCGTCGAACAGGGATAAGCAACAGGGGAAGCTCTCTATAGGGAGATTAACTGCTGTATCATAGCATCTATCAGTACCATGCTCTTGAGAAACCAACATTATATCCTAAATGGCTACTCCCCTTGTTTTGGGGTGACAATGACACAACAAGTTAATGGTATATATGCTATAGACTAGCTACCGACGGGCTGATAGTTCACATAAACTTGCTCTTCCATAAACCAACACATACTCACCCTATCAAAAACGAGGGGAAAAAGATAACTGAGAATAGTTCACAAGGCATGTTTATTTATAGCATAGCAGCATGGTGTAACAGATTGCATACATGTATGGATAATTTTAGGTCTACTACCACAATTTTACAATTCTATCACATGTCTTTTTACATTTGATTATTCTATTCATTATTGATTTAATCATTACCTATTCATTTGAGACACCATACACATAATAAATCTAATCCAATGATCTTGTAGGCCTACTCAGAAGTACAAACAATACACACAGCTTCTAAGTGTGTCAGAAAAGGATCGTATACACTTCAAATCCACAGTACACAACCGTCTTATTTGTTTAAAACATAACAGATCACAAGATATGAAAAAAACAAATGTACACCGAATAACCTGTCCAATGCATGTATTAATAAGGAGATTGACAGAAGGCTGTTTAAAAAAAATCAATATGTCACAATATCATAGATCAGATGAGAAAAAACACCAAGGCAATCAACTATTCAGGGGTCTTTCATGAAGTCAGCTGCAGCCTGGATGGTATGAATAATCACGGCAAAATGTTTCTTCACTTTCACCCATAGTATTGATGTATTATTTGTCCTTTCAATGTCATACAAAAGGTCTCCAAGTCCTGAGAAGACAGATCCAGCATAATTATTCTTGGAACTTGGGGAGAAGATCACGTGCCTGTAGAATAGAATAAAATGCTATAGATATGTGTTAATAACATTTATCTTTATTTGTCGCCAGGAAATTAACAGTTACACCGAAATAAAGGTCTATGGATCAATCATTCTCATACAATTTCAAGTGCCAACTTAATATAGTGTAGTTTATGTCATCATTTTCCTGAGCATAAAGAAACGTTCCTCTCAGCCTCACACAAGTGATGTCCAAAGGCACCTAGAGGGTTTGCGTCAATATCTATATACGAAAAAGTGCATAAAAAGAGGAAAGATTTGAAACACTTGACTGGCAGAATACAGGCATAATGGGACTAACTTGAACATTGGACGCCCCGGTTTTCCTGCTGGGTCTAGGAAGGTTCTTTCCAACTTCATCATTTTGTCATTTACCTGACGAACATCTAGTTGGCTGTCAATTGCAGAATAGCAATGGTGTTATGTCATTGACAGCAGATATTTACCTTTCACCAAAGGAGGATATACATTGACTTAACAAAGTCAGCCATTGTAATGTTATTCTGGAACTCATTACATCTAAATTACTCTGATTATAGATAAGATTACACAATAAATTTAGGGGGCTACTCATTGATCATTGATCAATGATACTTATTATTGTGAAAGAAAACAAACTCACTTCTTCCTTTCTAATTTATTTAGTGTCTCCTCAAACTTCTCTGTAGCCAATGTTAAGTTTTCTGCAGCAGATTCCAGAGCATCTAAAAATGCAATGGTTATCCTGTCACTTAGAAGACTACTTTACCTCACTCTTTATTTGGACGGATGTAGGGTAATACAGTTATCTATGAAACAACATTGATATACAACAAAATCTCTTATAAAATATGTAATCCACATGATTATCCCCATGATTCTCATGTAGGTCCCATTAATTTTGCTTATAAATTCAATTACTACTGAATCATACTAGTTTATAAATACATTTCATTCTTAAGAATAGATACAAAATTGTTGTACCAAATGTGATGCCTTGTGAGGAAAGCATCTCTCCATATTTCTTCTTAGTAATGGTAACATACTGACTAATCACTTCTGACACTCTGCTCACATTGAAAGGGAGGAGCTCAGAGTCTACCAGGGTGTGAGCCAGTTTGGCCCACACCTGTGCTGCAGCAGTCATCACCTTGGCCTCAGGATCCATCAATTTGATTAACTGGAATGTCTCATAGACTGTGTGGTACAGTGGATAACCAGAAGCAATGCCTGAGGGCTGTAAAGAAGGACAATGTTATAATTATCTGGCTGACCAAATATTTTAAGGGTATAGTGCAAACTTGAGGGTACTAACTCTGAACCCCAACATTCTGTTATGCATCCATTGTTTTTAGATATAGATAACTTGCATAATAACACAATGAAGATGTGGTGGCTATTGCTTATACGTGTGGTCATACCACTGATGGGCATATTTTCATGCCCATGGTGGTTACATTAGAGGGAATTGATTGTACTTACATCTGGTTGAAACTTATGATATGTAATGGGTACTCCAGCGAAATAAAGGAAATGTGCATAGTCTGTTCCGGAACCAGGCACTCTGATTCTGGAAATGAAGAAGAGGAATGATAATTTCACTAGTAAATGGAATTTGTGCAAAATGTATGTCATCATTCTGGCAAATATCGTGCATGATAGACGAATGGGTGAAGCTCAAAGTCTACATAGGTTTTAATCCATGTGGTAGTCTATTTAAGATATATTTACCAATGTTGCCTGTTTGCAGATGATTAAACAAAGCTCTAATTCTATCTGACGTAAATATCCTTTATAGGTGTATACAAATGTCATGTTTACCGAGGTCTACTGTCTGTCATATTTGGCCTTTCTGGATCTCTCATCCTCCATGTATTATACAAAGATTGTGATGGATTATGGGGGTCTTGCACCTGTATAATTAAAGGGATTTTATTAATGTAAACTCAGAAATTTACAAAGCCTCATCAGATAATTCAAAACAGTATACATCTACATCAGCGTGAAAGGAGACCATAAAAGAAGAAAAATTCTACAATGTTTAAATGGTAGAAGAATATTGTTATCATATAGATGAATAAACTATTTACCTCCATTGTAGTATCCATTAAGACATCTCTGAGTACAGGTGAACTGAATGCCTTGAGAGTAAAGTTACCTGAAATCATGTAGGATGCATACATTATAATTGGATAGTTAATTAAAAATCAAAGAACTGACAAAACTCAAATCACACAAGAAAAAATGTTTATGCCTGTTAATGTTGTGTCTCCATTCAAATAGGCAACAGCTCGATCCTGAAGTGTCTTCCAATTCTCCTGTGAAAGAAATGATGGACATGTTATTCCATCTGTAAAGGACCAATACCTTGAATGAAATCAACTCAGGCCAAAAAAAAAAAAAGGTTTGTTTCAGGTCACCCGACCGACCCTATCTAAACGGGGCCGACCCTACGTTTTTTTATGCAATTTTGAAGAGATTTTTATGATTTTAGACTTTTTTTGGGGTCAATTTAGGTTTACAAAATTTCGGAAAAAAATCTCTCCATTTTTACACTTTTTCGGGTCAATTTTAGAGGGAAAGTAAAAAAAAAAATTAATAAAAAATCCGACCTACCGACCCTAGAGTTTCTTCCCATGTTACCTGAAACAAATTTTTTTTTTATTTGGCCTCAGTTACATTATGGTTCGAGGTTGCAAAAAGAACATCTAACAGACATTAACATCTTACCCCTACACATAACATGAAATTCAACCTATTCAAACATCGAACCTATTTAAAACCTATAAACGGCAGCCCGACGTTCATGTTTGGTAATAAAAAATCAGGGAAAGCAATTACCATAATTGCTTATTATTGCCCTCCTATAGTTGCATTGGGGTTGGGATACTGAAACTATTGGACTTGGAAATACTGTACCATGTTCCAATTTGTATTTACTGTCTGACGCAGAACCAGTAAAGGTCAGTAAAGGTCACTCCAAAGCACATTCAGTGGGCACGACACCACTAATAAGTGGCTAATAGGTGCTGCACTGCAGTGGGTACTAACAAGCTCCAATAGTGCTAAAATGGTATGCTGATTTAACACTACTGTGCAGCACTTATTAGTCACCTAGCCCTCTGCACCTAATAATGCTGCAGATAAATTGGTTAACAAGTGATTACGTGACTTATAAGCTAAGCCTACCTCAACCCACTCATATGATCCAACCATTCCATACTCTTCAGCATCCCAACTGATGAAGATTAAAGTGCGTCTTGGCCGCCAGCCTATGAGAAAAGACATTGAGAAATCACATCCATAATGATGCACGGACAACAATTACAGGGTATTCAACTGAACCCTGGTTCTACTTAAAGCTGTGGACCCAGGGTTATCAAAGGGAATCATCTTTCAAAATACCCATGATGTCGTGAAGAAACATTGTTAAAATTCTTACCAGACCTTTTTAGCTCCCCAAATGCTCTCACTACTTCAATCATTCCAGCTTGGCTACTGAGTGCATCCACAGATCCAAACATCCAGGCATCACGATGGCTGCCTATGATGACATAACGGTCAGGCTCAACTGTACCCTCTATACGACCGACAACATTATATATGGTCTTCATCACCTCAGTGTTATGCACCTGGATGAGAATTGACAGAGATATGAAAAATAATATCTTTTGGGGATAACAGAGTTGAATCAATATTACAGAGTAGATTATGTTGTACAAAAAAGTGAATCTCTTTTAGCATATGGGAATAGTGCCATTACAAATTAAGCGCAGAATTAATTAAGAGATATGTCAATCGACAATAAAACATAACATTGTTATTCATGTATGCTGAGGACTAAAGTCTTACCTGTAACCTAACTGTTCTAGCAGAATCCAAGCCAGAAAACCATATACCCAGATGGTATGTAAAGTTAAGGCCACCCTGCCAACTTGTAGGAGCCTCAGCCCCTCCTAGACGTCTGAGAATAAAATTCGATACTGTTTGTTTTGTTTTGAAATCTTCCTTGTAATGAATTCCTAATTGATACCACTTTCTATCCCTTTTGATTTAAAGGAGCCCTGAATCCACGACGTCATCCCCGTGTAAAAGTAGGCAGGTTTAGGTCACGGATTCAGTGCTCCTTTAAGCGCAGATAATATTATATGCTATAAGTATCTACGTAAATTTATGAAAAAAGAAATATAAAGCCCCGAAAAAAGTGTGTTTCAAGTAACATGGCCCGAGAAATTGGAGTAGGTAGGTCGGATATTTAATAGTTTATTTATTTCTCATGTTGAAAGTACCATGTATCAGTCGCGAATTGCGACACTGACGGATCATCAGGACGTCTAACTGATTCCTCCAGTAACTAGGAATATCACACATTTTTTAATATCCCTGTTAAAAGTTATTTCTGAAGCCGTATAAAATTTTGGGCAATTGAAAACTAGAAAAACATGGATAGGCCTAATAAATGAAATAAAAACATAAAATCTCCAGAATCGGGAATAAAAATGCTATGGTCGGTCCTTTTGAAGCTAGGGTCGGGTTGCCTAAAACACACTTTTTTTAATTCGGCCTAACCACCAGTCATATATGAATCCCAACACTAGCCTCTCATGAGCCATAGAAAGTGTTTAAATACGACATCTAGCTGACTTGATGTGCCTATGGCATTATGAGTACAGGCATCTACAACGACATGTATATGATTGTATAAGTTACCGAAGTAATTCCCTTGCTTCATCATATCCGATAGGTTGGCATGGAATCGGGAGTTGAACATGCTCTTTATATTCATTCATAGGAGTCCTATAAGCATAGTCTGTTGAAGGGAACCAATACAGCGTCAGTCAACTCAAATATTCTCTGAATGCATTATATAAGAAAGCATTTCTATCATGGATATCCCCGGGAGTACCACAGGGATCTATGTTGCGGTCTTGCTGTTTCTTAGATTTCTCAATATTGAATTATGATACTGAGGTTGTTGTCTGAGTAAAAGGCCCACATGATGCATGTGTTTGGCAGATTGGCTACACATGACCCTACAAGCTGCTCCTGTCTCATATTTGCCACATATTTATTTTGTATTATTTAATTACATCAGCTGTTTTTTTAAAAAAATAGAAACAAATAAACAATTGCATACACGTAGGGTTAATGTATTGCTACATATTTCCGTTGACATTGAATATCGTCCTGGAATACCATCCGTAGATGTGAAATTCTGAACAAACAATAGGTCTACATACAATTGTGCTTCCAATGACCACCAATGTGCACCAATAATGTGCTTATATATGGGTACTTACATTTTAGGCCATCATTCCGTCACGTCTCAGGAGAATCGAGGCTGTCACTCCATCACATTTTATTTAGTAAAAGTATACTAGGAAATTACGGAAAGTACTCCGTTCGTCGAATCCACGTGTCATGCATGTTGCGTGTGTCGATTTGTTTTTTTATCCATTTATAGCCACTTATGATATATATGCGACAGATTAGTTGTTTTAGAATATCAAGATGGTCTTTTTCCTACAGCAGTGCCAAAGACTCAACAAGCCATGGACACTAATGCTTCCAAAAATCTTTCTTTTACACTTTGACTCATATACACACAGCCAAAAATAATTTTCTTATTTCAAGAAACTAAGATAAATAAACTTGCCTGGTGGCTAGTTTTAAGGAAAATTATTTTCTTAAAACTAGTCATCTGTTCGCCCGGCGAGTTTATTTAACTTATTTTCTTGAAATGGGAAAATAATTTTTGGCTGTGCATTAAGGACTCTCAGCACCCATATTGCACTAAAACGGTTTTGAGGGTATAATTCCAAGTACATGTGTTACACCTGTACATATTATACATCATTTGAACCACCTATAATACTTTTATCAAATTCCTTCCATTATTTGGAATTTTTGTCACTGTGGAACGCGAATGGAACAAAAACGTTCCTTTTTATCTTCTTTTAATTTCAACATCATTATGGGATGGAAAATGGAGATAATTATTAGGTTTAACTATTTTAAACTGATATTTATGTCAATACCTGGAGTCCTTTTTTTTCTTTTCTTGATATTCCAATTATTAAGGCCTACAGAGCTCTTCAAAGTTGCATAGTTACTAAAAAATGGTAAAAATGGCTATTTACCCCTATTATCACCCACTTTTTAGCTAACTATGCAACTTTGAAGAGCTCTGTAGGCCTTAATAATTGGAATATCGGGAAAAGAGAAAAAAGGACCCCAGGTATAGACATGAATTTTAGTTTTCAATTTAGAAATTCAAGACTTTTGTCCAATTTCCATCCCATAATGCTGTTGGAAAAAAAAGAGGCTGAAAATGGAACGTTTTTGTTCCATCTACATTCCATGGGTACTAAAATGAGAAATAACCGAAGGAATTTGATGAAGCTATTATAGATGGTTCAATTGGTGTATAATATGTACAGGTTTAACACATTTCCTTGGAAGTATACCCTCCAAACTGTTTTAGTGCAATTTGGGTGCTGAGAAGCAGTATGGTTCTCAAATCTCATTACGAGTAGACTACCTTACCTTTGGCTGGGTAGCCCTCGGTGAGCTGGTCACCTTTGACGAGTGAGGTGCTCCCACGCTGTATACCTGTACCAGGTAGCCACCAGCTGTTGGGGAAGACATTACTCTTATCATCTCCCACATGTAACTCTGGGTCGGTGTAAAGGATGAGACCCAGCGCCCCATTCTTTGCCGCCTCATTCAACTTTGAAAAGTAAATATGGTATGGCGTGTAGAGTATACATTGTACTACATTGATTATCTGTAGGTTTAGGAGGTTGGTCAGTATAGTAGCTCAGGTTAGTCACAGGGGTATTCATCATGCATTATTCAGAATGACGAAATGATATTCAAAAATCTGCCTGAAAAAAAAGAAGAGGCTAATGCCTTAGTCAAAATGGCTAACCATAGAACTTATTGAAGAAAACCTAAGGTGGGTTAGTAAGTATTGACTAACCTGCACTATTGACCATGACATGAGTTGTGCGCATATCTATTATGTAGGGAACCAAAAAATGACTTTAGCCCGGACTCCACTAGAGAACACTGGTGACATCTTTTTTAATGTTTTGGTTGGCAAGTTTTGCTTCATTTCGCTTCATTTCGCCACATTTCGCTTCATTTCGCGGCAGTGTCGCCCCAAGTATCACCCAAAACAGGGCCACAATCACGGCGACACTGAGGCGAAATGAAGCGAAATGGGGCGAAATGAAACCAAATGTGCAAACCAAAACAAAACAAAATCGCAACGTTTCGCAGACACCAGTGTCGCCCTAGTGGAGCCCAGGCTTAACACTTGACATGCATTTTGACTAATGCATTTTGACGAATGCACCTGGGATAGCTACTACTGACGAACCTCCTAAACATTATAGATTATCAATGTACGTCATTATAATTATAGTCACATGCACTAACACGTGAAATTTACTCAGTTTTTCATCATCAGTAATATCATATATAATAGGTACAATACTCTGTGGCTGAAATAGTTTTGAGGTTATTGGGTGTACACCTTCTTTTGTATTGTATTAAAAGGGAAATGTCTGGCCCCTCCGACCAAGAACTACAAAAGTGTCCTACAGCCTGCTGACATTTACCAGCTAGATTTAATTATGCATAAAAACTACCGCTGTTTGATCTCATTGGCTGACCTCCTTGAATAACCGTATTGGCATAGACATCAATGATGTTAATATCTATGGTGTCGGTTACCAATATTCGGCCAGGATAAAGGTCCATTCATGTGGCGGATAAGATTGATAATAAAAGGAGGAAAATGAAAGCGTGGGTGAAGATGTTTTTACCTTATTACCACGGTAGATTTTGCCGTATCGGGCAATAACGATTTTCCCAGAGCAATTCACTCCCATTTTCTGCAGTTTTTCAAAGTCTGATGCACGGCCATAATTGGCATACACGAGTTCTCCCTGGAATACCAATAGTTCAGTTGCATTTCTACTTGATTTAAATGATTATCAATTGCACAGTTCATAGACATCTACCATTCATGATATACAAAGGAGCGTATCAAGTATACAAGAACAACTACATGTATTTGTGAATATATCTGGCTGTCCGTCTTTTCAATTAATATCTTTCAGGCCACTACCGTCTGACCCAAAAAAGTATTTTACAGAACAATTAGATATCTGATTTCCATATACATGTATCTAAAATATACCTGCACATCTCCTGCCGGGGCAAATGCATTGAAAGGCGGAATTACATCTGAGTGGTTCTGGTCTGGACTAAGCTTCTTTTCAAATCCAGCAGTTTCAAATAGAACCGTCCCAGATGCATCAAGTATGGATACCTATAGAGAAACATACGGCTTTGTATAAAACCAGCGCACCAAGAATACAATAAATACTTGTAAATATAATGAAACCATTGTTACCAAGAATACAATGAAGTCTTGTAAGTATAATACTATGAGAAAATAAGTAATGCCCATGAACTGGGTCAAAACGTCACACCTAACATTAATGTTGGTCGCTACCTTTTGATTGTAAAATTAAATTAGACTTACCAGGGTAAGGTGATATTTGAGTATAATTTTGCCGAGGGCACCACGAGTGGTGCAGAGTATACAGAAGAGAGGTGGAACAGAATTTCTCAAATTTTCTTACCATTTTAAGTCATGTAGAATCGGAAATGAAAAGAAACGAAGGGGGTCCCTAACTACTTTTTATAACATCGATTTTTGAAAAATGAAAGTATTTACGTTTTTCTTAAAGATTTAGAAAAAACTGTGAAAACTTCCTTTTCTCTTTTTTTACATATCAACCTTTATGCACAGACATATGACACACCATACGTGAAGTAATTATATGTTCCCCTTTACTGTACAAATAATTTTATAGTTCATGGCATGGCATTCCGGGTAAAAATGTAATGTTTCGGGAATGGGTAGGAATAAATTGTCATGATTCTATAGTCTTGTTGGTTAAAAGTAATTTTCAAACTCAGCAGAACTCTCTCAGAGAATTGTTCAGATCAGTTGCTTACATATAGAAGTAATTTTGTATTGGCAGAGGTTTTACATTCAACAAGTAGAGACCAACCTTAATTTGTATGTGTACATCTAAGGTAAAATCTAAGGCAAAATCCAGTCATAAAATTGAGATCAAGTGATGTCTACATCAGCAGACACAGCTGTAAAACGAATTGCTGATGTGTGGTACAGCGTCTTACCTTATTTGGGTTAGTTCTATTGGGGTAGGAGAGTAACACCTTATAAGGGGTTTTGGTCACATGATCAGCACCATACTCTTCCCACTTCTGTTCTACCCAGTTGGCCAACTCCAGTTGTCTGTCTGAACCAGCTATGTGCGGTTTACTTGACATGAATCTGCAAAAATGTTGGACTCATTTAGTTTCATTATAAATCAGCTACCCTCATAATTCTATCATAATCATGTATGTAGGAGACGCTATTATGAAAGGCCACAAGACAAAGCATTGTATGATGGACTAATCAATGTCCTAAAAGGCATAGTCAGGAACATGGTAAACCAGGCCACGGCGGATCCAGGGTGTCCTGAGGCTTTGGACCCTCCCCCCCCCCCGTTTCGGATTTTTAAATGATATTTCTGATGATTATTTTGTGGGGCTCAAACATTAGTTTTCTAGTTCCCATATAATTGTGTAAATACACCATCATGTATCTTGCTCTTAGGCCACGCACACAGGAAAGTGAGAGTCATTGTCGCTAAAACTGCCTGACTCTGAGGTGAGGGTAGTTTTAGCGACAATGACTCTCACTTTTCTGAAGGTGCAGCCTAACAGCCCACCTAAGAAAATTGGTATATACTTACAAATAATCAATTTTGAAAAGTGTGTTTCAGCACTGGCTCCTATGCAATAATACGCCCATTACCACAGGAAAGTTTGTTCCGAAGGGAAGAAAGTATAATTATGTTTTTTTATTACTGAACTATTATCATCGGTCATGAGTAGGGGGAACTAGATGGAGATCAAGCTAGTGGTTTGAGAAGTGGACATCCACAATGAATGTGTTGTGGTGATTTTGAGAGAGAGAGAGCAGTACACAGGAGGGCAGCAGATAGACCGAGTCATGAATAGTAAAGCAGCCACCTCTGTACCTTACTTGGCTAGGCCTATTGGCATTGTGCTTAATAATGCAGCTAGCCCATCAGATTTGTGTCACTCTGGTCATTCAATTCCTGCCAGACCATTAACTGCGTCTGATTGCCATGAGGATGTTCTCAGGGTTATACATCGGTCAACGCTATTACATCTAGTATTCAAATGCCCTTCCCTTTTGGTTTGTTCCTTTAGGGTGAGAGCCCATATTCCCCGAAGAAATTCAGGCTTCCAACAAAAAGGTTACAGGTTGTTCCTTAGATAAAGAAATGGTTGGGGAACCCATGCTGCTTTCGGTGTTGTAATTTAAGCTAATGCAGGGGCTTGTTTATTCTTCACCCTTTCGCCACTTACAGGATAGCACAATGTTCCATATATCATCAGACTGCACACGTATAGCATAAACCATTGCTAATACTATTATGATCTTAATGAACAATCACAAACATCTGTGATGTTATTGAAAATGGTTTCATAGCTTTATTTGGGGGATGGAAGTTCTATAATTTGTCCAATCCTTCTACCTTGGAAAAGACTCACTGCATTGAAGTACATACATATATAGGGAATTCAGATTCAGGCCTCCTGTAATTATATATGTTGTACATTATAGTCAGGGATTGTTTTATTGTTTCCTGGGAAATTGTACATGGACATGGCACACAGTGACAAGTGAAAAGTCTTGTGTAGATTACTACTTGATATGAGCATAAAGCAGAACTGCAGTTTACAGGTGTCTGTTTGGCACCTCCATAAACTTGTGCGGCCTCAGTGACTGGGCTAACTTACCCCAGTGTGAGAGGTCTCTCATTTCTGTCTTCCCAGGGTATCCTTTGTGGACAAACGCTTTTCCCTAGGTTAATTTCTCGTCCAAAAGCTTCAGAAATGGCTACGTTACTTATGTCATTCAGAAGAAGGACACTAGAAGGGACTATGGTGAAATGTTTTACTTTTGCTAGTTCTATGAACCCATCCAGCGGGCAAGTGTGTGAATCACGGCTTACATCCTTAAAACACCTTATACTTGGATTTAAATGGCATTTGGATTGATGTGGCTATACCATAGCCTCCCTGAATGACTGAGCGTGTGAGCGTACTCACAGATGACTCAGGGTTAGGTAACAGAGTGTATGAAGATAAATAATTTGTGCTTCTGTGAAAAGCAATTTGTGCTTCTGTGAAAAGCAATTGTACATGGTCGATTTGTTGTTACTTTTTCATTGGAAATGTATCTTTTTATGTTACCTATGGTATATGTATATCTTCATAAATTCTTATGGTTTTGTGATGGAAAACCTCCTTGGAGGTGTAGTATTTGCAGTAAAACCTCCGAGGGGGCATTTTACTCGCCCCCGGCAACTCTTCCAACACCCATGTGCACTTTGGAGGGCCTCTGGTGTACTTTGGTGGACCTCTGGTGCACTTTGGTGGACCTCTGGTGCGCTTTGGTGGACCTCTGGTGCACTTTGGTGGACCTCTGGTGCGCTTTGGTGGACCTCTATTGTGCTTTGGTGGACCGCTGGTGCACTTTGGTGGACCGCTGGTGCACTTTGGTGCACCTCTGGTGCACCTCTGGTGCACTTTTGATTGATTGATTGATTGATTTGTTTAATTTATGAGGCTCCACATAAAGACACCCATCCCAAGACCAGATTTTTTCAGATAGAATTCAAATGGGATATTTGGATTTAGGGGATGGTCTAACCTTTTAGAAACCGAAAGAATTTTGTAAATATTCAAACTAGAAGTACACCTATGACAAGATGAACAATATTGAATAACCAGAAAGTAAGATACCCAAATCGCCCTAAGTGTTCAGATTAGGGAGATAAAGCCCTATTTGAAATTATATACAGTTTATTTTAGTGTATATGTTGCCATTGAAACTTACATTTAGGCCAGAATGCATCAAAATAGACCTTAACTTTTGGTACCATCTTTTTCAGCATGAAAAATTGGACAAAACCATTTTTCACCCCAAAAAAATATTGTTTGACTTTTTATTTAGATTTTTGCCTTAAATATTGCTCAAATCATATTGAAAAAAGTTAAAGATCATCGAAGTTGAGAAAAAAATTGTGGAATTCTACCAACTTTTAGGCAAACCATAGAGGGTCGAAAATCGGCGGGTAACTCACATAAATGCGTGTACGGTCCTGTACAGTAAACTCGCAATAATGCGTGTACGGTAAAGGAAGGGTTAACGTCCAGACGTAGATCAAGTACCTCACGGGACATCTCAAGTTGGCAAGGAGTCATCCAGAAATAGTGGTAGTCTGCCTTGCAGTAGTAGGACAGATATTTATATGCTGCTTGCCCAATACAGCAGTGACCGCATCTATGGATGATCGAATCTATGAAATGAATGACCGCATCTATGAGGTGAGGGAGAAAACCGCTACCGGGGCACGTCCCCTACTCTTTTCGAAGGATAGCAAGTGTTCTTTTATTTGCCTGGTTCTACATACCTGGGCTAGTACCATAGTAGGCAGGGCCAGACAAACCACGGCCTTTGATATCTCAGACGTGGTTCACTGAGGAGGAATCCCATGCCAGACCACCAGCAAGAAGGCCCGGGCCCGCGCATATGGGCAGCGGTTGTGACTGCTTACGTGACTGCACGAGACCCCTCAAGTTTTGTCGCCTTTTACAAATCCGGCATGCCCATTGGTATTGTGGAAGGCTCCTGATGAAGTTATTCTACTCCTTCATGCCCCCATCATGAAGGTCCACACTAACACTCTGGTGCACTTTGGTGGACCTCTGGTGCACTTTGGTGGAGTTCTGGTGCACTTTGGTGGACCTTTGGTGCACTTTGGTGGACCTCTGGTGCACCTGTGGTGCACTTTGGTGGACCTCTGGTGCACTTTGGTGCACCCCTGGTGCACTTTGGTGGACCTCTGGTGCACTTTGGTGGACATCTGGTGCACCTCTGGTGCACTTTGGTGGACCTCTGGTGCACTTTGGTGGACCTGTGTTGCACTTTGGTGGACCTCTGGTGCACTTTATTGCACCCCTGGTGCACTTTGGTGACCCTCTGGTGCACTTTATCACACCCCTGGTGCACTTTGGTGCACCCCTGGTGCACTTTGGTGGGCCTCTGGTGCACTTTGGTGCACTTTGGTGGACCTCTGGTGTACTTTGGTGCACCTCTGGTGCACTGTAGTGCACCCCTGGTGCATTTTGGTGCACCTTTGGGGACCCTCTGGTGCACTTTGGTGGGCTTCTGGTGCACTTTGGTACACCTCTGGTGCACTTTGGTGGACCTCTGGTGCACTGTAGTGCAACCCTGGTGCACTTTGGTGGACCTCTGGTGCACTTTATTGCACCCCTGGTGCACTTTGGTGGGCCTCTGGTGCACTTTGGTGGACCTCTGGTGCACCAAAGTGCACCAGAGGACCCCTGGTGCACTGTAGTGCACCCCTGGTGCATTTTGGGGACCCTCTGGTGCACTTTGGTAGGCCTCTGGTGCACTTTGGTAGACCTCCGGTGCACTTTGGTAGACCTCTGGTGCACTGTAGTGCACCGCTGGTGCACTTTGGTTGACCTCTGGTGCACTTTATTGCACCCCTGGTGCACTTTGGTGCACCCCTGGTGCACTTTGGTGCACCCCTGGTGCACTTTGGTGGACCTCTGGTGCACCAGAGTGCACCAGAGGACCCCTGGTGCACTGTAGTGCACCCCTGGTGCATTTTGGGGACCCTCTGGTGCACTTTGGTAGGCCTCTGGTGCACTTTGGTAGACCTCCGGTGGACTTTGGTAGACCTCTGGTGCACTGTAGTGCACCGCTGGTGCACTTTGGTTGACCTCTGGTGCACTTTATTGCACCCCTGGTGCACTTTGGTGCACCCCTGGTGCACTTTGGTGGACCTCTGGTGCACCAAAGTGCACCAGAGTGCACCTCTGGTACACTTTGGTGGACCTCTGGTGCACTTTGGTGGAGTTCTGGTGCACTTTGGTGCACCTTGATGGAGTTCTGGTGCACTTTGGTGGACCTCTGGTGCACCTGTTGTGCACTTTGGTGGACCTCTGGTGCACTTTGATGGAGATCTGGTGCACTTTGATGGAGATCTGGTGCACTTTGGTGGACCTCTGGTGCACTTTGGTGGACCTCTGGTGCACTTTGGTGGACCTCTGGTGCACTTTGGTGGACCTCTGGTGCACTTTATCACACCCCTGGTGCACTTTGGTGCACCCCTGGTGCACTTTGGTGGGCCTCTGGTGCACTTTGAAGGGCCTCTGGTGCACTTTGGTGCACTTTGGTGGACCTCTGGTGCACTTTATTGCACCCCTGGTGCACTTTGGTGGACCTCTGGTGTACTTTGGTGCACTGTAATGCACCCCTGGTGCACTTTGCTGGACCTCTGGTGCACTTTATTGCACCCCTGGTGCACTTTGGTGGACCTCTGGTGCACTTTGGTGCACTGTAGTGCACCCCTGGTGCACTTCGGTGCACCCCTGGTGCACTTTGGTGGGCCTCTGGTGCACTTTGGTACGCCTCTGGTGCACTTTGGTGGGCCTCTGGTGCACTTTGGTGCACTTTGGTGGACCTCTGGTGCACGTTGGTGGACCTCTGGTGCACTTTGGTGGACGTCTGGTGCACTTTGGTGGACCTCTGGTGCACTTTGGTGGACCTCTGGTGCACTTTGGTGGACCTCTGGTGAACTTTGGTGGACCTCTGGTGCACTATAGTGCACCCCTGGTGCACTTTGGTGCACCCCTGGTGCATTTTGGGGACCCTCTGGTGCACTTTGGTTGGCCTCTGGTGCACTTTGGTACAGCTCTGGTGCACTTTGGTGGACCTCTGGTGCACTGTAGTGCACCGCTGGTGCACTTTGGTTGACCTCTGGTGCACTTTATTGCACCCCTGGTGCACTTTGGTGACCCTCTGGTGCACTTTACCACACCCCTGGTGCACTTTGGTGCACCCCTGGTGCACTTTGGTTGACCTCTGGTGCACTGTAGTGCACCGCTGGTGCACTTTGGTTGACCTCTGGTGCACTTTATTGCACCCCTGGTGCACTTTGGTGACCATCTGGTGCACTTTACCACACCCCTGGTGCACTTTGGTGCACCCCTGGTGCACTTTAGTGCACCCCTGGTGCACTTTGGTGCACCCTGGTGCACTTTGGTGACCATCTGGTGCACTTTGGTGCACCCCTGGTGCACTTTGGTGCACCTCTGGTGTACTTTGATGGACCTCTGGTACACTTTGGTGGACCTCTGGTGCACTTTGGGGACCCTCTGGTGCACTTTGTTGGACCTCTGGTGCACTTTAGTGCACCTCTGGTGCACTTTGGTGCACCCCTGGTGCATTTTGGGGACCCTCTGGTGCACTTTGGTGGGCCTCTGGTGCACTTTGGTACACCTCTGGTGCACTTTGGTGGACCTCTGGTGCACTGTAGTGCACCGCTGGTGCACTTTGGTTGACCTCTGGTGCACTTTATTGCACCCTTGGTGCACTCTGGTGACCTTCTGGTGCACTTTACCACACCCCTGGTGCACTTTACCACACCCCTGGTGCACTTTGGTGCACCCCTGGTGCACTTTGGTGACCCTCCGGTGCACTTTGGTGCACCCCTGTCGCACTTTGGTGGGCCTCTGGTGCACTTTGGTGCACCTCTTGTGTACTTTGGTGGACCTCTGGTACACTTTGGTGGACCTCTGGTGCACTTTGGGGACCGTCTAGTGCACTTTGGTGGACCTCTGGTGTACTTTGGTGCACTTCTGGTGCACTTTGGTTGACCTCTGGTGCACTTTGGTGGACCTCTGGTGCACTTTGGTGGACCTCTTGTGCACTGTAGTGCACCCCTGGTGCACTTCGGTGCACCCCTCGTGCACTTTGGGGACCCTCTGGTGCACTTCGGTGGGCCTCTGGTGCACTTTGGTACACTCCTGGTGCACCTTGGTGGACCTCTGGCACTCTTTGGTAGACCTCTGGTGCACTTTGGTGGAGTTCTGGTGCACTTTGGTGCACCTCTGGTGCACTTTGGTGCGCCTCTGGTGCCATTTGGTGCACCTCTGGTGCACTTGAGTGGACTTCTGGTGTGCTTTGGTGGACCTCTGGTGCACTTTGGTGGAGTTCTGGTGCACTTTGGTGGACCTCTGGTGCACTTTGGTGGACCTCTGGTGCACTTTGGTGGACCTCTGGTGCACTTTGGTGGATCTCTGGTGCACCTGTGGTGCACTTTGGTGTCACCCCTGGCGACATTTCTCTTACCCCTGGCGCCTTTCTCCTTACCCCTGGCGACATTTCTGTCACCATGTATCTGGTGCTGGCGGTATAATATGCCCAGTTTTTGCCCGGTTTTGGGGGTAGAAGAGAGAAATAGGAGCAGAATGGTGGAAAATTCCATTTCTATCTTGCATCCAAAAAGTTAATGCCTTGGAGCCTATGGAGGCCCATGGAGGTGGTAGCTTTTTTTCCTACATTTACATAATAGCGAAAGAGAGAAATAAATTCGTAAAGATCGCAGTTCAATTTAGTCAAGAAAAATTTAGATTTTTAGAAAAAAATTTGCGCTAGATGCTGTCCCCCGACCTTGCCTGTCTCATGTTTTTGTTGACTTTTGTCTATGTCGGACGATAACCAAAATATAAAGATTCTCCTATGTCACAAAATTGTCTTAAAACGCAAAATTAGTAGGTGTATATTACTCAGGGTTAATACCCTGAGTCAATAATATTGTGGCATTGTAGCATTATTTGAGAGACTGCATTTTTACCCGCCCTAGATCTCTATGATCAGTCACATCTATGGCTATTCCAGTAACTGTCGTGTAATATGCTGGTAGTGAAGATGAGAGGCGATGGGGTACATGGGTATGTCCACTTATTGACGGTTCAATCGCCCATGGGGGTACCAGCCAATGTCTAGGCTATATAAACATGTCTCTAGTGAGGACACACCATGTTCTTATTAAAGGCCTACTGACATAATATTTTATAGGGCGCTCAGTAACATATGTATCTATGCATTTACGTGTGTGTATATATATATTATATATATATATATATATATATATATATATATATATATATATATATATATATATATATATATATATATAAACATACATATATACACACATACATATATGTCCTATTAAGTCCCCATAACCTAATTGTACGTATTAAGGTCATATTACTCGAGGCACATACATTCATGAGAATAGTGCAAAAATGATGATACAGGCATATCATCTGGTACACGAATCATTATGGATAACGCATTAAAATTGAAAAGCAGTTGGTATTGCGGTATTGCATGTATTAGTTTGTCTTCCCCTCCCTAGTTATTATGGGCCTGGACTTTGTAGAAATATAATTCCATGCTGGAATCTGTGCAACATGGTATATGAACTGGATTTTAGATTAATTTAAACTATGCAGATATAAAAGTAATTTAACCTAAAAACTGTTCTATCAGTCCAGGAACGAACAATCTGCATTGTAAGCTGTATGGCTGCATGCAATGGAAAATATTTTACAGTCTTGATTATGTTGTTAACGTTATTACAATAGTGGCCTCGTTAACTGCGCCAATAAGAAATCTTTTGAAATTACCTTAGGTTATTCAGTATGTTCTCAGGCTTGATATTAGACAGGAGCTGCGATTTAATATCTGTATATTTCTCCACCGTTGGACTGTCATCGTTATCTGGTCTTTTACTCCCGCGTCCAATGGCAACACCGATTCCTATCCCAATTGCCAAGGCGACCAGGCAACATACAATTGCCAAAAGTAGAGATCTTTTCCTGGACTGACTGCTGAACATAGGATCCATGGTGTTGTCTGGAGGTGTCAGCAGTATTTGGTCAGTTATCTACGGTGGGTGCTTGTTCAAAGTGGGGCACTAGGGAAGAGGTACACATACACCTTCCGTGTACAGAGAAGCTGATGTTTGCCAATCTGAGCTCCCTGGATGTTATCATATAGCAGGGGCCAGATATGTGGGATCCCCTTTTCTCTCAGCTACTTGGATCTACTGCCACACAAAAGCTAACAATGGTTGCGTACATCGACATGGGAATTGGCGCGAACAAGGATATAATTATGGTGTACATCGTACAGTCAGGGACCAGGGGAGTTTCCAGGGGGTGTCAGCTTCCCCAAAACCATCCTATAGAATACAGTGACCCTAGCAATTACGTATTGTGTTCAATGGGGTGGAGGCCGGGGTGGAGGGGCGTGTAGAATGGGTGAGACCTTTGGTCAATCAGGTGGTGGTGGTGGTAGTGATGGTAGTGGTGGTGGTGGTGGTGGGGTATAGATTTCGGTTTAAGGGATCATCTGAGTACTCCACTGCATCATTTTGTCCAAATCTGGTCCTGTACGTAACGCCCAAACTTGTCCCTACCTAACGTCCAAATCTGACTCTACCTAACGTCCAACCAACCCTTCCTGAAGTCCAAAACTGGCTGATGCCCAACGCTGACCTTATCTGACATTCGACACCGGCCCTTGCCTGCGGGGCTTCCTGTACAAACATGGTCTTATAACAAACATAGACTGTAACATGAAAATACCCATAACGTTCTGGGTATGACCATGTCTATGCGTGCACTGATAATAATGGCCCTGGAAATGTTAGTCACTACGGACTACATATCTATAGTCATGTGAACGTAGAAAAAATGGCTATACCAAGTTAGTCACCTACATCTATAGTAAGTTAGTCATATAGTCAACCTATAGTCATGCATTAAAAGAGCTGATTTGGGATATATAGTCAAGTGACTATGAATTTAATGCTTTCATGCTCTAAAGTAGTCACACTGACTAATAGATATAGTCCATCATGAGACGGCAGGACAATAAGTTAGGACAAGTACCCCCCTGGCATCTACCCCCAAGACGTCTACCCTAGGGCCTACTATCTACCCCCTAGGACATCTACCCCCAGCCAACTACCACTACCTAGGACATCTACCCCCTAGGACTTTTACCCCTATGGGCATCTATCCCTTGGGATTTTACCCCCTAGGACTTCTACCCCTTAGGACATCCCCTGCCTTGGAACCTACCCCCAGACATCTACCCCCTGGGGCATCTACCCCCTTTACTCTCTAGGACCTCTACTCCTAAGAACATCACCCCCCCCCCCCCCCACATACCCATATGGTTGAGTCATATCATGTGCGGAGAGTAGATTTTTCCAGAGATATCAGGCATCTACCCCTGGACATCTACCCCCTGGGAATCTTCCCCTGGGAATCTACCTCCTCAGACTTTTGTCCAGGGGTAGAAGTCCTAGGGGGTAGATGTCCTAGGGGTAGATGTCCCAGGGGATAGATGTCCCAGGGGATAGATGTCCTGGGGTAGGTGTCCAAGAGAGTGGAAGTCCTAGGGGGTAGAATCCCAAGGGGCTAAAAGCCCAGGGAATCAATATCCAAGGGGAGTAAAGTCCTAGGGGGTAGATTTCCAGGGGGTAGATGTCCAGGGGTAGATGTCCAATTCCCTTGAGAAATCGTCTCCCTCCACATGATATTATTGTTCCCAGGGGTAGAATTGCTAGAGGGTAAAGGGGGTAGATGTCCAAGGGGATGGATGCCCTATGGGGTAGATGTCCAGGGGGTAGATTTCTGGGGGTAGATGTCCAAGAGGGTGGATGTCCTAGGGGTAGAAGTCCTAGGGGGTAGATGTCCTAGGGGTAGGTGTCCCAGGGGATAGATGTCCCAGGGGAAAGATGTCCTGGGGTAGGTGTCCAAGAGAGTGGAAGGCCCAGGGGATAGAATCCTAAGGGGGTAAAAGCCCAGGGAATCAATATCCAAGGGGATAAAAGTCCTAGGGGGTAGATTTCCAGGGGGTAGATGTCCAGGGGTAGATGTCCAATGTCCCTTGAGAAATCGTCTCCCTCCACATGATATTATTGTCCCCAGGGGTAGAACTGCTAGAGGGTAAAGGGGGTAGATGTCCAAGGGGATGGATGCCCTAGGGGGTAGAAGTTTTAAGGGGTAAATGTCCAGGGGATAGATGTCTGGGGGTAGATGTCCAAGAGGGTGGATGTCCTAGGGGGTGGATGTCCAGGGGGTAGATGTCCTGGGGTAGGTGTCCAAGCAGGTGGATATCCTAGGGGGTAGAGTCCTAAGGGGATAGGTGCCAAAGGGGATATAAGTCCTAGGTGGTAGATTCCTAGGGGGTAGATGTCCAGGGATAGATGTCGGATGTCGCTGGGGAAATCTACCCCCTCCACATGATATGAGTTATCATGAGCATTTGGAGGGGGTTGCTGTCCCCAGGGGTAGAAGTCCTAGAGGGTAAAGGGGGTAGATGTCCAAGGGTATTGATCCCCTATAGTGGGTAGAAGTTGTAAGGAGGTAAAAGTCCAAGGGATAGATTCTAGGAGGATTAAAGTCCTTGGGGGGGGGGGAGTCCTAGGGGGTAGATTTCCAGGGGTAGAAGTCCAGGTGTTAATGTTGTGGTAATGTTAAGCATGTTTAGCACATCTACCCCTTGGAAATCCATCCCCTGGACATCTACCCCCAGGACAACCATCCCCTGGACTTTTATGTCCTAAGGGTAGATTTTCAGGTGGTAGATATCCAGGGATAGATGTCTGGGGGTAGATGTCCAGGGGTAGATGTCTGGGGTAGATGTCTGGTAGTACCTGCCCTAGCACCATTGGATAAAGTAGATGAGCATGGGCCACATGCCTGGCACACTATAACCCTTCACACAGTCAACTTCTGTATATTCTAGTCTGGAAGCCTAGAGATCCACAGTCACATGATCAGAATTTGAACAAAACCACATGATACTTCAATCAAAATTGAGAATGCATGTGTCCTATGATGCCTCAAGTAAATATATTCAACATTAACACAAGAGCTTATGCACGGGGAAATGTGTAAAGGAGTAGTTTAGCTAGATTAAGATGTGCCTACCTGAAGTCTGTTGAGCATTCAATTTTGAATCCTAACTGTTTCCTGTGCACACATTCCTGTGACATCATCAATTTGTGTGATCCACATATGTGAGCAGGCAAGCAGAAAGGGGTATCCCCGCGGGAATAGTACCAATTTTAGCCACCAGGGGGCTCCACCATGGCCTAAAATGGTAGAAACAGGCTAATATTTGCTTTTTGGTACTTTTTTCTGGCGAATTCAGTAATTTTATACAAAACATTCCATTTTTGGTGGAAAGCTTCCTTATTTGGAATGTGAAAAGAACGTTTTAGAGCCTAAATGGGTGTCTTTGCTGATATGTGTTGCCATTGAAACATGATTTTCATTCCAAATAAAGAAAATAAAGAAGCCCAAAATCTATGGCCTATAGAATGAAAATGTATGGTAATTTTCTAATTATGCTCATTAGATAGAGATATCTTAGAAACTATGATACTTAGAGCTAGTTTGAGTTTTGGATAGAGCAATGCCCACCCATATTCAAACAGCCATTTCTCAAAAACTAGAAATAATATCTTCTTGTGTAATATATCACTGGAAAGCTTATAATATCGATTTTAAAGTTGACATTTTCGTTGGATATCCCTTTTCCCTTGCCTAGACACATATAGTCACTACTGACTATCTTTATGACTAATATGTGACTAACATATGTAATCACCTGACTACGGGGGTCAAAATATGGTGGTATAGTCAGTACTGACTATAGGTTTTATTATCAGTGTGGTAGGTTTAATCAGGCTAATAGACGATAACCACCTGCCTACCATACTTGTCTATTTTGAGGTCGAGGCCCATTCTGCTGCCAGACAAATAACGGTAATCATGTTTGTGTCTAGACCAATCAATGATGGTCCCGACACATTCAAATGCAAATAAAATAGCGTGTGGGACGAAACCGGTGTTATATTTGGTTTGGAGAATGGTTAGCAATTGTGTGGAAGTGGATGAGTGCAATTTTGTAATGCCGGCATCATATTGTCCAATTCAGGCCTCCAGTAAATACCACATATCTTGAGTGGATACATGAACCTAAATACATGGACGTTCATGGTGGATATAAATAGAGTTGTTAGCTACACCTCGTCTGAAAGCTAATAATATGGCGATTGCAGAAATAAACCTGGTTATTGTGAGGCAAAAACAAGGTTTTAGCCAAGAAAATAATTTTCCCCTGTAAAATCTTTCTTTTTTGGCTATTACAATGGGCTCAAATCAGACTGCAGTGCTGAAGCAGGCCTGTATTGTGAAATTCTATAGCTCGATCTATAGGCTTCCAAAGCCAATCCGTTCCACCGTGGTTTAGCGCACAGGCTTAAAGTTTGTACCCCAACTAGGGTGACTGAATTTGACCTACATCAATAATTAGCTAAAACCCCTAAATATGTACTTCTCTTCTGTAATGGGTATAATTATGATTACTGTTACCAAGGGTCTAAATGTAAGATAATGTATTAAACACATATCCACAGCTTTGTTTGAGAAACCCCAACCATTGGCCACCATCTGACAGATGCTGCCACCTGTATAAAATCTGAAGCACTAATGTGTGCTTGAATGGGAAAGAGCTATTGTGTCTGCAGTGGGGATTATGTAAATACTACTCACTGGTGACACCTTGTGTGTAGTGAGAGAAGCATGTTAATTACCCTATTTTTGACTGATCAGTCAATAACAATTTTCCTATTAAACTGGGATCCATGTATAGAAATATTGCTCACAGAGATTTAATACTTTCACACATGACTTACAACATCACCATGCTTATCCTCATGCTTAAAGTGGAAATTGGTCACCGCAACAGTTGGGATACCAACTTTAAACTGAGTGGCATGCTTAGGCTCTGAGTAGATAGATGACTGTACATATAGCACAAGGTATGACAGAGCTAGACGCCCCCCAGCCAACACACCCAAATGGGCCCCATATGGGCGTGTCTCTGGGCACCATGGGCTAGCCCATATCTGGGTATTAACTGGTAATTGTCTGGGCTTCCAGATGGGGCCCATCTGAGCTCAGCCCAGAATATCAACATGTCATGTTCTCACTGCAAATCCTTCAATTCATACTCTTTTCTGAAAATATTCGATTAATTTACATTTTAAATTGACATTATATGCGTTTTTGTAAAAGTGGGTTTCATCCCAGTAAACACCCTACGTAATTCCAACGTAGCTCTGAGGTTTCTCTAGGTAGTTTTCCAACCAAAGGTTTGAGATTGGTAAATTTGGAAGGTTTGTAGACGTCAAAACATGAAGGTTTATTTACGTTCAGCAGACGTAGAAGTCTGATTTACGTTTATCTACCTCATTCGGACGTAAATTTACGTAACAAATCTACGTAGATCTACGTTAAACTACGTATTTTTCAACTTCAATTGGGTATATAACTTCTCAGTTTCATACTAGGTGGCAGCACTTTCAACTGTGGAGAGAATGTGACAGCTCTTTAACGAATCTACCACATTCAAGCAGTAATTTCTCATTAATTATGAATTAAATGTCATGCAAATGAACCATATACAATTTGATAATTATATATTATGGACAGCAGGTTAAAGAACTAAGCATTGATATGCACATTGATGCACTTTACTGGGCAGACACCACATTGGTGGTAATGGAAGAAATACAAAGCCTCTCTGCAGCCAACACTATGCAATAGATCTATACTGTCAGGCTGTTCAGTTAAACTATAAAGATGTACTATATATATATAGAAAGAAATGTGATTAAGAATGATAGTAGTTTGTATAAATATTGTCTGTTAATGTAAATGTGTCTGTGATATCTTTGTCTGAATCCCACTATGTAATATATTAATGTGTTTACAAAGTAGGACGTAGATTTACGTCTGAGCTACGTAAGTCAGACCTGCAGGTTTGACATTGGTAAATAAATCTTTACGTTGTAACATTGATAAACCTTCCAAAATTACGTAGTTCAGACCAAAAAGCAACGTTAATTTACGTCTGACCAACGTAATTGTGTTTACTGGGATCTGGGTTGGAAATGGGCAAACTTGGCATAAGTATCCCTGGGTTTCCCATGGGCTCAGCATGGGCAGCCAGATAGGGCCCAGGTGGGCTGAACCCATGTACTAAACTTAGTTGTTAATGGATTTCTTGCATTGCAGATATTTTAATTTATCCTCACTTGTCCCTTTTTTTCTAGAAAAGTTCAAATTATTTTTCTCATGCTATGTTGTCTACCTGGGTTTCACCTGGGCTAGAGCTGGGCTAAGTGGGCTGAGGTCTGCATGGGTTTTCCATGCATGGCTTGGTGTGGGCTGCCAGGTGTGCCCCATGTGAGTCAACCCACCAACTTCACTTTCTGGGTTAATTCTACCAACACAACTTTCATGATTATGTTTCAAAGACCTTTCCCCAAAAGAGTGGGTTTCACCTGGGCTAGGCCTGGGCTAAGTGGGCAAGTATTGTTCCTGAGCTTACCACTAGATGTCATCATTGAGAGTTCATGGAGTTTGATATCCTATAGACATTGTCTTGTCTTTATTACAATGAGCCATAAATTCACAATTCCTTTAAAACCATTGAAATGATACAGTTTTCACATTACGTTCATATTATATGAAATTGTCCACACAAGTTTGCATACGAACAGAGATATGAGGAGCATTCTGATACTGACACCTTTCCCCAGGATATGATCATAGTACATAATCCCAGGGCTCCCTCAGGTATTACTATCAGACTCACAGGAAAACTCTGACTGTGTCACCCAATGTGATCAGAGTTGTAGTTAGTCAAAGGATGCATTTTGCTTCTCCTCCTTAAAGCTGCCATACTACCTCAGATATATAGAACGTTCACTTTCTGCATATTTACAACGGGTCTCCTTAGTGCAGTGTACTGGTAAGATCTCAATCAAATTTGTGGCTTTTAACTGTGCTAAATTCAAAGATAAAGATCAGAAAAAATAGAATGCTTCCAGCATTCTATTCAGCACTTAATTATATCAACAAGTTGGCGCCATCTACAGTGTTACACTAGGAAATAGTAGACTCTGTTGGTAAAATCAGCAATGCAGGACTTTCAGGTAGCAGTCTACTCATTGCTGCCACCTGATGTCATTTTTTTACACTAACTTATCAAAGCCCACCAGAATATAAATAGTAGCTGGAATTAGAGTCTTGTTTTGCACATATTAAGAATCTCTTGTCAAAATAAATGACAGATTATAATAGGGAAAGGGTTATACAATCATCTGAGATACAAATGAAGATAATATAGGTTTGAGCATGCCAAGTAGTATAGCAGCTTTAAATAAAGGGAAGAGATGACACTAAATGCAGATAAATTAATTGACCCACTTGAATACTTGTTGGTAACTACTCTTAATATGTATGGTCATCAACTACATAACAACTAAGCTTATAGCTAAAGAAAATGTTGTGTCTGTCCCCCCCAGCCCCCAGCCCCACAGCCCCCACCCCCCGCCCCCAATTACGTGTTCTCCAAATAAAGGAGCCCACCTGGGTCCCACTTAGATCTGAACAGGGCCAGCCCACTTCAAACCTGGGCAAGCCCTTCTGGGCCCCACCTGATAGCCCTGGTCAAAACGAAGTGGGCCCCAGATGGGCAGCCCATATGGGCCCCATAAGGCAGCCCATCTGTGACCCATCTAGGGCCCACTAGGGTGTGTTGGCTGGGCCATCATCATTCAACCCTAGATGGCCCAACTGTACCATGTATGTGGCCATAGAGAGTAGCACAGTCTGGTTAGAAGTATACAAACTGCTAAGTCCACCATCATCTTTATACTTCAGATGGAGCCACATGTTGGTTACTTAGCAAGTAAACATTGAAAGGTTCTTTACTGGAGTGACCTTGAAAACTGTCTTGTCATGATGTACACAGGAAGCCAAACTCAGGTCCCTGGCTATGTAGTCTATAGTACTGTCTACCACAAAATACATGGTACAGTGGGGCCATCTATAGGGTTGAGAGATGATGGGCGTCTAGCTCTGTCATACCTTGTGCTATATACATTCATATACTGTAAGTATGAGCATGCTACTCAGTTTAAGCCTGTGGTTTAGCGGGTCACAAAAACCCTCGTATCAGGAAGGAAACCATGGCGAGGTACGTATTATGTATGGGGACTCGGAGGAAGTTACGGATTTCTTCCTTCAGTCCTAGTAGAATTCCGCTCTAGATTTACTCACTTTCAGTAGTGTCGCATGATCAAACAAAGGCAAAGTAATATGAAACACATATGGGATCATTTTACAGACAGCTTGTAAATAATGCTTCATGGAACCACAGTAATGTGTGCGGCACATGTTGTGTTAACATGAAGATCTGAATAACAAATAACGAATCAATGGTTTGACGAACAATGAAACGATAACGATATATATAATAAATGCATATTTCCAATACAATATTATACGATAGAATGCAATAGCATTCAAAGTAATATCAACATATAGCAATGTAATATTACTCTGACATGAATTGAGTACAATGTAATGCAACTCTATGGATACTGTTGATTTCATGTTGTGCAACGATGTTACCCGATATGCTTTGTTCTCTGATATGTGGTTGGGAACTATAGGACACCAACCTCTCAGGGCCGTCGGATCCCTGCACCATCTAAAATAACGACTTTCCTGCCACCTACAAATTTGCCCTGATTACTCTGCACAAAGGGACATGAAAAGAGTCTGACCTATACGGAGGATAGAACAGTTCTTTAATCTAAATGGGCTATAGCCAGAGGGCTGTATCAGTCACTTCCTCGCGGGATTGCTCATTAGCTCACATCTGATTTAGGCCCTACATCAATTTATTCCAATGCTGGATATTAATTCTCGCAAAGTCTCATATTCAGAATCGGGGACGGAGCGGGGTTATGGTAACCTTCTTCACAAATATATAAGCATCAGCCGCAGGAAAAAAGCACGAAACGATTATAGAAGATTGTTAATTTTGATGCAGCTAAAGAAACAAATCGCGTGTTTAATTCCAGACATGTTTGTTTTCACATGCACAACAGTAAGAAAGTTGGTTTGGATAAATCACACTTGAGGCTGCAGGGAGGAGGGGGGGGGGGTAGATTTCGGCGTATAGACCTACATCAGATTATGTCTATGTACAGTGTTGTTGTTTTTTGTGTGGGGTAAAGTATAAAAGATCACAGAAGGTAGGTTAATTGTTTTTTCTACATCCGGCATCACAAAAGGATTCAGCCTCATCTGATTTTAGGAGAAGGCTGAGCCACTTTCACTTTCGTATAGCATCATGATGCACTATAATAAATCAGACCTGCCCTAATAAATGAACAGGTCTGTACATTAGGTACTGCGCTGAATTGTTGATGCTGCCCCGTTTCAATATAGCCCAATATGCAGTTGACATTACCTTAGCCCCCTCCCCTTTATCAAAGTCTGAGGCTTCTGTCACTATACATGCACCCATCAATTATCGTTTATAATATTATGGGTGCATCATCTATCGTGTGTGGGAGATTTACCCCTCTGTCTCCCCATGTGCACATTTGTGGCATAAAGTGATATTTGAATGGTATGCACCGGGACATGATTCACATTATTACATTATTAAGTAGCCTACTCTTTGATGGGATAGTTGTTGTTCGTGTAATGATAACGATGCACATGGAACAGAAACATGATATATTTAAGTCACGTGCAATGTTATATTGTCCCCTTTTGCCAATAATGAAAGCTACAGGCTGTGGGGAGGTTATATGGAAGTGATACATGTGGAAATGATCTGAGCGGTTTATATTTTAAGTAATACAATCACATCGCTATATATGTGAATAATGCAATACAAATCATGATTACAGCTAACAGGGGGGCTTACAAACTGATATACTGTGAAATTGGCTACATTTTTTTAAAATCATGCATTGAGCATCTTAGCCAATAAAAACCTATTCAAGTCAATATAAAATGATGTGGCATTTATACCTGTGGGAGCATTACCAAGTATAATTATATTGTATCTCAAATAACTCTTACACGGATCTGTACAAAAATAAGTACATATTTGCATCACTGGATGATATGGAATTACAGTTTTACCTGTTAGCTGTAATGGGAAAGGAATATGGACCAAAAAGATTAAAACAGAACAATGTAAAAAGTCGGATTATACTAGTCTCGGGTTAATTTGCCTAGATTGCCTGAATTCATATAGGTATAGATAGAGGCATGTGTGGGTAAGTAACCCGGAACAGCACAAGTATACAATAATTAGACCATATGTATACAACTGATTATAGACCTATCATATTTCTTCATTTTGTTATTGATCTGCAACATCTCCTAGATACAAATCCGAGATGTGGGCGAGAGAAGGTAAATGATACATGAAAATGATAGTATCTGTGTCATTGTTCATTTGCACATTTGCAGGGGACCTGGTCACAGAGTCAGCCTCTAAATGATACCTGAATACTCTGTTAAACTGAGAACATATCCTCCTAAAATATAACTGTCCACCGATACCGGATAATAATCATGATACGAACACCAGAAGTATATAGGAGGATCTGAGCAGTCATCTTAGGGCAATTGTGATCGTGCCCTGTTAGCGACACTCACTCCTAGACAAATGTATCTATTTTCGTCATCCCTAGATATAACCTACATTACCTCGAAAAGGAATTAGCTGATGAAGATCTTTAATCATCACCATCTAATCAAAGAATCCATCATGTGATAACACATTGTTCTGATATCCGCTTGATGAAGAAATGTGAACTGGATATAGGGGAACTAATTATTTCACATAATGGCCATGCACGCTGATTTAGTTTCAATTTCAGGACGTATGTACATTTTGACCGAAATACAGGCAATATACATATATTATGGATGTGAAAATACCAAATGATTATAGTTGGTTAGATTCAAGGGGAAAGTAGGGAGCCTATATAATTCCAAACATGAACTTTTCGTTTGATCAATGAATAAAAGTAGTTATCTTTTCACACAACAGGTGTCTCTTGTGTGAAATGTAATTTATACCACATGGGGGCGTTACTGTTCACTTGGACTGCATGGATACCTATTCTATCCCCACGATTACCCCTTTTAGTGGGATGCCTATCTGAATTGACCCGTCTATTAAACATTGACCAGTGTTACATTCTGAACAAATATGCAATTGTACAATGGAAAACGAAAGTCGGCCATAAATGGAAATCGAAACCATTATGCACGCCAAGCCCCCTACATATGATGTGCAGGCCTATACAAACCCTATTCCACATGCATGATGTTCATGCACCCAACGGGACATATTCCTCTCATTGATGTATGGGTAGCACTATGGTACAGATCCCAGATCATCAATTTATAAGTAGTAATTAATCAGCCACCCCACACTGAATCCATTCCCACAGATTTACCTATATATCTGCTGGTGTCAGCAGAGATGGCATCACACAGGATAACACAGATGTGGGGAGAAAGCTTTATAGTAATTGCTTCATTTCTTACGTCTCAAGCAGCCACATCTGCCTAATTGTATAGTACTCCCAATGTGTGGGCGGCCTGCCTTATAGATCCCAATATATAACCTGTCACAGGGCCGTTCCCAGCCACCCTAAGCTCTATGTGCATGCACTATGTTTACCAGATATCAACAGTTAGGTCATAATCTGTTGATGGCATGCACACCTGTCGTCGTCAAGTGTTTGCCGTATATACAGACGGCTGTGGACATAGACGTGGAGCAGACACCTGACCTGTGATGTCATCTAATGGGTCAGCACTTTTTACACCAACCAGTTCGCCTATATCTTTAAATAGCATCCTTAAAATGTGTCACAGACATGACTTTAATGCCAAAACATTAAAAATGAGACTCTGCATGTCTATAGAGGCATTAGTACAGCCTAAATAGGACCTTCATCATTCATTGGCGTCTGTCCCCAGTGACAAGCTGGACTAGACGGAAATGCATGGACAATTTACGTGCACATTCTAACTACATAGCCGCCTCCATCTCAAGAACATGATTATGGCATATTTTTAAACATTAACCTTTATCTAACAACCACGTCACTTTGTCACCTGATAACAAAGATACTAAGGACTAATTAGCCTTTGAAGGTTGGTTTTATTTCAGCTGACATTAATCTCAGTCTGCAATGTCTCAATGTGGAAATGTATAGATGTGAGGTAGATGAATCTGAATATCAGAGAGTACTGTTCATTGCCATGTGTAGGAATCGTCTAAAATTATCAAATCTGTTGAACTGTTGTTTTATTGTATTACATCTTGTATGTGCTGTATTTTCAACTCTATATCACCTGTACATTACCATTTTTGTCTCATACTTATGTGATACCAAATTCAAGTTAATGTGTCATACTAAGGATCACCATATTGTCAAATTACCACTTCTAATGCTTACGTTGTGTTTTGACAATAAAAACCTTCAAACCTTAAAAAACCACTATCTTGGCTGTCAGAGGGGCGTTATTACCAAGAATCGTCTGTAGGTAGTGTTTCTAGTATATGTACTGGGTGAAACGTTAAAGGTGAAAAATAGTCAGAGAAATATGCATGGGATAACCACTGACACCAAACGTACTTACATTTTCCCCAAGTATTGTGGATCTAGCTTAAGCGAATGATATTAGAGCTAACTGGTAGCACTCACCAAAATTAATCATTTCAACAAGGCAATAGCATTGGAACAGTGCAATGTCAACACTACATTTCTCTTCTCGGAATTCAGGGCACTGAGTGCACTTTTGCGCCACTGAGGGCAGCACTGTAACTGTAGTGCTGTACACACGGGACTCCTATCCTTCCTCTGACACTCCTGTGTGCAATGCCCAGTGAGCAATCAGAACCGCTCCCCTCCTCCTGTAGACCCACCTTCAAGGTGACGTCATAGACAGGATCAACCAATGGGATGAATGAAGTGATGTCGTCTGCTTCTACGGTATGGGATCGTGACGAGAGAAACGGGCCCAGCTGACCCGGTGACAGCATCAGCAGAGGGATATAAGTCAGACAGTCACTCCTTGCCATCCAGAGGCACCGCAGGTAGGACTTAAAGTCTACACTACTACTATCGCATATAGACCAATTCAGAGGTCTGTATACCATTGACCTTACTTCTATATGGTACTTGTCTGGAAACGCTAAGGGGCTTAGCACAACAGTGTTGAATGGGAGATAGGCGAGGCCATATCTCTTCTGATGCAAAACTCTAAAGGATGATAAGACTGTGATGTAGATCTAGATAGAAGTTATAGTCAAGTGGTCCCTATCTATGGATGCGAGCTGTGTTGGGTGTTGGTAATCATTCAAACGAAAGAGTCATTTGCAACTGTCAATGCCATCGCGGGTTTCATCCATGCAGATAAGGAGTTAAAATACATTTGTATTGTGACCATCATAGAAATATCTAAAGATAAACATAAACGTGTGTGTTTCAGTCTAGGCTAATAATGTCGGGTATCTGAAACATACCTTTAAAAACGACAATCCTTATCAATGCCATATTTAGGATTTCCATTATAGTGTAGACTTATTGGATTCCATCTATCTTTCACTTTGATTGCTGTGCACAATGCAACGCTAAATCGCCAGCTGAACTCTTTTTGAAAACTTCTCCTTCTAGGGATACAAAAGGGCGCTCATCTAGCTTCCATAACTGACATTTAAGGTGATGAGGTATCCGTTTTAAGAACTCACTCAGGGAAATAAATCCCCTAGATTGATGTTTTGCTCAAAGGGGGGGTGGGGGGGGGGGGGGTGAGGCATGGTCTGACTCGCTAAAGACTATTCACCTTTGCTGTGTCTTTTGGGAACGTTCAACAATTATGTCACTGTTTTCTGGGACATTTTCCCGACTCTCTACCACTGTTCTAAGCAGTAATTGTATGCCAGACCCCGATATACCCAGTCAACATTGCTTAATGGGGCCCATATATGTGTTTTGACCTGGGCAAGCTGATTTTCCCACCCTGGGTTTTGGTCATTTTTGTTCAGGGCTACCAGTGGGAGCCCAGATGGGTCAGCCCAGATTCCCAGTGCCCAGCCCTAGCCCAGATTTAGCACACACTATAAAAATGTACAATAAATGGTATTTAGATATTTACAATGTATTCATGAAAAAAGGGTTTTTGTGGGCTGACACATCTGGGCTTCCACTAGTAGCCCTGGACAAAAGGGACCATGACCCAGATATGGACAAGCCAAGCAGGCCCAAGTAAAACACATATATGGGCCCCTTGGACCAATGTTGACTGGGTACTACCCCTCCCCCACCCCTCCTTTCCCTAGCAGTGACTACTTGTTGAACGTTTCCCGACAGTTTCCCGAGAACCTGTGCTCTGATTATAGCTAATACAATTCATGATAATCATATTGACGTCTGAGGTGGTAATGGTAGTCATACTGCGTACTCACCCATTCTGTCACACTATATTGTATATATAATAAGTGTAGGTGCGAAATATACTGTAGGTCCGAATTGATTAGCAACTGTCACTGTTTGCATGTCCACCTCAATTGCCCCCGTGAGGCATGCGGGGGCGTATTCAAGCATCATCATGAGGCATTTAGTAGCTGAGTGACCACGGATATCCTGATATACGCTTGCCGTATCCATAACTCCCGCCTACACCTATTTACACTGGGTACCTGTCCCGGGGACCTGTGCATATGCAGCAAGGTGCACATATAAGCAAGGTGATGTAAGGACAAACCCATAGCTCTCATTAAGCACACAGGTGGGGTAGGGCCCACAGTGTACTGAGTGCAGACAAAAGGTGGACGTCAGAATCCACACTGTGTTAATACGTGCAGACTAGACGTCAATTACTTGAATGTGAGGATATTTCTTATATAAACTAATTTATTCTGTTACAAAATTCAATGAATCCTTAAGCGACCATTCTTTTTGCAAAATGCAATAAACCCAGCACAGTAAATGTGGCAAGTGGGTATTATATAGATCTACAGGCTGTGTCTCACGACCTTGGGACAATGTTTTTGTCTCTGACCGGGTGCCGTCTCTGACTGGGTGCCGTCTCTGACCGGGTGCCGTCTCTGACCTGGTGTCAAAATTTCATTTAATTTAAATTTTATCCTATAGTCATATATATAAGGATTTGTAAAAACTTTATGGCAGTTGTTATGTAATTATGATTAGCCTCCTGCTGTTGGTAGAAGATAACTAAACTCCCAAAGTAGCATCCGGTCAGAGACGGCACCTGGTCAGAGACGCACCTGGTCAGAGACGGCACCTGGTCAGAGACAAAAACATTGGCCCAAGGTCGTGAGACACAGCCTACATTTCATTTTGCATCCATGGACCCAAACAATATATTATTTAGATTCATGGATCTTCTCGACATTGCTATCTTATTTTGTGATGAAATTATTATTTTATTCTGTGATAATACTAAAAGCATCTATAGAACAACAGTATATGATACATGTACATATGGTTATACATAAAGTGATTAAACTCATACCTAGCCTTCAAAAAGACTGGTTGATCAGATCTATTTGTGCTTTGCTATTTTGGCGTTTTGGAACCAAACTTGTCAATAGTCCATACTCTTTACACCGGATAGATAGCTGTAGGAATGACGCATCCATGGAAGGTCAGGGGGTCGAATGCCCGTCAAAATGGTTCCCTGTAGACATTTGGCAGACGTGGAAGCTCTAGATATAGAAACGTTAAAAGAGAAAAGACAGGGAAGACCCTTTCGACAGACTTCATGTCATAAAAGACATGGCTAAATATGGAGGCAATATAAATGACGGATATTGTCTTATTATGTATCCTAGTTTTTGACAAATTGCTTCCTGTACAAGAAGCAGACTTGTTGACTGTCTACCTGGTCCATACCTGTTTGGAAGGCAGTTTGTCAAGCAGCTGGTGCCAAGCAGCACACAGAAGGTCATACATGTGTACTTCTAACAATGTATCAACTGGGTATTAGTCACATATATGTCACATATTACTCTGATTAAAGCCTCATTTATCTATACTGGAAAACAGCAATGTAATAAACGAGGAAAAGGAGTTACCCTTTCGGACACTATTACAAAGGTGCTGCACCATCTGGCCGACTTTCACAGGTTAACTTTTTTGATACATTTTATCCATTTCCCACAAGTCTTCCAGGTAGAAAACAATAAAATGTTCTATAAACACATCCCTTCAAGTGGCAAGCTTTTTTCTTTGCTAAGCGGGTCTCTTATCAATCATATCAGTAATTGTGTTTATCATTTACGAACATACCAAACAATACAACTTCCAATAGGTATATGTCTCCTTCCAGTAATTACAAAGGAATAAAAGTATCCTCGTAATGCAAATAGGATGAGAAACAACGTAATGGACTGCCATCCTATCATAAAACACAACTACTATATAATGCACAAAAAACATACGAAGAGTTCGGTTCCAAAACGCAATAAGCGCCATTTTGAAAAATGACACAAAGTTTTGACAAATGTGTAGGGTGGGAAAAGGAAGATGCAATTTTGAAACAAATTTTCTTCAAAATTCTATTTTTCATGTCTTTATGTCCCTTCTGGTGTACACATTATATCAGGGGCATTATAATTGCCAATATGGTAGCCTTAAAGAAATCACCACATGCTTCAATTCTGGAATGGATTTGTTGCGTTTTGCAGCGAAACTCTTCATACCTGTCAACTCCAAATCGACTTAAGAGTAAACCACTCCTAAGTGGCCCCCTACGTGACAACTTACAAGTACGTTAAGTGGCCCACCTATAGGCTACCTCTATACATCAGTGTCTATGGTTATTTTTACCAAATGTATTAATACAGCTTTTGAAAGAAGAGACTATAATGCACCAATATGACTTCACAGAGTAGCCACGGTGTTTTCTACGGAGTACTACATGTTTGTGTGACATGTAGAACTCTTTTCATTGATAGCTTTCAAGAAAGAGACTTTGCATATCTTAATAGTGTGCCTATAGTTTCAAAGTAAGATCCAAATTGCTACCTTGTTATCCACACATATCATCTTTGCATTAACATGCCATCTTCATTTGATGAAAATAGTATATAAATTAGCTACCGATAGTTTTTATTGATAGATTGTCATCAACATTATAGGGTGGACCTCTAAATTCTACATGGCAAGTCACTTATACAATATATATTACGTAATCGGTGATGCACGAAAAACTATCATTTTGAAGTATCAGAAAATTAGATATGGCGGCCATCGGCAAAATACACCATTCTAAACACTTTTAAAGTCCCATAAGGTCTGGCTCCTTTGGAACGTAACTTAAACTACACTGGGGTAGGAGATCAAAATATAGTACACTAAAATGAGCTAATTGGAAGTATCTGAAAAATTCAGTTTTCGCTTCCCCACCCCCTACCAGGATGCCATTTTTATCACTGCCTGCCACCAATAGGAAGAGGTGCAATTGCCTTCTGCTTCTCCTTGCAGAGAGATAAGAATATCTCCTCCAGTTAGGGCCCGTAGTGCATTTCTACGGCCTGCCTAGAGACACTTCTCATATATTTGAGGTATAGGTTTCCTCCCACACTACACCGCTGGGCATCATCCCCTTGTAGGGACCTGTCATCTATTGCCTGGGGGGGGGGGGGGAGGGGGCATAACTATTCCATTCTTTGTGAGGGGGGATTACACAATAAGAAAAGTGTCTTACGTTTAAATACGTTTGCAGCCACTTTTAACACTTTTCTTTATAGCACACTACACAAGCCAAAGCTGTGTTGATCTCAAAAGTGTGTTAAGAAAAAGTGTGTTACTCGTTAAATGCATATTCCCGTAACACACATATTTTAGAGTGTAACACATATCTTAGTGCGAAAAAATCTAAATGGTGACAAAATCCACCAGCCCCCTCCGCCTCTCCGGCTCATAATGAATGTCCATTCCCTAAGGCGGTCTGTTGATGCATAAAACGGCGATGCAAGTGCGCTGTAAGGTCCTGGGTGTAGATAGCATGTGATCGCCTCATACATAATCCTTATGACGTGCGACGAAGACGTCACCACGACACGTTACAATTGCCAATCAAGCATGTAGTAGCCTATGTTCCGATAGCAAAGTAGAGTCAGGTTCCAGCATGCTATGCTGATTGCCCCTTTGCTCCAGGGTTGATCTCTTGGTATTTTTGCATACTTTAATAGTAATTTATTTCTGCAAGGTTCTGGTGGAAAGCATTAAGAAACGTTATGGAAATTGACCTTATGCACTAGCAATCACTGTGTCACTGCTAAGGGTGGATCTGAGTGGTAGCTTGAAATCCAAACTTATGTGTAGGCATGTATTAATTTACGGACATATTAACAATTCAGCTAGAGGCATTTGCTAACATTAAACATGTAAGGCACTGAAGCTGAAAAACGTATAGCCCTCATCTACCTTTCCTTTTGTTTTTAATGGTGATTCATCATCATCATAATATAGTGTAATATAATCATATTATAATGCTCTGCTATTCATTGACACTTAATGATGATTATCATTGTTTCTTGATTCATTTCATAACACCAACTTAATCCCAGGCCGGTAAACATTAGACCATGACCCAGTTAACAAAACTACCTTATTTTTAGGTCAAAGTAACGTTTTTAACGTTATACATATATTTATAACGTTTTTCCACAAGGAGCCATAGAGAAACGTGATATAGCGATTCTTTTGTTTACTGGAGGAAAGCATGTCTATTTGAAGTCTGACACCTTTTGGGCAACATTTGGCATGGGATTTATTGCAAATGAAAAAGCTTTCTCGATATACGAGGAATTGTTACCCCTTGGCCACTACACTCAAATCTGACAGATGAAATTTCAACTGCTCCATGGGTGTCATGTGATTTCTTGACTTTTACACTGCATTCCCATTGCCCCTTCTGGCTGAATTCAGATCAGATACAGTCAGATTCAACTCTCAAAGCAGAAATTCAAATAAAGTCCATAGTTGAATATGTCATATTAGTATTAAGTATACCATGTTTACAACATGGTTGAGGTTGTGAAAGTGTATACTGACACAAGCCAGGTTCAGTGTTAAGTTTAAAGGATAGAGATCTGAGTAGTTCAGTTTGTAACTTCATCAGGTGGATTGTAAGGGTGTTAAATTTTAATTGCAATTCATCACTTTTTATGAATTGTTCTACATGAATTTCAACATGGACTATGACCCTTGATTTCATTTGTTTTTCACTGAATTGGTTTACGGACATCCCATGTAAAAATAAGGAGTCTAAGGAGTCTCATCGTAAATTACAATTACGGTGATACAATGTCAAATTTGAAATTCTCCGTAATTTCAATTTTAAGCATTTTAAGTGTAACTTGGGTGCCGGTCGGGTATTTCCAGCAATGCTAAAAAGTTTCGCAACTGGACAGATTTATTTTAAATTCTATGGGTACATGGGAGGAGGGGGAATGTTGTAAGCACTTTGGTATCATGGAAGGATTCACATGAAGCTAGTCTACTTCTTCATGTCCTTATCCTGATGGTCCCCGCTCCACCAGACTAACGAAGGGATCATTATTTCACATGGGGAGAAGGGAAAGTGAATGGATTTTTCTTATTTATTTTATAGGGAGAGGCAACTCTTCTCAGTGAAAAGCCCTCGTGTTAGGGCCTACTTCATTTTTTAAAGGGCGGGGACGATCGGTCTGAGAAAAATGTCCATCCCTCCTACAGACTACAGGAGAATGCCTGACGATTCCCTTTTGTTATTTAATTACCATCCTCTAATGTTAGTGAAATACTGAATACCTGAGGTGGCCCTCTGGTGACAATGCCACCCTGTGAGGGTGCGGCTGGCAGGGCGTGGCCCGGATGTTTGGTGTGTCTCTAGTATGGGAATCGCGCCGATTGACCCCATAGTGTACACAGTTTTGTACCTAATGGTCACACAGTTGTCAGCACTGCTGTTGCTGTGTACACTCAGTGTACACGCCACCAGTCTCAAGGAGAGTCCCCCATGTCTGGGCCATGTTTGTCAGGAAGCTTAGGGGTTGTACCATCAATAGAATGAGTGCCTTTAGGTCGAGATTGGAAATTCTTATAGTATTACAATGTGTAGGAGAATGCCTGAGTGGGAGCAATATAGTATGCAATTTTATATTCTTTTACTTCTGGCCAAGTCTCGCCAGATCGATACAAGTTGATAGTCTATGACCGGGTGACCTCTATGACTGGGTGACCTCTATGACCGATGACCTCTATGACTGGCAAGCATGAAAAGGGCTAAAATAGGCTTATATTTATAACCAACTTGAAACAAAATTAGTAATATAAAGTGTTAAAATATCCATTAACTTTACCCCGCCATTTCCTTCTACATACAATAATGCCCCATTTTAGCCCTTTTCACGCTTTGTGGTCATAGAGGTCACCGGCCGGTCATAGACTATCAACTTGCATCGATCTGGTGAGACTTAGCCTTCTAGTGTACCTTCCATATAATTATATTCTTTGTCAGTGGACCAATATCGTAATATGTGACAACGGCCTTTACCAGAACAGTTTTGTAGGCCTATATACTAGTAGTAGAACTACTTTAATGAACCTGGCATGTATGATTGAATTTAATTGAATCTTTTAACGAAGGTAGCATTGTTAGACGCTTTCTCCCTGGAAATCTTTTACATTGTGATCAGAATTCATGATGGCATGATTTAAAAGGACCCTGTCTCCACATATAGAAAAATGCAAGATGACCTCGACCACTTCTCCCATTGGACCAAATTAAATAGATTAACTGTTAACGCTAAAAAGTCTCAAGCCATGAAATTTGGAACCCCAGGTCAAATACAAAACTTTAGGATACCAGCAATAAATTTGAAAAACAATGAATTAGACTTTGTAGAAAATTATAACTATTTAGGCATACAGCTGGATCAATTTCTCAAATTTGATAAACAATTAAATCATATGCGATGTGAATCGGCTGTAAAGCTCTACATTTTTGGTCGCCTAAGACGTTATATGTCCTATGCACAAGCCCTAAGAGTTTACAAAACAAAAATGTTACCCTACATGGAATATGGAGGTATTCTCGTTCATGATACTAAAAAAACTTTACTAACAAAACTTCAAAGGTTACAAAATAGAGGATTGAAAATTGCCTTATACTCACCCCCTAGAACCACCATAGAAAAAAATCATAAGGATGGGAAAATAAAAATTTTGGAAGAAAGAAGGCAGAAACAAATTGCCATTCACGCCTAAACTATGACTAAAAATGACAATAACCTGGTAGTTCCTGCCAGGGAGACCAGACTGCATGACAGCCCTGTCCTTAAGACATATGATAGAAGATTACAAGCCTTTAAGCGTAGTGTAAGTTTTAAATGTTCTCAATATTGGAATAGTCTAGGGGTTGAGGAAAGGTGCATTCCTACTGTAGATGCTTTCAAGAAAAACAGGAAAAAATTCCTTACCTCTCTTAGAAAGTAAGTTTTTTGTTTGTCTCCTATATGACATACTCCCAGTGTTTATAAAGTCATATCTTCCTTGAAACCTGCTTCTTACTCTCTTATATACTATCTATTATTCCTATAAATATAAACTGTTGCTATAAAGAGGCCCTCAGGAGCTAGGAGAATATAGGCACCGCCCAATTTTTATTAAGGAGCCTAACCTGTTCCCTCCTGAATGAATATAACTTTAAAAAAAAGAAAAAAAGGCATATACGATAATATAGCTATTATGTCAGTAACATTAGCAGGCATCATTAGCAAGTAATCTTTGGGGAGTAACCAGTATTCAAGCAATTGTCTAGTGTTTAGTAATTGACCGGATGAAGCTTATTCGGAGCCCCATTGAACTCTTCCTCAGTTTGTCTTCAGACGTTTGGATACCTAAAAGAACTAAGTCTTGTTTTCCCCAGCCCGTAGCGTTTCTATAAAAAGGACATTTCCTAGGCCACTCAAGAAAATCTCGCGCATCGTAGATATCAGGTTTTGAAGAAACCTTTTCTTGCTAATTTTTAATGAATATTGATCAAATATTGGCATCAAATTAAAGCCTATAGTGCCAGTAATACATTGAGATAATATACGTTACTATAGTAACTTACCTTTCCCCACTTTTAAACATCAATAAATTCTTAACTACTAAAATGTGAATTTTGGTAATGAAAAGCATCATATTATATATCTAAGCCTACGACTGAACAAAAAGAAAGGGAAAAAAAGCCCCCCTTGTCATATTTTCAGTCCTTGATGAGAAACCAGTTGTTTTTGAGCGGCCTTATATAGTCAATACGTGGATACCTGAGTGGGAAGGTTGGTAAATAATCGCCTAGGAATGGGACTAGGAACAGGGACTAGGAACAGGTCGACAAGAATCGAGCTTTCTTGAGGGTGAATGGGCATTTCTTTCCCACCTGAGATCCATAAAGACGCCAGTTGTAATTGTCAATTTATAAAACGAGTATCTTTATTATTATCCACTGAAAGAAGTATTAAAAAAGCATGGGGGGTTCTTAATAGAAACCAACCAAGGAAACACAATGCAGGATATGCAAGTAGAACATAAAACTGCCGAAAAACTGCAGAATATGGGCCTATCTGTAGGCCTCTTCTGCACTGTGTCATATGAGTATAGGCCTACATATTCCAACCTAATTAAACCTTAATCTTTTTGCAATCTAAATTGACAAAATGCTAAGATAATTATGTCATTTCGCTGTGCCCAATCCTTCTCTAGGAATTGCGCTATTTATATTCGATGGGATATATGTAAGAACGACAGAACATGATATTGCGTTATCTGTATATTTTTATTCATGTTTATTTTTGTACTACTGTTTGTGAAGAAATCTTGATTGCAAGACATTTAATGCGGATCATTTATTGTATCACTTCAGAGTCCTGGGGGAGAGTTACCTCAGTGATCAAGTCGGGAGCCACAGTGATTCTACTTCTTTTCTGTGTGTGAACTTGAACTTGAAAAATACATGCTTCAGCGGGGGGAGGATAACTATTATGATATCGACAATCTGCAATGTTAATTATATGATTGGTGTATGTTGTGGTAGTTGGCTATGGGGTTGATATTGTGTCCCACTTGTTTTAAAACGTTCATGTGATTTACACGTTGTATTTAGGCCGGCTATATTGACCCAGACTGATTTATCACAAGTATGAAATTGGCAAAAGTAACTGTTAATATAACTTATATTGGCCTGTTGCCTCTACCGCTATAGAATACCATTCACATTATTTGTGTGCTGTCTGTATTTTCTGTGTTGAGTATTGTTGGAGCACTATGGTATGACGACTGTGGTTAGTGATATGACCGGTTAGTGAATTACTATTGTTGATAGCTGTATACTAGTACTTATTTTTGGAAATTTGAATGATGATCTCCTAGAAAGGACCCAACTGAAGGGTACACTAAGATCTCTTTTAGGCCAACTTCATGCATGAAATGACAGATAGGCGACGTCCGGGCCCTACTGTCCCATCCACTCAGCACTATCCCGCAGACATTGTCAATTTTAGTCTTGCAAAATCATAGTTGCGAAATACTCAACAGGAAAAGACCCTAGATGGACATGAATTGTCCACCCTTGCAGTCGACAGTGAATGTCTATGACCTTCCTCAAAATACAGTAGTCTCAACTTATGTTCTTCAAGGCAATTAGAAGTAGACAAAAGAATTCTTTTCTGTTAACAATAGGTTACTGAGACTATATATCAAAACAGTTGGTGATGACATTCCTTCACTGAGGAGAGCTGTACCGTAGACGGCACCACGCCCTGTTTTATTGTCACTGTAACAATGTCAAAACACAACAGATCCCAGAGAGAACTTTTATTTGTTTATTTTTCAAAAATGGAAACAAGAGAACAGTCTACACTGTTTCTACTGTGCTTTCCAAGTAATAGTAGATGAACGACTACACGTACAATGGATTTTAACTGGCTGAAATATGAAAATTATAAAACAATATAGAATGTCTTGTTTTATAATCTAAATTTGTTTGTATCATACTGAGGGATATTTCTGGATGAAACATTATATTTATAACTTTTTTTCTAATAGCTAATGGCGAATAGAAAACAAACTATTCTTCAGGCTTTCGTATCACAACCGGGGTTCACGCGGATTTCCTGGGCTGTGCGGGTTTCTCTACACCCTAGATATTAAAACAGCTAACCCAGTAAACAAAAAAAACGTTATACGACGTTATATAACGTTTCTCTATGGCTCATTAGTATGGCAAAAACTATAACCTTAGAACGTTATTTTGACGTAAAATAACGTATTTCTTGTTAGCTGGGAAGGTGTTTCTAACTGAGGTGATGTTGATGGTTGTCCGCTCTATCTGGTCACCAACATTCATCGAGACGAGGTTTCTGATACTTCATATAGGCATACAGCCTGAGAAAAACAGATCATTGATACGTTGCATGCATGATCTTACAGTATCTCAATGTATCAAGTGAAGATATTAGTTATAGGTATCAATCAGCAATCCGGAATATTGGCCGTACACAGAGCGGAGTGGAGGCGGGGGTGGAAGTGGAGAATAATTGGATTTATCTCCACATTGTATAGTGGCATTCATGCTTGATAGAACATGAGGCGTTTCATTCAGAGTGCAGGTCTGTTAAAAATATATATGTGATATCCATTTACAATATTTTGATTAGTAATCTGATCCCGCTTTCTGCACTTGACATGGTACATGTACACCACCTGCGTTCCCAAAAACACGGGAAAAGGGTCTTTTTTCACTCTCTCCCAATGTCCTAGGAATTGAGAAAAACGGGTGTTATTTCCTATAATTATAAGTCTGGACTTTTTTTTAAAGGGGGCGGGGTATTTTTAAGCTTCACTCTGTGAAATTGAATTGTGCAATGAACTTGTTGTAGGCCTACCGAAGAATATCAATGTGTGATGATAAACACTGAATTTGGAATTTTATCAATTAGTTTAAATCTCGAGATATCTAGGTTGTCTTTATTAAAAGTCAATAAACAGTGAACATGTATTAGTTGCTTTTGAATACCAATTTCTCTTAACCATGGAGAAAGAAGGTATTGGAAAAATATCAGCGTTTTGTCAAGAAGGGGGTTAGTTTTACTTCAAAAAGTCAGTGTTTTCCACAAAAAGGGTCATTTTCTGTCTGAAAATCCGTGGAAATAGGGGTAGTTTTGAGAAGAGGGAGCGCAGGTGGTGTACATTTACCATGAGGAGTGCAGGGACCGAGAATCTGATCAACTCATTCAGAACAACCTAAAACAGCATGATGAAGTGATGTTTCTTACAATATGCATTCAGCAGAAAGACTACTACCATAACAATATGAAGGGTCAAACTCAACACTTCCATACTAGTACATGTGCATGTATAAGAAATATCTCATTAAGTTCTAGCAGATGATCTGCATTTACTTCCCATTGAGTGAAGAAAGGCAAGACCGGGAAGTAATCTTGAAAGCGAGACCCAAACAACAAAAAAACGTCTAGTGCATCACCAAATACAATTAATGCCCTTAACCGCTGATTTGGCCAAAATTTAAAACAGGTTCCTGTTATAGTACAAATCTGATCCGCTATATGATGTTTTAATTGATCTATGCAGGCAAATGCACTGTCTTATCTTTGTTCCACATGTCTCTACCAAAATCTCGCAAAATGGAAACCTAACCTGTAGGCTACAGACTTTCTGCACAGATTCAAGAATCGGGACAGTAAAGGGCGCGGTGGGACAGCAGGATACGTTATCTTACAATTGTAGGGGTCGGATTCCCCGTACCCTGGTGGAGAGCCCGAAGGGGTGAAACACCTGGGTAATCCTCCCCCTCTGTACCATACCGATCCAGTAACGTAGGGAGCGGAGAACAGTCAGACACGGGTTGGTAGTGTAACGGTTAGCACACTTGTCACCGGTGCGAGAGGTCTGTGGTTCGATTCCCGGCCGATCCAATGACTAAGTTTTCCGCGACCCCTACACTGGTGGATCTGCCGCGATGAATCGGGTAGTACGTTGACTGTGGACGGTAGGAGCATTCCAGCTTGCTGGGGATTGGCCACCTGCTGGCGGTTGGTAGTTGGAGGAGCAGGTTGGGAAGTGTTGGTCCCCAGTACGGGCAGTTGGAGTTCAGCATGGAGTTCAGTCAACAAATTGGCTGAATCGGTATGGTGTAGAAAGCTTCCATCACTGGGAAGTCAGGGTATCTCAACGACTGCTTGATAAAGCCCCATTGGGACCTTTGGTCTCCAGTGGGTGAGAATGCCTGGTGCTAGGTGCCTCTATACTCCGGGGGCTAGGACTCTCTGTAACTGCTTGATAAAGCCCCTCCTAGGAGGGAGAGAAAGCCCAGGGTTGGTAACCCCCCGGAAAATCCGAATCTAGAGGACATGATGGAAGCTGATGGGGGTAGTGTAGGGGTCGGATTCCCCGTACCCTGGTGGAGAGCCCGAAGGGGTGAAACACCTGGGTAATCCTCCCCCTCTGTACCATACCGATCCAGTAACGTAGGGAGCGGAGAACAGTCAGACACGGGTTGGTAGTGTAACGGTTAGCACACTTATCACTGGTGCGAGAGGTCTGTGGTTCGATTCCCGGCCGATCCAATGACTAAGTTTTCCGTGACCCCTACACAATTGATGTTTTGCAGAGATAATGCATGGTAAATAAGAAATCCATGAGCACAAATGTGCAGCTTTAATAGGGCTCCACTCCAGTGACGCCACCATCAACCCTGAGCTATGTATTATACTGAAAGTCGGACAACCTAGGTCGAACACCGTCTATGAAGCAATATAATTATAGTTGTGATTATACCATGTTTTTATGTGCCAATCTACTTCTATATTCACATGATTACTGGAGGGATCAATGGCAATGTTCTGATATAGGTCTAATATTTTTTACTTTCATTTAGCCTTTCCCAGGATCTTTCTTCAATTAAAAACTTTTTCTTGTATTTCTGTGTCATCTTAAGGTAGGTGTGTCGGTAAGATAAGAAACACAGTAGGTGGTATCTGTCACGTCATCACTAAATGAGCAGCTCCGGCCTCCTGTGGTGAGGGGGTCGTGGGGGAAATAGGGGATGGTAATGGAGAGTTTTATGGGAGAGGAGAGTCCACTTCAAATGGTTCTAAGACAAGTTCCCCCTGGACATCTACCCCCTGCCATTTACCCCACTGAGCATCTACCCCCTAGGACATCCACCTCCTCCAGATACCTATATAGTTGAGACACATCTTGTGGAGGGGGTAGATGTCTCCAGATGTAGAAGTCCTACAGGAGTAGATGTCCCAGGGGATGTCCTAGCGGGTAGATGTCCAAGGGGGTAAAAGTCCTAGGGGGTAGATGTCCTAAGGGGTAGATGTACAGGGGTGTAAATGGCAGGGGGTAGATGTCCGGAGGTACTTGTCCTGACACCCTTCAAACAGATAAGGAGATAACTGAGTGTATTGTATTAAGGAATGGTATTGATCTTTTGATATTTCTTAAAACCAAATATTGTATTGAGAGACAACGAGTATCGATATCTCCTTGATCTCAGTTTTCCAACAGTGTCTCTTTTATCCAGACGTGTGTTACATACATATATATATATATATATATATATATATACTTGTTCATATTGATATCCCATATATGCCCCCATCCCCTTACTCTCGAGCTCCCTATTCTTAGAACTAGGGTGGTTCCTTATAGCTAAGATACTGTACATCCATAACTGCACCTGGAGTTTTATGATGGACGGATATACTCTGTTTGCATAGGTCACATGAAATAGAGACAACATACTGTTGCACGTGTGTGTGTGTGTGTGGGGGGGGGGGGGGGGGGGTTATAGGCACTGGCAATTCTCATCAACGCATATATACCAGTGTATTTATAAGCTATAGCCTGTAGGCCGACTGCAATTAGTGAAAATAGTCGGTTAATTCTCATCCGTCCGATCCGATTCGTCCGATCCACCCCCTTCCAAGTCTGTTGAATAGTGTCCGGCTGGGAGATTACATCAATGCCTAATTCGCGTTTCCATCTTCCATTGCGCTTGTGTCGACTTGATCCACTTGTCGGAACATAAGTAGTCTATTTCTAGGAAAGAAATGCACTCAAGTAGTTAATTCCAGTCATGCGAATTCTACAATGGAACCTTTATAGATATGTTTGTGGGTGAAACCATGTTAACTACTCCCTCGCCATGTTACATGGTATGATACCTACCATTTAAATATATACATGTAGCCTATGGATAGCCTCCTGATTGTAGACTTATGCATGAAGTTTGTGCCAATTGCACCTGCTATATATGGAGACATTGATATTGCCGTGCCCTCGTTAATCATAATTCCCTGCCTGGGGAAATAGCCCATTACATTAGGTGACAAAAAAAACTGCGTCCTGGGGGGAATCGCTTTTAAATATTAGATTAGGATGCATGGAATGCTATATTTTCATCAAATTATCACCAACTCAAATTTCCACAGCACCCGACCTTTCATGTGTTGGCTAAACAGCCAGATATTTGTTTTGGGCGGGCGCTTCTGTCTCCATCCAAACATGGATGAGCGCATAAGAATAGCTTGTTTCCTTTTGTAAACTCTGCGTCATTTGTAAGGTCTGAGGTCTTTAGCTTGGGACAGACACGTTTTGATAAGACTATGGGGGAGTATATAATACATGACCCAACCAGGGGGATTCTAGCCGCGGGAGGTACACATCGGCCTAAAAAAATGTGTGTTCTGGCAACATGGCCAAAAATAGATTGGTCGGTAGGTCGATTTCATTTTTAGTACAAAAAAACTAATATTTTGTTGTAAAAACGTCAAAAATGTCATCATTTTCTAATTTAAAAAAGAAAAGGTCTAAAATAATTATTGTCAGCCCAGAAACGCTGGGTCGGTCGGGATACCAAAACACAATTTCTTTTTAGCCTTGTTCATGCTTTCCCAAACACCATTTAGGGCAAAAAATAAGCCACATGTGGGTGGCTGCTTGTCCATGTCCGCAGACACTTCGTCCAATTTTGACATAAGCTTTAATATGGGAAACCCCAGGGTATTGTCTCAATTACCAGTTGATTGCCATCAACATTAAAATGCTCAGATATCAATCACCAAGGTCTGGCCAGTAGATATTTAAGGACTTTCCCATTGCATGTGTTCTCACATGATGACACCAAAGAAGGGAGTCCTATTTGCGTCAGATGTTCTTATTCCACATGTCATGTAATAGAAAGACTATGGTTATGAGAGGATAACTAAAAATAGTTACAGTAAACTGGCCGGTTACATATCATTAAAGGACATGGGCACAGGGCCATCTGATTTGGCTATTTAGATATGTAGTTTTTGTTACGTTTGTATTATGTACCTATACCCGCTGGTACCCCGTTCATTTGCATGGTATTCACATGTGTTTCCTTTTAATTTCAGCCATGTATACGAAGAGAACAAGCAAGAGGGCTCAGACACTGAGAGATAGAATTTGGATAATGTCAATAGCGATACTACTCCAAAATCCGTTAACAGTAGTTATCTGTCACACATCAGAGGCAACCCTGACCACCACTGACAGTGACAGTTACAGCGTCACTGGAGAGAACACACGGACCCTGGAGGAAACCACCGTGCTCTGCCTGCCAAGAAAGTTCACCTTTACAGTGTCCAATGATTTGGAGGTGGAGGGCGAGCTCCTCCTGTGCAATAAGACAGTAACTGTCACCTCATGCTATGGCAGATGTGAGTCACATGAGGTTGGTACAAATTATATTTACTTTGATTTATTCACTGTATGACCTTCAGCGTTATATAAAACATGTTATGTTTCCAAGAAAGAATTCCCAAAAAAATCTAATACATGTAATAACATGTAGCTGACCGGTGGCTAAATAAATATTACTTTTTGTATTACATCGATATTCTGAAATTCTGTTATGGTATTCGGCCCGGTAAATAACATCATCTAAATATCTTTGTTACAGATTCCTGACTACGAGGTCCCTTATAAGATCAGTCACCATCCTGTATGTACCTACGGTGAGAGAGAATATCAGCGTGTACATCTGACTAACTGTGACCCGAGACATCCTGAGCCATTTGTCATGATCCCAACAGCAGAGAGCTGCTCGTGTATGGTCTGTGACTCGTATGATACAAACTGTGAGACCCTTACCTGATGCACAACATGTCAGAGCAACTCTCCATTGTACCCAGTCACTAGACATTACCTCACTTACATAGAAAATGGCCGCCATTGATGAGGCCATATGCAGTCCAGGATTCCATAACATAAACCTACTACATGGAGTATGGATATTGATATTGACTTGTTTGCAGCCCATACTATTAACTTATATTCCATAAATATACATACACACACACACATATATAAATATATATATAGCTATATATATATATATATATATATATATATATATATATATATATATATATATATATATATATATATAGCTATAGCTATATATAGACTACTATATAGTGGTAAGTTGGTGCCCACAGAACCCTGAAAGTGACATTTATGTTATGTGTCTAACCAGGTATCATAAATATATACCAACCCCAAACATCGTTTTGTTCATTTTGTATAACTATACCCATTTTAGATATAACACCACAAAAAGAATTTTTCCCTCAATCTTCTGTATATCTGTGTATTCCACCTTCTTTAAGGAATATTGTGCGCAAACCAGTGATAATAGGGTAATAATATATCCATACACAGATAATCTATAGGTTTAAGAGGTTAGTCAGTAGGGGCAATCTCAGGTTCGTCATAGGCACATTGGTCATTATCTTTTTGATTTGTCATTTTTGAATATAACTTGTGGGTTTTCAATGTAGTAATCGGGGGTGACCCTTGTCGGCTGAAGTTGACTTTACTACTGTATCATAGTGGCTAAAACTCGCGTATGACCCGCACCCTGACCCTGGGCCAATCCTATAAGCCGCACTGGCGATCTGACCCTCGTACTAGCCTCGGCTTATACGCGAGAATTTACGGCAAGTAATGGACCCAGAATCACCAGTCTAGTTTTCACATGGATCATGCTTCTGACTGATGAGGATGATGCAGTTCAAGCTCTCTCCAATCACGAGGGCACCTGTTACATGTACTATACCCTTACCAACAGCTTACAGGTATGGGCATTCCAGCTACACCTTGGCTACCTTGCATAACATGACCTTGTTGACCTGTAGGCGGTCCCTCCACAGTAGACCACCTGGATATTTTAGAACCAGGTTGCAACAGTGCATGGTGCCAACTCTGCAATATAAAACTCCTTTATCATAGGCTTTAGGAAGCACATTGGTGGTGTTTATCATGGTTGTAGGTCTTTTTAATGTATTTGTCTGCTTATCAATATTGATATAAATGTTGTATCTGTTATCCATTTTCTCCACGATTGTCTATAGACTCACAGAAACGTGTATTGACTGACACACCAGTGATCTCGTAATTTTATAAATCTTCAGGGAACACAGGCAAACCATTATTGATAATGCAAAATTCGGCATCACCCTAGTAGCAAACATGGTGTGGTAGGGCCACACCATGTTTGTGGCCCCACATGGGCTAACTGAAGGGCGCCCGTTGCTTTAGGGCACTGGGCTATGATGTGGGCTCATGCAGGCTAGCCTGAGTTGACTCAGATTGGTTTATGCATGGGCTGCCTTCTTTGGGATGAGATTGGGTTTGAAATGGGTGGCCCATCAGTGCCATCTGGGATAATTGATTTAACCATTCCCCTATATTTTCTTGTAATTGTTGAATAAGATATTCCAGGTGCTGCTAATTAACCCACCCAAGGTCCCTGGGGCCTATATGTATGCGTTTTTTCTTGGGCCAGTTGGGTTTGCCCATATGTGGGTCTGGGTCATTCTTGTCTAGGGCTACCATTGGGTGCTGAGATGAATACCCTTTCTCCTCTGCTGCCTGCAAAATCATCCTTATTTATAATATCTATATTGTCGGAGAATTATCCTTATTTATAACATCAAATGAACATTATTTATGCCTTAGATTTTTCATTTCATATTCCAATCATACAAGTTATATACAAGAAAGTGTTGAGGATCAACCTAGAAGCAATCCTGGTCAGTGTTTACAATGCTGCTAAGGTGTGCCCGAAAAAGTTTTTTTGCGGAAAAATACTCCCCTCCCGCTTGGGGCTCGATGCATTACTCCCTCAGTGACCCTGTCACCATGGTAAAGAGTTAGATATTTGGCTGGTTAAGGGTGAGAAAATTTCAGCAAAAAAGTGTTCCCATTAGTTAGCACTTCCAGCCATGGCAGGCTGCATCTGACTTGGTAATCACACTATCCCGTAATCACACTATCCTCTGTGGATGTTTAAACCGTGACTGTCTATGGTAGTTCCCTAGCATATATCCATATTGCTTAGAAGGATAGGGATACCAAAAACAGCCTCCATTCAACCTATGATCAACCGTTTCCGATGAGGGAAATGCACATAACCCTCATTGTACTCATTGATGGCCAGACAGTGGTAACTGCATGGATATTGGCATGTATATAAACACACTTTTTTTGCTTAAAGTCACACTTTAAATAGCTTTATTATACGATTGGGGCTCTGATCGTACTTTTTAGGTGATATCCCCGTGCTGATATCTAGTGATAACAGCACGATTGAGGGGTATAACAGGCACTCCTGGCTCTAATTTTCAACTTAGTTAAAATCCTATGTTTCGTCGCAGGATCGAACCCGGGGCCGTAAGACTGCAAGTCGAACGCCCTAACCACTAGACCGTGCTGGCCATACAGAATAAGGAGATAAAACAAGACGTCTATAGGCACATTCTCAGCCCTCTAGCTCTTATATTAACAGAGATACAGCAACTTTTACACTTTTTGTTATAACTTCTCCTTAAATCAAAAAAAAATTATAATTTTTTTTTATTGTAACGGTAGAAGTTGGACTTTACTTACCTATTCGCTAAAATAATTATAGGGCCATTTCTTTACTTATATATATAGGCACTTTAAAAATGGTACGTTTCCACCCAGATTTGATCCGGGGACCTCTGGTGTGTGAGGCGAACACGCTAGCGCCCATGCATTTCTGGCCATGGTACATGGGGAGGGAAACGCTGGTTATATTCCAGTCTATCAGGGAGCGGTTAGTTTTTAAACCAGCAGGTCGCGCGGCGTGAGTACACTCGTATACGTTAACACTGAGGGTATGTTGGATTTGAAATAATGACCGCTCCCCACGCCTAGCTCCTTCTTCCTCACCTCCCCTACCGAAGATTTCCACAACATGGCGACTGCACCCACTGTACAAGACGACTTAGATATCGTTCAAAATGGCGAAATTAGGTACTTTTAAAGGTAAATAACCACATTTGAGTCGAAAAATCGTATAATAAACCTAATATTGTGTGCCCGTTAGACATACATTATTGGTTAAATAATATCAGAAAATACTAGGAAATAGCCTTCTGTGTACATGTACATAATTACGTATATTGTCTTTCCGTCGTTTAATGATGTAGCTATTAATATTGAGAGCGGTGTGGATTAATGTCAGAAGGTGACATACAATATCCTTCTACTGTGAGATGATTAGTAATCTTATCCCACCCTACCGAAATAGGTCCTTGTATGGCAAAGGTGAATTCAACATGAGGCAATTTTAATGACGTGATGTAAACCAAACTAAATACTCCAATGTAATCCTAAAAGTTAAGTTCCTACAATTATCATTTAAATGTCTGTCACGGGTGAAGGACTAAGTCATATGGCCATGCCATTTCTAATTTATTGATAAAACTACGGACATTTTAGTGAACATTGCTTTACAAGGATATATATCAATTGGGTGGAGGAGACATCCATTGCAACAGTCCAGTAAGAGCAGTTTGAAGGTTGGAATTCAGTGCCTATACATTCTATTGTAGGGTAGACTGACCTAAAGGTTACCACGTACCATGAGATGTCCACCTTAATCCATGGATGATAAGCCCTGTTTTTGTGTATCATAGAACACTTTAAGTGTTACTCTTTTCAGCAAAGGATAAATAAAGACATTACCATACATGAATAACTACAAAATTAAGGTGGATATCTTACGGTACGTATATATTTAAGCTATATGCGCAGATATATGCGCAGTGTGTCCATATTCAAGAGGTAGCGATCCACCTTAAGGGAAAAGCTAATAATTTGAAACAGGTTTAAACAAAAATACAACCACAATAGTGTTGAACCAACGTCCCCCACGTCACGCTTTTGCAGGTTTTTTTCAGGTTCTAAGGTTATATCACAGAAGATTTAATTAAACCTTCCGGTCAAATGTGAAAACTGATTTCCAAGTCAGTATTCAGAATATACTCTTCGTTTTTCCCAATTTTGGAAACAGAAGACACAAGATGTAGTTTGGTGGATTAAAGATCATCCTTTGAAAGAGCAATATGACTTAAGGGAATCAATTGTAAATGCAAAATATGATTGAGATAAACATTCTTAAATCGGTAAAGCGCCCTAGTGAAATGCAAATATGAATAATCAATAAGCACTAGGTTCGCTACCCTTCTACGTCCATTACAATTTATGATAAAATAGAAATACCGGTGTTTTTTCTACTCACGTAAATGATATATAGATACTACATACACGCTCAATATTGGAGGTCAAGAGCTCTACTAATAGTAGGCAGACACTGCGGGGGCGTAGGAAGATATATAGAATTCATTACCTCATTACAGAGCACTTAAATGGTCTCAACTCGACTGCTCTCTAGAATTCTAAAATGTTTTCCAGAGTTAATGAATAAGAGTGACTATAAGAGAATGGTCACGAAGACAGCAGGGTTGAGCACAAACCCATATCTAGTTTACAAGCCTGACACCATGTCTCATTGGTATATACTACTCATATCCTGAGACCTGTAATATTAACACATAATTCAATGTATTAAACAAGACAATACGAATCCTAATCAGAGGAGCCTATCTTATGCCAATGTAGTGTGTACATTAAAAAATAAAGGGTTTTGAAAATGAATACAATTTTAGGCCCTTTTTGGGTTGCTTTCTTGGTCCATAAATTGAGGTTGTGGTCGGTGCGCTGCGCTGGAGTTCTCAATTCATTTTCTGGGTATTTTTCAGACCCAATTTTAAAAAAAGGCAGATTTGAAAAAAAATACCTACCTACCCTAGATTTTCAGACCATATAAGCTGAAATACAACCTTTTTGTTGTTACCTTATCGGTGTTTATTTTTGTGTACAGGGAAATCTCCATAATCCGCCATGCCTCCTTGCTGGCCAGATCTAAGTGGTCGGAGGTTCGTAATTGTCCCCTCTGCGTGGGTGGAATAGTCATAGAAATGTCTCATGAAGATGATGAAAGTGGATAGTTCCTTGACATTACGCGCAGTGTAATCTAAGAACCAATACCTCTAGTGTTCCAGCATCAAATATGCTGCCAACACTATTTCCAGTGTCAGAAAGTAGGCTAACTTGAAGGCAGTGTAACTCAGCAGCTGCGGATGAGTGGTGGGGGACATAGTGACGGGACTAGCGCATTAGGCAATGGGGGCCACCAGCTTTGCTCAGAGCAATGCATTGTGGTTAGGCCCCCGACTCCAGAGCAGTGCATCATGGGTGAATTTCTTATCAGCACCTTTGTTCTAGGTGTGAGGGGAGAGAATTAGCCTGATAAGAGATGGGGGTTTAGCCCCCGACTACCTGAGGTACCCGGATGCGCTAGTCCCGTATATATCTATATTCAATCTGGACCTGTGTACCCCTATGGGATGGTTGATGTTACCCTATTAGTTTGCCTCTTCACAAGTTGTGTGATTGGTGCTTCCTCCTTCATCATTTAGAAGGAGTGACCATACTCAGAGGTATACTCGGTGGTTGGCTGCGAAGGCCCGCAGCCACAGATATATGTACATAATTCGAATTAAGGTAATAGGTGTAGATACTGTGTATATAATGGGCCCGCAGCTAAACATGTGAGCCTGGGACCAAAGATTGTCCCCTTTCTCAAGAGGAATTCGTGAATATTCATGAGTCGTGAATATTCATTGTGAAACCGACCTGCTATGCAAAATCGTTAGAGGGACTTGTGACTGTCTCAAGAATCAAAACGTAAAAAAATTATTTTTGGCAAAAAATACCAAAAATTGTGAAATTTTCAGAATTTCTTTTTTCTTAGTGAATGAACCACTGCCCACATCAATGTTATATTTTAAATGAATAATCCTATATTGTGTCCTTAAATTATGGTCCAAAAACAACCCTTTTGTGAAAAAGTAGTGCTGGCATTAGGACGATTGATTAAATTTGATGCTAAATTTGTCAACAAAATCTTAAGAAAGAGCCAAAATAATCCATAGATAAAAATTCATTAGATCATTTGCTAACATGAAAAAAGTAATTCTAATAGGTGGTCCCGTGCATAATTTTAGGGTTTTGGGCATTTAAAGTTAAAAAATAGGACAAAAACTGTCAAAATCTCATATTTAAAGGTCAGAATAATGGCTTAAATGCCAAGGATCGGGGTAAAAATTGTATACATTGTATACCCTTGTCCAGTAGACGGTGGCCAGTAATGACCCCCGTGCTTATTGGTTGTTTTAAGCACAGTGATGAGATCTATATCAATCTCGATAATGATTTATTGGTAAATAATTCCAATATTCTAATTCATGTTAAAAATAGCAAATATCACTGGCTCCAAATATACATTCAACGGGTTACTACACAACCTAGATGCCCTAAATCTCCTGCTTGGAACAAATAGAAAATTAACGGGTACCTTATCCCGTGTTTAGTGTAAGTTTCCTTGGGTTATTTGTATCATACCATTATTCAAGAACCAGTAAATGTACAGTATTACAACCGAAATATATACTTTCTTTGAACATACCGAAGTATAGAATTGACAAGTGTTAATGTTGTTTCCCCCCTCCATATATTTTTAATATGTTTTCTCTTTTAATAGGCATATCACCCCACGACCCCACAGAAATATGACTCGGAGTACGCCTCTTCTTCTGGGGGAGGGGCGTCAATATAAAACTGAATAAAACTGGGAGAGAGGTTGTTGTGCCCCGTATTGTCCACATGCTACAAAATGTTCACGCCACATAATGTCCATAGCCTACCATCCACCAAGTGTCCACAATATACAATTTGCCCACAGCCTTTCATCACAAAGTTTCCACAAAATACAGTTTGTCCACAGCCTTCCATCACAAAGTGTCAATAAAGAACAGTTTGTCCACAGCCGGCCATCACAAAGTGTCTGCAAAAACAGTTTGTCCACAGCCTACCATCATAAAGTATCCGCAAACCACCAGTTGTCCACAGCATTCTGTGCCAAGTCCACAAAATACACTTTGTCCACAAAAAGCCATTACAATGTCCACAAAGCATACTCTGTCCACAGAAAATCACCATGAAGTGTCCACAGAATCACTTTGTCAAAGCATCACATTGCGTCCACAGAACACAATTTCTTCATAACAGGTATACTAGACACCATACTATCATACCTCCTCTTGTCTGTTCTTCGTCCTCCTCTTCCTCTTAAAGGCTGTGGACGAACTGCATTTTGTGGACGATTTGTGATTGAAGGCTGTGGGCAAACTGTACTTTGTGGACAGTTTATGATGGCCGTGGACATTATGTAATGTGGACACTTTGTAGCCTGTGGACAAGGCGGGGCTCAACAGAGGTTGATTGGTCTTACTGCAAAAAGGGAAATGTTTTGAAGCTTTATGAATCGGGGTGCATTCGACAGCTGACACTACACTACAGATTTTCATTATAGAAACGTATCTACATTTCTATTCTAATACCATACACCGGTAAATGTAGTCAATATAGATACATTGGCAGATATAGATGGCTGTCCAAACGACGTGCCACTTTAAACAGGTCTTATAATCTCCCCCAGGCATGTAATGACTTCACTGTTAGAAGTAAGTAGTGTTCCTGTACACCAAATACTGGGGGCAACTTTGGTTCCAGTAAAATGTGCTGTAGACCTCCAGCAAGTGACCTTGTGTATATTTACAGCACTATGTACTGTACATGGACAGCAGAATCTTCTGTTACTGTACAGCAAAATTGATTGTAAATCACAGTCTGACGGTCCTGGATTCGCCTCCCAGTGCTGGTGATATTTTTAATCAACTATGTGAGGGAAAAACAAATTTTGTATGGATGTAGGTAAAACAATTGATTGAACTCAAGACCTGTGATGTTGGAGACAGGCCCGTTCCGTTGCGCCACAGAGCCGGTTTTCATATTAGGATATATCTCTACTCTACTTCTCAACTGATTGATTATAATTTGTAAAGGTCTGGGGTTTACCTCCCAGTGCTGGTGATATTTTTAATCATCCATTTGAGGGGAAAACGAATTTTAGGTGGAGAGAATGGCCAGTGCTGTAGATCTACAAGTCACTACCGTAAACTGCATCTACAGTAACAGAATTGTACATGTACAGCAAAATTTGCTGTATTATTATTTACAGCTAAAGTACTGTACATTTACAGCAAATTTTGCTGTTCACGAACAACAACTTTTTACAGTGTTTTTGGCTTGTGAGCAAAGAATACACATACAAATATAGTTTAATATTAGTTTTCTCAGCTGCTATACTTCAGATACCCCTCTTTCAGCTTAAATACTAGATTACAACTGAGGGAGTGGTTTTATCTGTCATAAAGTGGGCACAACACTCACATTTGCATTCCTCTGAGAATAGACAGCTAGATTTTGAAATGATAAATTGCTAATATATATGGTTCAGCTTCCATTTATGATGGTTCCACTATTGAAAAATAAAAGTAAATATCTGAAATATCCATTACATGTACACTCTCCATGATTTTTAAAGAGCAGAGTCATTTTCAACAATGTCTTCATAAATCAGCCCTCTATGGAGGAGGCAGGGAGGGAGACCAGGGTGAAAAATGACTAGAGTCAAAAGTCACTAGCATGGCCATTTCAAGTAGTTGCCAGCACCTGTTGAAAGATTGAGCGTGTGAGTGGCCTCACAGATGACTCAGGGTAAGCTGGAGCTGTAGCTTATCATGTACTTAGATATAGTACTCCCTTATAATCATTCATTGGTCAATTCTGGCATCAGAATGAATTCCTTGTTAAAAAGTACCCTCAAATCATGTGTCATACATGTATGTTATTCCATTTCAGGCCAGCAGGTGGGTGTGGGTGAGCAGGTGGGTGTGGAAGAGCACATGGGTGTGGGTGTGCAGGTGGATGTGGGTGACAGTTGCAGGCTGCGGGCATGTACCGCCTTCTGTCCCTATCAAAAAACAAGTCGATCAGATGATAAATAGTGAAGATATGGATGGGACAATTTTGCTCTGCACACATTGAGATCTTGCACAGTACGAAAAGTACCAGTAGCGCCACTCTTTGTTTGACGTGTGGCATGTGCTAGCCTCGCTTCCACCTCTCCTGTAGGCTCGAAACCATTTTTTAGAGTAGTGTCCTAGGTAAAACTGAAAAGCTGATTTAAATAAGGTAGATGATATTTTCTATTATCCAGAGGGTAGCAATTCAACAGTAGTTAAGAGTATACCGAAAAGGGAGAAATCAGTACCCAGAGATCGCAGGTCAATATAACATGGAAGGAAAGACATTTTAAATTTCTTTTTGAAGGAGACATGTGTCCCCCGACCTTGCCTATCCATCCCTTTTGTCATCTCATGTCTATGTCCTACACACACTGATTGACATAGATTCTCACATGTCACAAAAACATCTTAATTCTTGGTTCAGGCGACGTATATTACTCAGTTACCCTGAGTCAATTAAGTGACATGCATGTAGGCTACTATTAAATGTGTAGGTCTCATTGTGTGGTCGTCATATGATGACGTAAGGAAGTTATATTTTCCTAACAGGGGCCGGGATATGTCGGTAGATTTTCTATGAGCGAGTCAACGTTTTTTTCAGCCCCCCCCCATCACCACCGCGTGATTTATTCAGGTAAGTTCAACATTACAATTCATTTTCCAATATTCCCATTGCGGTGTTGATTTCCTTATACCATCACATATCTAATATTACACTCGACAAAATATTTTGATCCGATATGAACTTACAAGAAAAGGCTGCTGCTAACCATCACCGCCTATTAACATGGGCCACCTTGAATCCACTTTTGATATCAGTGCCTGTAATGTTGTATTATATAGCAAATAATTACAATTTTTATTTATATATATGAATAGATAATTGATAACATTATGCATTTCATTAGCAGTCCTAATATTTGAAATATTGTACATTTGTATGATTATATCAATTTATATACATTGAGGTCGATCTTTATATTGTTGTTGTTGATTGATTTTTATTGGCATTAATTTCGTAGTATACACAGGACGATTTTCAAATAAATGCCAAGAAGTAATAAAAGCTACTACTCCAGAGGGATGATGATGCTTTATAGATAGCAAGAGTCCGAGTGATAGTCACAGAGTTCATTTCATACTCATAAGATAGTCATAGTGATTATGGTAAGTAAGCACAAGAATTAAATATACGGCATATCAAAGGTAAGTTACACGTCTAATATGTAGACATAGCCCTCCATCCCAAGGAGATGGCACGGGGCAGTGTGATTCATATAGCGAGCGGGGCGTCCGGTAGCTTTTTTCAGTGAGTCTAGGAACTTGATTGGGTCTTCCAGGGTCTGCGTTTCTGCCTCAAGTCCGTTCCAGAGTGGCAGGCCTCGCCAGAGTGGAGATCTTTCGTAGATGTCCTTTTTGACGCGCGGGACTTTGAGATACACTTTGTCCATGCCGCGCAGTGCTCTGGGGCGGCGCAGGACGTGCTCCTCATGTTTTGACCGTTTGTGGAGGAGGCACAGGAGTTGGCGGTTCCTTGTAGTTGCTACTGTGCTGATTCCCAGGCCCGTGTGTAGACCGGCTATGTCCACACCCCTGGGGTCTCTTATCCTTTCGCATATTCTTAAGCCATTGTTTTGCAGGGTCTGCAGCTTCCTTACAGCCCAGATGGGTCCACCTCCGCTCAGGAACCCGCAGTGGTCGATAATGGATCTAATCATGTGCACATACACCGCTGAAGCTGCAAGCCTGTCTGAGTTAGTCCGCAGTCTTTTCAGTTGATCTAGTCTCACTCGGACCAGATTGATCACCTTTTTCATGTGTGAACTCAGCGACAGGTGTGTGTCGATCAAGCCACCTAGGTAGTTGAACTCCCGGACCACCTGGAGCTGGGCTTCGCCCATATGGAGACCCACATTTGAAAGGTCTGGGATGGATCGCGGGGAGTATGACCACATAACCTTTGTCTTTTCTGTATTGACCGTATTGATATACCATAAACATACTATTTCTAATTGGCCATTCTCAATAACGATTAAATTTAATTAAATGAAAATATTAATCGTAAATATATATGAGAGAGTTCAATTTTGAATGTTTTATGCCGCAGATATGGTGCAAATATTATTGGACTACTCAAATATTCCTTTATATTATAAGTTGATAATAGTTATGAATAGTGTACATATAGCTGAGGATAATATAGGCAATGCAGTTCCTTCTTTAGTTTCAATTTGAATTCAACAAGAGCCTTAACATTTCTTCTTATAGGGTCCAGCCCATTCCACCTTGTGGCGCACCACAACTAATATTAAGACTATCAGAGAATTTACCAGTAACAAAAGTTCTTTGCTTCCTGTTTTCTAAGTGCGTGGACTGTAAAAATATTCCGTTGAATATACAGAGAATCAATGCAAAATTTTACGGTGGATCATTGTAAATGTGATTACGGTGAGGCAGTGTAAAGTCAACTAATTTTACTTAGAATATCTGTAATGCAGTGCGGTGAAAGACAGTTTATTCATTTACAGTGAATCTATGTCTTTTAAAATTCTTTTGTTGAATATACAAAGATTCAATGTAAAATCTTACGGTTGATCATCATAAAATATGATTGCGGTGGGGCAATGTAAAATCGATCAATTTTACGCTGAATATCCGTAATTCAGTACAGTGAAGCACAGTTTATTTTACAGTGAAAAACAGTTTATTTTACGGTGAAGCTATGTTTAATCGACGTTCAGTTTTATCACACCAGGTGGCAGTTTGGTTCATAAGATTTTCATGGATGCTATGAACACCGCTTTTGTGGTGATAAGAAATATATACATAGACACAGCTGTAAGGTTTGCTTTGTAGCCATCCTAGAGTGACTTCTACTCATGGACTGCTATTACAAAGTGTCATGAAGGCTCTCATAGACTATAGGCCTGAAGTCTTGACACTAAGATGATATTGCTGATTGGAGATGCTACCAAATTGGGCATGCAACCATATTGAACAGGGAGTTAAGTATAGGGGGATAAATAAACTGGAAAACACTGGGATATACGAGTTGATTTACGCAGATTACCATTGTAGAGTTTTCGGTCGCAGAAGAGACAACTCGGAAGGTTCTTTAAAGTTTCTGGATGCAAAGAGAGAGGTTTTATTGTTCGTTCCTATTACATTCAATCTAAAGGCGGTTCTATATGGTACGAGACCCTGTCAGGTCTGTCCACTACCTGAGCCATTCGGTCTTATATACCCATCCCTATCCCGATCACAGCGCCCTCTCACTGATACTCGCGCCCTCTACATATGGGTCACGAACTACTATAATCCGGCGGCTTACATAACGACGATTCGAGTGGGATTTGAGTCCCCTACACCATTATAATTATTGTTAAGGCACTGTATTGAATTGACAGTGATGTTCCGTATTCCCAATAACAGTGATTCACTGGCACCACTGGGTGCCAGACTTTCACGTTAAAACTACGGTGAACTTGAAATAACAGTGACCGTTATTTTCACAGTAAAAGTCCGGCACCCAGTGGTGCCAATGAATCTCCGTCATTTTAACAGATTCTTTTTTACAGTGTGGAACAGGACCAGTTATGTATTGTCCTCCCTGCAGGGTTCACATCTTATAGATTATATAGCCACACACATGGGACTTTTGGACATGGCCCTACGATACAATTATCCTTATGGTGTTATTATTGTAAAGAGTCATTGTTACAGTTATCTACCGTCCATTAAGTTCTATATATATAGATTGAGCCATACCTAATCTGAAACCATCCAAGCACGGGGTCATTACTGGCCACCGTCTACTGGACAATGTTGGCCATTAAGGCTACACATATCCTAGATAATCATGTGTCTATTTTATATGTTACAAGGTACATAACAAATGGAAACACACCAACAGAGACATGTCACTTCATCAATTGCCTGGCCATACAATAGCCACGCCCTTCGGCCCTCACTGTCCATTACGCACCAATAATAGCACCAGACAGACCATACACGATATGAAAAATATTAAAGTGGTCAAGAGTATGATGCACGGTACTATATTTTTGGATAATTGTGAAATTGATGTTATCACCCACCAATTTACTGTCAATAGCAGACTTTTCGATGTATTCCAAACAGGAAAAAGATATATCTTTTTCCTGTTTGGCATACATATATATATATATATATATATATATATATATATATATATATATATATATATATATATATATATATATCCCCCTCCCCCAGCCGATATATGTATATACGTATTTGATAAGAGAAATTGTCTGATTATAGAAAGTTAACAACAAGTTAGGAGGTAATAATTAAGAAATGTACCTGTTCACATTTATTTTTGTCAGGGCTTCCAGGTCAGGCCCAGGTGGGCTCGGCCCAGAATTTCAACATGTCATATTTGCATTGCATATCCTTCAATTCATGCTCATATTTGAAAATATTCAGTTAATTTACATTTTAAATTGACATTATACATGTTTATGTTCATCACCTGGATTGGTAATGGGAACACTGGGCTAAAGTGTCCCTGGGTTTCCCATAGGCCCAGCACGGGTAGCCAGGTGGGGCCCAGGTGGGCTGAGCCCATAAACCGAACTTTATTGTTTATGGATTTCTTGCATTGCATATACATTAATATATCCTTAATTGCCCCTTTTTCAAGAAAATGCAAGTTCGAATTATCTTTTAAAGATATGTTGTCTGCCTCAGTTTCACCTGGGCTAGAGCTGGGCTAATGTCTCCATGGATTTTTTCATGGGCTTAGTATGATTGCCAGCTGGGCCCCGTGTGGGCCAGCCCACCAACTTCACTTTCTGAGGTCGTTCCCCCTCAGGGTCACATCGCAAAGACCTTTCCCCAAGAGAGTGGGGCTCATCTGGGCTAAGTGGGCTAGTATTTTTCCTGAGCTTACCACTAGGAGCATTCTGATATAGGCACCTTTCCCCTGGATATGAGTTGTAGTTAGTCAATGATGCATTGTGGTTCTCCTCCTTAAATTAAGAAAAGAGATGATATTAACTGCAGATACTTTGCACTAGCAACAGACCAATAACACGAATGGATTCCTAGAGTATATACGGTTTTTAATTTTCTAGGAGCAATTTTGATGTTACAGAAGATGGACTTCGGACTATTTGGCAGTAATCTTGGCTATACAAATCAATACATTTTTGTAAGATAAGGGCAATTTTGTAGGACAATTCTCGCCGTATACATGTGGGCAGATAAGGAAAAAGGGTCATACAGGGTTAAATGTAATCTGTAAATGAAATTTGAGTCATATGCTTTCCTACAAGGTATTACAGTCAGATGTAACCCTTACATTTCTCGACTTCATGAATATTGGATGTCATACTGTACGTGTAGTCATACCTTTATTGGTATAGGGTACACCGCCCATGAGATGACTCGCTGGTCTGTTGGTACTCTCGTTCCCAAATCCTTCCGAAGGAAGGCTCTGGGGACAGCCAAATGACCTTGAACTTGGGATTTTGCTGGGTCTGGGCAACCCCTGCTTGTAGGCTGGAACCAGTGAACAGGAACAGGAAATGGAACCAGAATGTATACATGATGGTAGTTTTAGGTAGTTTTACCATCGGCCTTTCTGGTTCCATTTCCTGTTCCTCTTCGCTGGTTCCAAGCTATCAGCAGGGGTTGCCCAGACCCAGCAAAATCCCACCATTTGGCAGTTACCAGAGCCTTCCTTCGGAAGGATTTGGGAACGAGAGTAGTCTGTTGGTACCATGAGTAGACTGGTATGTCTGAATCAGAGCGCCATTAATCATGGGGCCAATCTTCACAGGGCTATTATAGACATGGGGCCAATCGTCCTCAGGGCCAATCGTCAGAGGGCCTATTGTTCAGAAGGCTCCTGATCCATGTCCAAGAGTTGATTTTATAGCAAGTAGGAGAGGACGTGTCAGTGCCGGGCTTCGTGTCTTTCTATGATTTAACAGGATTAACATCATACATTGGATTAATTCTATTTCTCAAAAGGACGGCAATCTGGATATGTTTTGAGTCGACAGTGTCTAGAGACCAACCTGGAAGGATTACTTTAAATTCTGGCCGAGCTCTACAGCCCCTTGCCGACCCACACAAAGGCAAAAATACATGCCGAAGGGAAAAATGATCCGTTGGTCTGTTCCAGTCCATCCGTTTGTACTGGGCAAACTGGATGAACGGACCTCTGTGGAAATAAAAGATCACCGTCTGTCACCCTATTTAAAACTAGACGGATGCATGCATGTTTTACCCATGGACGGACGGACCTTGATGAAGCCATTGTCCTGGTTTCGCGATAGTTTGTACATGTACGGATTGTATGTTACATTGCAGTGCAATACAGTAATTAAAGCCAAAGTATAAAATGTTGTAATTACACCACTTTAAATACCTTTGCAGATAAGGCTCGTCCTTGAAGTGGCCAGTCCTTCCCAGGGTAAGTTATTCCCATGCCAATTAACCCACTTTTATAGACGATATAGTTTCCTAGCACAACTGATGTACTAATATATTCGTTGCAACATCATACCATCCTTCCTATGTCCTGTAGTCCTTCTTGCAGCCACGTCTGACCTTCTCCCGACTCCCTCCCACATTTATCCTGACTGGGGAGGTGTGGACTTCATGACAGAGCCTTTACACTGATCACAGGATCTATAGGCAGAACTGGCTATATGACATGGCTACATGAAATAGCTTGGTTATATATGGCTACGATACTCATAAAGAATTTTGTCGATGCAAAGCGCACACAAATTGATGATGTCACAGTACAGGACGTTGTGCACAGAACATCGTTATAGCCACCATCCACTAGCACTGTACCAACACTGATGTTCCCACCACATGGACAGGACATCAAAGCTGATGGATGATTAGTTGAATGGAAGCTAGGTTTGTCCTGATTTCAGGGTGTGCCTAGGGTATTTAGAATTGACACTTCATAATGGATGACTATAACACCTATCCACACCAAGTGGATACTGATTTAACAATGATAGGGGCCTAGATATACAGTATTGGGCAGAGTCAGGTAAATGGTACTGCTGGTAGTGTGTGATAAGGGGAATGGGCGGGTGGGAGTGCAGGGGAGTAGGGAAAAGAGGTATGGCATTGCATGGCATGGCAAAGCAGGGCAGGGCAGGGCAGGGCAGGGCAGGGCTCCCTCCTTTCCTTCCCCCCTCGCTCCCTCCCGCTCTCCCTCCCCCTCCCTTCCTCACTCACTCACTCACTGCCATGCTACGCCCTGCCATGCCATGCCCTGCAATATTACCCCCAAGCATCCCCTGCCTTGCCATGCCCTGCCATGTTACATCCTGCCCTGCCCTTTAATACCATGCCCTGGCATGCCCTACCACACCTTATAATGCCTTGCCGATGACTATACCTTCTTCCATACCCCTCTTACCTCCCAGGCCTAAAGGACACCTGTCAGAAGCTTTAATAAAAATAGATGGCAGACAGACAGCATTTTTTCCTCCATTGACAGCAACTCAAATACAGAAGTTGACAGACTGACAGCACACTTTTCACCGTTGACAGCAATGGAAACATGCATATAGTATTTCCTGTATAGTATTGTACATGGGCCTATGTACTAAAGTACTAAGGGACATAGTGCATGTATACGGCCCTCGTCGGCTTCCATACTACAACATTAATCAGTGATGTCCTGACCACTTTACTTGATTGTTGTTGTGATGTCCCGTAACACATGTTTGTGATGCCTTATATCCTTTGTTGATCATGCTTGCGACCTAATAAGGGACATGCATTCTTAAGGTTGAACACAGTATCATGATATATCTATCCTATTCTGCTTTCCACGCCTTCACCTATTAAAGCATAGCAGAGCCCTGCCTTGCCCGAACATAGCCTGGTTTGCTTAACCATGCCCTGCCTTTAACTACACTGTCAGAAGTCAGTGTAGCTGCACAGTAGGATATGCTGTAGATAAGACAGTATAAATGGACGTATTTTTGGTTTCCAGTATGACATGCAGTTTAGCTACAGACTCACCTACTGTAATCCACAATCTGGAGATCAGGGGTTCGAGTCTCACCTCAAATACTTCCTTTTATACTAGTACTGTGCAGCTATACACTACTTACTTCTAAAAGTGTAAGTTTTTAACGTACATTATCCCCTGTCTTGTATACATGTACTCTTGTTGTTGTCTACCTCATGCCACCATCACTACCCTGCTTTGCTCTATCTTAGCTGCTCCGGCTGCTTTTACAACATCACTTAATTTGTACCCTGTGTCGTGCCAACATTATACCCTGCCTTGCTCTGCCCTGATTCCACCTCTTATACATATTTAACCACTTATGCGGGATAATGGTGTGCTATCAGCACCCGCCTTCGGCTCGTGCTGATAGCTCGCCACTATCCTGCATGCGTGCTTAAATAACAACCCATTAGTGCATCACTAGGGTTATTACATTAAACTCTATTTTTAATTGTATTGGGCTTTTGTGATCCACAGCTTTCACTACGCAATATATTCTATCAAATGTATATGAGCATGTGTACCTCATGATATATGTATATCCATTTATATTTATATAAAGCGGGCTGATTCAGGGTTGCGCTACCTGGATGTCATAGCCCAGTGGTTTGTTTGCCCACCGTACCTCCTATATAAATAGAAACAATCAGGTATATGTAACTTGACCTATTCAGGCCTGCTTTGTTCAAGGCACTGCAGTTTCCCTATTTGACCTTCAGTTGATAGGACCCAATGATTCACCACTCTCATCAATCCACCAATGAGCCCCATTTGGACCAGGCCCTTTACCTGCTATAAATACTGGTCAGGTCTAATGAGTGGACAAGTGCACCCATCCCAGCACCAGTGTAATTTGCATACTGGCCATGCTGGAAATGATCGGCAGCAATATCGACATAAAGATGGTCGTGGACTAACTGAAAATCGCCTCTTATGTTCTTATAGAGATATGTTCTGCATCAAATGGGTCAGATATTCCTTTTCTAATTGAATAAATATCTTGATATGTCATTAATTTTTATTCAATTTAGTTTGGTTTAGATTGCCCACATCAGCTAAATGTGTAAGGTTGAAAGATGATGGTGGTCTAGGAATGACAGACCTTGTCATGTAACCATACACAGGGTAACTCATCAGCTGAGGTTTAGGACGCATGCACATGACGACAGAAAGGTATTCCATAGTGACTAACCTTTGTAGGTCAATTATTATCTGTATGATCTACAGGGCTCTATCCCAGCGGGCACAAAACTCAGTTTGATGTTGAATCAATGTTGCATCAATATTGAATCAACATTGTCAACTAGTTTTCAATGTTGATTCAATGTTCTGTGCCCACTGGGATACGGCTGGTTGTTTTGTGACTCTGTTTCTTCTATTGAGAATCGCATAAACCTCGGGATTATGTGAGTTTGATATAGTTATTTAATGTTCACTTATGTTAATGAAAACTGGTGGCATAATACTTGATTGGTCCTTATCATATATAATCAAATGAATTAAAGGAGATTGTATATATATATATATATATATATATATATATATATATATATATATATATATATATATATATATATATATATATATATATATATATATATATATATATATCTGGTATGCTCTATATGATAATGTATAGGATCTCCAAATTATCAGAAATTAGCCAAACCAGCTGCTCACAAGAGGAGGAGAAGTGGCATTGAAAGTCAGAACGTCAAGGCAGACGACATCTGTGGACTGACGACGTTTGGCGGGAAATAGGCTAACAATGAACAGAGGAGTGGCTAACGGCCATCGCCTCTCATCATCGGCGTCAGAAGCGCGTCCTAACGCCCCACAAAGACACTATTTAGTCTACTCAATCACTCCAGGCCGGCCACACCCACCGAGTTTGGACGTTTTTCGGCAAATACTTATTCAAGGCCACATTGTTCTCTTCATTTTTGTGCGCTGCTGTTAAAGTGTTCATGGAATGTTGCACGTCGGGTTATACTAGGCACTTCCGGGAAGGGTCCACCACACCACTCAGCTTCTAATTGGCATGGGACTGGAATGGTGTTTGGCTACACACCACATGTAAAGAATCTGAAGAATTCTAGGGCTATAGGAATGCAGCAAAGATAGCAGGGACAGGTGAATGATTGTTTTCCTATTCTTAGAACGAAGAGGCATTGCTTACAGTTACAAGTGCGTTGTACTCAGTGACATGGCAGCCGAAGCAAACTGAAATTGTCAGCGAGAACGGTACAGAATTCAAAAGTAGCATATTGAGGAATAAGTGGGGGTCTGGATGGGAGCGGGGGGTCCCAATTTTCCCTGTCGATATTAAGAAATGGCCATGTCGCCCTGTCGATTTTAGAAATGACTACCGTATGTCACCTTGTCGATTTAAAGAAAAGGATATGTCCCATGTCAGAGGGTGCAGATGGGACCCCCCCTCAGGTCGGAAAGTCGCCGAAATTAAGGGTCCCAGGTCACAAAGTCACTTTTTTGGACCTTTTTTTCTATAGTAATGTTTTATCAAAAGTCGCTAAGTCGTTTTTATTATTGCCTTAGGTCGAAAGTCGCCTCGTGAAATGACCCTCAGTGAGGAACTCTACTCGTGCACCTTTGTCTATTTATATATGTTTAATTATATCTGGACTTATTTCCTTAGATAATTTGCTTCCTCAGACATTTTTTCCTTGCATTCCCAAATACGAGGGAGTGAGGGCTGACTGTACAACTAATTTTCAGTGGTTATAAACTATGAAAGTCTTAAATTGAATGACCTGGCCAATTGGTGTAAGAGTTCCATGTCTACTAATTTAAACTCTTTCAGACTGAATTTAGAGGGTTAGCTGGTGGGGGGGGGGGGGTCTTCAAAATTAGTGATGTCTTTCTTAGGGGGGTTATCGCTTGTAGGTGACAAAAGGTGACACGGAGGATGGGGGGGGGGGGTTCTGAAAATGACCCCAAAAAAGGTGACGTCATTTGTGAATGTTCCCTAAGCCAAAAAAAAAACATGTCGCCATGTCGAATTTAGTGGTCCACCCCCATATAGGTGTTTACAAATGGAGAGTCTTGGTTTTAGTGCACGTCCTGGTTCATTTTCAAGGCCCAATTTCCCGACAGTCTCACAAATAAAGTAGTACATAGGACATGTTGACAAGGTATTGCGTATTGCCGCCCTGCTGTCACAGACAGTCCTTGGCCTTTGTTTCTATCAGGCCACTGCTGCACTTTTACCTGTAATTAGTGCCCAACTGCTAGTAGTAGGTAGGTCAACTAGGAGCCGCGATACCGGGGCTGTATGTGTCATAGTGTTAAACAACCCAAATGATATAATTCACTACTCAGCAATGAAACATCTTACAATAACAAATGAAATATTATAGACAGAGGAAGCCTGTCTCTTCTTCTTTCTGCCCATCTATAAGTGTCAGGGCAATAGGTACTGAGAAACAAATTGGTAAAATAAATACAACTGTAGTGCCACCAGCAGTCTTTGCCAAATCCTGCCGGACAGTGGCAATGTCCGCCTAAAATGGCTCTGGTCCAGCAGAATGACTGGTGTTGCAGGACCAGATGTCCTCCACATTCTGGGCTTTCCAAAACTGTAAGAATTTTTCAAATATTCCAACTAGAACTGAAGTTATAAGTTCTAGAGTGCACTCTAATATTCTAGGCAGGTTTTTGTTATCATTTTCTTTTATAAATGCTATTATATTCTAAATTTTATGCAAAAATTTGATTTTGGTATCCGGTCCTGCAGAAATCTCTCCGGTCCTGCAAAATTGGCTAGCTGCAGGACCAACTGTCCTGCATGCCGAAAAAGTTTTCGCAAAGACTGCAACAGGTAGATTGGAACGGTTTCCCTGGGAGAGGCATTGGTGCAACCTTCAGAGAAAAGGGGGTAAATGTCATGAAGTTCTGTTTTGAATAAGTGATACCTCTTCTATATGTACTCTCATGACTGCAAAGATTTCATAGGTATTTGATTCATGTTCATATGAAAATATTTACTATTCAAACAATGCAGCACAATAATACATTATTTGTACTAGCGGTTTGTCCTCTCAAATATTACCAACAACCACCTAAAACCCCCACAATTAGATGAAGTAGAGGCTTCTATGTAAGATTATTGAAGTTTGGAGAATAGATACATTGGCGAAAATTGGCGACAGGGGTTATCCTGGAACATGCCAATAAACCACATAAGGCCTATGGTCATCAGTCTTTTCATGGGAATTATTATTTCTTTGTCTGGGAATTAATATGGCACCCTTAGTGAAGGTCTCAAATAATCAAATAGTGCAAACAGCCAGTGAATCAAGGAAATATTCTTTGAATGAGAGCAATATCCTTATTGCATGCAGCAGGCTAGGCCCAGTTAACTACGCTTTAATATCCAGAGTGGAGATACACAGGGCCATGCAGACTGGCTGCAAGTGACGGTCCATTCTGACAACTTTTAATCTTTAGAAATTCGTGTAAAATAATCTAATAATGATAGAGTCATAATTCCTGCAGTACTAGATTCTATTTGATTTACTGATAGTATATACTCTATGATGGTTTCCGACAATTTTCTGAAAACTCCTTGTGCTACCTACTGCTAGCGCCAGTGGTGCCACACCACCCTTGGCCATTGCATTGTCATAGGGTGGGGAGGGGGGCAGGTCCTAGCTGTAGGATAATGCAGACCAGGTAAGATAATTCATTAGGGTAAATAGATCTTGGAAATGGGATGCATGGCATTGTATCCCATGATGGACGTTCTGAAAAGAGTTTTTCATAAAAATGTTCAGAAAGACCATACTTCCTTTGCCATACACTTTATTCACTCTAATTCCATTGGATTTGACTTCTATTAGACATAATTATAGTTTACTCAAAATGTAAAAAATGTAACTCAAAACACGAAAGTTGAAATCAAAACGAGAAAGTTGAAACTCAAAACGTGAAAAGTGAAAAACTAAAACAGTAAAAGTACTTTCAGATTTCAGGTTTGACATTTCAACTTTGAAAGTCAATCTGTCAACAGCTTGTGACAGGTATGAAAGGGTCTGATTTCCAAAAACGGGTCCAATTCTTGAAAAATGTCCAATTTGGCGAGAAAAATATAAAATTTCACAAAAGGGTCAGATTTCTTTTAAAAAGTCCAATTAGAAACAAAACCTCACAGAATCTGTCCCATTTGTAAAATTTGACATTTTTCTTGCCAAATTGACATTTAAGAACTGGCCCTGGTGTTTATTCCGAAATTGGTCATGGCAAGAATTTGACCCTTTTGTGAATTTTTTTTCTCGCCACATTGGACATTTTTCAAGAATTGGACCCTTTTGTGAAATTTAACTTTTTTTTGCCAAATTGGACATTTCCCAAAAATCTGACCCCTTTTGTAAATTTTACTTTTTTTGGAAATCGGATCTTTTTGTGAAATTTGACATTTTTGTCTCACTACTGGTTTTCTCTGACTGATGAACCATACCCAATGCTAAAAGATACCTGTCACAAGCTGTTGACAGATTGACTTTCAAAGTTCAAACGTCAAACCGGAAAGCCTTTTTTCGCGTTTTATGTTTCACTTTTCACGTTTTGATTTCAACTTTCACGTTAGTGTGTAACTTTTACGTTTTGAGTTTCAACTTTTACGTTTAGAGTTTCACTTTCCATGTTTTGAATTTCAACTTTCACGTTTTGAGTTTCAACTTTTGCGTTTTGAATTGATTCCATTTGGCCCTTCTGGGCCACTGTACTACACCATAGTACCCATCTAAACCCGTACTGCCCTCAGAATGTATTTGATTACCCCCTCTCCTTTGAATACGATATTGACAAATTGAGTAGAATAAATTGAAGTAGGCTTTACACCATGTAATTTTATGCATGTACAATGTACTGACTTTAACTTTTAAGGCCGAGTTATAACCACGGGGTCTTACAATAGGCATCTGTTGCTAGAATAGAAAGTACAAAGTTGCCATGTAGTGACCAAACTATATCTTTGAGCCATTCCTCCCCTTTCCTTTACGATGGCTCTATAGATTGATCCTTGCGAAACCCAAGTGCCACTGCACATATGACTTATCTACGAGTGGTTAACCAAAAGGTCACTGACTGACTGTGCCCTTTTAAATAAAATTGTATAATGTCATGATAGTAATGCCAATTTTGAGCTTATTTATCATAGAAATGTTCTTAAGTTTCGTCAAAAAGAAAACTGTGGACATATTTATTTGTTGAGATATAAAGAAATATAAATGATATTACCTCCCCACATAATTGGCCTTTTGAAACCCCTATATCTTAGTTCTTGTGAGTGCAGTCATCATTAGGAAATATCACTCCTAATGGCAACCGTCCACTGGGGGACTTCTGTCGATTATACCCATAAATTTCCTATATAACTTCGGCCAATTAGAGCCCAGTGGACGGTGGCCATAAGTCCTTTAGAAACACTTCCTTTGCAGCCCACTAATGGCCCCCGTCCACAGAGCATTAATCGGCCTTACACAACTATATTTGACATACATTTCCAAAATAAATTGCGTATATAATGGCTGCATACGGCCGATTTATACTCTAATTCCCACCGTCCACTTGGCTCTAATCGGCAGAAGACATATGGGAAATGTATGGGCTTAATCGGCCGAAGTACCCCAGTGGACGGTGGCCATTATGACCAATTATTAGACTTACGACCAGTGTTGGCAAAGAATTGTTAAATAAGTGGGTATTTAGCTACACGTTGATGAAGATTAATATATTTCAGCCCTTGTGAAACACTTTCCTGGTGTACTTGATCAATTATGATGTAACACAACCTGTTGTTTCATCTTTATGTTTACTAAGTATGTTAGAGCCTTGGGGCATTGATGGCCACGGTCCACTGGGCTCTAATTCGCCGATTTATGCACAATAATATATTGGAAAGGTATGGCCTAATCGGCCATTTGAAGCTATGTGGACAATGGGCATAACAGCCAGGTGGACGGTCAGCATAATAATGTACCATGGGATATGCATTACATCGGTCTAATACCAACTTCATATTGCATAGGAGTTCATTGCCAGTTTATCATCACAAGTCGATGGGAAATACGATATTTCAAAATAAACAGGCATATCTCTATTCCAATACTGCTGATGTGCATGAGTGTAATATTGTCTCTCTAACAAATATTATGTTATTCTAGCCGTCCTTCACTAAGTCAGAATGTATGCCCCATACTGTAAATGCAATTAAGCCTTTCTATAGGTGTCCATTACATGTAAATTGCCATGCCATGATACACATAATGTGTTATGGCCGTCGTCCACAGAGCATAAATCATGTCATCATATCCCATTTACATATATGGCAATTTAATCGTATATTGACGATTTATGCTCAGTGGACGGTGGCCATCAGTGATATCCCATTCAGATTCAATTTGCATTGACACTTTCGTGCATCATTAAAGACTTTACTCAAAGACTGTGGTGTAAAGATTTCATTATTTATTTATTATTCTAGAATTCTTTGTTGATACTCACACAGGCGCATTTTATACATGGTTTCGTCGTATCACTGAATATCATGAAAGAAAAACAAAGGTAGCCATGTGTTAACATCCCAATATCGACATTATCCTGAGAGACATGCTAAAATGCCATGAACAATTCTAGGATGCCACTTCATAAATATAACATGAACTTTGTATAATGTATATATAGCATAAAATATATTATATTGATAATGGTGAAGTATGCTCCTGATGATCCATATACAACCAAAATACATGTACACCCTTCATCATCGTTCAGTATGCATATCTCACATGTAGCACTAATAAACAAGAATGAACCACATGGTGTTCCAGACACGATGCATATTAATGAGATACTTTGTGACAACCCCGACCCCGTTCCCCACACTCACACACATGTACCCACGCACACACCCACGTCCATACACACACTGGACACCCACGCACGCCCCATTCCACATACATACAAATGCCATAATGGCTGTGATCACATGTTCTGTCCCGTTGTAACCAATCTGAGGAATATATACACACACTTATAGATACTCCAGTGGGTAGAGCACATCCTGCAAGGCTCACGGCTGGGCAGTCCTGTAGCGCGAAGTAAAAAGCTCGTATGGTTCTTATATGAATCACTAATTACCTCCATGGGCTCAGCGTGTGATTCTCTGCCTTAATCCGTATCCACAAGGCTAATAATAATACATCGGTGCATATATACGTTAGGATGGCAGCTCCTGTAGATTAGAGTAAAGCACCAAAGGCAGTAGCAGCCTCCAGTGTGTTGTTGCTTACTGTCCTTGTTCCTAAGGATAGCATTGAGTCAGCGGAATGGCTTGAGAAGTGTAGAGTTCGCCGGCGAACCAGAGAAAGTTGAAGACTCTGTGAGCAGAACACGAGCATATCCAGAGCCGCTCTTTGTGACTAGTTATGTCGACACACAGAACAGGCACACGTTTCCGCCGACTTAAATATGAATGTTTGGATACCATCTAAACATCGAGCCTGAATTATGACCTGCAAGTAGAAATCAAATAAGCATAATTAGTAAGCTCAGGCGAGAACAACTTGAGACAATTGACGATATTCATCCATATTCACACACTTCATATAAGCCTATGACTCAGTAAAGGAAATTCAACGTTTCTTTTTGAAAAAAAACTATATTTCTTCGCTTTACTTATACTATTTATGTTGAAATGTAATCTTCCCCTTTATCTTTAATTAAGCTCACCATTGATCAAAATGCATTTGAGAATCATTATATAGATGCTTTGATTACCGAAGAACAACGACATTTATTACCGCAACTACAAGAGCTTTATAACCATGTAATTGAACACCAATGAAATCTAAAATATATAGTGGTTTAAAACTATAGCTACTATAGAGTAACACTAATGTTAACTAAAGGAGTGGGCTATGTTGTTAGAGAGCTATTGTAATTTTGACCCAAAATATGGATTCTACACCCTAGATAACCCTAAAATCCATGTATCACACAAGGAAATCAGACAATCTTGACTTTTTGGTGGCCATCTTGGCAGCCTTCTTGGAATTTTCCTAATTGTAATTTTGATCCAAAATATGGATTCTACACGCTAGATAACCATGAAATCCATGTATCGCACAAGGAAATCAGAGAATCTTAAGTTTTTGGCGGCCATCTTGGAATTTTCCAAATTGTAATTTTGACCCAAAATATGGATTCTACACCCTAGATAACCCTAAAATCCATGTATCGCACAAGGAAATCAGACAATCTTGACTTTTTGGCAGCCATGTTGGCAGCCATCTTGGAATTTTCCAAATAGTAATTTTGACCCAAAATATGGATTCTACACCCTAGATAACCCTAAAATCCATGTATCACACAAGGAAATCAGACAATCATGAGTTTTTGGTGGCCAGCTTGGCAGCCATCTTGGAATTTTCCAAATTGTATTTTTGATCCAAAATATGGATTCTACACCTCAGATAACCATGAAATCCATGTATCACACAAGGAAATCAAACAATCTTGACTTTTTGGCGGCCATCTTGGAATTTTCCAAATTGTAATTTTGACCCAAAACATGGATTCTACACCCTAGATAACCCTAAAATGCATGTATCGCACAAGGAAATCAGACAATCTTGACTTTTTGGCGGCCATCTTGGAATTTTCCAAATAGTAATTTTGACCCAAAATATGGATTCTACACCTAGATAACCCTAAAATCCATGTATCACAGAAGGAAATCAGACAATCTTGACTTTTTGGCAGCCATGTTGGCAGCCATCTTGGAATTTTCCAAATAGTAACTTTGACCCCAAATATGGATTCTACACCCTAGATAACCATGAAATCCATGTATCACACAAGGAAATCAAACAATCTTGACTTTTTGGCGGCCATCTTGGCAGCCATCTTGGAATTTTCCAAATTGTAATTTTGACCCAAGATATGGATTCTTCACCCTAGATAACCATGAAATCCATGTATCACACAAGGAAATCAGACAACCTTGACTTTTTGGCGGCCATCTTGGCAGCCATCTTGGAATTTTCCTAATTGTAATTTTGATCCAAAACAAGGAAGGGCTTGAGGGCTAAAATGTAGTGTTCTTAGTCGAATGTCGCGGGACATAAATAATCTCGTCGAGAGTGGATCCTCTTTTTTCGACTTTTTTCGGACTTTTATTATCCCCTCAAGCTAAAAGTAGGCCTAAAAAAGTAGGCCTAGTCCCAATAGGAATTGAATTTATGTAGGAAGATTTTATTATCCCCTCAAGCTAAAAGTAGGCCTAGTCCCAATAGGAATTGAATTTATGTAGGAAGATTTTATTATCCCCTCAAGCTAAAAGTAGGCCTAGTCACAATAGGAATTGAATTTATGTAGGAAGATTTTATTATCCCCTCAAGCTAAAATGTAGGCCTAGTCCCAATAGGAATTGAATTTATATAGGAAGATTTTATTATCCCCTCAAGCTAAAAGTAGGCCTAGTCCCAATAGGAATTGAATTTATGTAGGAAGATTTTATTATCCCCTCAAGCTAAAATGTAGGCCTAGTCCCAATAGGAATAGAATTTATGTAGGAAGATTTTATTATCCCCTCAAGCTAAAATGTAGGCCTAGTCCCAATAGGAATTGAATTTATGTAGGAAGATTTTATTATCCCCTCAAGCTAAAAGTAGGCCTAGTCCCAATAGGAATTGAATTTATGTAGGAAGATTTTATTATCCCCTCAAGCTAAAAGTAGGCCTAGTCCCAATAGGAATTGAATTTATGTAGGAAGATTTTATTATCCCCTCAAGCTAAAAGTAGGCCTAGTCCCAATAGGAATTGAATTTATGTAGGAAGATTTTATTATCCCCTCAAGCTAAAAGTAGGCCTAGTCCCAATAGGAATTGAATTTATGTAGGGAGATTTTATTATCCCCTCAAGCTCAAAGTAGGCCTAGTCCCAATAGGAATTGAATTTATATAGGAAGATTTTATTATCCCCTCAAGCTAAAATGTAGGCCTAGTCCCAATAGGAATTGAATTTATGTAGGAAGATTTTATTATCCCCTCAAGCTAAAAGTAGGCCTAGTCCCAATAGGAATTGAATTTATATAGGAAGATTTTAGGAAGAGAACGGGATAAACGGAGAAAGGGAGAACAGGATAAAGGGAGAAGGGGATGAACGGAGAACGTGATAAACGACAAACGGATAACGGGATAAACGATAAACGGGGAAAGGTATAAACGGGGAAAGGGAGAACGGGATAAACGGACAACGGGATAAACGGAGAACGGGATAAACGGAGAAAGGGAGAAAGGGAGAACGGGATAAACGGAGTACCAATATAATCCGACAAAACGAAAATCGCAAATATCTTCGCTGTTTACGCTCCGATCGGCCCAATTTTCGGAAGGGTAGGAGAACTTCAAAATCGTTTTTGGGTCAAATCGTTTTGGGGCTCAAAATCGGTTTTGGGGGCAAAATCGGTTTTGGAGGCAACATCATCTGCAGCTCACGCCGCCCCCCCCCCCCCCCCCCCCCGGCCAACCCGACACGTCGAACTCGAAGCGAAGCTGCAACGAAGATGGTGTCGCTGCTGACGCTCTGATCGACGCGCTTTTTCGGCCGAGACGTAAAACAGCGGTTACGCGCTGCCGGGCGCTGACGCCCACAGCCACCTGCTCGCCCCCAGCCACCTACTTTCCCACAGCCACCTGCTCACCTACAGCTACCACCTGGAATTCGATTATACATGACTTCCAATATATGAAATTAGGGTAGCTTCTTCTGGCGATTACGATTCTGCTGTCAGAAATGAGAAAAAACGTACTGTACTCAAATTAGATAATCCATTTGACTTTCTAATGACAAAAGCGGTATCCCCTCAAGCTAAAAGTAGGCCTAGCCTTATAAAAGAGGATTAGGGGCAGGAAAGGTCCTAATAAAGAGGAATTTGGGGAGGAAAGGTGCTATAAAAGAGGATCTCGGGCAGAAAAGGTGCTAAATAATTATCTTTTTTTTGTGTTTTTTTTTTGGCTTCAGCGAGGGTAGGGGGGCTATAAATAAAATAGGCCAAGCTATAGCTAGTAGGCCTACATTGAGAGAATTGATTATAGTCCCGGTGCCCCCCCCCCCCTCTTTGTTTTCAATAGCCTAGCCTAGGTCAAATTGATACATTTTAGTAGCGGCAGCAAATTGATACATTTTAGTAGCGGCAGCAAATTGATACATTTTAGTAGGCAGCGAATTGATACATTTTAGTAGCGGCTGCAAATTGATACATCTTAGTAGCGGCTGCAAATTGATACATCTTAGTAGCGGCTGAAAATTGATACATCTTAGTAGCGGCTGCAAATTGATACATCTTAGTAGCGGCCAAATTGATACATCTTAGTAGCGGCGCAAAGTCATGTGACCTCAGTCCTGACTTCTGATTGGTCAAAAGCAAATCACGCAGGAGACGACGTCTTTGTGGCGGCAGGCGGCAAGGAAATAAAGAAGATAAATAAATTTACGATTCAACCTTGCAAAGGCGAAATACTCGCCAATACTAACAAATATTGGCGAGTATTTAGTCTTGTTTCGATAGAGGTTAAAATGGGGGGTTAAAATGATGAATATTTAGGTCATTTAGAGCATATTTATCGATTCGAATCATGCCAGTTTGCTTGCCGCCTGCCGCCAAAGACGGCGGCTCTGGCGTGATTCAGCTCTCGACCAATCAGAAGTCAGGACTGGGGTCACGTGACATTCGGAAATTGTTGTTGTTTTGACAATTTTCGGCATGCCGACCAGTCAATATCTCACTAACTACTCCGTTTTGAAGGCTCAAACCTGTCCCATTCTCTTTATTTTCGAATTCTAGGCCGAAAACATGTGCTGGGGGGTGGAATGGTGGCTATTTGGACCAATTTGAGCAATTTTATCGATACGAATCGATGCGAGTTGAGGCCCGCCATTTTGGATTTCGTTCGGTCTTTGAATTGAATTGAATTGAATAATATTTATTGCACGGAATCGCCATTATAACGGCGTTCTTCCGTGTACATTGGCCGGTGTACGGAAGATATGGGAGTTGACCAGGCCAGGGTATATGAGAAAACACTTAACTGTTATAGCAGCGGCGCAAAACTTCTATATATTTCCTTGCCGCCTGCCGCCAAAATGGCGGCGGCTGCAGCGTGATTTCTGAGTGTCCAATCAGCACACAGCTTAGAGGTCACGTGATGCGTCAATCTCTTATTCATCGTATTCCGAAATTCATTGATATGTGATGAAATACTTCGTTTTGGAGGCTCAGACCTGTCCCATTGTCTTTATTTTCGAATTCTAGGCCGAAAACATGTGCTGGGGGGGTGGAATGGTGGCTATTTGGACCAATTTGAGCAATTTTATCGATGCGAGTTGGCGCTCGCCATCTGCGATTTGCAGGGGCCAGCTTGGGAGTATCCGCGACCGCAGATATGAGAAATACGCGAAGCAAATGCAAACTTCACATCAAAATACTGTTTTCATGCAAAGTATTTTCATCAAAGTAAGGACATGAGTTATCACCATTTTTAGTAGGGAATACAACAGAACAATACTTGAAATGGTACAATACTGAAATCATGTAGAAAATTACATTCTCCCAACATTCACTTTTTTTTGGCAGAATCTGAGGTTTTTTTCAGTTTTTTAAAGAAATCTCTTATTTTAGGTGATTTAACTTCTTTTTTTCCCATTTCTTTTTACAGATATAGATACCTGAGGTGTTTTGCAAAAGAATGATATAGCTCAAATAGTCCACAGGATATTTCATCAAGTTGTAACAGATCAGGCAAAACATGTCTGCACAAAAAAACAGGGTGACTATATAAGAGTGGGCTTGACCTAGTTTCATAGCGTTACAGCGAACATAGCCCACTCCAATTAGATATTTTAAAAAGTCTCTCAAAGCTTCATTCATAATCATAGCGTGTCTGGACAGAGTTTAAATTGGACACCATGTCCAATAACCGTATTCAATTAAGCAGATGTTTGATAATTCCAGCCCTTGCGTCATTGGATTGGACCTTGAAATATTTCCACTGCTGGCAGTTCGGGTTATCATATAGAGTGTGTCCTACCTAATCTGTGATGTGGCTAAGCCTTTACTCCAGCAGAATTTCACATTTTGTAGAGTGTTTTCTTTTACTAGCTCTCTGTGTACAAACAGCCTGGATTAGGTTATATTTAGCAGTAGTTTATTTCATTGGCTTCAGGCCAAACAGTGCACTCCTCATCCTCCACCTAAAAGCCCACCATGAAGTCTGCCTACTAATCCACATACCTGTGAGGATGTTAATCTGCTTGACAATGTGCTCACCTATCAGCCAAACTACTTGTCTGTTGGCAAGCATGCCCCATAGACAGCCATACAAACTGGTTTACTTTTCTAGTGATGCTAATCCTTCTCTAGCCATCTTTGCATTAGTAATATAGCAGAAAACGCAAAACCACGTAATGAATAGGTAGACACCCACTGTAATTCGGAGTTCAGGTCATTTAACAGTAAATTTACCTCCTTTTATATGTACTCTATACAAACACTCAGTTCTACTCATTGCCTTACCTCTATCCGCTCCCCCCTCAGCTATCTCCTTTAATTAACCCCCACAGCCTAACAGGTACACAGCGTTACTTTGTAATGTACTTACATCATGTGTTGTTGCTATGGAGCAGCACTCTGCTCGTGACGTTACATCTTGGTAAGGATGTCCTATCAAGAAGGGCGTTGGGTATGCGTAAGAATTACAATATCCTCTGCAGGCATTCGTCAAGACTCGAAACCGCACACAGTTATCTATGTTAACTTCTCTTTCAAACGCTGAAAAAAAATAAGAAAAAATACGGAATAAGACATAGAAAAGAATAAGACATAAAACAGTACATGCATACATATTTAGTGCAAACAAGTTTGTCTAAATGACCAAACAGTATTCAAACTAGCCGCTCGCCAGATAAGTAGTGCCAAAGTAACCCTTAATCTAGTGAATCTTTCTCCCATTGGATTCGCCAGACTGTCACATTCTGACAGACTATCATTTGCAGCACAACTGTTGATACTTCATGTGACAAGGATGTTGTACACCGTGTTACATGAACTATAATAACGCACATGATCAGTAGAAGGGACACAGTAGGTTGAGAATTAATACCATGAACATATTTTATTGTCATCAAAAAGAGCAACGGTGCCAACTGATTGCAAGAAGTCACCTCTAGATAAAAGGTAATAAATATTTCAGTTTGCATGATAGTGTCTACATTTTAGTCTGATGAATTTATTATCAGTGTCACCCCTATAGCGCCGTACCAATGCCCCTATTCTAATCTGCTGCTACAATAATGAACAGTTTGGTCAAATGACAGTGGGTTTTTTTAAATTTTGGTATGGGCAACAGCATACCGAGAATTTGTGGTTTGTCTGCTTGCATGTACTGAGTTATTTTGAGGCTGATTGTCTCATGTAAACCTACACTCTGTTAACCCTTTGAATCCTGACCAAAAAAATGTTTGGCTTGCTGTGGGGACGACCTCTGAAAACCATTAGTTCCCAGAAGGACGGATCTCATTTAAATTCCTGTGTTATTCCTATGTAAATGGCATTGACTATAGTCGACGTTAGGCCTGCCATGGTGTCGACTATAGTCGATGTTAGGCCTACCATGGTGTCGACTATAGTCGACGATAGGCTTTAAAGGGTTAACTCCTGAATAGAATTATTTATTCATGATGCGAGGTTTCTGAATTAATAAAATATGATATTATGCCACGTCTGCAAAGGATTATGTAGAACTATGGTTAGGGAACATATGTGTGGGTGTATATATATTTACACAAGATAGACATTGTAAACCGATATCATAACACATTGTGCGTGAATTTAATTAATTCGACTGCACTATTACTGCCATACCTTACGGCGACCATGGAAATTTCATTTTGATATTGATACTACTTCCCAGCGTCTTCAAGGAAGAGAGAGATACTGCACCCTGAATGCTTTTTGGTATTGAATCTCATAGCACGAAATCTTGCTTTACTAACCAAATGATTTATGAAGGTTATTCACTGGAGATATTGACAGAACAAAAGTCATTATCCCCGAAAGAACTTCTGCGGCTGTATTAATGTAACTGTTAAGTAATACATGTGTGTACCCGGTATTTTAAGTAGATGTGGGATATATACCTCCGTGATGACCCATACATTGAACCCACAGCACTGCCTTAGAACAAAATTGAAACTATTTTAGGGTATATAAAAGGGTCCATCTATAATACCGTTGACCTTAAACAGGAAGGCAGCCTGATGTATTTATAAGGATGTGTTCAGTACATGGATTCGTATGACATGTATACTTAAAAAACATGCATGGATTCGTATGGATACATATCATAATCCTCTATCTAAGTCTTGGATCTGCATTTATTTTTGCCACCGGCACCATATGTAATGGAAATCATCCTAAAATGCACGTAAATTGACCCCTCTCAGGAATCTTAAAATAAGTCATGCCATCATGATTGTTGAGCACTACTGTACCAACATTGAGATGCGTGGGAGGAGGCAAAGTTAACCTGCACCTGTTTTGAAGTAGCATGGTCAGAGAGTGCAGACAGCCGTCAGTAGTTCTCTTACCGTATTCGACGTAATAAGCGCCCTCCCCCTAATAAGCACCCCCCCTTTTTCAGATTTTCCCCCAGATTTTTAATGTGTTCCTCCGATTTTGCTACTGATTTGCACACCTGTGTGTAACATGGAGCACTTCACACCTGTGCAGGTGTTAAGGCCAAGCTAAGTGTGAAGTGATAGGGGTGTGTAGAAGCCTTGTAGAGGCCACAGAGGTCTGTATATAACAGCCATGGGGGGCGCTTATTAGAATGATTATTTGAGGCTGATTTTTCCCCTTAAAATAATCTTTTAAGCGCCCAGGGCGCTTATTACGTCGAATATGGTAATTCTATTTACAATCAGAAAGTGTCTGCATGCAACCACACTAATAATGTGACTATACATGGGTTAAAAAATGACACGATTGACACGTCGACACGGCCCTTTTAAAAATCGACATGGGCGACACGGCCCTTTTAAAAATCGACGGACACAGTCAAATAGACCATAATGCACTAGATAAAAATCGACACACAGTGACACGGCACCTTTGCTAAAAATCGACGCAGCGACACAGTCAGAAATCTCTGCACCCATAATAATTTCACCACCAACTAACTACTCGGTAAATATATTTACTGGGTAGTGATGATGAAATTAAAGTTTATCATTCATAATCATTCATAATATGTATGTTATCATTCATATTGCTGTGGTCCATACCTCTAATCCACGTGATAAAATCCCAATACCTATACACACCCACACCCACACATTGTCTACACTCATTCCAACAATGCTTAATTCAGCCAATATTGACTCATAAGTGACTTGTAGACATAAGGTACTCACCTAATTTATGGCAGCCAGGCCTCTCCCACGCCCTGCCTCCTAACACTGTGCAGCAGCCCATACAGAGTAGAAGGACTACCCTCAGCTCCTGGTACAGCCAACGCCAGTACATCTCAAGCCACCTGCAATCACAAACCAACCATGGTTAGACAGATAGTCACATATATATTCTCCTCCCAAAAGAAGCCGTTCATTAGTCAAGCCAACTGATAGAATCAGAGATTCTGAAGGGATATATTTGGTGTGCCATCCTATTTGTAGATGTTCTACCTTGCTGGGCTGATTCGAAGTAAAAGTGCTGGCATTCCAGCACGAGAAAGGTCTATCTTTCTAATGTTTAGAAACAGAGAAGCCATCTTTCTCTTGTCAAGTTAACCATGTAAGATGCTCATTGTTAGTATTGGACCGATTGCTGTTTACTCCTTTAACTTTAATATAGACAAAGGTAATATGTTATGTCAGAAGCCATTAAAAGATAGCTTTAGCCAATCTTTTTCTGAAATCACTCCATTGTAATCTATTTCAGTCCTTTTAAAGAGACATCACCATCCCTACCAGGTATCAACATACCCCTAAGTAGTGTATATATGGGCGTTTCCTCACTGGGCTATTTAAGGAAAGGAGCTAGCTAAACAGAGTACAATGTAAACTATGGGTGAAAGTGTGTTAAGGGATGATAAACAGTACGTGCATGCATCCCCAAGTGTGCACTGAGGTTAGATCTAATACTACAATGTACGCAGATTGTCTTATTTCCTCCTCTAGAGATGCATAGCAGGTTACAACTTCATGTTTACCGTAAACCTGCTGTCATTTTCGGTATTGCATTTTAACAATCGCGGATCCAGGATCTATAAAAAGGGGGGGGGGGGGCGTTATTGGAAAAGATCTTCCCCAACCTTTGGGCCAAACTTTATATTTAAAGGAAGCAACTTTCCCCCCAAAACGGGGGGACGTGTCTAAATTATCCACATAATCTACATGGAATGTATGTGTGCTTGATGTTTGAAATCCCAAATGTTTATGGTATAGTGACTGCAGCTGCCAGCTGATGTAAATCAGCTTCCCTCTCTATTGAATTACTGAGGATTCACCGCCTTCCTTTGGTATCTGGAATCTATGGAGTTCAGCAGCGATGGAGACAGAAGTAAGTTTCAGAAATGCCCCTGCTTAGACGAGAACTAATGTAATCTCTTTCAATTTCGGTCAATGCGTTATGGTAAATTCATATATTTCAATATGGACACTGCAACAGAGAAATGCTGGTAATTCCTCGATGGAGGAAAAGTGCTATTCTATTATATAGGACTACGTTTGATGGCAGAAGTTTTTTTTATACATACAGCTGTTAATACCTGTGTGACGACTGGACTTGATCTATGGTTTGGTAACAGTGGGTTATGAGTGGTGTATTTTGTGTTGGTGTGACTCGTTGTGCAGTTGTGTGTGGTGTGAGCTTTGTCTCAACGGTGCCAATGTACCCACCCTCCAATGACGCCATGCTTGGGATTATGTACCCCGAGGGAAGGGCAACTAACACACTGCGTGTGCATTATCACGTGCACAGTTCTGCAGACTAATGCTAGTTCTGGTGTTAGGGGAATCCCCTGGTCTGTCCTCCCACTTACCCCAAACCTGTCCCATATTTCACCCCTATTCCCTTGACGTTGCAAACACCCACCTCCATGAACTCATACTTGGTTACGGGATGAGCTTTGTATTGTGAGAGAGATCAGTGACTATGGGCGGGGGTGGGGTCGAGTGTTGACTTTCAAGTGGGTTGACCTGACTCTGACGTGCACACCACCCCCACACTACCTGCAACTAGTTACCCAGGACATCAGTGTTGGGAGGCATGACAGGCATAAAGCTCTCCATGGCCAACTCCCTCAGCGGGGGACCCGGGCATCCTGTGGCTATTGTTTCATCACCGTTGCAATTTCCCTGGAATATTCTAGTGTTTGGACACAGATCCCGTGGCTTCTGGTGTTATGACAACTGCCTACTTTCCCGTGGGTGAAATTGCATGAAATACTTTTAAGGCCACTCAAATTAAGTAAAATGGTTTCTCATCACCGCGCGCATCATAAAAATCAGCTTTTGAGGAAAACTTTCTTTTTGCCAATTTCTGATGAAGAACACGATAAAGATGGACAAATATTAGTATAGTTGGTACCAAATTAAAGCTGATACTGTGAGTAATGCGGTTGTATAGAAATAACATACATTTCCCACTTTTTAAGATTGATAAATTCTCAACAACTAAAATGTTAACTTTTGTCAGGAAAAATATATATTATCCTAGCTCGTGAGTCAAAAAAAAGCCTCCCTCATCATATTTTTCAGTCCTTGGTGATGAGAAACAACTTTTGTTTTGAGTGGCCTAACCTTGCGGACACCTCCTCTCCATGCCAAGAACTACCTTGTTACGATGGCGACGATGCCGTATCCAACCGCTGTTGTTATACTTTTAACGGCAGCACCTTTATGAATATGTTGAAAGACAACAATTCATCAACTCAGTGAAATTACGAAAGTACACAAGTACGAGTCTATAGCCCAACGTCCACATTTCATCAACTCAGTGAAATTACGAAAGTACACAAGTACGAGTCTATAGCCCAAAGTCCACATTTCATCAACTCAGTGAAATTACGAAAGTACACAAGTACGAGTCTATAGCCCAAAGTCCACATTTCATCAACTCAGTGAAATTACGAAAGTACACAAGTACGAGTCTATAGCCCAAAGTCCACGGCGACAAGAAGCTGCGTTAAAACGGTACCATTTCGCGTCCGTTTCGCTATGGACCCGGGCGAAATGGCGGCGATATAGTGGCGGCAGAGGCGCGATACCGTTTTAACGCAGGATCCTGTCGCTGTGGACTTCGGGCTTACGAATGGTGCGTTATTAGCAGAGTCTGCAGGATGGGGCTGATTATTCACCATTCATAAATAGGTTTGATGAAGGTGTCACCACGCCCCCTCTTCTTGGGACTAAGCCCGAGCTGTACTGTGGGAGACCTACTTGGCAGAAGTGGACGCCACCAACAAAGAAGTTCATGTGTAAGACCGCCTGCGTGTCCCAGTTCCCCAGTCCAGAGAATGTCATCTTAATATGCAAGCAGCTCTGGATCCGGTTCCGAAGACACTGACGTGGGTAGCCTATACTATGGCTACCATTTCCAGATAGGATTCTGGCCATGGGCTGACGTAACCAAGCATACAGACCGCGTATGTGGATGTGAGCAGTGCCAGAGGTGAAGTACCTAGGGCTTTCTTTAGAATGCCATCGACCCTTATATAACTGGCCTGTAACCATGTCTGCATGGACGACTTGGCTTTAGCCATACTTAAGTGGGTGGCTGCAGAGGACTATCAGGGGCGTGGCAACCGGGGGGGGGGGGGGACATGTCCCCCCCCCCCCCCCCCCCCACACACACACTTTTAACCAGCCCCAAAAAAGGTCAAACCAAAAAAGTCAAGTAAAAAGGGGTCAAAAAGGGTCAAAATACCCTTCAGTCCCCCCAACTTTGAAACTGCTTGCCATGCCCCGTAGACTATGAGCCACTGGTAAGGCTCTGTGCTGAGAGCAGTGTCCTCCTGTGGTAATGGCCGACCAGCCACAGTGTACTGACTGGCTTTTCTTTTATGTTTTAATATATCAACCTTGCCAAGCGATGATCAATAGCTTAATCGACCGCATGTAGAGCCAATGCAGTGGACGGGGTGGTCAAAAGGTAATGCAAACCTTTCTTCTGAATCCTGATATGACTTGCCAAAGTATTCACCCCACAAGCAACAATACATCCTATACATAGCCAATATAAAGGCCACCAGAATGCTCGAGGGGATGCCATTGTTTTCTCTGGAGGACACCCTTCCCGTTGTAGTGTTTGCTGATCAGGTAGATCTGAGCGGTTCTTTGTGCTAATTCTAAGATGAGACGAGTGAGAAGTTTACTGGGACAACATGGTCCGCATGTGCTATGACACAGACAGTAATGCAATTTGAGGTAACGGTGTATCTCCCGTTTGGCACTATAACGGCATCGTGAATGCAGGTGTGTTAGATACTGGCAAGATACTGAGAGCAGAGACCCAGTATTCGTGAAAATCGTAATTTCTAGTTATGGTTATATTGTGTCCAATATTTATTTTACGACAATGCAGTGTAAGCCAACTGGAAGCAATCAAGTATTTTAGTATAATTACCCCCCCCCCAATAAGTAACAATTTGCTTAAACATTGGTTTAATCTAAGATTGCACGTTTTTGCCTCTTTACGCTCATTGAAATGCAATAGGTGCTTCCTGTTTAAATAAAATGCAATGCAAATTGACACTGTAGTGCAATGGGATGGGCTAAGCACACTGTTCCCGATGATTTCGACCAAATCTAAATATTTGTCGGCAAATAATTTACATTTGATGTCTAGGTGCAAAAAGTAGGCTGCCAAAATAAATTCGTTCATTTCACAAGTATTTTACCCAAATGGTCAAGAAAAAGCAGTACCACAAACAATGCCATGATACTATGATATGTAGATAGAACATATCATCCAACTGAGAACCACGATCAAATATTTTCTTTCTCTAACCTTGTAACTGAGTACTTTTTGACGCAAACATGATTATATTTGATTAGGCCAAAGAAAGTGTGTATTTCTGACAACATGGTCTAATAGGGAAGGTAGGTCGCATCTCCATTTTTTTAATTGAAAGGAATTAGCCCAACACTTCACAGGTCATCAGGGTGATTCACTGAGTCACCAGTAACTACGAATATCCCAATTACTATTTCAATTCAAAATAGTGAGACCCTTGGGGACCTCATTCATCCTTATTGGCTATATATGCAGAGGGTTTGACATGTCTAGATAAGCCCCACTGTAAAAAAAATGTCGTCAAAATGACCGGCAACTTTTGGGACATAACTTTCACCATTTTTTTAACGGTGACGGTCACCATTAATTTTACGCAGAATCACTGTTCGTTTTACGTAGAATCACCGTTGATTTTACGTTGAATCACGGTTAATTTTATGTAAAATCACCATTAATAGATTCAGAGTATTCAAATATACAGGGAATATTCGATAAGCCTCACAGGGAGTCTGATTATGGTGACTTTAGTTACTGTAGTATACATGTATCTAAAAACTTGCGGATAAGCCATACTTTGACTTTGTCCTTATCCTATACGCCACACTGGCGATCTGAATTGCATACTAGCCCGGGCCTATACAAGAGGTTTTACTCTATAGGATTGATACAAGGCAGAGTTTCCAGAGGTGAGGATATATGCATAGTATAGTATGTTACCACAAAATAGGTGTATAGATCCAGACAGCTACTCTCTTCTGGATATTATCAAGTGATCATGGTATTTTGTCAAACCTATCACAAGATTGAATTGTTAAATTGTCAAACATATAGATTAATTGAAAATTACCATTAGTTCAACATGAATACTCCACTTCAAGGTCTCACTCTCTCCAGAAAAACCTTCTTACAAACCAGGCCACCTATCTAAAGCAAGATCCACTATATGTGGCTCCCTCTGGGATTTGACACTAGAGGCTGAATTGACGTTGAATCATTGTAATCCAAACCAGGTTAGCATTTAACAAGGATCCACTGTGAAATGGCTGATATTTACAATGCTTCATTGTATTCCAAATAACGGTGAATCAGCGTTAAATTTTACAGAGTGAATCTGTAAAAAGTACATCTATTTTTTACAGTGCCCAGAATATAGGATAATTAAAAAAATATGTTATGGTAACAATACAGTGAGTTGTAAATGTCATCCATGTTGACAGTTGCATGGCACAGGAATCAGTCCTTAAGTTATTGTTTGAGCAGTCCTACAAACAGCTGACAAACATTATCACTTATTGGCTTTACTCTCCATGAAGGGAAACTCCCACCTGTTCAATCAGTCCTTGTATTATACATGACTATACAAATACCAGCCAGTATCCATGCACTTGGTGAGACCTCTGCTTGTACCCTTAAGTGGCAATAGGGAAGCTCAGATGGTTACTGGGAAACATGCAACTCAGTTTGATAGCAACCTGGAATAAGCAGTCATGTGAATCCCCAGAAAGTATGAAAGCGGAAAAAGTTGCAGAAGATGGGCATATAAACAGACTTTCTAACAGAGAGCCATTTCATAATCAATACCCTGCTCAGATACACACAAAAAACATGATATTGCTTTGACATTGTGTCCAATTGTATAATTTGTCACAAAATAAATATCATTGGTCATTAGATGCAAAGGTTATTATACTTTATAAAAATATACGTTTACACAGATTGCCCTTTCTTTATTTCTATGTTTGTGCATATCTATCATGATTATCTGGCGTTTAAATACAGTTGTTCAGATTGCATTGCTATTGCGCTGCTCATACAGTTATTTCCAAGGCATATGACAGAGCAATGTGTTCTGGATGATGAGTTACAGTGCACCCCATCCAACACGGACACATCCCATATAGGTATCGCCTTCACCAATACACAGACACATTCATTGGTCACTGGATAATAGATGACACTTTTAGGCAAAACCATAATTTGGGGGGTATGATATTGCCTATGGACAGGACATCAATGTGAGTAGACTGAAGATAACAGATGAGGCAGTCCTTCTATACTGTATATTGCTGGTTTATGGTTGGTTATTGTGAGGGTCTGGATGTGGCTTGTTTGTGATGTCAATCTTATGCCATTAGATAATGATGCAATTTTGACCTTTGATTAGATTCAGCCCCTGCAAAAGCTGCATGGGGATGCTCACCAGCCTCTAATATCACTTACAAATGATGTACTGGTATAAGAGCACTCTGCTACATTTACACTTTGCCGTAGGCTGATTGACATTCAGTTGTCTTGAAAAATACAATGTTGACGTCGTCATCGCTTTAATACACAGAGAAAAAAGTGAGTGTCAGCTAGACTTTGAGGGACCACCTCTGACAAGTTTTGATACATTTACCTGTATGTCGCTACATACCATAATGACTGAAGCTTAATTATAGCTCTACTCCCTCAGATCATAATTATAATGCTTAACAATCTCTCTGAGATGAGGGTCAGTCAATGCTGGACCGTTTTTACTATCAAAGTCAACCTGACTTTCACGTGAGGGTGGTTGAGAGACATGCCTGACTTTATATATGTGAGTCCAGCTGAGGTTCTTTATCATTTGAGTAATAAACTCCTATAAGTATTATCAGCCATTGCTTTTATACTCCTTGGGGGGAGGGGGGGGGGGCAAATACCAGCTCAATTAGCCCTTGTGACTACAAATACCAGCCACATGCGTAGTAACCACGCACTTTGTGAGCCTCTATTACTGCATTGAAGTAGCAATAGGGTCGCTGTATTATTTTGTTGCCGGGAAACATGTAATTCCGTTTGTCACATAGGTGAAATACCCAGACCTATGGTGTGCATGCATATGAAAAAGGAAAGCATTAAAATGAGGGGCAGTAAATGATACTTTCTGGCATCGGTAGATTGAAAATCAACAAAAGCAATTAAGTGCACCCTCAGGAAAGTGGGCGTCACTGTCGCCAAAAGCACTTTCACTTGAAAGTCTGGCACTGCCTGGCTTTCAGATGAGAGTGCTTTCGGCGACAGTGACGCTCACTTTTCTGAGGGTGTGTAAGACCCGGGATGAGAGTTGGACCTGCTCTCCAGTCCTCAGAATGTAACATCGGCAGAGGAGGTCCTGCTGGGGACATATTACAGGGATGTGGCAACCGAGGAATCCCCCTCCCCCAACACACACAACAACAAAAGAAATCAAGCCAAGAACGTCAAGAACTGCACTACTCAGGTAGCCCCATGATTGGTTTGGTAGCCTAAAACCTTAGATTCTATCGGGTGTCAGTATAATTCCGAGATTCTATCAATTCCTTGCAAAAGAAAGAAAATACTGAACTGGAGTAGAGAAACGGCCGTTTTCGTGGCCCTCAGCGCCGCGGGTAAGCACCCCACATGATATCAGTGAAGGTTTATCATCAAACCCTATCAAAACGACAGTCATTTGATTTCAGCAGAAAATGTGTTTAATTTAAAGGAAGAAACCCGGAATTCTCCCAGACAGCTTTCATACTATCTAAGTGTCCATCCCACTCGGTGCGACTCGGATTGCACTGGGGCATTGAGCTTATCAACCTCGGCCACTCGCTAATGACCTTATACTATAGGATTATGACCTTGTGTAAGTTTAACAAACAGAGCAGGCACATCGTACTATACAACAAACATGTACCCACACCCCACTAAAGCTGTTTGCGGGCAACGGGAAAACATACATATCCCTCGTCTGCGCAGCCTTGGATGTATTTGAAGTACGTGACTCGTCATACTAGGTAGAGGGGCCGCCTACCAGGCAGTCACCCATATTATAAGCTTTCAGACCTTGACTTAGAGATCGGCTTTGATATGACAATACTTTCATATAATCAGGTGGAAGACTACCTGGACTTACAGTACAGCCTGCATTACACATCCAGTCCGTTATTACCCCAAGGTTAATGATGGTGGATCAGAATGGCCCTGTTCCTGATGAAGATACTGCCAACTTTATAAACCATTTTTTTGCCACAATTGGGAATAAATTAGCAAAATATATGAATACCCCCTGGACCTCCCACACTCCTAGGATGGATAAGCACTTCACAGTTGGAGATTGTTCTGAAGATGATATGGTACAGCTAATAAAAGGCATTGACACAAGCAAAGCATCTGGTGTCAAAGACATATCAGCTAAGATACTTAAGGATGCCATGTTGTGCTTACCAGAGCATATAAGATATATCATAAATTTAGTTATGAGAACTTACTCCTTTCCAGACTCATGGAAAATTGCCCAAGTAACCCCCCTCCCTAAGGGAGGAGATGCATCTGAGGTTTCTAACCTGAGGCCAATAAGTATATTGCCCATCCCTGCTAAACTGGCTGAGAAAGTTATCCATAAACAAGGTAGCAAGATAGTTTTGTGTGCTTATGTTGAAAAATTTGCCATGATAGACAAAAAATGCTCGGAGGTCTTACAGATGCTCCCAGGAATTTGAAAAAGGGGGGGGGGGTCCACCAAACACCAAAGTACCAATGTGCCACTTCAAAAGGATCAAATTAGGGAGTGCTCATTTTTTTTACCCCCCCTACAGGGGTCAACATTTTTTTACCCCCCCCCCCCCGGCAGGCCGAAAATTGTGCGCGTTCGCACCCCTTTGTAGCATAGTAATGCGCAGGTTTTTTTCCCTCAAAACAGGTTGAATTTTTTTTACCCCCCCCCCACCAAAAAGGGGGTCTATATTTTTTACCCCCCCCCCTCGGTCAAGGGGTCCAAATTTTTTACCCCCCCCAAATCCACCACCCCCCCTGTTGATAAACGAGAAGGACGTAAGGACATGCGTCATTTGTAAACAAATGTGGCTATCCCTGTGTCAGGCATGGGCCATAAATGGAGAACGGGATAAAGGGAGAACTGGATGAAGGGAGAACTGGATGAAGGGAGAACAGGATGAAGGGAGAACAGGGATAAATGGAGAAAAACAGAAAACGGGATAAACAGAGAACGGGATGAGCAAAGAATGGGATAAAGGGAGAGCAGGATAGAGGGAGAACGTGATAAACCGAGAAAAACAGAGAACGGGATGAACAGAGAATGGGATAAATGGAGATAGGGATAAACGGAGAAAAACAGAGAAGGGATAAATGGAGAACAGGATAAATGGAGAACAGGATAAACAGAGAACGGGATAAACGGAGAACGGGATAAACGGAGAACGGGATAAACGGAGAACGGGGTAAACGGAGAACGGGATAAATGGAAAACGGGATAAACGGAGAACGGGATAAAGGGAGAACGGGGAGAAACGGAGAAAGGCTGAACGGGATAAAGAAAGAACGGGAGAATGGGGAAGGGAGAACGGGATAAACGGAGAACGGGATAAAGGGAGAACGAGACAAACGGAGAACGGGATGAACTGAGAACGAGGCGAACGGAGAACGGGATGAACTGAGAACAGGATAAAGGGAGAACGGGATAAAGGGAGAACGTGATAAAGGGAGAACGGGATAAACGGAGAACGGGATAAACGGAGAACGGGGTAAACGGAGAACGGGATAAATGGAAAACGGGATAAACGGAGAACGGGATAAAGGGAGAACGGGGAGAAACGGAGAAAGGCTGAACGGGATAAAGAAAGAACGGGAGAATGGGGAAGGGAGAACGGGATAAACGGAGAACGGGATAAAGGGAGAACGAGACAAACGGAGAACGGGATGAACTGAGAACGAGGCGAACGGAGAACGGGATGAACTGAGAACAGGATAAAGGGAGAACGGGATAAAGGGAGAACGTGATAAAGGGAGAACGGGATAAACGGAGAACGGGATAAACGGAGAACGGGATAAACGGAGAACGGGGTAAACGGAGAACGGGATAAATGGAAAACGGGATAAACGGAGAACGGGATAAAGGGAGAACGGGGAGAAACGGAGAAAGGCTGAACGGGATAAAGAAAGAACGGGAGAATGGGGAAGGGAGAACGGGATAAACGGAGAACGGGATAAAGGGAGAACGAGACAAACGGAGAACGGGATGAACTGAGAACGAGGCAAACGGAGAACGGGATGAACTGAGAACAGGATAAAGGGAGAACGGGATAAAGGGAGAACGTGATAAAGGGAGAACGGGATAAACGGAGAATGGGATAAAGGGAGAACGGGATAAACGGAGAACGGGATATAAACAGAGATGGGGATAAACGGAGAACGGGATAAACGGAGAACGGGATAAACGGAGAACGGGATAAACGGAGAACGGGATAAACGGAGAACGGGATAAACGGAGAACGGGATAAACGGAGAACGGGATAAACGGAGAACGGGATAAACGGAGAACGGGATAAACGGAGAACGGGATAAACGGAGAACAGGGTAAACGGAGAACGGGATAAATGGAAAACGGGATAAACGGAGAACGGGATAAAGGGAGAACGGGGAGAAACGGAGAAAGGCTGAACGGGATAAAGAAAGAACGGGAGAATAGGGAAGGGAGAACGGGATAAACGGAGAACGGGATAAAGGGAGAACAAGACAAACGGAGAACGGGATGAACTGAGAACGAGATGAACGGAGAACGGGATGAACTGACAACAGGATAAAGGGAGAACGGGATAAAGGGAGAACGTGATAAAGGGAGAATGGGATAAAGGGAGAACGGGATAAACGGAGAACGGGATATAAACAGAGATGGGGATAAACGGAGAACGGGATAAATGGAGAACGGGATAAAAGGAGAACGGCGGAAAACGGGAGAAACAGAGAGCGGAAGAAACAGATAATGGGATAATGGGAGAATGGGAGAAAGGGAGAACGGGATAAAAGGAGAACGGGGGAAAACGGGAGAACGGGATAAAGGGAGAACGGGATAAAAGGAGAATGCGATAAACAGAGAACGGGATAAACAGAAAACGGGATAAACTGTGAACGGGATAAACGACAAACAGATAATGGGATAAACGATAAACAGATAACGGGATAAACGGGGAAAGGGAGAACGGGATAAACGGAGAACGGGATAAACGGAGAACGGGATAAACGGAGAACGGGATAAACGGAGAACGGGATAAATGGAGAACGGGAGAAACGGAGAAAGGGAGAAACGGAGAACGGGATAGACGGAGAACACATAGGTACCAATATAATCCGACAAAACGAAAATTGCGAATATCTTCGCTGTTTACGCTCCGATCGGCCCGATTTTCGGAAGGGTAGGAGAACTTCAAAATCGTTTTTGGGTCAAAATCGTTTTGGGGCTTAAAATCGGTTTTGGGGGCAAAATCAGTTTCGGAGGCAAAATCATCTGCAGCTCACGCCGCCCCCCGGCCAACCCGACACGTCGAACCAGAAACGAAGCTGCAACGAAGATGGTGTCGCTGCTGACGCTCCGATCGACTCGCTTTTTCGGCCGAGACGTAAAACAGCGGTTACGCGCTGCCGGGCGCTGACCCCCACAGCCACCTGCTCGCCCACAGCCACCTGCTTTCCCACAGCCACCTGCTCACCTACAGCCACCACCTGGAATTCGATTATATATGACTTCCAATATATGAAATTAGGGTAGCTTCTTCTGGCCATTACGATTCTGCTGTCAGAAATGAGAAATAACGTACTGTACTCAAATTAGATAATTCATTTGACTTTCTATTGACAAAAGCGGTATGTGTGAGGCTTGTGGTGGCCTGGTAAGTAGCAGAGAGCGGCATGAGAAATAGCAGACGACATTCACCATATATTTAACACTGAGGTACCATTAGCAGACATGTGTGTGTGTGGGGGGGGGGGGGTATTTTGGCGAGTTCCCAAACCGGAACTGGCAAACTGCGGTGAGCGATAATAGCAGAAAATCAGCGATTTAACATCAAAAGTCGGCGATTTAACATCAAACTTGACGATTTAACTTTTCCTTTCTGTTTTATCAGCGATTCATCATCAAAACTTGACGATTCAACTTGTCTTTTGTGCAGATGTGCAGGGTGGGGGCGGGGGGGGGTGCTGAAAGATTTCCAGGCCTAAAGGCGTCAGCAGCAGTGCGCCGCGCGTACATGCTGCCACCTGGTGGGAGATTCTGGAAGCACTGATTATGGGATAGATGCGGCCATGTTGGATAGCAATGGCTGTGGTAGAATGGGTGCAAATCTAATCTGCTGTGATCGTGCTATCTAAAAGCATGTTGAGAGATAACTGATGGAAAATGATATAAAATAGTGTTTCTTTGTTACATGTACACGGATATTTTTCATGGATGGACGGTAGGTTAGGATTTCTGAGCCATTCCTTCTCCCTTTTATCATCTGCTCAAAGCAATGGTGCCGGGCATTCTTATTTTATCGTCCTCGTGAAGGGAGACAAAGTTGATCATATTTCAGCTGAAACCTGACAAATTTCCTTCTTATATGGCCCACACAATGTAGAAATGTAATATCATATTGTCACAAGGTATCCTAACCCCTCCCCTGGGCCTATTTTGTCTGGAAACGGACTTGCAAGTATGTGGCTACTGCTCGTCCCGAAGCAAAATGTCGGTGGAATTTGACAAAATGGTAGTGACGCGTAACCCATGTTTGCAGGGCTAGAATGACATGTTATGAAGTATTTTGCGCAATACAGAATAGAAATTGGGATACTATGATCTGTTTAGCTGATGTTACTACATATGTGATAGAGATATGCATATCACTAAGGTGATTTTTTTATGAAAGAAAATGATATTCACTTCTGGTCGTACGAGGGTTTGGGCAAATTCTGGTGGTAAAAATCAAAAAATGCTATATCTTTGCCTCTTTTTTTTTTTCAGCAGAATAGAACAGGGAAAGGGAAAAGGTGACACATGTACATAATTTGACATGAAAATGGGACACTTAAGTGGTATAGTACGCTTTTTATTCAGATCTGAAAATTTTGAAACTGCATAACTACAAGCTACGTCGACCCAGCTGGTAGAGTAGTAGCCAGGTGTACATGGTATAAAGGTAGGGCTGAGACCTCCTCGCTAACAAATGCTTGTGCACATTGGGGAAAATAATGTTCTGACGGATAAGCAAGACGGATTTAGGCCAAATAGATCTACCATATGTATTGACAGCTTGACTAGACTGACAGACGATATATACAATTCATTTGATAAGGACATGGTTACTACTGCAATATTCATCGATTTCAAAAAAGCTTTTGATACTTTAGACCACAAAATTCTGCTAAAAAAACTAGACAGACAAGGATTTGCAATAAACACAGTCAAATTGATAGAAAGTTACTCAAAAAATAGAAAACAGTGCACTAAAGCAAATAAAGTCACCTCAAAGTTACATGATATCACATGCTGAGTACCCCAAGGCTCGGTCTTAGGCCCTCTATTATTTTTATTATGTATTAATGGCCTAAATTTATGCCTTAATACCCTCAAATGCCAGCACTATGCAGATGATACGGTGAATTATATAGCCCATAAACCTGACTGCCCATATGTAGAAAATGTTCTGAATGAAGACCTCAGAAATGTATCCCAATGGTGTTTAATGAACAAGTTATCATTAAATACAAAAAAATGACTTTCTATACCCAAGCCCTCCTGAGAAAGCTAGCTAGGCCTAGACTTGCACTGGGACAGGAACCTATCCTATATGCTCCTACATATTGCTATCTAGGTATGACATTAGACTCGCAGCTTGCTTATAAAAAACATGTTGATGTTCTTAGCAGGAATTTGGAGTTCAGGCTATATTTATTCAGGAGGATAAGGTTGAAAATGCCCAATCATGCTGCTACAAATGTTCTGAAAAGAATGATTCTGCCAGCCTTAGATAATGGGGATGTTCTATATATGGTGTGTATAGACACCCATCTGAGCAAGCTACAGGTGCAAATAAATGGAGGAGTCAAAACAGCCTTAAGAAATAAATGGCATGGTATAGAGCAGCCCAGAAGGATATAAATAAAGATGTAAGGGATATAAGGACGAGGGCACATGACGGCATCCTCATGACAGTGATAGTACCCAAAAACCCTATTAGTAGGAAAAATCTTGGTTATAGATTGTCCATATCCTGGAAAAATCAATTGGTGGAAACCAGGGAGATAAACGATGAGGAAAATTTGATAAGATGGCTAAATGAAAAATATGAAAAGCTCATCGATCTCCTCCCAGACATCTAGGCCGGGTTGGGGGGTAGGGGGGTCTGGGACCCAAGTGTGTGCATATACATGGACACATATGCAGGTGTATATGTGAGTGTGTATATGAGGCATATTCATATACATTACATTTGTTGAGTCTAAGCCGACTATGTGGCTTTTCAGCCTTCAAAAGTCACAATAAAAGGCCCTTTCATAATTAGTATAATCTTTTCATCTTATCATCTCATTGACTAATATAATAATATGTATACCAATATATATACCAATTTCCACCTGGTATAAACTGGACCCAGTGAGCACCCTTTACCATAAGAGTTGAGGTTGGTCATAGGGTACCAGATATATACTGTTCTATACAATAATACAGGCTATAAACCTATGTGATGAGCAGTCTAAATAAACAACCACAAACAAACAAACAAACACTCCCTAATGATTGGGAGTCACTTTAGAGTCGTGAATAAACAAAAATTGTAAAAACAGATTAGAATGTTCTGCTAAGCATTTTAAATCAGTGCTAAGTTGGTGTTAAATTGGCCGTTTTCCGCCTACTATATCAAATATGTTTGATACAGTCAGCTGTAATGTAAATCGGTGGATATAATCGGCCAATTTAATCTCTGTAATCGCTCTCTGGGAGGTGGGCATCAGAACAGACTGTCGGTACCTGTCATCTCTACACTAACATGGACAGGATAGGGAGTAGTCACTCAATAAGGCTGTGTGAAGTACTATGATTGAGGCAGGTGAGACAATTGAGGCTGATGGTAGCTGCTGGGCCTCCTCCCACGCAACCTTAGATCTTCTACATGTAGCAGACCAAACGCATACAGTGGTGAGTTAATCAGAGATAGTCTTCCCAAGACACCGCCACAGAGATTTCACGACAGGTGTTGGATGTAGACATCAAATGTTCAATATTATCCTGATCGAATATATGATTATACTATACGATTTTTTGAATATGTCGTAATTTGAAATTCAATTTATTGCAATAAATACACGTCTACAAATTGAAAAAGACTGAAAATGATACTTAGCAATTAGCCAAGGCATTTGTGGATAAATTGTATGATTGGCTAAAGTATCCAGAATGGATAAATAAATAATACAGATGACGTTATTTTGATGCGGATAACGGTTGCATGGTCTGCCGTTATGTGCACCCCTGAAAATCACGTTAGTAATGCATATAACGGTTACACATCTGTGCATGACTGTGCACAAAGGGCCAGTGTATCTCGGATGCGTTGGAACTCACATTTCAAGATGGCATCGGTTCACAGACTGTAACTCAACGTGTATATCTATTATAGTATGTCCATCCAGTGACATCCATCCTTGTATTACGATTACCAGTAGGTCTAATTAAAATCCAATAGCTGAGGCGCAATGGTCTATGACCTATGATATGTCAATTTAGTAAGAACATAAAATGGTTCAATTTAATGAATTGTGTCGGTAGAAAGGGGCATATTAGAATATCAGTTGCTATACCTAGATATTTATAGCAAGATTTTAGACCGAAAATACAAGTACATAGAACATTAAAGAATCGCACAACACGCACAATTCGAATTTTAGTTTTAAGCCACACTTTTTTGTCAGACTTTGGAGGCGGGGAACAGGCGATGGTGGCCATAAGACTGTTGTCAATAACTGTAGCTGGGCAGTAGAATCTACTTAGTTTTACAGTATATCAAATGTACGGTATTATAGTACTGGGGCAGTAGAATCTAATGTTGGTTTACAGTATAAAGGACGTATATTTGCGGTCACTATTTACAGCATAGAGCCGTTCTTTTTGTGTGTATTGGTGGGGTCGATTGAAACAATTTCAGAGTGATCTTTAATCATTCTCAAATATCATAATGATAGATACACTGTTAGAAGTAAGTAGTGTTCCTGCACAGCAAATACTGGGGGCAACTTTGGTTCCAGTAGATTGTGCTGTAGACCTACAGCAACTCAGCTTATGTATACTTACAGCACATATACTGTACAGTAACAGCAAAATCTGCTGTTACTGTACAGCAGACTTAATTGTAAAACCAAATCTGAAGGTCCTGGGTTTGCCTCCCAGTGCTGGTGATATTTTTAATCATCCATGTGAGGGAAAAACGAATTTTAGGTGGATGTAGGTAAAACAAGAGAAGGATTGAACTCATGACCTGCTGTGTTAGAGATGGGCCCTGATCCGTTGCGCCACAGAGTCGGTGTGACAAATGGTCATATTGGAATATAAGCTACCTCTGCCATGTCTGTATTAAATGAGCTACAGCCTTGTTGCTAAAGATCCCTAATGAGAGGTGGCTAGACCAAGGATTGATCCCACAACCTTTTGTGTACATATTACAGGGAAAAGTGCTGTAGATCTACAGTAAAATTTGCTGTATTATTCTTTACAGCTAAAGTATTGTACATTTACAGCAAATTTTGCCGTTCACGAACAACAACTTGTTACAGTGTACTAATCTGAATATAGGGAAGGCTTTTTATCGCACTGCCACCGGCATCTTGCTACTCCAACACTGGGTGTACGTGGGCATGTACAAGATATATCTATGACGGGCAGATGCAAGAGGAAAGTTTATGTTTCCTATAGCTATATGATACTGTACAGTATGGAAATTGATTCTAAACCTGGTACAAATATTAAAGCATAGATGGAAAAATAAATACATACAGTCAGTTGACCCTCATCTCTTTGCTGGTTTGGATACAATCCCAGGTATAGCAGCCACCTATCTTGCCCATCTCTTACATCAGCCTGTTACATAACCTACACTGGGTGCTGTTTCTACACAAAGGACAAACGTCCACAAATTGCGGAAAACACATTCTGCAATTTGTGGAGAAAATGAAAATGATAAATGAAATTGTTTCTTTTACCACAAATGGTACAAAATCCGCATTTTGATACGGACCTCTGCAAAATCTAAAATTGATGAGAAGAAACAGTCAATTCCGTAAAATACGGACGGACGTCCGTACATACTTTGTGGAGAAACAGCACCCTGGGCCCCTGTACCCCTCTCTTTCTCAGTCTCCTGGTCACCACAGACGCTCTGGGTGTCAGGTTCCTTAACCCAGCTCAGGTCAATTCTCAACCGGTATGCGTGGGAGTAGATAAGCCTTATCAATAATCTGAACCTTTGCTTGGAGTTTTTAAAGATGGCCATCAGCTTCGCTGCTGGTGATACTGTGAACATTTGGGGATGCAGTTCCGTGAGAAGAAACTTGCAAAAACAACATGGCGCCCGGCGCAAACTTAACTTCCGACCAGAACCCAACAAAATCGCCTCGGGTGAACTGCATGATGGGAGCCGTATCGATATTGATGTGGTCCTAACTAATTACCTTTCCCCCGTACATTGGAATGGTTGTCGGGACACACTCACATGGGAGCGTCAACAAGAAAATTTGTCCAATCTTAAAATGACCAATTTTAAAAACAATACAATCTTAAAGTTAATAACATTTTTGAGTTCATAAATGTGTTTATGCACTGAGTGATTTTCAAACACAGTTACATTCAAATTGGAAACATTTCTCCCTGTCATGGTGAAATACAATGTACAGTATATGAACGCATATCAGTGAACCGCATCAAGAGGTTATACCAGTAATGAACCGTAAGTACACAATACAGTCTTCTTAAGTTTATAACATGTGTTTAAGATTATCCCCAGTGGGCACAAAACATTGATTAAACGTTGACCCATGGTTGATATAGGGTTACAGGGTAGATCAACCTGTTTTCAACATTGATGCAATGTTATTATTTCAACGTTGTCAACCAACACCTGTTTCAACATTGATCCAATGTTTGGATATCAACCTTGAATCAACCATGCGTTTCCCACCTTTCCCACTAGGTGCCTCTACAACCTGCTCCTTAGCATTTCTATCCACATGCTACATCTATTTCCCCTAATTATAAGCTCTTATTTTCTCATCACTGTATATAATTGATTAAAATGTCTTTCATTTTCATTGACAACTATGGTGTGTGCATTTGGTTGACATTTTGGAATTAAATGACAAGAATACATGCATGGTTTCAGTATGACACCCTTTATGTTGCTAAGAATAATAGATAAAGCCTCAGTCTTGACCAGGTCAGTTTGAAATGAATAGGAACACCTCTTATGTGATCACCAGAGGTCATTCATATACTCTTACCCTGGATGGTGCTAGAATTAGTATTTAATCTTGGAGAAATGAGGGGGGGGGGTGTTGTAATGAAAATATTCAAATTGCAAAAACATGGCAATATCTACTGAATCTTAAATCATCATTTATCATCTTTGATGATTCACAATGGCCATATCAATGTTGAATCACTGTTAAGTGATCAACGTTGATGACCTCATCAATATCAACCAAATAACAACCCTGTATCAACTGTTGAAATTATGTCACCACACACATTGAATCAACTGAAGTTTGCCCACTGGGTCGCTGCCCACCATCGCCTTGCATACTGGTAAGAAAGCGCCACTAGTGACTACTAGCACTGCATACTGCCTAGTGAGACATTACATTGTATGTCTCACTGACAATTCACTCTTTGCATTCTGGGTAGCTAACCGCTAGCGGTTAATGTATGCATAGATCCTTGGGCCAACCCCCGCCCCCCCCCCCCAACACCATAATGATCAACTTGCCCTGCAACCTATCCCCAATACCAGGTACATGTTGTGAATAGCCACTCCACTGTACCTCACCCCCACCATATTCACTGGGCTGCACTGAAAACCTTATGTTGAAAAAGGTCCTCACTAGTGAGGACCTTTGGGTGACCATTTTGATTGTGTCAAGGGGTAGTACCCTGGTGATCTTCAGAGTGATCACAAGTGAGGACCCAGGTCATTAATATGATCACCCTTTTGACCCAACTATAGATCATGTTAGGTTGTCAATAGGAAGACTGGGGCTACTCAATTTGATGACTGTCTTGAATTTTCTTGAAGTTTTCTTGTTATAAAATGATATTTACCAATATTATTATAATTAACCCCCTCCCGATCATCAACTTCAGACATCTGGCCTTTTTTAAGAGTATGTTTTAGTACTCATAATAAGCCAAGTAAATCAGATACATGTCTGACAGATGACTGTCAATCCTCACACTTCTAATTTTGGTTTTAGACACATAAAAGGTGTCTTTATGTCTATGTGTAAGACGTGGCATGTGCTCTCGCTAGATCGCGACCACAGAATAAATCTCAAAACTACCGCCTTAACCTAGGAGTGGGAAGGCTCTTCCATGCTCCCTCCCAGATCTCAGTACCTTTGCTCCTATTGGTTTTAATCAATAGATCACACGGAGCCGGGACAATATGTTACATTGTCCTCAAAATGATCACCTTTGGTGATCAATTGGCCATGATCACCCTAAGGTCCTCTGTAGTGAGGACCTTCATATAAGCCTGGGTTTTCAGTGTGTATGAATGCTGAGTACTACTCAAAACCTGACGGCTATTATAATGTCAGGCCTCTTTGCCTGCTGCTCAATACACCCTATACCTCCTCTGTAATCCAATTGTATAGTAAAATTTAAGGCACTACTTTCAGGTGTCTACCCATGATGCATAGAGTGAATTGTGAGTGACAACATACCGGCCATAGACGTGTATGGTCACTCCGGGAGTGTGCTAGCACTGGTTTTATTATTGTATTAATCAGGGGCTATGCCCCCAAACCCCCGTTTCTTTCTTTTCCTCTTTTTTTTTTGGAAAATGACAACACACCCTTAAAGATGGTATGTCAGCTAGATAGTGTCTAAAGCTATAAAAGTAGCACAGGCAGTGCAATCATTTTTACTGTAGGTCGACACTAAAACTTTCTATGTTGTGGTACTGCATGGCTCAGTGCTTTCTCTACCAGGCTAGTCTCCTCTGTACTCACTTGGGGGAGTGACTGAGTCAGTGAGGTGAATAAGCAACATTGTTTTCTATCTCAAATCATGCATTTATAGACAAATATATTTAATATTGAGTACTGCATATCAGCTTAAATGATAACAAAGCCCTTGACATTAGATTTATATTCATTTTGAAGAAAAAGTTTCAGAAGTCTATTAGCTGATACACAATCTTTAACCAAACCCATTAGCCTGTAGCTTTACTGATGTAGCCTACTTAGGCTATGTGGAAGGAGGGGAACCGCGGTGTGCATTCTACCATGACTAGATTCTGCCATCTAGTGTTAAAATTATCTATTTTAAGATTATCCATTTTGAGATTATTCATTTTAAGACTGGAACGATTTAAAGATTGGACAGATTTTCTTGTTGACACTCCCACGTGAGTATATCCACTTGTGCGCTCTATATGGCCGAATAGTCCATATATTTCCTATATAGATTGTTCATAGACCCTCTTATGGTTGCATTTCACGCACCAACTCTCGCTATCTTGCGCCTCCTTGTACGAGGATCCCAAGGATTTTCTCTCTTTGTGAAGTCTATTTCTATCTCAATTTTCTTGGCTATTTTACACATTTGAAGGAAATGCAGTGTCTATGAGCGGAAATTACTGTGTCCTATTGGTGAATGCCTTCCTTTTCTTTCAAACTTGTAAAATAGCTGAGAAATAGACTTCATAAAGAGAAAATGCTTGGGATCCACGTACAACCAACCCCGGAATGGGTTGAAGCAGTGTTTGAAACGGCAATCATAAGAGGCCGAATAGAGCCGGCCGTCCACTACTAGCTGGGAATTGTATTTCGCCGGCTGTTTAAGTGATGCATTGAACCTAACATATGTGCGTCGCTATCCTATTAATAATTGTATTATTTTCACAAATAAACACTTTTAAAAAAAAGGCTGACCAACACTGTTCCTTCGACTAACGACCAGCCTAAGACGACCGATTGGAACCTAGTACACTGTTCTCTTTACAGTCTTTATATACCAGGTTTATACCTATGTCTGTACAATGCCCCCTTTTGGAAAGTCACACAGAGAGTGCTATGCCTCTGAAGAGTCTCCGGCATGATATGCCATTCAAGGGAGCACAAAAGCCCTTCTCTTAAATAATAAATATATGTTTTCATACCAATGCCTGTCTGACATTTGTTAATGGAGGATAAATACGATAGACGTGCTTCAGTATGGAGCCTTATTTGTCTGCCACTCACTCATAGTATGAGCAGCATTGTAAAAAAACACTCCACCCATTAGGCATAAGTCATGTCACTTATGGAGGGAGCACACGGGATGATGCGGCACTGCTGATGGTCAACAGTGCGTTTGGTTACAAAAGCCAATAGATGTATGCTCTACACATATGGTCATTCGTTCTACTTCTAGACATGGACGACCGTAAAAATAACCCAGCATCTATAATTGGTCTTTTAGTAATTCCCACCGTCCACTCGGTTCCAACTGGCCGAATTTATATAGGAAAAGTATGGTACAATCAGCCAGTGAATAGTGGGCATAAGGACAGGATGTAATACATGTGCACTCTTAGAAATGTCCTGTAAAATTACAGTGATTCACTGGCAACAATTAATGCCAACCGTTTTTTTATGTTCACCGTATTCTCCTAATCCCCCTAATTTGATGGAGCTTTCCTGTTGTCATTAAATGGTGATTCATCATTATCATATGATGATTCTCTGCTATGCACTGATGATTCTCTTTTTTTCAAATCCATTGATATATTTCATAATATCAACTTAATTTCAGGCCTGTAAATATTAGGCCATAAGAGAGATAATTGAATGCATCACAGCAGTTTGCAAGTACAATCAATGAGCAAAGGGTATTCTAGGATTGTTACACAGCAACTCTGACAGCAGTGTGAATAAGTATATTTCTAATTACCACAAAATGGATGTTTTTACAATCCTTGCTCATTCCCACTGATATAGCAAGGGAAATTATATATGTATTATCTATAATGTACTGAAGGCTTCAGGATGATTGACCCTGTGATTGATGAGGTAATTGGACATTGTCATTATTTTAACACATTTAGATACATTTTAAAGTCAAAGGATCCACTAAATATTGTTTCACTGCACTGGTTTACGGTTGTTCGATGTAAAAGCAATTAATTTTAGACTCTCTCACCGTAATTTAATTTACGATGGACACAGGCCTATTTGGATTATTGATAGGAAACCGAGCTGATGCACGTTGCATTCCAATTGATAATTTTATCATGAACCCAAATAAGTCACTAGAAACGGAAATGCCCGACAAATACCATTCCATCGGCCAGTAGACAACTGCCTTACTAGTAGTATGGCTAACATAGATGCCTAAATATAAACTTCATATCTCAAAGTCCCAATTCCCATAACGAAAAATGTGTCAAAACAGCATATGGAAGATGTAGGGGTACTGGGAGAATTATGTCCAACTATACAGTTCGATACCTTTGCCTGATAATCATTGACTTGATACAACTTTACAAGGTAGGAATCTGATCTAAGGCTGGTCGACAGAATAACTGACCCAAACTGTCAGCTCTTAAGACTTAGAACACAATGTCTATCCCCCCTGTTGCTTAACACAGTGGAGAACAGCCCTCTCAGGGTACACTGGATGCTGGCACATGCATGCAGGTACTACATGTAATACTATGATGTAAGCGCATGCACTAGTAGAGTACAATTTCTCATAAGAAATGTATTGACATACCAAAAATGGCAATATAAACATATTGACAAAAGGGCGATATGTCAATACAGCGAATGTCAATGACATCCCTATCATATTTCCACACACACACTGTGGCTCATTGGAGACTTGTGTTGGTCGCTGCATTGGCACATTGGCACATAGGTTTAGGACAATAGTCAGTATAGTGCCTAACCCAGGCCAGTACTATAGAGATATTAGTGCATTTTGACCAATGCATTAGTCAAAACACATAAACAAAATATGACCAATGCCTCATTCAAAAAGACTATCCCTAATATTACTACCACTCATAGACTATGGTGGGATACTCAGTATTGACTAAACTGGGTGCTGTTTGTATGTAACAGTGCCATTTTTTTATATTTAAAAAAGTATCTTATTTATCATTTCTATTGTCTCAATAGAATACGGAAAGTGTTCTCTGCAAATTGCGGACGTCCCTGTTTTGTGAGTTATATGTCGTATATGGAGTGAAAAAAGACTAACTACATTTTGTATGTTAGTCACTTCCAGGTTCTGGAGCACAAAGTTAATCAGTGCAGTAATTACTTGGGCTTACCTGGTCAGCCGTAGGCTCCACTTCTTATATTAAAGTGATCCGTAGAGTCAATGTATAGGTCTTGTCTTAATGTCTATATATCTCCTAATAATCCATGTATCAATATAGCTCAATCCAAAGTGTATATCCCCAAAGGTCATTTACTGGTAGGGGCATATCGGTCCAACAGTGGTCGTACCATCTGCTTAAGAGCTTCCCAAAGATTCACAGCAATAGTCCATGACATGTTTGACAGGATAGATATATGCCCAAACTCACATGATCCATTTGCATTGTAATAGTGGTAGATGTGCCGCCAGCAGTACGAATCTTCCACCGTCCCCACACACTGGTCAATGCCCAGATGCCATTGGTTGCTTCACATGGGTATGCTGAGTCACGGGTAAAGCATTTAACATGGTATGTTCTGGATTTACATCAGACGGGTGCACGGTGCACATCCCAGGCCTGCCCTAACACACACGTTTTGCCATATATGTGACACATGTGTATAAAGCACTTGTTGAAAGTGGGGAGGGGAATGGATATGCGATCTCTCCTCAGAAGGTATAGTGACAAGCCATACCTTTTATAAGGCAAATGTCTGGGGCCAGTGTGGGGGTGGGAGGGGGGATGTATTGCACCTCACAAGGAGAAACCTGCAGTTGAAACCCCCAATACCTTGATAAGTTTGGCTATACATACCATAATACCACGGTATCCATTTAGGTCGCCATGGATATCCGCCAACTCATCCAGGTAGTGATAGCATGGACTATAATCTACATCAGAAGTACGCCATATCTTATCACTAAGTAGGCCCCTACCATCAACATGAGCTTATCTCAGAAGTATAAATCGCCTTGCATCATGTGCAATCTTCGTGTATGAGCCAACTATTAGCCCACTCATACACATTCCACTTCCGGTGTGTAAACCCTGGCAATTGCATAATGGCTGATGGGCTTAAGGATTGGCCTGACTGTTTGTACTTTGATCAAGCAAGCTTATAATGACCACCATCCACTGGGACTTTCAGATAATTGAACACAGAGATTTCCTAACTCCCGCTGATTAGAGCCCACACACACAAAAAAGTGAGAGTCATTGTCGCTAAAACTACCCTCACCTGAGGGTCACGCACTGCCTGACTCTCAGGTGAGGGTAGTTTTAGCGACAACGACTCTCACTTTTCTGAGGGTGCAGTGGATATTGGTTATAATTCCAGCCGATCAGAGCACCGTGGGCGGTGGCTATAGGAAGATATGTGGGGGATATGAGTATGGTGTTGAACTGCTAATGTATAGCAAAAATTGGAGGGTAAATAAAATCCGGAGTACTTTATGCCCATGCGTTGTTATATTGGCTAGACCTTATGGCCACGGCCCACTAGGGAATTTCGGTGAATTATACCCATACATTAACATTTCCTATATCACTTCGGCCGGTTAGAGCTGGTTAGAGCCTAGTTGACGCTAGCCACCTTATGGCTGTAAGTGGTGCCATCAGATTATGTGAAGGCAACACTAGTAGGCTGTGAACATCGGCAACTATAGTAAGGCCATCTTTTTTTTGATAACTTGGATTACGGGCACTCAGAGCAAATATTTTGGGGGCGGGAGGAAAAAAAAGAAAAAAAAAGCTGCCCTTCAATACTGAAATTTTCCAGGGGGCGGAAGGAAAAAAATTAAAATGAAAAAGCATGGAAAAGACTTATTTTGGCTATCAAATGAAGGTATATTGAGAAATATTCCCAAATATTCCTAATTTTTAAGGCCTAATTCTGGGTGTTTTTTTTTTTCTTTTTGCAATATGCCAAAATTCCCATCGGCGGATCCGTAATCCAAGTTATCAGAGTAAAACGGCCTAATACGAAAGCATACATGCATTACCATAACCTGGTACCCAGTAAATAAAAAAAAGTTACACAGCATTTTACAACGTTGTATAACGTTTCTCTAAGGCTCCTTTTAAAACGTTATTTTGACGTAAACTAACGTGTTTTTTTTGGTTAGCTGAGGTCCCTGGTAGCTAAATTCACACATATCTCCACAGTGCCCTGTCAAATTTACAAAAAAAAAAGTAAACAAACCCCTGTATACTCTTTGGGCTTGAACTCACAACACTAAATATGGGATCAAACTAGATCTGTAGGATCAAAAAGCTGTGTCCACGCAGCAAGATATTGCCCCTTTAAGCCCAGAAGGCACATGGCCACCGGCCACTGCAGTCCAATCGGCAGGAGTTATTAATAAGAACTGTATGGGCTTAATCAGCTGAAGTTACCAGTGTGTGGTGAGCAATCACATATGTTATTTGAATAAGCTACACCCTCAGAAAAGTGAAAGTCATTGTCGCTAAAACTGCCCTCACCTGAGGGTCAGGCACTGCCCGACCCTCAGGTGAGGGTAGTTTTAGCGACAATGACTCTCTCTTTTCTGTGTGTGTTCGGCTGAACAAAGTATGCCATCGGTAAGGCGATACCCCATATTAAAATGCACGACAAAACAAAGGTCGGAATGGCGAGAAAGGGCTATCAGTCTGACTATTGAAATGCACTTGGATAAAATCATGTTACAATACCAGGATACATGAGAAGGGACGAACGGAAACTCAAGTCTAAAGGGCAGTTGAAAAGTTTCTTGAAATATGCAATTATGGAAATGTTGATTCCTCAGATAGACCTAAATATCTAATACATGTTATCTGCTCATCCTGTGGAGTACGTGTGGAGCTACGACATAGTCTGAAGGGGATAGTTCGCTCTTCCTGATTCCCACCGTCCAGACCGCTTTACGACCAAATTAGCCATACATTTCCTATACATGTATAGGCCTACCCAGTAAACGTTATACTGCATTTTATAACGTTATATAACGTTATATAACGTTTCTCTAAGCCTCCTTACTATGGCATAACGTTATATAAAGTTTTAGAACGTTATTTTGACGTAAAATAACGTTTTTTTTTGTTAGCTGGGTAATGTGTGCATAAAACGGCCCATTACAGTGCAGTGGACGGTGGCCATATCAAGCAACATGATCAGCACCATATCAATACTTGTCATATACCGTCATGCTATAGAGACCCAGTGTAATGAGAGCAACGCATGGTCAGGAAATGTAATTATGTAATATTAAGGGTGTCAAAAATGCAATAGTTATACAGACCCATAACAATGATGTACAATGATAGCATCGCATGGTCAGAAAATTTAATCATATAAAGTGGCATAATCACCAAGCGTATCCCACTCACAATTCTAGCACTGTTCAAGTCTACTATGTGGTTTAGTGCGAGTGGTGAGAATACCCCTTTAATCTTAAGGGTGTCATTTGCAAATAGTGTCAAAAGAATGAAGGTAAGTAGACTTCACATGCATAGCTATAGATCCCGCATATAGTTTGTGTCCGAGAGTGACAGGACCAGCTGGTCGTTATTGTGAAAGGGTCCATCCACTACGTAAGACTATAGTACTGGTTAATACATCCTCATGCCACTGTCAGAATTAGAATACTAAACGTATACTATAAAAGGACTTGTAGACCTTTGGTGGGGGTACGCTTTTAGTTGTTAAAGCTGGTGTGTAAATTTGATGTGGTTATCAATAATATTGTTGGAATATTTCAGTTGGGAAATTAGCCTATCCTACGACTACAGCTTTGGGTGTATCTAGTGGAACTTTCATTTCACGTTTAGTTTTTTATTCATGGATTGAAAAGAACATGTAAAAGTTATTACATAATCATATATCAATTAAACGGCTCACCTTATTGCTACCTTCTGTCCAGAGTAGTCCGCCAATATTGAAAACTCCAGGAATGCCTTGGGCTTGCTGGACACACACTATAGTCGTCGACACACATAACAGTACAACGTCCATTCCTTTCAAGTGGGTGAGACAGTAAGTTCCATTTCTCCTGTTATGGGCAAAGAAAACACCACAAAACGCTACTGTCCAGGGAGCGTCCTCATCGACGTCGCTATACACAGACCGTTGGCGCGGGAATGTTAGCCTCACATCGGCCGGTTCTGAGTGTCGTCTGCTCGACCGTCTCGGTCCCTGGTGCGGCTGGGGTGGGCTGTGTGTAATGTAACCTACCCTGTGGCCCCACAGCACGTGGGACTCTTAATTGAGGTTTTACCAATGTACACATCGAATTGGTGGTATCCCCATGAAGCTAAGTATCCAACATACCTATTCAAAGATAATCAAGAAGTCTAATTTTTCTAAAGATTTGGATTTACAAACATTGCCTGTAATGCATAGTAGGGGCTAACGTTTAGAAATTGTTTATAAATAATCAGCTACTGTGAGCATAGTTTCGATTCAATGAGAAAATCGCGTAGCGGACCTTAGCTATAGAGTTGGCAAAATACACACAATGATCTTCAACACATGCAGGAATTCTATAGAATTCCTAGCTTATGCTGTCAGTAATGCAGTCAGCTATAGGAATAACTTGCATTTAAACAACTTCTGGCGATCAATAAATATTGAGTTGCTAAAATGTAAAAATTGATCGCAAAAAGGTCCCTGTGTATTAAAGCCAAAAGTTAAAAAAAAAAACACGCCCTCGTCATATTTTTCACTGCTTGGTGATGAGAAACAACTTTTGTTTTGAGTGGCCTTTGTTAAGTTGTCTTTTTGTGGTATTTACATTATTCGAATTCCACACGTCTGGCTAGAAGACTCATGATATAAGCACTGCCGTTTGGGCTCATGGTAGTATTTCCAAAGAAGGTTGAATAGAAACGATCATCAATTCACCCTCTTATGGTTGTGCCTGTACATGCCATGTAGCAGCCAGTTAGTTGGGTACCCATGATGGGTACCCAACTTTTTGGCCGTGTCGCCATGTCGATTTTTAGCAAGAGTCCCAGGTCGTCGTGTCGAATTTTATGCATATTAAAGATACAAGGGCCTCATAAAAATATCTGTGTCCGTCAATTTTCAAAGGGGCCGTGTCGCCGGTGTCGATTTTTACCCATGTAGAGGCACATGGTTGCCGTTTCACACCCTGCCTCAGCCCATTCTGGGATTGAGTGTAAGAGGATCCCAAGGATTTTCTCCCTAATGTAGTCTATTTCAAACTAGATTTTCTCAGCTACGTTACAGGTTTGAGAGAAAGGGAAGGTATTTATCAATAGGACACTGCCATTTACACACAGCCAAAAATAGTTATCTCATTTCAAGAAAATAAGATTTTTTAAACTCGACTGGCGGACAAACCACTTGTTTTAAGAAAATATTCTTTCTTAAAACAAGTGGTTTGTCCGCCATCTGGACAAATTTAATAATCTTATTTTCTTGAAATGAGATAATTAATTTTGGCTGTGCACTCATAACTCTGTCCATTTCTTTCAAGTGTGTAAAACTGCTGAGAAAATCGAGATAGAAATAAACTTCACAAAGAGAGAAAAACATTGGGGTTCTCGGGAGCAGAACCTACGTCACACAGTACAGTTTGGCCCTTATCAGGCTTATCTCCCCTAAGATAACACACCTCCAAAGGGGTCTAGATACATAGGCAATGTACTAGGAAAAGGTGTTAAAATCCTTATTGCAAGAGATCTAGTTTACCTACAACAAAACGGATTGCAAGATCTGAAAGATATTCATAATACCCTTTAGAATTGGGATGCGCTTTATTCTAATGCCATTATTTGCGGATACAATAGCAAAACTTTTTTAAGTACATTGCCTACGTATCTAAACGCTTTATCTCTCCCTAGCAACAAGAGCTTCTGCGCCCCAGAATCCTCGTACAATGAGGTGCTAGATTGCGAGAGTTGGTGCGTAAACTGCAACCTTAAGAGGGCTTATGTACTGGACTATATGCTTGCATGATACCTGCAGTTTTGGCCTAAAAATGTGCGGTTCTGGGTGATACATCGGCAAAAAGTACTTTGTAGGGCGGGTGATCCTTTGATATTTTTTACATCAAGGCCCATGTGTACACTGAAAATATTGAATCTCAAATGTTAGTCAAAAGTTAGTAGGTTGTACTAACTTTTTACTAACTTTTGTACAAACATTAGCGAAAATTACGTGCCCAAAGTTCCTATCCTATCTTAGCGTTTTGCTGCTAACCCTTAGCTAAAAGTTAGCATTGCCCAGGTCACCTGAACTTATGAGGCTATCATAAAATCTGGTGTACACCCGCATCTCACATATAACCCACACCCTGACTTTGAGAGAATCCTACAACCTCTACCTAGGGCTTGAAAATTGTGATTTTAGTACTGTACTATACCTTCAAAAACCCTTGTATTACCTGCCTATAGACCTGAGAATATTGTATAACCTGCACTAGAGGTTTGGTTCTAGTATAACCCACAAGTTACATGCAGGAATTTACGGTAGTCATCCATTAGTGATTAGTACATCTATAACCAGTCAGTGGCATAGCCCTGGTTAATATGCAACAAGCACATCATGAGTTACCTGTGCAATGGTAACTCCATCCATTGAAGCCAGTTTGTCTACATAACAATTATTGTCCTGTAGAATTGGCCATATAGAGACTTGAGTCTGTCTTTGATATATGCATTTTTCAAGAACACAAAAAAAGGTGTCCCATTCAGAAAACCTCATTGGAATAGGTTGATCAGTTTGTTTTTTAAAATCTGGCTAAGTAGATACATGCATACATCATGTTACACCCCATATCATATTCAAAATTAGAAAAGGTTACCTCTAAGCATGATAACAAGTGCAATTACAATCTTATCATATAGATACATATCTCATGGTTTGCTTGTGCTGTCACCTGGTGTGGAGTTCCTGTGGGTAGCTGGTTAGTAAAAAGTTAGTCATAGTTTAGCAAAATCTTAGTTCGATTTAATAATGCTGATAAGTTAGTGGTTTTGACTAAGATATATTAGCATTGACTAACCCCCAGAATTTTCAGTGTAGCTATATATTATGTGTTCTCTGGGGCCCAGTATAGGTTTCAGGGGCGGACTCAGTAATTCAAAAACGGGGGCGGGGGTCCTGTAAACACCAAAGACAAAGTAGCCTACCCAACAGTGTCGCGAGGGTCTCACCAAAAAGAAGTTGCTCCAGAGAACGTCCTTTCTTCAGATAGTGCCTGATGCATAACTTGTCATTATGGGCTCTTGATACATTGATATGAACACTTGACGAAGAACAAATCGTTCTGAAACATTGCTTTCATGAAAGCCACGTCAAACTTCTCTGTCTTTCGGTCATGACGCCACTTTAAAACCTATTGTTATTATGAGAAGGTATTTTGCTAATATGTTTTACACAAGAAATTGGAGCCAGTCCATTTTGCGTTGTGCAGCCCCGGTGTTCAGCCCACGCTCTGTAAATTACCCGGCCCACGACAAAGTCAAAGAGATTGACATGGAGATCGATGACGAGAAAGGGAGACCAGGCCTAAAACCGCTATTTATTTTTCGGGAGGGGGGGTGTTAAGATTGTCATGTAGGCCTACTAATTGGTAAAGGGAGGGCTATCATGAGAAAAGTCACCAAGGCCCCTTCCCTTCAGTAGGCTACGTGGTAGGCCTACCACCGGTGTTAAATCTACGTGGTCATATAATATATAGGCCTAGGCCTAAGTTTAATGTGTATGGGCATGGGTGATAGGCAAAATGTACCCGAATAGGAGGGCGAAAACCCCTCATCCCTCACAACAATCTACGTGGCGGGAACAACGGGCGTTCGCTTGGCGTTCCGCAGCTGCTAAGCCGCGGACCAGTGCGCCCCCGCGCACGTATACATCTTAAAGTAGTTCCGTGCGCGCCGTAGGCGCGCACGCTCGCGTGCGCGCCTTTTCCCATCTCGCCCGTGTCAGTATGCCGTTTTCCCGCTCCGAGGTGGGGGGGGGGGGGGGGGGGGGCACTCCTTATAATTGTTCTGTTCTGTAGTAACTGTACATTACACAGGCAGACCTTTTGCTGGATGTGTTTGTAGCCTAAACAGACTACCCTTCTACAGATAACGTTGATTATGGGGGGGGGGGGCACTCCTTATAATTGTTCTGTTCTGTAGTAACTGTAGGCCTACATTACACAGGCAGACCTTTTGCTGGATGTGTTTGTAGCCTAAACAGACTACCCTTCTACAGATAACGTTGATTGTTTAAATTTGGCCATGTGGGAGTGCAGAGGGGTCTCCCCCCCCCCCCCCGCCCCTCAGGTCGGAAAGTCGCGAAAATTAAGGGCCCCAGGTCAGAAAGTCACCCCCCCCCCCCCATTGGCCGGGGTCAACAATTTTCTGCCCCTTCCCGAAATTTAATAACGCACTGGCTTGAAAAAAAACTCTCTAAAAGTCCACCCCAAATATCTGTGTTCCAAGGGCAGGGCCCCAGACGGGTAAAATCGACAAATCGACATGAGCCTAGTGACAAGGGACAAGACCTATTTCTTAGAATCGACAAATGACATAGGCATTCCTTAAAATCGACAAGTGACATGAGACCTAGTGACATTTTTACAGTGTCAGTGACAAGTGACAAGACCCTTTTCTTAAAATCGACAAGGGACGTTGATATTTCTTAAAATCGACAAGTGACACAGCAACCCCCCCGTCTGGGGCCCTAAGGGCCTATGGGCCTATTGGGGGGGGGGGGGGGCACTCCTTATAATTGTTCTGTTCTGTAGTAACTGTACATTACACAGGCAGACCTTTTGCTGGATGTGTTTGTAGCCTAAACAGACTACCCTTCTACAGATAACGTTGATTGTTTAAATTTGGCCATGTGGGAGTGCAGAGGGGTCTCCCCCCCCCCCCCCCCCCCCCGCCCCTCAGGTCGGAAAGTCGCGAAAATTAAGGGCCCCAGGTCAGAAAGTCACCCCCCCCCCCCCATTGGCCGGGGTCAACAATTTTCTGCCCCTTCCCGAAATTTAATAACGCACTGGCTTGAAAAAAAACTCTCTAAAAGTCCACCCCAAATATCTGTGTTCCAAGGGCAGGGCCCCAGACGGGTAAAATCGACAAATCGACATGAGCCTAGTGACAAGGGACAAGACCTATTTCTTAGAATCGACAAATGACATAGGCATTCCTTAAAATCGACAAGTGACATGAGACCTAGTGACATTTTTACAGTGTCAGTGACAAGTGACAAGACCCTTTTCTTAAAATCGACAAGGGACGTTGATATTTCTTAAAATCGACAAGTGACACAGCAACCCCCCCGTCTGGGGCCCTAAGGGCCTATGGGCCTATGGGGGGGGGGGGGGGGCACTCCTTATAATTGTTCTGTTCTGTAGTAACTGTACATTACACAGGCAGACCTTTTGCTGGATGTGTTTGTAGCCTAAACAGACTACCCTTCTACAGATAACGTTGATTATGGGGGGGGGGGGGGGGGGGGGTGGGCACTCCTTATAATTGTTCTGTTCTGTAGTAACTGTACATTACACAGGCAGACCTTTTGCTGGATGTGTTTGTAGCCTGTATAGGTTTATATTATAATATTCTCTATAGGCCTATAGGCCTACTATAGAAACATTTTTGCCCCTCCCCTACTACTAGGCCTAGGCCTATATAAAGATTGTCAATACTTGTTAGGCCTATAGGCCTACTATAGGTATATATTATAATATTCTCTATAGGCCTATACTATAAAACATTTTCGCCCCTCCCCCACTACTAGGCCTAGGCCTACACAAAAATTGTCAATACTTGGTAGGCCTATAGGCCTACTATAGGTATATATTATAATATTCTCTATAGGCCTATACTATAAAACATTTTCGCCCCTCCCCCACTACTAGGCCTAGGCCTACACAAAAATTTATAGGCCTACTATAGGTATATATTATAAAAGGTATATATTATACTATAAAACATTTTCGCCCCTCCCCCACTACTAGGCCTAGGCCTACACAAAAATTTCAATATTTGGTAGGCCTATAGGCCTACTATAGGTATATATTACAATATTCTCTATAGGCCTATACTATAAAACTACAAGGCCTAGGCCTACATAAAAATTGTCAATTCCGGGTAGGCCTATAGGCCTACTATAGGTTAATATTATAATATTCTCTATAGGCCTATAGGCCTACTATAGAAACATTTTCGCCCCTCCCCTACTACTAGGCCTAGGCCTACATAAAAATTCTCAATACTTGGTAGGCCTATAGGCCTACTATAGGTATATATTATAATATTCTCTATAGGCCTATACTATAGAAACATTTTTGCCTCCCCCCACTACTACGCCTAGGCCTATATAAAGATTGTCAATACTTGTTAGGCCTATAGGCCTACTATAGGTATATATTATAATATTCTCTATAGGCCTATACTATAAAACATTTTCACCCCTCCCCCACTACTAGGCCTAGGCCTACACAAAAATTGTCAATACTTGGTAGGCCTATAGGCCTACTATAGGTATATATTATAATATTCTCTATAGGCCTATACTATAAAACATTTTCGCCCCTCCCCCACTACTAGGCCTAGGCCTACACAAAAATTTCAATATTTGGTAGGCCTATAGGCCTACTATAGGTATATATTACAATATTCTCTATAGGCCTATACTATAAAACTACAAGGCCTAGGCCTACATAAAGATTGTCAATTCCGGGTAGGCCTATAGGCCTACTATAGGTTAATATTATAATATTCTCTATAGGCCTATAGGCCTACTATAGAAACATTTTCGCCCCTCCCCTACTACTAGGCCTAGGCCTACATAAAAATTCTCAATACTTGTTAGGCCTATAGGCCTACTATAGGTATATATTATAATATTCTCTATAGGCCTATACTATAAAACATTTTCGCCCCTCCCCCACTACTAGGCCTAGGCCTACACAAAAATTTCAATATTTGGTAGGCCTATAGGCCTACTATAGGTATATATTACAATATTCTCTATAGGCCTATACTATAAAACTACAAGGCCTAGGCCTACATAAAAATTGTCAATTCCGGGTAGGCCTATAGGCCTACTATAGGTTAATATTATAATATTCTCTATAGGCCTATAGGCCTACTATAGAAACATTTTCGCCCCTCCCCTACTACTAGGCCTAGGCCTACATAAAAATTCTCAATACTTGGTAGGCCTATAGGCCTACTATAGGTATATATTATAATATTCTCTATAGGCCTATACTATAGAAACATTTTTGCCTCCCCCCACTACTACGCCTAGGCCTATATAAAGATTGTCAATACTTGTTAGGCCTATAGGCCTACTATAGGTATATATTATAATATTCTCTATAGGCCTATACTATAAAACATTTTCGCCCCTCCCCCACTACTAGGCCTAGGCCTACACAAAAATTGTCAATACTTGGTAGGCCTATAGGCCTACTATAGGTATATATTATAATATTCTCTATAGGCCTATACTATAAAACATTTTCGCCCCTCCCCCACTACTAGGCCTAGGCCTACACAAAAATTTCAATATTTGGTTGGCCTATAGGCCTACTATAGGTATATATTACAATATTCTCTATAGGCCTATACTATAAAACTACAAGGCCTAGGCCTACATAAAAATTGTCAATTCCGGGTAGGCCTATAGGCCTACTATAGGTTAATATTATAATATTCTCTATAGGCCTATAGGCCTACTATAGAAACATTTTCGCCCCTCCCCTACTACTAGGCCTAGGCCTACATAAAAATTCTCAATACTTGGTAGGCCTATAGGCCTACTATAGGTATATATTATAATATTCTCTATAGGCCTATACTATAGAAACATTTTTGCCTCCCCCCACTACTACGCCTAGGCCTATATAAAGATTGTCAATACTTGTTAGGCCTATAGGCCTACTATAGGTATATATTATAATATTCTCTATAGGCCTATACTATAAAACATTTTCGCCCCTCCCCCACTACTAGGCCTAGGCCTACACAAAAATTGTCAATACTTGGTAGGCCTATAGGCCTACTATAGGTATATATTATAATATTCTCTATAGGCCTATACTATAAAACATTTTCGCCCCTCCCCCACTACTAGGCCTAGGCCTACACAAAAATTTCAATATTTGGTAGGCCTATAGGCCTACTATAGGTATATATTACAATATTCTCTATAGGCCTATACTATAAAACTACAAGGCCTAGGCCTACATAAAGATTGTCAATTCCGGGTAGGCCTATAGGCCTACTATAGGTTAATATTATAATATTCTCTATAGGCCTATAGGCCTACTATAGAAACATTTTCGCCCCTCCCCTACTACTAGGCCTAGGCCTACATAAAAATTCTCAATACTTGGTAGGCCTATAGGCCTACTATAGGTATATATTATAATATTCTCTATAGGCCTATACTATAGAAACATTTTTGCCTCCCCCCACTACTACGCCTAGGCCTATATAAAGATTGTCAATACTTGTTAGGCCTATAGGCCTACTATAGGTATATATTATAATATTCTCTATAGGCCTATACTATAAAACATTTTCGCCCCTCCCCCACTACTAGGCCTAGGCCTACACAAAAATTGTCAATACTTGGTAGGCCTATAGGCCTACTATAGGTATATATTATAATATTCTCTATAGGCCTATACTATAAAACATTTTCGCCCCTCCCCCACTACTAGGCCTAGGCCTACACAAAAATTTCAATATTTGGTAGGCCTATAGGCCTACTATAGGTATATATTACAATATTCTCTATGGCCTATACTATAAAACTACAAGGCCTAGGCCTACATAAAAATTGTCAATTCCGGGTAGGCCTATAGGCCTACTATAGGTTAATATTATAATATTCTCTATAGGCCTATAGGCCTACTATAGAAACATTTTCGCCCCTCCCCTACTACTAGGCCTAGGCCTACATAAAAATTCTCAATACTTGGTAGGCCTATAGGCCTACTATAGGTATATATTATAATATTCTCTATAGGCCTATACTATAGAAACATTTTTGCCTCCCCCCACTACTACGCCTAGGCCTATATAAAGATTGTCAATACTTGTTAGGCCTATAGGCCTACTATAGGTATATATTATAATATTCTCTATAGGCCTATACTATAAAACATTTTCACCCCTCCCCCACTACTAGGCCTAGGCCTACACAAAAATTGTCAATACTTGGTAGGCCTATAGGCCTACTATAGGTATATATTATAATATTCTCTATAGGCATATACTATAAAACATTTTCGCCCCTCCCCCACTACTAGGCCTAGGCCTACACAAAAATTTCAATATTTGGTAGGCCTATAGGCCTACTATAGGTATATATTACAATATTCTCTATAGGCCTATACTATAAAACTACAAGGCCTAGGCCTACATAAAAATTGTCAATTCCGGGTAGGCCTATAGGCCTACTATAGGTTAATATTATAATATTCTCTATAGGCCTATAGGCCTACTATAGAAACATTTTCGCCCCTCCCCTACTACTAGGCCTAGGCCTACATAAAAATTCTCAATACTTGGTAGGCCTATAGGCCTACTATAGGTTTATATTATAATATTCTCTATAGGCCTATACTATAGAAACATTTTTGCCTCCCCCCACTACTACGCCTAGGCCTATATAAAGATTGTCAATACTTGTTAGGCCTATAGGCCTACTATAGGTATATATTATAATATTCTCTATAGGCCTATACTATAAAACATTTTCGCCCCTCCCCCACTACTAGGCCTAGGCCTACACAAAAATTGTCAATACTTGGTAGGCCTATAGGCCTACTATAGGTATATATTATAATATTCTCTATAGGCCTATCCTATAAAACATTTTCGCCCCTCCCCCACTACTAGGCCTAGGCCTACACAAAAATTTCAATATTTGGTAGGCCTATAGGCCTTCTATAGGTATATATTACAATATTCTCTATAGGCCTATACTATAAAACTACAAGGCCTAGGCCTACATAAAAATTGTCAATTCCGGGTAGGCCTATAGGCCTACTATAGGTTAATATTATAATATTCTCTATAGGCCTATAGGCCTACTATAGAAACATTTTCGCCCCTCCCCTACTACTAGGCCTAGGCCTACATAAAAATTCTCAATACTTGGTAGGCCTATAGGCCTACTATAGGTATATATTATAATATTCTCTATAGGCCTATACTATAGAAACATTTTTGCCTCCCCCCACTACTACGCCTAGGCCTATATAAAGATTGTCAATACTTGTTAGGCCTATAGGCCTACTATAGGTATATATTATAATATTCTCTATAGGCCTATACTATAAAACATTTTCGCCCCTCCCCCACTACTAGGCCTAGGCCTACACAAAAATTGTCAATACTTGGTAGGCCTATAGGCCTACTATAGGTATATATTATAATATTCTCTATAGGCCTATACTATAAAACATTTTCGCCCCTCCCCCACTACTAGGCCTAGGCCTACACAAAAATTTCAATATTTGGTAGGCCTATAGGCCTACTATAGGTATATATTACAATATTCTCTATAGGCCTATACTATAAAACTACAAGGCCTAGGCCTACATAAAGATTGTCAATTCCGGGTAGGCCTATAGGCCTACTATAGGTTAATATTATAATATTCTCTATAGGCCTATAGGCCTACTATAGAAACATTTTCGCCCCTCCCCTACTACTAGGCCTATACTATAGAAACATTTTTGCCTCCCCCCACTACTACGCCTAGGCCTATATAAAGATTGTCAATACTTGTTAGGCCTATAGGCCTACTATAGGTATATATTATAATATTCTCTATAGGCCTATACTATAAAACATTTTGCCCCTCCCCCACTACTAGGCCTAGGCCTACACAAAAATTGTCAATACTTAATAGGCCTATAGGCCTACTATAGGTTTATATTACAATATTCTCTATACCGTACCGTCGCGATAAAGCGCCTGGTCTTGAATAAGCGCCTGTCTTGAAGAAGCGCCGGGGTATAGAGGCCTCCAAATGCTTCTTAAGCACTAAAATCGTGACCTTGAATAAGCGCCTGTCTTTTATAAGCGCCTGGGTAAGAGCCCCGTCAAATTAAAGAGCGCCCCGGCGCTTAATCACGACAGTACAGTAGGCCTATACTATAAAACATTTTCGCCCCTCCCCCACTACTAGGCCTAGGCCTACATAAAAATTGTCAATTCCGGGTAGGCCTATAGGCCTACTATAGGTTTATATTATAATATTCTCTATAGGCCTATAGGCCTACTATAGAAACATTTTCGCCCCTCCCCTACTACTAGGCCTAGGCCTATATAAAGATTGTCAATACTTGTTAGGCCTATAGTCTTTGCCCTAGTGTCAACGCGCCGAATTAGCGCCGACAGACGCGTCCCCTAGTGTCACACCTGAGAACTACATGTTACCCGGTCGCTGGTACTTCGGCCTAACAGGACATGCCTAACCAGCGAAATATTATGGACGATTACGTAATGGGGTCGGCTAATCCGCGCGTTAGGGTCTTGCCTGG